>JAVQMF010000042.1:8757500-10007500 GCA_032878935.1 Erythrophleum fordii
CTAAAAATTAAGCTTGCTAAAATTAAAGACAAAATTATTGCCTTTTAACCTCAAATGACAAATGTTATAGCCAGGACAAAATCAGGCTTAAATTCCCATGTTAAGTTGTATAATTAATTTATTGCCCTGAATCTTAAGATTGAATACATGTTAAAACAAAAGGAAATGCTAAAGGGAGACTCAGAAGCAAATGAAAGAGGCTTAGCTAAAGCTAATAAATCCCAAAACCATCTTAAGGACTTATTATACTAAGTAAAAGAAAAGGTTGGGACGAAGACTGAAATGAACCTTACCTCTCTTAGTCATACTGCTACTTTTAGAACAATAACTGGTGCTCCTCCTATTGTCAAAGAGGTTGTTCCTTTGATAATAATTCAACCCTTTCCTACTAATACCTAGGACCAGGCTTAGTAGGTTTATATATATATATACACACACATTGGCTACTTTCCTTAGTTTTTTTTTAATCTTTTGTTGAACTAAATTAGGTAGCTAGCTTATAGCTACCATTAAGAATTCATATTTTGAATACCTTCTCAGATAGAGGGCTAGAAAAATTTTTAAGTATTTTCATTGATACTTCTATTTAATTCTTTTCTTGACATGTTAAAACCACTAAGAATAACTTAACTTACAATAAAAAGGCCCTCCTAATTTGATAACCATTTGCCAAAATTTAGAGTCGTTATTACTAATTGACAAAATAGATTTCCAATCTAGGTCTCCATCTATAAAATTTTTGTATCAACTTACTTATTGTACACTTTTGCCACTTTCATCTTATTCATTTGAATATTATCAAGGGCCATTAATATATCTTCATATACTTATTATTTTCCATGTAAAGGGACTGTTAATACTTGTCTCATTTTAGATCATTTTGCTTAGCCACCCTAAGATATTTTACAGTAATCTCTAATGGCAAGACAACATTTTAGCTATAGGTTAACTAAAAAAGAGTAAGACCAGTTGCAGCACACTAGCATTTCTGCATGCCCAAAGTACTTTATATAAGAATTCATGCCACCTTTTGGGCTTGTTCTCCAAAAATTTTTTAATTGTGTCAGGATTTTGTTGGTAGCCTTTGCTTGCTCATTGGCTTAAGCAAACTATAGGATTGAATTGATCATTTTTATACCATATTCTCAAGCAAAGACCACCCTTTTATCCTTTGTGAAAATTGCACCTTGATCAGCTATTATGGTTTGAGGAACACCAAATATGTGGATGATTTCTTACTAAATAAATCTAATCACATTTACTTATGTGACATTCATTATCAGTTGTGCTTTCACTCACTTCGTAAAGTTATCTGTTGCTACAATAGTAAAGGCATGTCATTTAGATGAGGGAGGATAAATTTTGCCTATTAGATCTCAGCCTTTAAATGGCCTTGGTTTGATAATTGGATACAGTTCATCATGTGATAGTCTATGAATAGGACTATGCAATTGACAAGTTGATAATCTTTGAATAGGACTATGCAATTGACAAGTTTTACAACATTTAGCATATTTAAAATAATCAACTATTATTGTTGGATAATAATAATTGTATTTGCCAATCAACCATCTCATTTTGGATATTGATTTATGAGAACCATAAACACTTTCATGAACTTCCCTTATGACTTTCAAAGTTTCCATTTTAACTAAACATTTCAACAAAAAACCTTCATGCCCTTTTTTATATAACTCATCATCAATTAGGACATATCTCAGGGCTTTTTGTTTGAGTTTGAAATCTACTATAGCTAATAAACTCTATTATTCAACCCTTAGCTATTGGTTGTTAATCAATAACTATAATTTCATTTCTCTAAAAGATTTCTTGACCACTTTCAATATCTATACTTTTAAATCTAGAAGCATATTGAGCTAAATCGTTAGCTTCTCCATTTTCTTCTCTAAGTATATAAATAACTATTACATCAATAAATTGCTAAAAAAAAGTGTTAGCTATTTCATAATAATGTAATAGATTGGGATTATTACATCTATATTTCCTAGTGAACTATCTAATAACTAATTAAATATTCTGTTATTTGGATTAATAGAGCCTTTATATATATCAACATTTTGAGCCTAATAATCAAAATGTCGTACTTAGCTTGATTGTTTGAAAACTCAATTTCATCTAGAACATAAATTTTCTAATATGTCTTATTGGGCTACTGATAATAATTCTCACTATAGCACTTTTTTAAGTTTTCGATCTATCAAATGCTAATACCCATGGCTTAAGTTACACATAATTATTAACTTTGGCTAAAGGGCCTTTGATATTAATGCATGGATGTTGAGCATAGAAATCAACTAAGGCATGTCCTTTTATGGTCTTTAGTGGAACGTATTTTAAAGCAAAAGTATTCAACTTAATAGCCCATTTCATTAGTTTTCCTTGTAAGATAGGCCTATTAAGTAAATATTTTACTATGTTAACTTCACACATGATTAAAACTTCTCTTGGTATAAAAGATAATATACAAGTTTTGTACATGCATAGTACAAAGAAAGACATAATTTTCTTACTAGAGTACATGTAGTCACAATACTATTTAACAATCAACTAAAATAGTAAATAACTCTTTCAATTTCATTCTTTGCATCCTATGCAAGAAGGTAACCTATAGATTCCTTAGAAGTTAAGATGTAAAGCTTTCATGGTTTACTTAGCGTAGAAGGTACCGATATTAGTGGGTTAGTCAAGCCTTACTTGATTTATTTAAAAGCAACTTACTGCTCTTCTCCCTATATTAATTTATTAGCATCTTTCAATTTTAGCAAAGGCAAAAAAGTTTTTAACTTCCTAGCAAAGATGGCAATCAATCTTCTTAGGTAGTTTATCTGTATTTTGTGGTGGCCTTATCTTTAAAACTACCTTGGCATTGTTATTATCCACTTCAATTCCCTATTAATGTACAAGAAAACTAAGGAAGTTCTCAGTTAAGTCTCCAAATACACATTTAGTTAGATCCCTATTTAGATTATGAAATCTTATCCCCTTAAGTGTTTATTCTATATTAGCCAAATGTTAATCAAAACTTTTAGATTTTATCAACCATATCATCTATATAAATTTTTATACTTTTACTAATTAAGTTATGAAAAATAGCATTCATTGCCAATTGGTACATGGCACTTGCATTTTTTAAGCCAAATGGCATAACAAGCTATTCATAGATACCTAACGCATTTGGCCAATGGAATGCAATCTTATGGATGTCTTCTTTAGCTATAAAAATTTGATTGCAATTTGAATATCCATCCATAAAAGTAAGAGTCTCATGATTAATTACTGCATTAACCAACATATCAGCTATTGGTATGACATATTGATCTTTAGAAATAGCTAGGTTCAGGTTCTGAAAGTTTATGTAAATTTAACTTGACCTATTCTTCTTTATAACAAGAACTATGTTCGAAAACCACTCCACATACTCAGTTTGCATACAAAACCTGTCTTCAATACTCTCTCTATTTCTTCCTTGATCTTTGTATTGTTTAAATCTCCTAAATGGCTATGTATTGTTTAAAACCTATCTTCCTTGAATCTCCTAAATGGCTATTTATATTGTTTAAATCCCTCCTTAATTGATAATCGATACTTAAATAACTATTTAAATAGCCTAGGTATTTCATAGTACTCTCAGGCAAAACTATCTATGTATTATTTTATTAGGTCAATCAACTGATTTTGATCTTCATTACTCAATAAGCCACTAATTCTAATTAACATGAGCTTTTCATCAACACCTAAGTTGACATGAATCAAAGGATCTTGAGGCTCAAAAATAGGCATTTGCCTCTTGATTGAAGCCTCTAACTCCTTTATTAATAGTTAGTTTGTAAATGATTCTAAACTATTTTCTTACCCTCCAAGTGTGTTAAAGGTTGATTGTTCAATTTAACCTCAGCTATAAATAAGGCTAGCTAATGCAAAATATCTTTGACCACTTTACATTATTGATCTATAAATCCCTTGTGTAAAAAGCCATGGATCAGCCTCATCGACTTAGATCTTTAACTTGAAACTCTAAGAAGTGAGGTTCCATTACTCCAAGAAACCTTTTTTTTATTGCTTGGGTAATTTGATAAGCTTCACATGTGGTAAATCAAATATATATTTTTATCATTTTTTAATTAATTGTGAAAGGATTCTTATAAGCCAATATCACTTCAACTTTGTTATTTTCCCAAAACACGAGCTATTGATGCAATGTAAAAAGACAAATTGACTGTAATAGATTCAATCCTTACCTAACAGCATTAAATAAGTAAGGCTATAATCCATAACAAAGAATACAACACTAATTATTTTACATCCCACTATTATCTTAGCTATTGGTACTCTAATAGCACCTATTACTTCCCTTATAAAATTGGTCACCTTCATATTAGTGGCGATTAAAACTGCCTTGATTTTTTTCCAACTTCTTCAATGCGTTGGTTGGTATCTCATTTAGCATAACTTTTCTATCTACAAATACTCTGGTAACTAGTCTATCATTGATATAAGCTTTAATGTATAAAGGCTTTAAGTATTTGGTTATAGCCTTTTAAGGTTTTTAAAACTGCATTATGGTTAGCTTAAATGTTTTATCATTTATCAAGGTTTCCCATTCTTGTTCCTCACTAAACACGTTTCCTTTCAAGCCTTCTGGCTGTTCTACATCTATCTAAAATTTACTTACGATAATGCCAAAGACATTAATATCTACTGGAAATGACCTAGCATTATCTTCATCTAAGAGATCATCTTTTTCCAGGACAACTTTCTCTTCCTATGACTTAGAACTTAATATTGGTTTAGATGTATCAGTCTTTTTAGGTGATTGTACCTCTTATTTACTTCCATCTCTAGTCCCCTAGCATCTTTTGGGAAGATCTTTACCTTTGTCTCCTCTTCTTCTATCTAACTAGTCAAAGTAGTTAGTTAGAATGGCTATTGTGACTTCTTTTTAACATATGTGTTAAGATACCATTGTCTTTTTTCAATGTCAGCTTTACTTCAATTGGTTGTTATTGTAGAAAGTTATTCTCAAGGTGGATATCCCCTTTTCAGTGTTGAACATTGCTGCTTGCCTTTTTCCCTCTAGAATTGTTTCCTCATCCATTCCTGGGACCTATAACCTATTAAACACCTTGAAATTACAATTTGTAAAAAACACTATGGTTATGAATGATATATTTTAGCTGCTTAGATTATTCAACTAATTGTCCACAATATTTGTTAGATTTTGGTGTTATTTCCTTCATTCTTCATTGTTTTTACATCAGCTATTTCCATTTACACTTTGGCAAATGAAACGGTAAGCCTAATGCTGAAACCATGCTTACAAACACTATTAGAAAGAGATCTATACCCACTATCATCTCAGCTATACTTTTATTAATTAGTTTGAATCTCCTATCCTTTAAAATCTTTTAGATTGCATTCTTGAAAATAATACAATTAACAGTAACATGACTATACAAGTGATGCTACTTATAATGTTTTATGTTCTTCAACTCTTCAATGGATGGAATTTTATGACTATCAAGTAGCTTGATATATTAGTCTTTGAGCAAACAATCAAAATTTGATCAATTTTAGAGGTATTGAATAAGTACTCTTCCCTACTTTCTAATTTCATGATTTCCTATTCTTTTGAAGGCCTTAAAGCTTGGCAAAAAAATAATGCTTCCTCTCAGAATTTCTGCTACCAAAATATCAATTGACTATTTTTCCTGATACTCTACTACTCCTCCTTAATCATTAGTGTAGTCTATAATAGAAACTACATGTGAACCCCATCCTTCTCGATTAGCTTGCCTTTGCTCTTTTTCTAGAATAAATTGCTTAACTTGAGTGGATTTAGTCACTAATTAAGTCAGATTTGAGCATTCCTAGGCTATTAGTTTCTTTTTTAGCTAAAAATGCATGTTAGCCACAACTATAGCAATATATTCAACTTCTAGAAATTGCACATGACATTTACTTCTTAGCTTTTTGAATCTTTCCAAGAAATCAACCATAGGCTCATCTATTCATTGTTTTAAATTCATGAGATCAGTTAAGGTAACCTTTAGTTATGACTTATAAAATCCATCATGGAACAGTCCTTCCATATCTGCCTAATTCTACACAAAGTTAGGTGGCAAGGATGAATATTTGATGAAAACAATTTCAATTAATAATAAAAAAACCTAAAATTTATAATACTTTGATTCACCTTAACACACTAGCTAGTAAATGTTCCATGGTAAATTTACCATTATCATTTAAGAAAGTAATAAAATCAAGAGTTCTAAAACCTCTCGGAAAGGACATCATTTTATCCACCCATCTAGGATATAGTTTCCTATAAATAGGGCTATTAAAAGGCCTTAGTTACACACTAAAATTTCTTTTTATCATCTCGACAATTATACTAGGGTCAATTAGCTGAGTTACAGCAAGCCTAGGTTTAACAATCACTTGTTGGTTAGCATTGTAGTTGTATTATAATTGGACTAATCTGGCATATGAATATACATATTGATTAGCTACAAAAGGTGGGATTGGATTCAAAGGCTACTCCCCAACTAAATTTCTAGATGCCCTATACATAGTCTATCTTAGTAGAGAAACTAAATTCACCTAATGAAAGATTGGTTGCTTTAGAGTTACTAGTAGACTAGTTGATTAGCTATTTAAAATGGAAATAAATTCCATAACTGCCCTTTAACAAAATCTCCCAATCCCCTTAATTGGACTTCCTTATAACTGGAGGTGGGATATATTATAGTGTCTTGCACATTTACATGGGACAGTAATAACAATCATAAGATTGTGTAAAAGATAAAGTAAACTAAGGTTACTTGATATGTTTGATGGTCTCTTGACCATATAGGTTTACCCCCCAAAAATTAACTAGATTTGTGATCATTGGGCATTCAAAATTAGATTTGGATGCTGAATGGACTAATTAATGTTAAAAGATGATGCAAAATGCTCTCTAGTCTAGATTTGTCTTTGCTCTTGTCGATGAACAATATGCATTGCATTATGTATCATTAGCTTAACAACCTTAATAAGTTGACAAGACATTTAATACATGAGATCATTGAGTCTCATGTCAATTTCCTAATGGATGAAAGATATTGTCATCACCATGGGTTAGTCTTATTTAGCTGCCTCTTCCATGGTTGGAACTACTTGACCTATAGTTGGTTGTAGAGTTATTATAATAGGTTGTTCCACAACTAGTGATGTTATAGTTAGTAAAGATGGCATGTTTAAACTTGACATAATTAGAAGCTAAGAAACTTAAGGGTTAAAAGTATTTTTGCCACCATTTTTCTTTGGAATTGATTATGGAATATCCATGTCACTTAAATTTGTCAATAGGTGGTTAGAACTTCATCAAAAGCTCTTTTTATGCCATTAGGCATGCCAAAATTATTGTTTATGAATTTAGATTGATTAGCTAAATAATCAGCTAACTCACATTTTTTATTTACATGTTCAAGCAAAATGTTAAAGAAAGAACTATATTCCTCAGCTTTGAGTTCCTAGGCTATTAAAGGAAGCGCCTAATTTAAAGAATGGCTACCACTTGAAAAGAGCAATAAAAGAACGTAAAAGCATGAATGCAATAAAGAAATGTAAATTTTGGAAATGTATAATAAATGTAAAGGTTGAGATGTAAAGCAATGAGTTTTGAAAACTAAAAGTAGAAATCTAAAAGATAAGATGTAAAAGCTTGTGTTTAATTGATTACATTCTTTTTTAAAAGAAAAATATATAATAAGTATTTATAATCCTAAAACTAGTCATTAATCTTAGTAAAATTGTCTACCACTTTTATTAAATATTTTACCTTTGTTAACAATAATGTAGGATCATGGCTAATAATTTAAATGTTGGTTTATGCCATATCAGCCAAGTTGAATATTAAAATAATATTTTTGCTTGCTAACTTTACTTCATTAGTTGACCATATCAACTATATTCTTATAATTAGAGGGTGAGTTCTCAAGTATATTTTGCATTTTCTTTAACTTGTAGACTCATAAATTTTTCTTATTTCCAAGTATTAACTACCTCAAGAATATTTGCAAGTTTTATCTTTAAATTATAAAAAAGTGGCTAAATGATTGAAAACTACTTAAAATCAACCAAATATTCTTCTCTTTTTCAATTATATGTTATTAAATTACTTTTCTTAAGTATTTTCAAAAACCCAATAAAATAAACATATGGCCTACAATCATTATAGCTCATTTTGGTCTTAAAAGCTCATTTTAGCCCATTTTCAATCGTTTAATCCAAATCATAAGTCTAAAGTTTAATCTAATCTATTTATTTTTTAGTGCTAACACATGGTTACTTATGGATTTAGCTTTCTTGTCTAGTTAGACTAATGTGCTTATAACAAATAAAAGTTAGCATGATTATCATTCATACCAATCAATGAAACTAGAATTAATTTTTAAAATATAAGGAATAAATCATAAATAATAAGTTCTGTGCTCTCAAATTGACAAATTCATGTTTCCCTTGTTCCTTTTATTACCTAAAAATTAACAAATCCATATGTGTATGTGTGTGTGTGTGTGTGTATATATATATATATATATATATGAATCATCTCAATTGAAACGCTCTGGAGTGTATCTTAATTGAGGTGTTAAATCAAATTAATTTGAATGATTCAGGTTTTATAATCGTTTTTTTATTTTGAATTTTTTAAATGAAGTAAAAATAAAAATAAAAATAATTTTTTATTTGTGAAGTTCAAAAATAATAATTATTAATACTAAAAAATATATTTAAAAATTAAAAATTAAAATAATCAAGTCTAAAATCCAAATTCATATATATATATATATATATATGCATAACAGTGGAGATAGAAATTTTGACTGTATACTTTGATTATTTAAATTATTTAAATTTTAAATTATTTTTTAATATTAATAATTATTATTTTTGAACACCTTAGGCTCCAAGTTTTAGGGTTTAAAACTTGGAGCCCAAGGTGTTCCTGCTTTGCCCCATCGCCTCATTTCCTTGTCCTTTCCATTAAACCCAGAAGAGCGAATCTGCGAGTCAATTGATGGAGCTTTTCAGGTGGTTTGTTATGCTCTCCACTGTTATGCATATATATATATATATATGCATGACAGTGGGGAGCATAACAAACTACCTAGAAAAGCTCCATTAATTGACTCGCAGATTCGCTGTTTTGATAGAAAGGACAAGGAAATAAGGTGGTGGGGCAAAGCAGGAACGCCTTAGGCTCCAAGTTTTAGGGTATTCCAAGTTTCAAACTAACATAATGATACCCAGACATTTATCACAAACCATCCAATCTGCTTTTTGTATTTGTCTTATATTTGAAAGTCATTAGTTTCTCACGGTACACAAGTTTAATAAATTTATTTTATTATGACCAGATTTTGTTTATTTGTTTTGTTTGAAATCATTCTATAGTTTGAAAAATGGTCAGCCAAATGGGATGTTTCAGATAAAATGTGATGTGTAAGGTTTATGTTGTGTAACGGTGTTGCTTAAACAACCTTAGTGACATGTGCCATGGCATACTATTAATAAATAATTTTAATACAATAGGTTAATTTTAAAGTAAATTATACATATTTTTTAAAAGTTTTATTAAAATTAAACAAATAAAAACTAATGAAGATAATACCATTACCCAGTATCCTCCATTAAACAAGTATATAATACCAACCTCCATAAATAATGTGTAGATTAACAATCTTTACCTTTGTAATTTAGCTAACAAAAATTCTTTTTTAATTTAAAAATAAAAATAAATATAGAGATGTTTAAGCCATTTTTTCAAAAATATAATTAATGTAAAAATATTTAAATTATATCACTATCACACTTGCTTATCTAGTCTTTCAAAAAAGTTTTTTAAAACAATCTAAAACACATATAAATCTCTCTCTCTCTCTCTTTCTCTCTCTCTAGTAGGGGGGAGCATAACAAACCACCGTCCAATTGACTTGCAAATTCGCTTTTTCTAGGTAATGGAAAGGACTAGGTGGGGCCAAAGCAAGAATGTCTTGGTCTCCAAGTTGTAGTGTATTCTAAGTTGTTGAGTAATATAATAATATCCAATTATTTATCACAAACAATCCAAATTGCTTTTAGTATTTGTCTTATATTTAAAAGTAATTAGTTTCTCGTAGTACACAAGTTTAAAAAATTGTTTTATTTTATTATTTTTATCTTATTATGGCTAGATTTTATTTATTTGTTTTGTTTGAAATCATTCTATATTTTAAAAAATGGTTAGTCAAATGAGATGTTTTAGATAAAATGGGATGTGTAAGAATTTACTCTCCCTTTCATGTTATGTGTAATGGTGTTGCTTAAATGAGTGACATGTGCCATGGCAGACTATTAATAAATAGTTTTAATACAATAGGTTAATTTTAAAGTAAATTATATAAATTTTTATTAAATTTTATTAAAATTAAATGGATAAATACTAATGGAGATAATACCATTACCAAATATCCTCAATAAAACAAGTGTATAATGCTAACTTATGCAAGTTATATGCAGATTAACAATCTTTACTTTTGTGTTCTAGATATCAATTTTTTAATTAAAAAAATAAATATAGAAATGTTTAAGCTATTTTTTCAAAAATATAATTAATGTAAAAATATTTAAATTATTACTTTGCACAATTACTTATCTAGTTTTTTGAAAAGGTTCAAAAAAATCTAAATCTAAACACACAAAATATATGAAACTAAAAGTATTTTTAGTTATTTGATTATGCATCATAAAAATAAAATTATGTTGAAATGATTTTAATACCTCCTACTTATTTTGTTTTTTAATAGAAAGATTAAAAACAAAGTTTATCCAAAATATAAATGTGTTAAATTTTTGAAAAAGTTGGCAATTTTTTTTAAGAAAAATTACAGGTGAGAATTTTAATTTAAAAATATTTATTTTAAAGGATATTAAATTTTAAAATTATTTTAAAGGATCCCAAGATTAAAAATTTTAATTTAAGGGTTTTAATTGTAATTTTCCTACACAATTTAAATTTTCAGTCTTAAGGTTTTTTACAATAATTTTAAATTTTAAAAATTTTCAATACAAATATTTTTAACTTAGAGTCCTCTTAATTGTAATTTTCTTTCCCTTCCTTTTACATATAAAATAGGAAAAAATTCACATAAAAATTCTAACTTCATAAAAATAAAACTAAAGAACTTTAAAAAAAATTTCTGAAGGATAAAAACAAAAATTATTATTGGTATTTTTCAAAGTTACCTTACCACTAATACTTTTTAAATTTATAACATGATCTTCTTAATATTACAAAAATATCTCACCTAGAGATTGTAGTAAATCTAATTTATCCTTATAATATTGGCAAGACTATGTTATAATCTTAAGAAATATTAGTGATAACTTTAGAAAATATTAATAATAACTTTTGCCTTTAATTTCTTCAGAGAAATTTAATTTTTCAAATTAGAATCTTTAGATAAAATTTTTCTTATAAAATAATTATAAAACGTATTAGTGAGGATGTCATAATCATAAATAAAAGCTGATTGAGACTTGTAACTGAATGGTAATTGAGAAAGTTGGCTCTACCACAATAGAGCAAGAAGTCCAAAATGAAGGAACGATGTAGGAAGCGTCCAAGTCAGCAACATGATTCTCTTCTCTTACGCGGTGGGTTAGTACGAACACGCTAGGGTGGTGGGTCCCACTTCATTACGTGTCAATACATCACAAGTCCTCAACATGAGCATTTTTGTGATTTATGACGCAAGCATACTCTATATCAGTCCCCATTAGTATAGGAAGTATCTCTGCAATTTAGATCCATTATTTTTTTTCTGTTTATTATCTTGATATTTCTCTTAATTCACTTTATATAAATCTAGATTTTTTTGGCATTTAAATTTTTTTTATTTTAAAGGATATAGGACATAGAGTGAAAAGTAATTTTTTAATTATTAATTTAAAAAATAATAATTACTATTAAAAAGATTATCAAATTTGAATCATTTTGATCAAGTTTAAATCAAATGTAAACAATTCATACTTAACAAAACGTCTACTCGTCGAGTAAGAGATCCAAATTGACATCTCTAATTCATTACTATTCATTATCCAAGTAGAAGTTCATTAGTTACATATGTATTTCATAAGAGAAATTCAAATCTTCATTTTTTATTATATTATTTATTGTAACATTTCACTTTCATATATAGATTGATTTATTAAATATTTAACATTTATATGAGAGAAAATTATATTTTCATAATTTAAAATTTTGTAATTATATTCTTATTGTTTTAATAATTTTTAATTTAATCCTTGTTATTATACATTTTTTTTAATAATTTGTTAAATTTTGTTAAAGTAATTAACTACGTCCTATCTTATTATATCAAATATACATAATTTGAATTAATTTTTTCAAGTCACTCAACATAAGGTGTATCTATGATGTAAATGTGAGTTAATTTTACTTTATTATCTCTTTTTATCTTTTAATTTGACATAAATTAAATATATTTAGAATATCAATATAACATATAATTAGTTATATTAATAAAATTTAATAGAATGTTATAGTAGAAACCAAATTTACCCAATTACATATTTTTATGCCATAAAAACTAAATTCAAAATTAAGTGAAACTCCAAGGGCTAAGAAAATAATTGAATCTTTGTATAAGTTAAAGAAATGCATTGGAAAAAAAAAGAATAAACGGTCAAATAATTATTATAATTTTACATTTTGCTTTATTTTTTTAAACAATAATTAATAAAATAAAATAATAACTTAATTTTCCAATTAATAAACATATAATTTTAATTTTCATAATTAAAATACATATGAATTAACTTATATAATAAATTCATATCATATAAATTCTTTTAATATTTTTAAAATTTTTAACGAAAAGATTAAAAAGCAACTAATTTAATAATTTTTTAAGAATTAATTTTTATATTTATTAATTTTCAAAATCCAAATAAACTTAGTAATTCAAATTATATTATGAAAAAAACTTCTATATAATTTTTTATATCTTCATTGTTAGATTTGTTAATTAAAGTATAATAAATATATATATTTTTAACAAAATAACAGGTGCAAAATTCTTCAATTAACCTATACACTTATTATATTATTAAAAAAGTATATTCTTATCATATTTTAATTTAAAATTTTAATAATAAAAATATAAAGAATTATACTAAATCAAGTTTTTATATTATTAGTTTCCCATATTATAACCCTGTAATGTTACTTTTTTTTTTTTAATTTTGATATCCACCTAATTTATATTTACCTACATACGACACATATAATTTCCACAATTTATTTATTTATTATTCTAAAGGTAGCTTCTTCGGCAAGTCGAAAGCAGTCAAGTTCAAAGTCAGTCGATGCCTGCCATTGTTGCATTACAAATAGTGAACGCCTAGGCCGGACGAGCACTACTCACTCCCACTCTTTCTCATCAAGCTTCATCTCCCTCAAATTCTCTGCTTGCCCTTTCATAAGCCCAGATTATACTTGAACCAACAATGGCGGACCTAGCTCTTATGCTGGAAAATATGCCTAAGGGATACAGATTCCGTCCAACAGATGAAGAGCTGGTGGGTCACTACCTGAACCCCAAATTGATGGGTGATCTTTCCAAGGTCTGGATTATCCCTGAGATTGACGTTTGTAAATACGAGCCGTGGGATTTACCAGGTATAATCGCCTTCTGGTTTTTTTTCTTCCACTTTAATGGTCTTATGCAATGGCGTTTGATTTTGCTTTCTTTTTCTTCGTCAACTTTTAGCGCTTTCGATGATACCGTCGGATGACACAGAATGGTTTTTCTTCAGTCCTCGCGATTACAAGTACTCTAACAGTACTCGGTCGAACAGGGCAACAGATCGTGGCTTCTGGAAACCCACTGGTAAGAGCAGGAAAATCAAGGTTGCAGGCACCAACAAAGTTATTGGGACCAAAAAGACTTTAGTTTTCTACGAAGGCCGTGTGTCTTACGGCGTTAGAACCAATTGGATTATTCATGAATATCATACCGATATAATTCCTTCCGACCAGGTAGAATTTTTATTCTTTTTTTGCTGACAGGACTGAAACTTCAACATTTTTGTGTTTGGAGATGTTAAGCATAAGAATTGGTGGGCATATTAATATTGTACATCCATTTTGTGCTTATATAGCCAAAGTAAGTTATTATAACATGAATTATGTGGTGTTTAAAATTGAGTGTTGGTTGTTCTGACTCTCTACACAGTTATTGGCCAGTCTGGATTTGGTGCTCAAGTGATGAATGCTATGATGCTTAGCCTTTCGGTCACTTAGATTTCATTTTTTTTTTTAATTTTAATTGTTATTTTTTTAAATTAAGCATTTTTTTAGTATAAACTAAAATTGAAAATAAAAAATAAAAATTGAGTAGATTTAATCTGAATGATTCAGGGCACCAAATCCTTATGCCACATTGTTTGGTGACAAATATATATAATTAATTTTCATGTGTTAAATACTGTCAATTCTGCTGGATAACTCAATTGGATTTGATGTTTCTATTAAACTGAATGTATAATATTTGCTATAAACATGATACCTATCTTTCTTTTAGAGTTCTTGTTGTGATGAAAGTGTTCTTCAGGCAACAAGTTCGTGACTTTGAGTCATCTTGGTTTGTCTTAGCTTTTTCTGTGCTCTAATTGTTACATGTGAATGCCTGATTATTCTTTCAAATTTTGCAGATGACCTTTGTTTTATGTAAGTTAAAGAAGAATCCTACGGAAAAAAAAGACGAGAAACTCGAAGAATTTGTTTGTGAAGAAGGGGAGCCAAGTAGCCATATGGCTTCTGACTCTGAAAATCAAGCAAATGTGGATGTAATTCCAGATGTAAGCAGTAGAATCCTTGGATATATATTGAGAACTAATTCCTAGATTATGCTTTAGCATGTGAAACATATATACTGAGTACTTATATTTGATTTATATATGTTTTAGGTATATGGTTTCCTAAATCTGGATTCAATCGAGACACCATTCCAGTCAGATGAATTAGACTTATACGTAATGCAACTGTCTTCAATTCTCAATGGGCAGGAATTATCTCTCCCATCCTCCCCATTACCCTATTCCTATATTGGAAATGACAACAGCATCTCTTCTGCATTGACCTGAAGGAGAAGGGAACGCCATTTATGAGTCTGAAAGATATATATATATATATATATATTGGACATGACAACAGCATCTCTTCTGCATTGACATGATGCAGAAGGAAACGCCATTTATGTTTCTGAAAGGAATATATGTGTGTGTGTGTGTGTGTGTGTGGTGTATTTTTTTTAAGTGCTTTTGAATAGAAGTGTATCATGTGGAGGGATTAAAGAGTCAACAGTATAGTGTCTTTTTTTCGGCCAATCATCGATAGTGTGTCAGCCAATTATCAATAGTGTGGTGTGTGGTGTTGAATTAAGGCATGTTGCTTTTAGGTGAGAAATGAATTTTGTTCTTATTTGTGTGTGTAATATCTATTATATTTATGTAATTATTGTTGAATAATATTTATGTTTTTGTTTATAGAATTTTTTTTATTTCTGTTTTTATCATAATAATTTTGTGTATCAAATGTCTTTTAAAAAAAAGCTCTTATGTCATAGATCTATTAAAAAAATGTCGATGATAGAAAATTGATTTAAAAATGACAAGAATATATGTTTTAGACGTTTGCGAAATTTTTTTTAATAAAAACCATGGCAAGTAAATATACTTTTTATTGTGTAACACTCAAAAAGAAATATTCACAGATTATATTTTTGTTTTAAAATTTGATAATAAAAGATGTAAAAAATTTATTGTAATTTGATCTTTATAAATAAGCATGAAAAAAAATGTCATGTACATCTTTTAAATAGAAATCACTTTGAACATCTTTATGTAATTATTCAAAAGATAATATATTTGATCCACAAATTTTATTTAGATAATCTATCAAAGAATTTTTCTAAGAGATTTTATTTAAGCCTTGCCGGTGCCTCCTATTTCTACCTCCTCCCACAAGAGAATTAAATGGAGAAAAAGACCTGAGTCCATCAGTACACCCCCACCTGACTTTACACTGCCTTAGCATGTGATGTGAAAGATTCTGTTGTATGGGTTTGCTGGAATCTCACAAATGAGTTTGCAAGGGTGAATTTAACAACGGAAATGTTGGCATAAGCAATCCTACATTCTAGTCCGCCAATACTAATAACAACGGAAATGTTTTTTATTTTGGAATTTGAATCTTTTAAAAAAGTATATACGATGAAGATATTTTTTTTATTTTTTATTAAATAAAATTATTTATTTGATGAAATAAACTAATTATTTATATTTTATATTTTACTTCTTTTAAAAAACCAAAAAAAATAGAAATTAAAAAAGTTAAAATTTAAACCACTCAAATTATCATAAACGATCTATATTATTGCTCAACTTGAATGCCACGTATCTTCTTTCCTTGAAAAGATATTTAAATTTTAGAATGAATCGCTTTCTAATGCATTAACGAATGGACTGGGAGAATAATTCCTGGTGGGGAACATAACAAACCACCATAAAGAAGAGCATTAGAAACTAACTCAAAGATTGGATTTTTGTTTTGTCAAAAGTAAAAGGAAGCAGGGGGACTTGCGATGAGATGAAATGGTGGGGTCAATACTTAGAAAGATAAAACTTGTTGAGCAAGTCCTACTGTTTCTCAGAAAGGTAAAACTTGTTGAGCAAGTCCTACTGTTTCTTTAAATTCAGAATATTCAAAATTACAAAAACCAAAAAATACTGTTTTCACAAATTCTTCGGCTTCTTTATTATTTATTTATTTATTTTATTTGGATGCGTTTGGCATTAAGATACCATTCTAGGCTCTTCTACCACATGCTCTGTTCTGAAACATCGCCAGCAACATTTTTATTATAAAAACTAACGGAGATAATGCCATAACTAGATGTCCTCCATTAAACAAGTATGTAATGCTAACTCCCACAAGTTATGTATAAATTAACAATTTTTACTTTTGTGTTTTAGAAAACAAAAATTCTTTTTTCTAATCTAAAGACAAAATAAATATAAAAATGTCTATGCTATTTTTAAAAAATATAATTAATATAAAAATTTAAATTATTACAATGCACAATTACTTATCTAATCTTTTGAAAAGATTAAAAAAAATCTAAAACGCAAATATAAATCTCTCTCTCTCTCTCTCTCTCTCTCTCTCATGCATAAAAAGCTTGGCAATTTTTAAATTATAGGTGAGATTTATTTTTAACTTTAAATCTTCAACTATAATTTTTCTATGTAGTTAAAACTTTTAATCTTAGGTTTCTCATAATAATTTTAAAATTTAAGATTTTTTAAATATTAATATCTTCCATTTAGAGTTTTCTCAATTGTAATTTTTCCTTCCTTTTATATATAAAATAAGAAAATTTTTACATAAAGACCAGAATTTCATAAAATTAATACTAAAGCACTTTAAAAGAAAAAAAATCTCTCTAAAGCATCAAAAAAATTTTTTAATTAAAATATAATAAATATATAATTTTTTTTTAATTAAACGATACACTTATTATATTGTTATTAAAAAAAAGTTCATACTTATAAAATTTTAATTTAAAAATATGATAATAAAAATATTGCTATAAACATGATACCTATCTTTCAGAGTTCTTGTTGTGATGAAAGTGTTCTTCAGGCAACAAGTTCGTGACTTTGAGTCATCTTGGTTTGTCTTGGTTTTTACTGTGCTCTAATTGTTACATGTGAATGCCTGGTTATTCTTCCAAATTTTGCAGAGGACCTTTGTTTTATGCAAATTAAAGAAGAAACCTGAGAACAAAATAGAAGAGAAAACCGAAAAATTTGTTTGTGAACAAGGGGAGCCAAGTAGCCATATGGCTTCACTCTGAAAATTAAGCAAATGTGGATGCAATTCCAGATGTAAGCAGAAGAATCCTTGGATATATTAAGAACTAATTCTTAGATTATGCTTTAGCATGTGAAACATATATACTGAGAACTAATATTTGATTGATATATGTTTTAGGTACATTCTTTCCTAAATCTGGATTCAATCATTGAGACACCACTCCAGTCAGATGAATTAGACTTATACGTAATGCAACTGTCTTCAATTCTCAATGAGCAGGAATTATTCCTCCCATCCTCCCCATTACCCTATTCCTATATTGGAAATGATAACAGCATCTCTTCTGCATTGACATGAAGGAGAAGGGAAAGCCATTTATGTTTCTGAAAGGAATATATATATATATATATGGTGTATTTTGTAAGTGCTTTTGAATAGAAGTATATCATGTGGAGGGATTAAAGAGTCAATAGTATAGTGTCTTTTTTTCAGCCAATCATCGATAGTGTGTCAGCCAATTATCAGTAGTGTGGTGTTGAATTAAGGCAAGTTGCTTCTAGGTGGACGAAATGAATTTTGTTCTTAGTTGTGGGTGTAATCTCTATTATACTTATGTAATTATTATTGAATAATATTTATATTTTTGTTTACAGAATTATTTTTTTTGTTTTTATCATAATAACTTTGTGTATCAAATGTCTTTTAAAAAAATGTTCTTATGTCATCGATCTATTAAAAAAATGTTGATGATAGAAAATTGATTTAAAAATGACAAAAATATATGTTTTAGAGGTTTGCGAAAAGATTTTTTTTTTTAATAAAAGCCATGGCAAGTAAATATACTTTTATTATGTAACACTCAAAAAAGAAATATTCACAGATTGTATTTTTATTATAAAATTTGATAATAAAAGATGTTTAAAATTTTTTTAAATTTGATCTTTATAATAAGCATGAAAAAAAAATATCATGTATATCTTTTAAATAGAAATCACTTTTAACATCTTTATCTAATTATTCAAAAGATAATATATTTGATCTACAAATTTTATTTAGATAATCCATCATAGAATTTTCATAAGAGATTTTATTTAAACCTTGCGAGTGCCTCCTATTTCTACCTTAGGCACAAGAGAATTAAATGGGGAAAAAGATCTAAGTCCATCAATATACACCCGAATCCAGACCCTGTATTTTTCTTTCGCCTATTCATCCCTTAATAATTTTATTTTAAATCGTTTAAATTAAATTTAAATAATTTAAATTTAATATTTTTATATTTTTCAACTTAAAAATACAAGATAAAAAATAAAAATAATCGTTTAATTATTATATTTTAAAATAATAATAATAATTTAAATAAAAAATAAAATATCAAATCCGACTTGATATTTTATTTTGAAAAAGTACCTTCCCATGTGAGTAGGGATCCAGATCAATGTACACCCACCTGACACTACACTGCCTTAGCACCTGATGTGAAAGATTCTGTTGTGTGGGTTTTGCTGGAGTCTCACAAAAGAGTTTACGTGGGTGAATTTAGCAATGGAAAGGTTGGCATAAGCAACCCTACATTTTAGTCCGTCTATACTAATATCAAGAATCTAGATTTTTGTGTTATTTATTTATTTATTTTGGAATTTTAATTTTTTTTTATATTTTTATTTTAAAAAGAATATGAGATGAAGATAATTTTTTAATTTTTATTAAATAAAATTATTTATTTGATGAAATTAGCTAATTGTTTTTATTTTATATTTTACTTTTTTAAAAAAATTTGAAATTAAAAAAATTAAAATTTAAACCATTCAGATTAACATAAACAATCTATATTATTGCTCAACTTGAATACCACGTATCTTCTTTCCTTGAAAAGATATTTAGATTTTAGAATGAATCGCTTTCTTATGCATTAACGAATGGAATGGGAGAATAATTCCCGGTGGAGAACATAACAAACCCCCATAAAGAAGAGCATTAGAAACTACCTCAAAGATTGGATTTTTTTTGTCAAAAGTAAAAGGGAGGACAGAGACTTGCGATGAGATGAGATGGTGGGGTCGATACTTAGAAAGATAAAACTTGTTGAGCAAGTCCTACTGTTTCTCAGAAAGATAAAACTTGTTGAGCAAGTCCTACTGTTTCTTTAAATTCAGAATATTCAAAATTACAAAAACCAAAAAAATACTGTTTTCACAAATTCTTCGGCTTCTTTATTGTTATTTATTTATTTGTTTGGATGCGTTGGGCATTTGGCATTCTTACAAGATACCATTCTAGGCTCTTCTGCCACGTGCTCTGTTCTGAAACATCGCCAGCAACATTTTTATTATAAAAACTAATGGAGATAATACCATTACTAGATGTCTCCCATTAAACAAGTATATAACGCTAACTCTCACAAGTTATGTACAAATTAATAATCTTTACCTTTGTGTTTTAGAAAGCAAATTTTTTTTAAATTTAAAAACAAAATAAATATAGAAATGTTTATGCTATTTTTTCAAAAATATAATTAATGTAAAAATATTTAAATTATTTCAATGCACAATTACTGATCTAGTCTTTTGAAAAGGTTAAAAAAATCTAAAACACAAATATAAATCTCTCTCTCTCTCTCTTCCTCTCGCTCATAAAAAGTTTGGCAATTTTTAATTTTTATATTACAGGATTTTGAATTTTAAAATTATTTAAAAAGATTTTAAGATTACAAATTTTAACTTAGAATCTTTAACTATAATTTTTCTACTCAATTAAAAATTTTGGTCTTAGGTTTCTGAAAATAATTTAAAATTTTAAAAAAATTATATATATAAATATCTTCAATTTAGAGCTTTCTCAATTATAATTTTTCCTTCCTTTTATATATAAAATAGGAAAATTTTTACATAAAGACCCTAATTTCATAAAATTAATACGAAAGGACTTAAAAAAAAAACTCTGTAAAGGATCAAAGACAAAAGTTACGGCTATTGTTTTCCAAATTATCACTAATACTCCTTAGATTTGCAATATAATCTTTTTCGATATTATAAAGGGGTTTTTATAACAACTCCAACTTATTATTGTAACATTGGAAAAATCAAATTGTAGCTTTAAAAAATATTAATGATATTTTTAAAAATATTAATAGTAACTTCTATCTTTAATCTTTCATAAGAATATAATTTTTTTAAGACCTTTTAATATTATTTTTATAAAATTAGAGATTTTAGGTAAAATTTTCCTTATAAAATAATTATAAAACGTATTAGCTAGAATGTGATAATCATAAACAAAAGCTGATTGAGACCTGTAACTGTCTGGTAATAGAAAAAGTTGGCTCCACCGCAATTGAGTAAAGAATCAAAAATGAAGGAATGAGGGGGGAAGCATCCAAGTCGGCAACAAGATTCTCTTCTCTTTCGCAAGGTGTTAGTACGGACACGATTTAGGTGGTGGGCCCACCTTTATTACGTGTCAAAACATCACAAGTCCTCTACATAAGCTTTTGTGTGCATTTATGACATAAGCATGCTTATCTCAATCCCCAGTATCCATTATTTACTTCTTTTTTATTTTTATTTTGATATTTCTCCCAATTCAATCAATCTAAATTTAGATTTATTTTTTCTTTTGCATTTTAATTTCTATTTTAAAAAATTTATGATATAGAATAAAAATATTTTTTATTAATAACTTTTAAAAATAGTAATTAATATTAAAAAAATCAAATTTAAATTATCTACATCAAATTTAAACTAAATTTATATGATTCAAACTTAGCAAAATATTCCCTCACCTAAACAAATGAGTAGATGATTGAAAATGGCATCTTTGGTTCATTACTATTCATTATCCGGGTAGCAGTTCACTTAACATAAAGTGTGTATTTGAAATAAGTAAATTATACATTTATTATATTCTTAGTAAAAAAAAATTTTATATTCGTAATATTTTAATCTAAAAATATGTTGATAAAAATTATAAAAAATTACACTATATCACAGTCTTTATATTTTTAGCTTTCCACATTATAATCTATTTATTTATATGTTTTTTTTTTGTATTTTTGATATCTACCTAATGTTAATTTATCTCCCTACGATAAATATAATTTCCACAATTTATCTATTTATTATTCTTTTAAAGGTAGCTTCTTAGGTACGCCGAAAGTGATCAAGTTCACAGTCAATGCCTTCTATTGTTGCCCTACAAATAGCGAACGCGAAGCCTGGCGGAGCACTTCCTCACTACCACTCTCTCTCTTCAAGCTTCATCTCCCTCACCCCTTGTTTGGTTTGAGGGGAGGGGAGGGATCTTCCTCACTATCATTCTCTCTCTTCAAGCTTCATCTCCCTCATCTCTTGTTTGGTTTGAGGGGAGGAGAGGAGAGGGATCCCTCCTCTCCCCTTGTTTAGCGTGTGTTTTTAGAGGTAAGGGGAGAGAAAGTTTCATTAAACTTTCCTTCCTCTCTGCTTCCCCTTTCATAAGCCCATATTATACTTGAACTTCCCCTTTCATAAGCCCAGATTATACTTGAACCAACGATGGCGGATCTAGCTCTTATGCTGGAAAATATGCGTAGGGGATGCAGATTCCGTCCAACAGATGAAGAGCTGGTGGGTCGCTACCTGAAGCACAAATTGATGGGTGATCTTTCCATGGTTCAGATCATCCCTGAGATTGATGTTTGTAAGTACAAGCCGTGGGATTTACCAGGTATAACCCCCTTCTGGGTTTTTTTCTTCCACTTCAATGATCTTTTGCAGTGGCGTTTGATGTTGCTTTTCTTTTCTTCTTCAACTTGTGCTGTTTTAGCGTTTTCGGTGATATCGTGGGATGACCCACAATGATTTCTTCAGTCCTCGCGATTACAAGTACTCTTAACAGCACTCGGTTGAACAGGGCAACTACCGCGTGGATTCTGGAAAGCGACATAGTAAGACCAGGAAAATCAAGGCTGCAGGTATCAACAAAGTCATTGGGATAAAATTAGAGTGTATTTTTAACATTAGTAAGAATAGACAAATTAGAGTGTATTTTTTGATTTCTTCAGTCCTTACGATTAGAAATACTCTTAATAGCACTCGGTCGAATAGGGCAACAAGTGCGTGGATTTTGGAAAGCCACTAGTAAAGATTAGGAAAATTAAGGCTGTTGGCATCAATAAAGTTATTGGGATAAAATTAGAGTGTATTTTTAATATTAATAAGAACAGAAAATTAGAGTGTATTTTTAACATTAATAAGAATAGAAAAATTAGAGTGTATTTTTGATTTTTTCAGTTCTTATGATTACAAGTACTCTTAACAGCACTCGGTCGAACAGGGCAACCATCGCGTAGATTCTGGAAAGCCACTAGTAAGACCAGGAAAATCAAGGCAGGCATCAACAAAGTCATTGAGATAAAATTAGAGTGTATTTTTAATATTAGTAAGAACAGAAAAATTAGAGTGTATTTTTTACAGTAGTAAGAATAAAAAAATCAAGGCTGCAAGCATCAATAAAATTATTAGATAAAATTAGAGTGTATTTTTGTCACTAGTATAAACAAAATAATCAAGAGTAGAAAAATCAAGACTGTAAATCAAGGCTGGAAACAAAAAAATCAAGAGTGTATTTTTGTCACTAGTATAAACAACCATTGCGTAGATTTTGGAAAGCCACTAGTAAAACCAGGAAAATCAAGGCCGCAGGCATCAACAAAGTCATTGAGATAAAATTAGACTGTATTTTTTAAATATCTTTAAATTAAAGTATATATATGATATATTTTTCCAGTATCCCTTATATGATGTGAGGAATTAAAGAGTTAGTATAGTGAATTTTTTTTTAGACAATTATCGATAATATGTCAGCCAATTATCAATAGTGTGGCGTGTGGTGTTGATTTTATTTTTATTTTTGCATGTAATATGTATTATGTTCATGTAATTATTATTAAATAATATTTATATCTTTTTATTATTTTTTTCAAGTAGAGTGTACGAATTATTTTCTGTGTATAGAATCTTTTTATTTTTTTTATTATAATAATTTTGTGTATAAAATATCTTTTAAAAAATGTTCTCATCATGTCATATATTTATTAAAAAAAAGTCAAAAAATGACAAAAATATAAGTTTTAGAGTTTGGCCATAGGATTTTTTTCTTAAATAAAAAGCATGGCAAGTAAATATATTTGTATTGTTTAAGACTAAGAAAATATTTATTTATGTATTATATTTTTATTATAAAATTTGATAATAAAACATTTAAAAATTTTTATTTTAATTTGATCTTTATGAATAAACATGAAAAAAAATGCCATGTATATCTTTTAAATAGAAATCACTTTTAACATCTTTATGTATTATTCAAAAGATAATATATTTTATCTACAAATTTTATTTAGATAATCTATTATAGAATTTTCCCAAGAGATTATATTTAAACCTTGCGGGTGTCTCCTATTTCTACCTCCTACCCCGAGAGAATTAAATGGAGAAAAAGATCTGAGTCCATCAATATACACCCACCTGACTCAACACTGCCTTAGCATGTGATGTGAAAGATTCTGTTGTATGGGTTTGCTGGAATCTCACGAATGAGTTTGCGCATGTGAATTTGACAATGGAAAAAGTGGGCATAAACAACCCTACAATCTAGTCCGTCTACACTTATACGAAGAATCTAGATTTTAGTGTGTTTTTTCTTTTAGATTTTGAAATTTTTAATATTTCTTATTTTAAAAAAATAAAAACAATCCTTTTAACTTTTACAAAATAAAATTATTTATATGATGAAATTGATTGATTATTTTTATTTTATAATTTACTTCTTTTATAAAATAAAAAAATTGGAATTGAAAAAAAAAATTATCTAAATCTATAAAAAAATATATATTATTGTTGAAGTTGTATAGCACTGATCTTATTTCCTTGAAAAGATATTTCAATTTTAGAATCACTTTCTTATACATTAACGAATGGAATGGGAGAATAATTTCCGGTGGGGAACATAACAAACCACCATAAAGAAGAGCATCAGGAACTGACTCAAAGATTGGATTTTTTTGTTAAAAAGTAAATGGACAGTAAAGTGCTTGCGATGAGATGAGATGGTGGGGTCAACACTTGCAAAGATAAAACTTGTTGATGAACAAGTCTTACTGTTTCATTAAATTCAGAATATTCAAAATTACAAAAACCAAAAAATGCATCTTTCACAAATTCTTTTGCTTCTTTATTATTTATTTATTTATTTTGTTTGAATGCATTTGGCATTCTCACAGGATACCATTCTAAGATCTTCTACCACATTCACTAGAGGATCAAGGAAAAGATGAAGACGAAGAAGGAGGGAGTGAGAGAAATTAGTGATTTAATCAGCACTTATGTTGGCTTTTCTAGGCCTATGAGATATCACTTCAGTAACTCTTTGATTATATACTACGCAATTAAGATATCTTTGGAGCTTTTTAAGATACCCTCTAACCAAATTTATTCTTGATTTCCATTAATATAACTTCATTAAAAATATTATAAATGATAATTTGTAGAAGAAAAAAAATACCCAATTGCCCACTTTCAAGAGTGGTGACTAGTGATGGTGTCATGATCGGTAATAGTTCATGTGAATACAAAATTTCTCTTATCATATGTTATTTTAGTATTCTGAATATGCATGATCTAGATAAAAAAGGAGTCAACTAAATTATGAAGTAAAATTAACTCACATATGTAACATATGATGCAATACATATTAAGTTTTTTCAGTTAATTAGTTTAAATTATGTATATTCAAATTGTTAAGATTATACACAATTAATCACGTTGGTAATATTTAATAAAATACTGATAAAAATTTAAGGATAGAGACTAAATTAATTTTTTTTAAACTACAAGAGTTAAAAATTTTAAATAACATGGATCAAAATTGAAAATTAAGTAAAAGATTAGGATTAAAAGAATAAATTTCCTTAAAATTTTTTTGAAAAGGTTACTACCTAGGTATCAGTCAAGCCTAAGTTGTTTTTCTGGGAGATTTAAGCACGATGTCACTCAATTTAAAAAGAAAATAAATCTATAATATGTAAGATTTAGTCGTAAGGAAATTGAGAATATTCAAATTATCTAACATTAAATACTTTTTGTCTATATTTATCCTTTGCCTGTTTCATTGAAGAATTTTTTTTTTAGATTGGCCCAAAAAAAAAAGAATATTTTTAGGAAAAATTTCTTAACAAAAACTGTTTTTTGTATTTGTTTTGTCCCAAAAAATTGAAAAGTTTTTATAAATTCAAATTTTATTTTAATTATTTTTCAATTTTTTACAAATAAAATAAATGATTTAAAAGCAAATTCAAATGGAAACTAGAGAAAATGATGGAGGTGGAGGTAGAGTTGGGTCTCGTGTCAATTAGGAAGACCAACTGCTTTAAAGCACAAAGAAAGTAAAACTAAATGAGTCTTTGATAACCGGTAGGGATGAAACTATGGCAGAAAATTCAACGATTAGGCCTGTACTATATAAAGACCTCTTGATAGGTATCAATGGCAATGGTAGCACTAAGATGACTGATGAAGAGTTTGAATGGGAAGAAGATGACTTCTTTGATGACAATGATAGCATGGCATGTGAAGAGATGCAAGATTCATTCTATCCTTCTGTTAATGTGACTAAGGATGAAAGGATTAACCTTTGCAAACCTTAGAGGAGAGCCCTTTTTATAAAAGTCCCAGGCATTAAGTGGACTATCGGTTTCTACTTATTAGATTACAAAGAGTGTGAAATCCTATTGCAATTTTCAAACTCATTATCTCCAAAGAGACTATTTTCTAGTGTGATTCTCCAATTTGAAGGATTACTCTTTCACCCCTAGATGATCTAGGTCACTATCTTCTCATGTAATGATGGAAGCCTAAATTAGACCAATGGATTAGCCCAAATTATAACCCAAAGTTTAGTCCAACATATTTATTTTTTGGCACTAACACATGGTTACTTATGGGTTTAGCTTTACTATCTAGTTAGACTAGTCCATCTATTGTTAGGAGTTGCTTGTAATAAATGAAAGTTAGCATGGTCATTATCCATATCAATTAGTCAAACTAGAATTAATGTTGAAACATTGTGGAATAAATCATAAATATTGAGTTTCTATGCTTTCAAATTGACAAATTCATATTCCTTTCTCCTTCTCATTACCCAAAAATTAACAAATTTATATGTGTGTGTGTGTATATATAAGTATGCATCATCTCAATTGAGGTGCATTTAAAATTGAAATACTCTACACGTGCAACTCAATTGAAACGTTCAATTAAATTGACTTGAATAGTCTATATCTTTTTTATTTTAAATTTTTTTAAATGAAGTAAAAAGTAAAATAAAAATAATCTTTTGATTATAAAATTTAAAAATAATAATGATTAGTATTAAAATATTTAATATTTAAAAATTTAAATGGCTCAGATTAAGTGGACCTCAATTGAGGCCTAATCCATATATATATATATATATATATATATATATATGCGCACAATGGTGGGGAGCATAACAAACCACATAGAAAAGCACATTGACTTGCCGTTTCACCTTTTTGGGTTTAATGAGAAGGACGAGAATAAGAGGTGGTGGGGGCAAAGTGAGAGTATCTTGGGCTCCAAGTTTTGCGTTATAGTGTATTCTATGTTTCTAACTAATATAATGATATCCAGACATCTATCACAAACCATCCAAACTGTTTTTAGTATTTGTTTTATATTTAAAAGTTATTAGTTTCTTGCATAACACAACTTTAATAAATTATTCTATTTTATTAATTTTATTTTATCATCACTAGATTTTCTTTATTTGTTTTGTTTGAAATCATTCTATAGTTTAAAAAATGGTTAACCAAATGAGATGTTTTAGATAAAATGGGATGTACTGTAAGAATTTACACTCCCTTTCATGTTTTGTGTAACGGCATTGCTTAAACAACCTTAGTGAGAGGTGCCATGGCACACTATTAATAAACAATTTTAATACAATAGGTTAAATTTAAAGTATATTATATAAATTTTTCTTAAATTTTATTAAAATTAAATAGATAAAAACTCATGGAGATAATACCATTACCAAGTATCCTCCATTAAACAAGTATATAATGTTAACCTCCACAAGTTATGTGCAGATTAATGATCTTTACTTCTGTGTTTTAGATAAAAAAAAATATTTAAAAGCTATATATATATAGAGAGAGAGAAAGAAATTTTTAAGCTTTTTAAAAAATGTTTAAATTATTTTACTATGCATGACTACTTATCTAGTCTTTTGAACAAGTTGAAAAAATTTAAAACACAAATAAATCTTTCTCTCTCTCTCTCTCTCTCTCTCTCTCTCTCTCTCTCACGCACGCACTACATTCATACATACATACATACATACATACATATATATATATATATATATATATAAACGCGTTAGCTACATCACTGCACGGGTCGATACGCACAGGGCCTAGTATCCATCATTTATGACTAGGACTACTGGGGTATCTAATCCCATTCGCTCCCCTAGTTTTCGTCTCTCAGTTTCAGTGTTGACCCAGCAGAGTGCTTTCGCCGTTGGTGTTCTTTCCAATCTCTACGCATTTCACCGCTTCACCAGAAATTCCCTCTGCCCGTACTAGTAAGTGCATCTTTGATGCAGTCATCAATTCTCCCGAGAAGCCACAATTATCGCGAGCAAACATATTAATGACGAGGAAAGTATTTTTGCACAATAGTGGGGAGCATAACAAACCGCCTAGTCCTCCAATTGACTTGCAAATTCGCTTTTATAGGTTTAATGATGGAAAGGATAAAGAAACGAGGGGTGGGGGCAAAGCAAGAATATCTTGGGCTCCAAGTTTTAGTGTATTCTAAGTTTTCGAGTAATATAACTTGAATTGCTTGTTTTATTTGTCTTATATTTAAAAGTTATTAGTTTCTCACAGTATACAAGTTTAATAAATTTTTTTATTTTATTATTTTTATCTTATTATGGCTAGATTTTATTAATTTGTTTTGTTTGAAATCATTTTTTTATCTTAAAACATGATTAGCAAAATGAGATGTTTCAGATAAAATGGAATGTGTAAGAATTTATCCTCTCTTTCATGTTATGTGTAATGGTGTCGCTTAAAAAACATTAGTGACATGTGCCATGGCACACTACTAATAAATAATTCTAATACAATAGGTTAAATTTAAAGTAAATTATATGAATTTTTCTTAAGTTATTTTAAAATTAAATAGATAAAAACTAATGGAGATAATACTATTACTAGATATCCTCCATTAAACAAGTATATAATGTTAACTTCCACAAGTTATGTGCAGAATAACAATATTTACGTTTGTGTTTTAGAAAACAGAAAAAAAGTCATTTAAAAATAAAATAAATATAAAAATGTTTATGCTATTTCTTCAAAAATTTAATTAATGTACAAACATTTAAATTATTACTATTCACAATTACTTATCTAGTCTTTTGAAAAGGTTAAAAAAAATCTAAAACGCAAATATAAATCTCTCTCTCTCTCTCTCTCTCTCTCTCACACATAAAGGTTGGCAATTTTTAAATTATAGGTGAGGTTTCTAAATTAAAAATTTTTATATTAAAAGATTTTAAAATTTGAAATTATCTTTAAATTTTTCAAAGTTAAAAATTTTAACTTTGAAATTCTTAATTGTAATTTTTTTTTTTTGCACACTTGAAACTTTTGGTCTTAGGTTTTTTTAAATAATTCTAAAATTTAAGGTTATTAAATATAAAAATTTTTAATTTAAAATTTTATCAATTGTAATTTTTCCTTCCTTTTGTATATGAAATAGGAAAATTTTCACATAAAGACCATAATTTCGTAAAACTAAAACTAAATAACTTTAAAAGAAAAAAAATCTCTCTAAACGATCAAAGTCAAAAGTTACTACTAGTTTTTTTCAAAATTATCACTAATACTTCTTAAATATACAATATAGTTTTTCTCATGTTATAAGAATGTCCTCGTGCAAGGGTTATAACAAATCTAACTTATTATTATAACATTAAGAAGATTATATTATAATTTTAAGAAATATTAATGATAATTTTAAAAAATATTAATAGTAATTTTTATCTTTGATCTTTCATAAAAATTTAATTTTTTAAAGATTTTTAGTATTATTTGTATAAAATTAGAGTTTTTAGGCACAATTTTTCTTATAAAATAATTATAAAACGTATTAGCTAGCATGTAATAATCATAAACAAAAGCTGATGGAGACTTGCAACTGAATGGTCAATTGGTCGTAGAAAAAGTCGACTCCACTGCAATTAAGCATTGTCCAAAACGAAGGAAAGAAGGGGGAAGCGTCCAAGTCAGCAACAAGATTCTCTTCTCTTACGTAAGGTGTTAGTACGGACACGTTTAGGTGGTGGGTCCCACAATTATTACGTGTCAAAACATCACAAGCCCTACACATGAACTTTTGGGTGCATTTATGACGTAAGCATACTCTACATCAATCCCCATTTTATATATTTTTGCTTTATTATTTTGATATTTCTCCTAATTCAGTCAATCCAAATCCAGATTTTCTTTTTTATTTTGACTTTTTTATTTTAAAGAATATATGATAGAGAATAAAAATTACTAATTTAAAAAATAATAATTAATATTAAAAAATAAATTTTGAATCATCAATAACAAATTTAGACTAAATTTATACAATTCAAACTTAACAAAACATTCACCTATCTGAAAACATGAGTAGGCAATCCAAATTGGCATCTCTGATTCACTACTATTCATTATCCGAGTAGTAGTTCATTAATTACATATCTATTTCATAAGAGAAATTCATATCTTTATTTATTTTTATTATATTATTTATTATAATATTTCACTTTCAAATATATATACATATATATTAATTTATTAAATATTTAGCATTTATATAAGAGAAAATTATATTTTTATTCTTTATAATTTTACTCAATTTTTAATTTGATCCCTATAATTTAAAATTTTGCAATTATGTTATTATTATTTTAACAATTTTTAATTTAATCCTTGCTATTATACATTTTCTTTTTGTATTTTCTTAAATTTTGTTGAAATAACTAACTATGTACTATCTTATCATTTATGCATAATTTAAATTAATTTCTTCAAGTTACTTAACAGAAGGTGCATTTGATGACATAAATGTGAATTAATTTTATTTTATTATCTATTTTTATCTTTTTGTTTGACATAAATCAAATATTTTTAGAGTGTTAATATAGTATATAATTAGTTACATTAACAACATCTAACAAAATGTTGACAAAGTTTAATAATAGAAATCAAATTTACTCAACTACATATTTTTAGACTATAAAAACTAAATTAAAAATTGAGTGAAACTCTAAGAATTAAAAAAAGAATTTAAACTTTGTATAAGTTGTAGAAATGCATTGAAAAAAATGAATAAACGGTCAAATAATTATTATAATTTTACATTTTACTTTATTTTTTTAAAAAAATTGATAAAATAATTTAATAACTTAATTTTCCAATTAATAAACATATAATTTTAATTTCAAAATTAAAATACATATGTGTCAACTTATAAAATAATAAATTCATAGCATATAAATTGTTTTAAAATGTTTAACAAAAAGAATAAAAAGCAACTAATTTAATATTTTTAACAATTAATTTCAATGATTATTAATTTTCAAAAAAAAATAAACTTAATAATTCAAATTATATTATAAAAAATTGTATAAAATTTTTTATATCTTTATTGTTAGATTCTTTAATTAAAATATAATAAGTATATACTTTATTTAAAATAATATAATAAATGTATAATTTTTTTTAATTAAACAATACATTTATTATATTACTATTAAAAAAGTTCATTCTTGTAACATTTTAATTTAAAAATATGATAATAAAAATATAAAAAATTACACTAAACCAAAATCTTTATATTTTTAGTTTACCACATTATAACCCTATTTCTTTTTTCTTCTTCTTCTTCTTCTTTTTTTTTTAATAAATTTTGATAGCTACCTAATTTTAATTTATCACCCTACGATAAATATAATTTCCACAATTTATTATTTATTATTCTTTTAAAGGTACCTTCTTAGGCAAGTCGAAAGTGATCAATTTCGAAGTCAGTCGATGCCTTCCATTGTTGCATTACAAATAGCGAAGGCGAAGCCCGCGCGAGCACTCCCTCACACCCACTCTCTCTCTTCAAGCTTCATCTCCCTCAAATTCCCTGCTTGCCCTTTCATAAGCCCAGATTATACTTGCACCAACAATGGCGGACCTAGCTCTTATGCTGGAAAATATGCCTCGGGGATACAGATTCCGTCCAACAGATGAAGAGCTGGTGGATCACTACCTGAAGCACAAATTGATGGGCGATCTTTTCAAGGTCCAGATTATCCCTGATATAGACGTTTGTAAGTACGAGCCGTGGGATTTACCAGGTATAACCCCCTTCTGGGTTTTTTTTTTTCCAACTTTAATGCTCTTATGCAATCTCGTTTGATTTTGCTTTTCTTTTCTTTGTCGACTTGTGCTGTTTTAGCATCTTCGGTGATACCGTCGGAGGACCCAGAATGGTTTTTCTTCAGTCCTCGCGATTACAAGTACTCTAACAGTACTCGGTCGAACAGGGCAACAGAGCGTGGATTCTGGAAAGCCACTGGTAAGAGCAGGAAAATCAAGGTTGCAGGCACTAACAACGTTATTGGGATCAAAAAGACCCTAGTTTTCTATGAAGGCCGTGTTTCTCACAGCGTTAAAACCAACTGGATCATTCATGAATATGATACAGTTACATTTCCTGCTAACCAGGTAGGCTTTTTATTCTTTCTTTGCTGACAGGAGTGAAACTTTAACATTTATGTGTTTAGAGATCTCAATCATAAGAATTGGTGGGCATATTAGTATTGTACATCCATTTTGTGCTTATAGAGACGAAGTAAGTTATTATAACATGAATTTTGTGGTGTTTAAAATTATCTTAGAAATATGATTAGTAGTGTTAGTTGTTCTGACTCTACCCAGATATTAATGAGTTTGGATAACTCAATTGGATTTGATGTTTCTATTAAACTGAATGTATAATATTGCTATAAACATGAGACCTATCATTCTTTCAGAGTTCTTATTGTGATTAAAGTGCTCTTCAGGCAAATGATTGCCTGATTATAACAAATGATTACCTGATTATTCTTCCAAATTTTACAGAGGAACTTTGTTTTATGCAAGTTAAAGAAGAATCCTGGGAAAAAAACAGAAGATAAAACTGTAGAATTTGTTTATGAAGAAGGGGAGCCAAGTAGCCATATGGCTTCTGACTATGAAAATCAAGCAAGTGTGGATTCAATTCCAGATGTAAGCAGAAGAATCCTTGGATATATTACGAACTAATTCTTAGATTATGCTTTAGCGTGTGAAAGATATATACTGAGAACTAATTTTTGATTGGTATATGTTTTAGGGACATTCTTTTCCAAATCTGGATTCATTCATTGGGACACCACTCGAAGCAGATGAATTTTACTCCAACTTAATGCAATTGTCTCCCATTCTCAATGAGGAGGAGTTATCTTTTCAATTCTCCCCATTACCCTATTCTAATATTGGAAATGACAACAGCATCTGGTCTGCGTTGGCATGAAGCAGAAGGAAAAGCCATATGTGTTTCTGAATGGAATATATATATATATATGGTGTATTTTAAGTGTTCTTGAGTAGAAGTATATCATGTGGAAGAACTACAGTGTAGTGTTTTCTTTGTAAGCCAATCACCAATTATATGGTGTATAGCATGTTTCCTTCATGCAGAGGAAATTAACTTTATTTTTCTTTTTGTGTGTAATGTCTATTATATTTTGTAATCATTATTCAATAATATTTATATCCTTTTATTGCTCTTTTAAAATAAGTTATAAGAATAATTTTTTATTTATAAAATTATTTTTTTATTTTGTTTTCATCTTCACAATTTTGCGTATCAAATGATTTTTAAAAAATGTTCTCATGTCATATATCTATTAAAAATTTTTGATAATAAAAATTGATTCAAAAGATGGCAAAAGTATAGGTCTTAGAGGATTATGATAAGATTTTTCAATAAAAGGTATGGCAAGTAAATATATTTTTACTGCTTAACATTTTAAAAAATTTTATTTATATGTTATATTTTTATTAAAAACTTTGATAATAAAAGATATAAAAAAATTATTTTTATTTCATCCTTAAAAATAAACATGAAAGTATATCATGCACATTTTCTAAATAAAATTCACATCTTTGTGTAATCATTCAAAAGATGCTACATTTGATCTACAAGTTTTATTTAGATAATCTATAATCGAACTTTTGTAAGAAGTTATATTTAAATCTTATGGGTGCCTTTTAGGGCTTGTTTAATTTAATATAAGATGAATGTAATATATTTATATAATTTATATAATGTTTATTATATTATTATATTTATTATTTTATTCATCAAATTATTATTTTAATTATTAAATTATTTTTTTAAAAGTAAAGACATAAAGATCATTTCTAATCTTATTTACTTCTTATATTCTTTTTTTCTCTCACTCATTTAACTAAATATGCCCTTATTTCTTTTTCCTACCACAAGAGAATTAATAGGGCATTTGGTTAAAGTATGTAAAGGTGAAGAAAATATAAAAAATAAATAGGTGAAAGTAGATGAGATAAAAAATAATTTTTTAATTTTATTTTTTAAAAATAATTTAATAATTAAAATAATGATTTGATAGATAAAAATAATAATTAAAAATATAATAAATATTATACAAATTATATAAATAAAATACGTTTACAGTGTAATAAATCAAAGTATATAAATAAAATGAGTTCATGTTTCAAGATATTTAAATTTTGGAATCGCTTTCGTATACATTAACAAATAGGATGGGAGAACGATTCCCGGTGGGAAACATAACAAACCACCATAAAGAAGAGCATCGGAAACTGGCTCAGATTGAATTTTTTGTTAAAAAGTAAATGGAAGGACAGGTACTTGCGATGGGAGGAGATGGTGGGTCAATACTTAGAAAGATAAAACTTGTTGAGCAAGTCTTACTGTTTCATTAAATTCAGAATATTCAAAATTACAAAAACCAAAAAATACTGCTTTCACAAATTCTTCTGCTTCTTTATTATTATTTTCTTCTTGTTTGAATGCGTTTGGCATTTGGCATTCTGTCAAGATACCATTCTAGAATCTTCTACTACATGCTCCGTTTTGAAACATCGCCTGCAACTCTTTCTTTTCAATAGAAAGGGAGGCAAAGCCCAAAACAAACAAAAACTAACTCATATGAATGTATGACATCCCTTAGATGTCATCATTTAAGCGTCTACCATATCCATTTGGAGGATCAGGGAAAAGATGAAGACCAGTGAGGAGGGAGTGAGAGAAATTAGTGATTCAATCCACACTTCTGTTGGCTTTTCTATAGCTATGAGATATCACGCCAGCAACTCTTCGATTATGTACTATGCGATTGAGATATCTTTGGAGCTTTTTAGGATACCCCGTAACCAAATTTATTCTTGATTTCCATTAATCTAACTTCATTAAAGTGTTATAATTGGTAATTTGAAGGAAAAAAAAAATACCCAATTGCCCACTTTCAAGAGTAGTGACTAGTGATGGTGTCATGATGAGTAATAGTCCAAGTAAATACAAAATTTCTCTTATCTTATACAATAAATTAAGTTCATGGTATTAGTATAAGAACTAGAATTAGATATAATATTTTATATTTTTATCCTTAAATAAATATGATTTAAATGGTGGTATATATATGTATTTTTTAAATTGTTCTTTTATTTTTTATAATTTCACTTAATTTTTAATTTAATCTCTATGATTAAAAAAGTTTTAATTTGATCTTTATAATTTTAAAAAATTTTAATTTAGTACTTCTCATTAAACTTTTGATGTTTTATTAAATTTTGATAATATAGCCATCATGTGTTATCTTAGCATTTTGAATATGCATTATTTAGACAAAAAGGAGTAAAACTAAATTATAAAGTGAAATTAAGTCACATATATGGCATGTGATGCAATACATATTAAGTTATTTGAGTCAATTAGTTTAAATTATATATTCAAAATGTCAAGATTATACATAATTGATCATATTTATAACATTTACTTGAGTACTAATGAAAGTTTAATTGTAGGAACTAAATTTTTAAACTATAGGAATTACCAATTTTAAATAATAGGGACCAAAATGAAAATTAAGTAAAAGTATATGACCAAAAGAATAAACTTTTCTATATCTTTTAAAAGGTTTACCATCCGTGTATTAATAAGGCCTAAGTTGTTTTTTCAGGAGATTGAAGCATACTACCTCTCACTGTGATTTTATCTCAAGGGTCCAAGTCCTTGAAAATCCTCATCAAACTCTTTAACACCATTGTTCTTGAAGATTTGGGGGAAATATCTCTGTCCTGATTGATTACTTTGTGACTTTTCTCTTTTCATTTTTCTCTTTTTTTTTCTTAGGGCATAAACCATTCTTTTCCCAAAAAGAATATAAGACCTTTTCTTGGCCAACAAAAAATGTGCAAGACTTTTTTCTGAGTAGAAAAAAAGGATTAAAAGGCCAAACAAAACAACAAGTAATTAAAACAATGGGGTAGATAATTGATAATTTGACATTACAAAAAAAAACCAACTGTCCACTTTTAAGAGTAGTGACTGACGATAGTGTTGGAGCAATACTCTGTGTTGGAGCAATACTCTAAATGAATACAAAATTTCTCCTACCTTATGTAGTAAATTAAATATGGTATGAGTATTAAACTTTTGATAATATTTAGTTAAATTTTGATGATATAAACATCATGTGTTATTTTAGTATTCTGAATATATATGACTTAGACACAAAAAAAAAAAAGAAGTGATCTAAATTATGAAATGAAATAAACTCACATATATAACATGTGACATAATACATATTAAGTTATTTGAGTTGATTAGTTCAAATTACATATATTCAAATTGTTAAGATTATATATAATTAATCATGTCTATAATATTTAATAAAATACTAATAAAAATTTAATGATAAGGATTAAAGTAAAAATATTTTAAATTGTAGGAATTACAAATTTTAAATTAGATGGATCAAATTGAAAAATAAGTAAAAGTATAAGATCAAAAGAATAAATTTTCCTAAATTTTTGGAAAAAGGTTATTGCTTAAGTAGCAATTAGGCCTAAGTTGTTTTCTAGGAGATTTAAGCATGATGCCTTTTAATTTAAAAAGAAAATAAATATATAATATGTAAGACTTAGTTGTAGGGAAATTAAGAATATTCAAATTATCTAATATTAAATATTTTATGTTTATATTTATTCTCTACTTGTTTCATTGAAGATTATTTTTCAGATTGGCCCAAAAAAAAAGAATTTTTTTAGGAAAATTTTTTTAACAAAAAATGTTTTTTGGTATTTGTTTTATCCCAAAAAAATTGAAAAAATTTTATCAATTCAAACTTAACTTTAATTATTTTTCAATTTTTTAAAATAAATAAATGCTTTAGAAGCAAATTAAAATGAAAACTAGAGAAAATGATGAAAGTGGAGGTAAAGTTGGGCTTCATGTTGATGAGAAAAATCAATTGCTTCAAAGTATAAAGAAAGTGAAACTAGATGAATCTTTGATGATTAGTAAGGATAAAATTATGGCAAAAAATTCAAAGATTAGGCCTATATCATACAAAGACCTCCTAATGGATATCAATGACAATGGCAACACTAACATGAGTGATGAAGAGTTTGAATGGGAAGAAGATGACTTCTTTGATGATGATGATAGCATGGCGAGTGAAGAGATGCGTGATTCGTTCTATCCCTATGTTCATGTGACTAAGAATGAAAGTATAAATCTTTGCAAGCCTTGGAGGATAGCACTTTTTATAAAAGTCCTAAAGCATCAGGTGGGCTATCAATTTCTCTTTATTAGATTACAAAAAATATGGAATCCTATTGAAGTTTTCAAATTCATTTTCTCTAAAACGACTATTTTCTAGTGTAATTCTCCAATTTGAAGGATTACTCTTTAGCTCTTCATAAAGGTTCCTAGATGATCTTAGGTCACTATCTTCTCAGGCAAATATGGAAACTTGAGTTTCATCCTTCAAAAGACATTTTTAGAAAGCAAGTGGCGTGGATTTATGTGCCTATATTACCCATCGACTACTATGATAAGAATCTCTTATAAAGAATTGAGAATACTATAGGAAAAGCTTAAAGGTGGATGTGCACACTCTCAAAGAAGATCTCAAGGGGAGTAGTGAAATGGGTGGAAGTAAAAGGGGCAATATGCATGTATTTGCATTGAGATCAATTTGAGGAAAACACATGGTCTTAAAAATCAAGATATGTAAGGTAGTTTATAGGGTTGAATATGAAGGTCTTCACTTAATTTGCTTTGAATGCAACAAATATGGCCACCATAAAGATCAGTGTCACCCAAAAAACCATGGCCTAGTTTATTTTGATGCCTTATCTAGAACACTAAACGGTGCTCCACTACCATTCTATGGTGGTGGAGTCTCAATACAAAGAAATTAACAATGACAAAGTAGCTTGGACCAAGGTAATTATAGGATTGCTAGCCAACAGACACCATGATCCTCAAGATTGATGAATGTGCCTAGAAGTCAAGGGCTAGGATCTCACTCTATGGTTATTGCTAATAATGAGGAGGAATATTTGGAAAAAGAGACCATTAAAGATTCTCATATTGAACATATGCAGTAATCCGTGGAAGTCATGCATGAGAGGCGACAAGAGACCCAAAACGAGACTGATCCTTAAATGATTGAACCCATTTTAGTAAAAGGAAAAACTAAAAAAAAAGTTAATAGGCCTTCCTTGACCCATCCAAATAATCTAACTAGTATGGTTTAGCCTCCTAAAGGGGAGAGAATGGCTCATGGATATGGGAATTCTCAACCAAGCTCCAAACCTATAAATTCAAAAAGTAAAGGCATGGGTGTTAATGTGGGCTTATTTAAGCCCATTACTAACATGCAGCAGAGAGTTAAAATGCATTGTAGCAGAGACGCTGTGGTGGCTAAGGTGAACCAAAACTCATTGAATTTATAATTGGAGATGAACAAGAAAACTTTAGATAAACCTTCTGATGGTGCGAAACCCTCTGACACTAGTGAACATCTTAAATTAATATGAATTTTTTAACACAATTTATGAGTTGCTAACGATGATTCGCTTGAGAGAGTTGGTGCAACTAGAGTGTACCATCGTCTCTCTTAAGACACCTCACTCTTTTAACTTTGTCATGAATATTATAGCTTGCTACATCAAAGAGGTAGGTAATTGCTCCTTCCCACTTTTAGGAAAGATCTCATTGAACCCTATATAAGTGGGAAAAGAGCTGATCATGTGGTTAGATGAATCGATCTTAATAAATTTTGTTGTGTTGAAGCATCAGGATTTTCCAGTGGCATTTGGTTGCTTTGGGATAGCTACTTTTACCCATCACCCCTAGGTTGTACATGTAAAGGTTTGCAATCATAAAGGTCAATGGTTCTTCCTTTCTGTGGTGTACAAAGCCCCTAACTTAGTTTGAGGAAAGGACTTTGGTACTATCTAAAGAATTTCTCTTCTACTGTCACGGATTTACCTTGGCTTTATTTGGGTGATTTCAATGCCATGCTAAATTCTAAGGAAAAAAAGGGGATGATTATTATCATCCAAATACATTGATTTAAAATTTGCCTTTTAAATTGTAGTCTAGTTGATATAGGGTGTTGTGGGCTCCCTTTACTTAGGACAATGAAACCACTCAAGAGAGACTTGATAGATGTATTTATAATATGGTGTGGATTGAAAACCACCCTAAAGCCATTGTGTTCAACTTGCTTTTACTAAAGTCAAATCATAGACCCATCCTTGTAAGAAGCAAAAAACTCACCCTAATGCACAGAAATGTGACTGTCATTTTATGTTTACAGCTGCATGGCTCATGTACAACAATTTTTCAAAGCTAGTTAAAGGTAATTGGTAGAACTAATGCCTTGAATCCATGCTTGTGAAAGTGTCACCAAGGCTACTAATGAATGGAATGAGTCAACTTTTGGCATTATCATTAAACATAAAAAGATGCTCATTAGATGGATTGAAGGCATCGATAGAATATTAGTAGTTATGGAGAATTGGTACTTTCAAGATTTACAAGGGGATCTTTTTAGGGAATATAAAGAAATTTTCCATTAAGAAGCAATCACTTGATACCAAAAGTCCCAATGCAATTAGCTCAAGTTTAAAGACCGTAACATGTGATCTTTCCATATATCAAACATGATTTACAGAAAAAAAAAATTGCATAAACACTTTTAGAGATGATGCTAGTAATTATGTTTTAGACAATAAGGGTATGAGGAGCATGACTTACAAATTCGTCAAAATGCTAGTTAGCACTAATGCTAACTTGACCCCTACTGCGTTTCCTCTTAAAGGATTTTTTTTCCATCCTTAAGTATAATGGTCTTTCTCGAAATTAAAGCTCAATTCACTTATGAGGAAATAAATATGTTGTGTTTAGTATAGGGCCTTTCAAAGCCCTAAATTTCGATGGGCTACGTGCTATCTTCTTTAAAGGTAATGGAAAGTCGTGGGTCCTTCAGTTTATGATTTTTTCGAAAGATGCTATGAAGATCCTTCTTTAATTCGTTAGGTGAATAAGGTGTTTCTTGTGTTAATCCTAAAAATGGATAATCTTAATAACTTAAAACAACTTTAGCCTATTACTTTGTGTAATGTGATTTACAAGATCATTATAAAAATTAAAGCTACCCACTTGAAGTCCTATATGAATCATCTCATTACTTCGAACTAATGTAGCTTTGTACCTTAAAAACATAGCTTAAAAGGTTATCTACTCCATGAAAAATAAGAATAGCAAAAAAAATATAATGGCTATCAAGTTTAACCTAGAGAAGGCCGGTAATAGGATTAATTAGAACTTCTTTCATGATACTTTATACGATATTAAGCTCTCCCCCTCCTTTTCAAAAATCATTATGGAGTGTGTCTCTTCTTGCAATATGAAAATTATTTGGAATGGTAAAGTACTAGAGGAATTTTTGTTGAATAAAGGGCTTCACCAAAGGGACCCTTTTATCTCCTTACCTTTTTGTCTTTGACATTGAATAACTGGGACACTTTATTAACATTATAGTCAAGCAAGGTCTTTGGAAGTGTATTAAACTAAGTCAGGATGGCTTGCTTCTTTCTTATCTTTTATTTGCTAATGATTTAATCTTTTTTAGGGAATCTTTTGTATCCCAAATGGATATTATGCTAAATTGCCTTAATATCTCCTTGGATAGCTCTGCAGAAAAGGTAAGTATTGAAAAAAGTAGACTTTTTACTCTCATAATGCTAACCATAATGTATCCTTGTAGCTTAGCCAAATATCTAGCTTCACTCTTGCTCACAACCTTGGAACATACCTTGGCATCCCTCTTCACCATGGGAGAGTTACTAAAGATACTTGTAATTTTCTTATGACAAGATGCATGGTAAGTTAAGCTCTTAGAAAGCCAAAAGACTTTTACTTATCAGTCATATCACTCTTACTCAAACCATCCTAAACTCTATACCTTTGTACTATACATAAACAACCCTATTGCCTTCCAGTGTTTACAACAAATTAGAAAAGGTAAGCCACAATTTTCTTTGAGGATCCATTGATGTTAAAAGAAGAACCCATCTTTTAGTTTAGGACCACATTTGTACTCGAAAAGAAAATGGTGGCCTTTGTTTAAGGAAATTCAAGTACATGAATATTGCAGCACTAATGAAAGTAGGATGGACTTCATGGATAAGAAGGACACTCTCTAGGCAAAAGTTCTTTGCACTAAATATGGTTATGGTATTGATGTCATACCTGCTATCAAATGTCACTCAAATGCCTCCAACCTTTGGTGTGGAATATGCAAAACATGGAATCATGTCCATAGAAGAATCAAGTGGAATATGGGGAAAGGAACTTTAGTTAAATTTTGGCAAGATAGTTAGGTTCCAATTGACTCTACTTTGGTTAATCATCTTATGCAAAACATTCTCTTAGTACCTTGAATTACCCATTATGACTTATGTCAATAAAGATGAATGGGATTGGCCACATATTACACCATTTCTATATACAAACCTCTATATGAAACTTGCCATTATGCCTGTTCCCTGTTCCCTCTTTTAAAGGTAGTAATGATACCCTCATCTGAAGACCCTTAAAAGACTATACTTTCATAATTAAATCAACCCATGATTTTATCGCTACTCATTACAAGAGATCAACTAATTCTGATTAGAAGTGTATTTGGAAACTAATGGTTCCTCAATGGTTTAAATCTTTTCTTTGGTCAGTAAGTCACCAAGAATTATGACTAATGAGTTTCGTGCTCAGTGTAATCTCTCAAACAATAATTCCTGTACTTACTATATAACTTCTACTAAAACTGTCCTTCATGCTTTACAAGATTGCTTGAGTATTAGACACATTTGGCTCTCAAGTGTAGACTCGAAGCACTAGTCCATGTTTTTAGATGCTGAATTAGAGGATTGGGTGATTCAAAACATACATAAGAACCTTGGCAAACATAAAAACATGAATTGAAAAGTTTTTTACTCTGTTACTATTTGAAATATCTGGCTTCATCAAAAGAGAGACATTTTTTAATAAGAAGTGGGGGAGTGGAGTAGGTCCTTATTCACATTCTTGTGAGTACCAAAGAGATTCTTGAGGTGAACTATTGTCATCCCTCTCTTAGCTAGATGAGAAGAGAAATCTTGATTAGGTGGCAGTTTCCAACAGGTGACTGGCCTAAGTGCAACACTAATGATTTTGTGAAGAATGGTGGCCTGCTTAGTGGTTATGGAGGCATTTTAAGAGAATCTTTGAGTAGTTGGGTTCGCAACTTTGTTTGAAACATTGGCACCAGAAGTGTTTTATGTTTTGAGCTATGGGGCATCCTTTTTAGTACTAAAATGGCTCTGGGTCTTGGCATTAAAAGGTTTGCTTTGAAGCCGACTCCATTATTGCTATTAATCTGATTAAGAATGGGTGTACTCGTTTGCACCTTCTATTGTAGCTTATCCATTAGATCAAGGAGCTTCGTAGCAAGAATTGGACTGTCAAGCTTTGCTACTCTCACAAGAAAGGAAATAGATTTGTCGACTAGTTAGCCAATCAAGCTCATGCAATTTCAATAGAATCAATTTCCTTAATAAAACGCCAAGTGATTGTCTCCAACTCCTAATAGATGATTGTTCTAGGGCTAGCTTCCCTTGCTCTACGTTGGTTTAGACTATTTTAACCTCTTACTTTCTCCCAAAAAAAATACATAAATATAAAAATCATTTCCGTTTTTATTTAACTTCTTTGCTATTAAGTTTCCTCCAACTATTGTTTTCTATAATGTGTCAACAATCAAACCTATTTCGGGTTACGTTTGCGGCTTTGTGCACAACAAATTTTTTTAATGAAACGAACAACAAAAATTCTTTTAAAAGAAAAATTATTTCCCACAGAGCAAATCAAGCAGCTTAGCTTGCGGTGGGTTAAACCGACTACGAAGCCCCCCTTCCCCATCCTTCCTCTCTCTCCCCCCCCAAAAAAAAAACACAAAAAAAAAGCCTCAATCAATGCATTTCATTTGGTGAATTACAGGTTTGAAGGAGCTTTCCACTTCGCCCCCTTCAATTTTCAGCTGATTCATTTTTCTTTCTTTCTTTTCCCTTCTTATTTGTGTAGATTATACTTGAATAGGCAATAGCGAGCCCAGCAGATCCTGCTCTGGAAACAAGTTGATGGATGATAATTTCCTTGTTCACATTATGCCGATGGGGTTCGATCTTTCTCCCTTTTCTAGGTCAAATTGTGCTATTTTAGCGCCGTCGGTGACAAAGTCGAATGATCCAGAATGTTGTTTCTTCACTCCTCGCGATTTCAAGTAGTCTAACAGTACCGACAGTTTGAAGAACACGACCTTCATAGAAAACTAGAGTCTTCTTGGTCCCAATGACATTGTTGGTGCCCCGAGCCCTGATATTCCTGTAATTTCATGCTTCGGGGCACAACAGTGTCATTGGTACCTAGAATATTATGCAGTTTCCTTCTCAGGCAGCCAGGTAGGCATTCTGCTTTTTTTTTTTTTTTTTTGGCTGACAGGAATGAAACTTCATCATTTATGTGTTTTAGATATTAGTCACAAGAATTGGTGGGCATATGGAGATTTTGGGTTGAAGGGGTTGGCAACATTATCAATGCTTAATTGATTAACATTGTATCTATATTGTGCTTATAAGCCGGAGTAAGTTATTATAACATTGAGTCTGTAGGTTTTGAAAGTTTCTTAGAGATATGATAGTGGTAGTCCTGACCCTACAAGGTTATTGGCTATGTTACTCAAATTCCATGAACAATTATTGTGTTATACTCTTAATATGGCCCAATTTTTTCAATCAGCATTGTTTGGCAAAAAGAAAGTATATATCGCTAATATTGATTAGCAGAAGGTTTCGGGCGAAGCAGTATCCGATCACAAAGTGAGAAAACCAAGCTGTGCAGCACTAGAAAAATGGAGAAGCCTGTCATGACAGAGTAGACCGATGCTTCATTTGAAGAAAATTTTTGTTTTAACTTGCCATTGATATCCCATGCTCCATATGATGTATTCTGCAGGCTCAGAAAGAAACATTAGTGGAATCAAACAGTAATCAGAGAAAAGCCCAGGGTACCAATCACTACTTTGATGCCAATGGGAGGGGTTCTTTCATCCACCTGGAGACACCATCATTAAGCCAAAACCTCAGTCCACCATCGTATATCTTGTAAATGGAGTTACTGGGTTTCTGTTTATAGTCATTGTCTAGGAAATGTTATCATGTGGGAGATTCTGTAAGTGCCTTTTTTTTTGTGGGTGAGAGGTATGAAGGGGGTGATGGTTTCCTTTAACCTGTGTAGTGGTTCTAGTGGACATAAGTACTAGGACTTTTATCTTGCTAAGATGCATAAGGTGAAGTTGAAAGGAGTCCAAAAATGATGCAATCTCACTGCAGCTTCCTGATCATAATGAAAATTATATAGCTTCTTTCATTGTCTGATTTTGCAATTGTCATCTGATGCCCTGTGAAATTAAAATTTGTTATGATATGACTGTAAAGCTAAATAAATTTGTCTTGTGGACTACTCTATGCAGGTGAACCTTTTTATTTGTAGTTTATTTAAATCTTCTTTAGAGCAGTATTGAAATGAATAAGCAGCCTATCTGAATAAACCTGTGGTGACCTCTATGGAAAAATTTATGGAGCTGGTCACATTTTGCTGAACGTGTGTCAAGTCAACTGTTTTTTGGATTAAAACCTAGTCAGCTTTAGGAATGTCGATTCATATTTGACAAAGACCTGTAACTGATTGCCGAAAATGATCAGTCATTGTCGGGGATCTTTCAAAAACACCTACCCTTTTGTCAAACAGAGATTTGCATGGTCAATTTACAAAGTACAGAATCGTCTAAACAGATATTCTATTTACTGAAACTGGCGCAAAATCATGGTAGGAAAGAAGGAAAAACAAAGCATAGATGGGCAATAAGTCATCGGAAATTTCATTTGTTATCCAAAGTTTGATACACCAAATAGAACAACCAGCTGAAGCAGTCTGTATACACAGTATGTATGCAGCAACAAGCCTGCCTAGCAAACTGAACAGCTTCAACTCATTTCAGTAAAAACAATTGCCTGGTGTCTAATTTGTATAGGTGTCTATTTGCCTCAATAGTGCTCCTACAAAGATTCAAATATATTAGCTACAGGAAAGTTTAGCTTCATAAATTAACCCATAATTCAAGTTCCAATACTCTTTTTTTTAGCCTTAAGTTTCATGATTCGATTTAAATTACACAGCGCAGTGGGACTGCAATTGCACAAGTTAATGACCATGAAGAAAAACTACACACTGCAGCCATAGAAATTTCATTGTGATAAGAAAGTAAGCTTGCATCATTCTGAAAACCCATTAATTTTCCCTACATATCTTATATGATGAAATTTCCAAGACAAAAAATACTTCGAAGTGGCCCTACCCTGCATAAACAAGACTTCCACATGGAAAAACCTCCCGTAGTGACCAAAAAACAAAAGAACTTGTGATAATTGACATTGCAGCTGAAGACTTGGCATTATACTTTTTCCAAACAGGTGTTGGAACCTCTTAATGAGTGTGAGGACACTAATTTGAAGTGCAAGCCGGAAGCTGTCAAGTCTTAAAAGTGAAGAATGCTGTGCTCTTCCCCTGTGAAATAGTCAAATAGAGAAAGCATGTTATTCTGGATAAGAAAACTGTAGTATCATAATTGCTGGCGCTGTAGGTTTTATGAAAAATGTGTGTGGAACTAACTTTGTGCTGAAGATCTATAACCAATTTCGAAATCATTGGCCAAGTTTTTTAGGCAATGGGAGAACAACTGTATAGGGATTTGATTTCTGATCAGAAATGCTTAAGTAGATTGTAGAATTCATATTTCTTTTCAATGTGTGATTTTAGTAGGCCATGCACATGCATCTGATCTCCTTTGACTTCAAGGAGAAGGGAAAACCATTTACGTAATTTTGATTGAAAAAAATTTAGGGTACATTACTTTCCCTGCCCTAGAGAGATACTCAAATTACATAATCCTCCATTTTATTATAATATATATATATATATATATATATAAACCGTCCTAAACTAATGTATGACCAAAATATCTTTAAGTATCATACTGATTTCTTTTATTAGAAATATAACTTATTAACAAATATTTTTGTTAACTTTTATATCTGTGTTATTTATTTTGTGTTGAATATTATAAATTTAATTTATTCTAAATTAGAAAATTGGCTATTTTTATATATACTTGTTATATTACATGGGCAAAATGCATTTTTGGTCCCTTAATTTTATTTGAGGTTTCTCCTTCATTCTCTATCTTCATTTGATTCCACTTTGGCTCATTAACTTTACATCAAGTTTCATTTTCATATTTTAATTTCATTTAGTTTCAATTTAGTATTTTAACTTTACTTCAAATTTTATTTTTATTTATTTATTTTATTTTATTCTAATTTGATCCTTTGACTTTTAAAAACTACTCAAATATTTCTTTCTTTCAAATACTATCAAATTAAAATGCTTAACAGACAAATTTTGTGTGACTCCTTAGTGACTTAATTCTAATAACCATTTTGTTAAACAATTTATTGGTGTTAAAAAGAAAAAAAATATTTGAGTGATTTTCAAAAGAATAAAAAATACCACGTTAGAATAAACAAAGTAGTGTTAGTAGGCTTTCTGCTCTTTCTCTGCTGACAGGAATGAAACTTCAACATTTATCTGTTTGAGATATTAGTCACAAGAATTACTGGGGATATGGAGCTTTTGGGTTGAAGTTTTTTGATATTAACAATGCTTACTTGATTAACACTGTATCTATTTTGTGCCTATCAAGCCAGAGTAAGTTAATATTACATTAAATCTGTGAGTTTTAAAAGCTTGTTAGAAATATGATTAGTGGTTGTCCTGACACTACAAGGTTATCGGCCATGTTACTGGAATTTCATGAACAATTCGTGTAATACTCTAGATATAGCCCAAAGTTTTTTTTTTTTCCTTTCAAATAGCATTGTTTGGGAAGAGAAATTTATTATTAATATTCATGAGAGGAAGGTCTCAAGCGAAGCTGTATCCCATCACAAGGTGAGAAAACCAAGCTGTGCTACAATAGGAAGAAGGAGAAGCCTGTCTTGACAGAGGAGACAGATGCTTTATTTGAAGAAAATTTATTTTAACTTGCCATTGATATCCCATGCTCCATATAATGTATTCAGCAGGCTCAGAAGGAAGCACTTGTGGAATCATACAGTAATCAGTGAAAAGCCCAGGGTATCATTTCGAGAAACACTTTGGAAGCCCCAAGCAATGAATCCTTTGAAGCCAGTGGCAGGGGTTCTTTCATCCTTATGGAGACACCTTCATTAAGCCGAAACCTCAGTCCACCATCGGTTATCTTGTAAATGTACTTATAGGGTTTTCTCTGTTTATAGTTATTGTTTGAGGAATGTTATCACGTGGGAGATTCTGTTACTGTCTTTTTTTGTGGGTGAGGTATGAAGGGGTTGATGGTTTCCTTTCACCTGTGTAGTGGTTATGGTATAGTTAGTGGACATGAATTTTAGGACTTATATCTTGATAAGATGCGTAAGGTGAAGTTGAAAGGGGTCCAAAAATGATGCAATCTCACTGCACCTTTCTTATCATAATGAAAATTCTGTAGCTTCTTTCATAGTCTAATTTTGCAATTATCATCTGATGCCCTGTTTAATTAAAATCTGTTATGATATGACTGTAAGGCTAAATAAATCTGTCTGGCGGACTACTCTATGCAGATGAACCTTCTTATATGTTGTTAACTTATTTAAAGTAGTTAACTTATCTAAATCTTCTTGAGAGCAGTGTTGAAACAAACAAGCAGCTAATCTGAATAAACCTGGGTTGACTTTTACGAAAGAAGTTAGGAAACTGTTCCCAATTTGCTCGATGTGTGTCAACTCAACTGTTTTTTAGATTAAAACCTAGTCAGCTCTAGAAATTTCTATTCATATTCAACAAAGATCCGTAGCTGATTGCTGTAACTGATTGCCAAATATGATCAGATTTTGTTAGGGATCTTTCAAAAATTCCCTACCCTTCTGTCAAACAAAGTTTTGCATGGTCAATTTACAAAGTACAGAAGGATCCAAACAGATATTCTATTTATATAAACTGGTCCAAAATCATGCTAGTAGAGAAGGAAAAACAAAGCACAGATTGGCAATAAGTCGTCAAAAACTTTGTTATGCAAAGCTTGATACACCAAATAGAACAACGAGCTGAGGCAGTCTGTATACACAGTATGCATGCTGCGACAAGCCTGCCTGGCAAACTTTAGACAGCTTCAATTCATTCTCGGTCATAAAAATGTCCACTGTTGTATTTGGATAGGTGTCTATTTGCCTCAATAATGTTCTCAAAATGAATCAAATATGTTAGTTATATATCGGAAAGTTTAGCTTCATAAATTAGTCCTAATTGAAGTTCCAGTACACATTTCTTTAGGTCCATAATTGAAGTTCCAGTACACATTTCTTTAGCCTTAAGTTTCATAATTCAATTTATACAGCGCACTGGACTGCAATTGCAGAAGTTAATGACTATGAAGAAAAACTAACACCGCAGCTATAGAAATTTCACTGTGATAAGAAATTAAGCTTGCATCATTTTGAAACCCCATTAATTTTCCCCACGTCTTATCATGATACAAGACAAAATGCTTCGAAGTAGCTCCGCTCCGCACAAACAGTACTTGCCACGTGGAAAAACCTCCAAATACTGACTAAAAAGCAAAAGAAGTTGTCATAATTGACATTGCAGCTGAAGATATGGCATCCCACATTTTCCAGACGCGTTGGAAGATCTCAATGTGTGGAAGGAAGACTCTAATTTGAAGTGCAAGCAGGTGAAGAATGCTGTGCTCTTCTCCTGTGAAGTAGTCAAGCAGAGAAATAATGTTATTATGGATAACAAAACTGTAGCTTCACAGCCCATGGCGCTATGGGTTTCACTAGAAATGTTTGTATCTATATAAGATTAGAAAAAGCTGCAGTGTTTCAGAATCATGGATAGTGTGGTTTTCTCCTTGTATTTTGTATTGATCAAGTTTTGCATATTTTTTTTTGTTGTGGGGGGGGGGGGGGAGAGAGGGGGATTCTCTTTTTAAATTTTAAATTGCTAGACATGAGTCCCATGAACCCGATGCTAGTTTCTATAATTATATGTAAAGCTCATTAAAATATTGCTTTAGGGTGTCATGTGTATTTGTGTGTGGAATCGACTTCGTGTAGAAAATCTCTACCCAATTTAAAATCCCTGGCCAAGCTTTTAGCAATTGGAGAATAATTGTATAGGGATTTGATTTCTGATAAGAAATGCTTAAGCAGATTCTAGAATTCATATTCCCATTCTATGTGTAATTTTAGTAGGCCATGCACATGCGATTCATGTGCTTTGACTTGAAGAATGGAAAGCCATTTATGTAATTTTGATTCAAAATATTTAGGTGCAGTTGATAAGTATTTGTTATCAAATAATTAAATAAAAAATAGTTGTAGAAGACTTTTTTTAAAGAGTTGACTATTGAATTGTAGTGTTTCTATATCTTTTTTTTTTGGAAAATTTTAGAAATTTATCGAAATAAATATGTCAATGGATTTTATCACATACAAAACTCATTTTAGTAACTCCTAACCGGTGATTAGCTAGTACATATATGTACTTACCAAAACATCTAAGGAAATTAAGAATATTTTAGGTATATTAAAGCTAAAAAAATTTATGGGCTAAATTAATTAAAAATAAATATATAAACATATCAAATAAATGTTTTAATAAAGTTGGCCTATAAATGACATGCTTATATAGTTACATATACTATTAGCTTGGTATATGTGTGTGAGTAACTAAATCTTTAAATTTTTATGGGTTGAATCTGTTTGCAAATTTCTCAAAAAACTTTACTTTTAAGTCTGGTCGGTTTTGTTTTCCATTTTCTAAAAGAGAATTAAAGAAAACAAAAAAAAGAAAATTGATGGCTTTGAGGGGTTAATGGAGTATTGAGAATGAGTTTAGGAGGGTGAACGAGACAAATGGAAAAGGTGGCATAACCATCCCGGTGAACAAGTTTGTTGAAAAGTAACCTAAATTTTATAATCATTTTCTTATTCATTGGCGAATGAAATGAGAGGAATTGACCCAAAGATTCGTTTTTTTTCTCAAAAGTAAAAGGAAGGAACATGGTGGGACTGGGAGCATAAAGATGAACTTGGGGAGCAAGTATTACTGTTTCATTAAATTTAGAATATTCAAATTTACGAAAAGCAAAATACTCCCTTCATAAATTCTTCTGCTTTTTTTTTTTTGGGTTTAATGCGTTTTGCTGTTTGGCATTTAATGTTCCTGTGAGATATCGTTCTAGAATCCTCTACTAAATTTTGAAGATATTATGTAACTAATAAATCAATGATTAACTTGATCAAGTTGATAATACATGCCGATTTTGAAGGGTGGTGTCTAATGATGAGCAATGGTCAAAGTGAGGAAGGGGATTTTCTTACGCGGTAAAATAATTGGATAGAGGTTTTTGCTGTGAAATTTCTCAGAAGTATCGCTGTAATGTCATTGTATGAGAAGTGGATTTTTTCCCCCAAAATTTTTGTTTTTAAATATTGTAAAAGCACTTTTGGGATTTCTTGTAACATTTTTAAAATTAGATTCTCAATTAAATTAATATAAGATGAATTAAATAATAAAAAATATTTAATGGATGACTATATGAGAATATATGGGTTTTATCTAAGTTTTAGGTATAAAGAAAATCAAGGAAATTATTGGAAAAATAACAAAATTTTATGGGACTAATTAGGGATTTAATAAAAATTACTAAGAATTATTTATAAATTATTTAATAATAAGTAATTAAATAATGCATGTTTAGGAAAGAAATTTTAGTAAATTCTTTAGATTCTTAAAGTTTTCAAAATATAAAAAATTATTTAAAAAATAAATTTATTTAAGAAAAAAAAATAAGAGTTAAAATATGATTATTAAAAATATGGAGTAAAAATTCATGTTAAGGGTCAAATTATAATTTTGGCCAACCTTTAAAAGTTGATAAATTGACTCCTTAGTGACCAAGGAGATGCAACTTAGTAGGCCATGCACATGCCCTCATGTACTTCGCCTTGAAGAAGGGAAAACCATTTATGTAATTTTGATTCAAAATATTTAGGTGCAGTTGATAAGTATTTGTTTACAAGTTATTAAAAAAAATAGTTGTGGACTACTCTTTTTTAAAGAGTCAATAATGTGTGTTGACGATTGAATTGTTGGGTTTATATATTATATATATTTTTTGAAAATTTTAAAAATTTATCAAAATAAATATGTCAATAGATTTTATCACATACAACACTCATTTTAGTAACTCCTAGCCGGTAATTAGCTAGTACATATATGTACTTACCAAAACATCTATGGAAATTAAGAAGATTTTAGGTATATTAAAGCTACAAAATTTATGGACTAAATTAATTAAAAATAAATATATAAACATAACAAACCAACTTTTTTAACAAAGTTGGCCTATAAATGACATGCTTATATAATTATATATATTATTAGCTTGTGTGTGTGTGTGTGTGTGTGTGTGTGTGTGTGTGTGTGTGTGTGTGTGTGTGTGTGTGAGAGAGAGAGAGAGAGAGAGAGAGAGAGAGAGAGAGAGAGAGAGAATTAAAAAGAAAAAAGACTGATGGGTTTGAGGGGTTAATGGAGTCTTGAGAATGAGTTTGGGAGTGTGAACGAAACAAATGGAAATAACTCTACCAGTGAACTAGATTGTTGAAAACAAACCTAAATTGTATAATCATATTCAGAGACGAGGGAAGGGACAAAGAAAAGCATTCAGGAATTGACAACATTCGGCTTTTTCTCAAAAAGTAAAACGAAGGAACATGGTGGGAGCATAGAGATATACTTGGGGAGCAAGTATTACTGTTTCATTAAATTTAGAATTTTCTAATTTACAAAAAAGCAAAAAACTGCCTTTATAAATTCTTCTGTTTTTTTTTTTTTTTGTTTAATGCGTTGTGCCGTTTGGCATTTAGTATTCCTGTAAGATATCGTTCTAGAATCCTCTACTAAAATTTGAAGATACCCCCTAACTAATTAATCCATGATTAACTTGATTAAGATTGATAATACATAAGTTTTTTGTTTTTTGGGAAAGAGCCAACCGCCCATTTTGAAGGGTGGTGACTAATGATGAACAATAATCAATGTGAGGAAGCAGATTCTCTTACGCGGTAAAATAATCGGGTGGAGATTTTTGCAGTGAAATTTCTCAAAAGTATCACTGTAATGTTATTTTATGCACAGGAATAAAATTTAAAATTTTTTTTTGAAAATATTGTAAAAGCACTTTTGGAAATTCTTGTAATATTTTAAAAATAAGATTCTTAATTAATTAACATAAAATGGATTAAATAATAAAAAATTTTAATTGATGATGAAATGAGAATTTATGAGTTTTATCTAAGTTTTATGTACAAAGAAAATTAAAAAAATTGTTAAAAAATAACAAAAATTTAGGAGACCAATTAGGATTATTTATAAATTATCTAATAATAGCAAATTTAAAAATAAATATTTGAGAAAGAAATTTTAGTAAATTCCTCAGATTCTTAAAACCTTGTAAATATAAGAAAATTGTTTTAAAAGTAAAAATATTTAAGAAAGAATTAAGAGTTAAAATATAATTATTAAAAATATGGGATAAAAATTCATATTAAACTTATAATTTTGACCAAACTTTAAAAGTCGAGAAATTGACTCCGTAGTGACCACGGAGACGCTACTTGTAGGAGAAGGCATGCCTTTTCACCACATGAGGAATTGCTAGCCTTATCATATTGTAAGCATAAAGGCAATCATATATAAATCATTTAGTGAAGTTAAGGTTAATTTAATTTTTCTTAAGCAATAAATAAGCTTTAATGAAATTTATTTGAGAAAAATATTTCAGTTAAAAATATTAAAATTATGTTTTATAAGTCAGATTTATTAATAGAAAACTTTGTATGAAAATTAAATTTGCATCACAATCTAATTAGAATAGGATGAAGGAAAACTAATTAAGGAGTTATTACTTTTATAAGATAAAGTAATATATCCTAAATTTATCTATTATCCTTGCTTAATATATACATATAAATAAGAATATAAATATTTCATATATTTAAACATCAATAAAAAAATGAAAATTTTGACAAAAAAATATGAAAAAGAATATATTTTCTAAGACAACGTGTACAGAGCCATCCAAATACAAATTGCCAAGTTCTGATAATATATGGTGACATCATCCGACATAAGAACAGCTCCATGAAGCAAATTATGAAGTTAAGCTTATCAGAATTCTATTGGATGCCGTATGACACGTAGTGACGCCATTAATTGCACAGGGACATAGACATTAAGAAAAGATATGATCGGACGCCTACTTGGCCTCCACTTCTAATATAAAAGGAACGTTCCCCCTCCTCCATGAGCAGTTTCTGTGAATTGGGAGGTAGAGGGAGGCGCGTGAGCAATGGTGAGCCGCGTCAGAAAAAGAGATCACGTGTTATCAATAAAAGTATTTTGAAGATTAAAGGTATACTAGCTAAATTCTCTATTCAAAGATTGAGTAGATTATTTTAATTTTTATTTTTTATAAATGAATTGATCCGTGAATGAAATAATATTAGAATGAAGATTAGAGATCTTTTAAACAGTAAATTAGAAATGAGAATAGTACATCGCCAGTAGAAAAACGATGAAAGGTTGTGCTGGACTAAACTGAAAGGGAAAGGTCTTGGCTTTAATAAGCGCTTTAAGTAGCGAAACTTATCGTTTGAGAATAGCCATTGAAAAAACCTCTGCATGAAAGAGGGCAGAGTTCCTTCCATGACTCGGTTTAGTTTCCGTCACTCTTATTCCTAATTCTAAATTACTCCTTACATGAGTAGCTGATCTCGCTCATTCCAGGCTATGACAATTATGGTATCAGAGCATGGATGGAAAGATAAGATTAGAAATATGAAACTTAATCTCTACTTTTCTTTCAAGTCATATTATTCTATTTTCTACCATCTGCTTTTGTACTTCTTATCTATTTTCTGTTTAATTACTGCTTTTTTGATTACTGCCTTTAATTACTACTTTAAGCACTTTCATTTAATTATTTGTATTTAATCATGTTTGTATTTCGAAGAATTGAACCTCGAATTTATGAATTAGGACAAGCAAGTTTACCAAATAGTAGCTTTATTCCTATCCCAAATGAAACTCGTGTAGCTTCGCCTTTCATGTTAGGAGGTGAAGATGATATCACATGGAATTTAATTAATTAGACAAATATGTATTTATTAAATCAATTAGTATATGTAGTTGATTCCAATATAACTCTTTTACAAATTTTAGAAGATCCACCTAATGAAATCCGCCAAATCTTAGAAAGAGAACCTGAACATAAACAAGTTTATAGGTTAACCGAATTAGCTAAACCAATAGAACAAAAGATATATGAAATCAAAGAAGAAATTAAAGAATTAGGAAATGAAATCCAAGATATGAGAATTGAAATCATGGATATAGGAAATGAAGTACATCTAATTAATAAAAAAATAGATAAAATTAGCCACATATTAGGAATAAGAAATACTGTAGAACCAATTAGAGAACAACCAGAAATTAATATGATGAGATTATATAAAGAAGAAGAATTGGTTAGAGAAGTTACTGAGCCACAAATAAAAGCTAAACCTATGAATGAACAAGTTTATGAAACTCGAGTAATAGTTGAAGAACTAAAACATGGACAAGAAATTATGAATAATAATTTATGGACTATTTATGATGCAATTCAAGAAATAGATAAACCTAAGATGAGTCAAGCAGCACCTATATTAGAATATATTTCACCAGAAGAATGTAAAAAACTAGATAAAGAAATATTAAAATTTATGTAACGAATAGATAGAATAGATCATGATATAATAGAATTTTTACCCTATTCACCAAAAATCAAAACACCAAAAGTAGAAATCAAACAGATAAATATAATGCAAATTTTAGATGAATTATAACAAGAAGAAATTGAAAGAAAAATGAGTCAAGAAGAAATTAATCTAGAATCTATCAAAGAAGAATTAAGTTATTTAAATCTTCACGATAATTATGAAGTAAATTTGTAAGCTGTTAAAATAGAAGAATCTCAACCTCAAACTTTTAACCCATCTAATATATCAGACCCATCATATCAACAACAAAATATGGGAACTAGTATTGATATAGAAACCGAAATGAGACAACAAGAATTAAAACACAAAGAACCAATGAAAGAAGATACTCAATCATTTATGTTCGAAACTATTTATACACCCTCTAGAAATAATAGCTTTATACCTCCTCCATTAGAACAATATGAAACTAGACCCATCCCAAATTCAGGAATATGGTTAAATTTAGATTGTAATTTAGACCAAGAAAGAAGATTAGAAGAATGGAATAAATCTCAATTAATAGTTTTAGCACACCGACAACCAGACACCCAGTCAGCCATTTTAATTGTTGAATCTAGTTTTACAGGTATTGTCTTAGAATGGTGGAAAAGTTTAACAGAAGAATTTAGACAAAAAGTAAGAGAAATATCAAATTACCCAATAAGAAAAGAATTCTATGCCTTATTATTAAGAAAATACGAACAAGTCTTAAGAAATGAATTTTTAGGAAGAAGTGTAGGAGCTAACGAACAAACAAAAATAGATAGAGCTAGAACAAAATTATATCAAATTGAAATATGTTCCTTAGAACCAAATATTCTAAATCAATATATTTGTGAATATCAAAAATATTATTATGAAGCAAGATTTCAAAATTATGAACAAAAAAGATTCTATTTAGATTTATTTTATCATAAACTACCAAAATTATCATCAGAAATTCTTATAATTGGATGTAGAAAAGCCTTTAATGATAGAACAGATTTAATGCCATATGTAGACACCATGGGAAGAAGAGAATATTTTCTTAGAGAATATTTATCAAATAAATGTAAAGAAGCATAGAGAAAAAAGAAATATTATAAAACAAACAAATTAATCTTACAATGTAGTAATTTTGAAACACCTCATAAATGGGGATGCACACCCAAAAGAAAATCTAGAAAAAATTAGAAAAAATCATATAGAAAATACCAATCACCTTACAAACGTTATCAATATAAATTTAAGAAATATCCAAAATCAAAATTTCAAATTGTAATTGATTTTTCTTGGACCTTTTTTATAATATGTTCTAGATTTAAATAATTTCTTAAATTTTGATTGTCTTTGAAATTTTGATTTTGGATATTTCTTAAATTTATACTGATAACGTTTGTAAGGTGATTGGTATTTTCTATATGATTTTTTCTGATTTTTTCTAGATTTTCTTTCGGGTGTGCATCCCCATTTATGAGGTGTTTCAAAATTACTACATTGTAAGATTAATTTGTTTGTTTTATAATATTTCTTATTTCTCCATGCTTCTTTACATTTATTTGATAAATATTCTCTAAGAAAATCTTCTCTTCTTCCCATGGTGTCTACATATGGCATTAAATTTGTTCTATCATTAAAGGCTTTTCTATATTCAATTATAAGAATTTCTGATAATAATTTTGGTAGTTTATGATAAAATAAATCTAAATAGAATCTTTTTTGTTCATAATTTTGAAATCTTGTTTCATAATAATATTTTTGGTATTCACAAATATATTGATTTGGAATCTTTGGTTCTAAGGAACATATTTCAATTTGATGTAATTTTGTTATAACTCTATCTATTTTTGTTTGTTCGTTAACTCTTACACTTCTTCCTAAAAATTCATTTCTTAAGACTTGTTCGTATTTTCTTAATAATAAGGTATAGAATTCTTTTCTTGTTGGGTAATTCGATATTTCTCTTACTTTTTGTCTAAATTCTTCTGTTAAACTTTTCCACCATTCTAACACAATACCTGTAAAACTAGATTCAACAATTAAAATGGTTGACTGGGTGTCTGGTTGTCGGTGTGCTAAAGCTATTAATTGGGATTTATTCCATTCTTCTAATCTTCTTTCTCGGTCTAAATTACAATCTAAATTTAACTATATTCTTGAATTTGGGATGGGTCTAGTTTCATATTATTCTAATGAAGGAGGTATAAAACTATTATTTCCAGAGGGTGTATAAATAGTTTCGAACATAAATGATTGAGTATCTTCTTTCATTAGTTCTTTGTGTTTTAATTCTTGTTGTCTCATTTCGATTTCTATATCAATACTAGTTCCCATATTTTGTTGTTGATATGATGGGTCTGATATATTATGTGGGTTAAAAGTTTGAGGTTGAGATTCTTCTATTTTAACAGCTTTCATATTTATTTCATAATTATCTTGAAAATTTAAATAACTTAATTCTTCTTTGATAGATTCTAGATTAATTTCTTCTTGACTCATTTTTCTTTCAATTTCTTCTTGTTTTAATTCATCTAAAATTTGCATCATATTTATCTGTTTGATTTCTACTTTTGGTGTTTCGATTTTTGGTGAATAGGGTAAAAATTCTATTATATTATGATCTATTCTATCTATTCGTTGCATAAATTCTAATCTTTCTTTATCTACTTTTTTACATTCTTCTGGTGAAATATATTTCAATATAGGTGCTGCTTGACTCATCTTAGGTTTATCTGTTTCTTGAATTGCATCATAAATAGTCCATAAATTATTATTCATAATTTCTTGTCCATGTTTTTGTTCTTCAACTATTACTTGAGTTTCATAAACTTGTTCATTCATAGGTTTAGCTTTTATTTGTGGCTCAATAACTTCTCTAACTAATTCTTCTTCTTTATATAATCTCATCATATTAATTTCTGGTTGTTCTCTAATTAGTTCCACAATATTTCTTATTCATAATATGCGGCTAATTTTATCTATTTTTTGATTAATTAGGTGTACTTCATTTCCTATATCCATAATTTCAATTCTCATATCTTGGATTTTATTTCCTAATTCTTTAATTTCTTCTTTGATTTCATATATCTTTTGTTCTATTGGTTTAGCTAATTCGGTTAACCTATAAACTTGTTTATGTTCACGTTCTCTCTCTAAGATTTGGCGGATTTCATTAGGTGGATCTTCTGAAATTTGTAAAGGAGTTATATTGGAATCAACTACATATCCTAATTGATTTAATAAATACATATTTATCCAGTTAATTAAATTTCACGTGGTATCACCTTCACCTCCTAACATGAAAGGCAAAGCTACAAGAGTTTCATTTGGGATAGGAATAAAGCTACTATTTGGTAAACTTGCTTATCCTGATTCATAAATTTGAGGTTCAATTCTTCGAAATACAAACATGATTAAATACAAATAATTAAATGAAAGTGCTAAAAGTAGTAATTAAAGGCAGTAATCAGAAAAACAATAATTAAACAAAAAATAGATAAGAAGTATGAAGGCAGATGGCAGAAAATAGAATAATATGACTTGAAATAAAAGTGGAGATTAAGTTTCATATTTTTAATCTTATCTTTCCATCCATGCTCTGATACCATAATTGTCATAGCCTGGAATGAGCGAGATCAGCTACCTATTCAAGGAGTAATTTAGAATTAGGAATAGGAGTGCCGAAACTAAACCGAGTCATAGAAGGAACTCTGCCCTCTTTTATACAGAGGTCTTTTCTATGGCTATTCTCAAACGATGAATTTCGCTACTTAAAACGCTCATTAAAATCAAGACCTTCCCCTTTTAGTTTAGTCTAACACAACCTTCCATCATTTTCTACTGGAGGTGTACTATTTCCATTTTCTAATTTACTGTTCAAAGGATCTCTAATCCTCATTCCAGTATTATTCTATTCACAGATCAATTCATTTATGGAGGATAAGAATTGAAATATGTAAAGGAGTTATATTGGAATCAACTACATATCCTAATTGATTTAATAAATATATATTTGTCTAATTAATTAAATTCCACGTGGTATCACCTTCACCTTCTAACATGAAAGGCGAAGCTATAAGAGTTTCATTAATAATTAATTGTTTAATTATAAGAAATATACTTAGACTATTATGGAATCCCATTGGTAATACATTCCATTCGTATAATCCTTCAGAAGTTAAGAAGGCAGTATATTTTTACTTGGTTCTTCTAACTTAATTTGGAAAAATCCTGATTTACAATCAAATTTACTAAAGATTTATTTTCCTTTTATTAAATTAAATAAGAGTTCAATTTTTGGAATTGGATATCGGTTTCTTATAGCTAAATCATTAAGTTTCTTATAATTTATAACCATTCGGGATTTATTTCTTCTCATTTCAGCATGACTTATAACTATTCATTGCTGGTGAATAATAATTTGATCTACTTTTTCTGATTAGATTATATTGTTTTATTTCATTTATATGCATAATAAATTCTTTTTTGTCATTCTCTGTCCAAGGATAAGGTTTACTACATATTTCTTTACTATAATCAAGTAATTTGATCTTAGTATAAAGTCTTGATTTTTCCCAATGAATTAAAAGGTTGTCACTGTAATTATTAATTAATCTTTGTTCAATTGTTTTTTGTCTGTCCAGATGGCTTATCAATTTTTTAGCTTCAATTTCTATGGGTTTATTGTTAGGGATAAATTGAATTTCATTATCTGATTTCTTTTTTCTAAAGATTGTATCTGTCCTATTATATGGGTTTTGAATCTTAATGGCACATGCTTGATGTTTACAGGGTGTTGTTAATATTAAAGTTTTTTCAGTAAAGTGTAAAGCCATATATTGTTCTAAAAAGTCCATTCTTAGGATTATATCAAGTGTAGTTTCATTATATTGATTTGATATTTTTTTAAATTGTTACTTATAATATCTTATTTGGATCCTTTATAAAATTGTTATCATTTTTGTGTAATATAATATTTGAGGATTTTTTTGTTTGGTCCTTTATAGTTGTAAAATTATTTTAAGAAAAATTATGCTTTTAGTATTTATAATTTCAATCATTTTTTAATTTGGTCTTTATAATTTCAAAATTTATAATTAGATCTTTATAATTTAAATACTTTTTAATTTAGTCTTTATAATCATTATATTTTTATCAATATTTTGTCATCTATGTGAGTTAATCTTATTGTATTATTTGTATTTTTATATATTTTATTAATATAAATTATAATATTTAAAGTGTTAAAATGATATATATCTATATATATATATATATATACACACACACACACACACATATACATCGTAGTTGAGAGAAAAGGAGAACGAAAAGAGAAGTGATCAAGAGGATGAAACTTCAACAAAAGAAGGAAGCAAATTTGAGGTAAAAAGGCATCGTTTATTTGGTATATAAAGCTACGTTGTAAGTTTTTAAAATATAAAAAAATGTTATAAATCCATTCATCATAGTTGATATTTTTTTAGTTTCTAAATTCTAACTTCATTAAAAGGTATATTATATTCTTTATGTATTTTTTATGTGAATTATCATCTCCTTCAATAATTATAATCATTAGACTTTAAGAATTGTATTTCTTTATGTGGCATTGAAAATGAAGAATAAAAAATTTAAACAGTAGTTCTCATATTCTATGTTTTCTCTAAATTTTCTCTTCTCTATCTCTTGAATTGTTTCATAACAAAAAGTATATTTTTAAAATATTTAAAAATAATTTGTGAGATATTTAATTTAAACATTTTATTATTAGATGTTTAATATGTCAAACTTAGAAATTTATTATTAAATATTTAGTATGTTTAATTTAAAAGTTATTATAATTCTTAGTATATTTAATAAGTTATTGGTTGTTTTTATAAATTCTTTTAAAACTTTATAGATTTAATTAATGTAATATGTCATTTAATTCTTGAGTAAAAAAAGTACTTTGGACTCTACATCTGGATGATAAAAAAATAAATTATTCCTATACATAAATGATCATAACAAGTGAACTACATTTATCGTAATTCCTATGCATGGATAATTAAATTCTAAATTATTCCTATATATAGATGATTTAAGCAATTAGAATATCCTTCTATGAACTTGATATGGACTTAATTAAGACATAAAAAATATTTAAAAAGCACAATAAAAAGAAAAAAGAGTTCCATTAGAATTTGTATATGTTACCAATGATTCCTTATACTAGCTTTAGAAGCATGTATAAATTACATAATTAGTATAATAATATTTTGTAAATTATTAGTTGTTATTTATGTTTTTGTTATATGATTGTAATTTATGCTCTTATTGGTTGCTGATGCTTAAGATAATTAGTACTTATTATGATACATGACTTGGATAACTTAGAATATAAAGGTTAAATAATATAATAATACAAATAAAGTTATCAAAGAATAGACTTTTGCGAGGAAATGGGTTTTCAAAATGGGATTCTATGTGTTCCCAATTTTATATTAAGTCTCTGTAATATAGGGTTCTTGAGGGAGGAAATTTTGTTAAAAGATTTGTTATTAATAAAGACAAATTTTCTATCTTTTAAAGGAAGAATATGATTATTTGGAATTAATTGGGAGTTAGAGTCCTTTAATTTAAAGTATCATTCTCTTAGGAACAAAGTTATGACAAAGGTGTCATAAGAGATTTAGAAGGCCCTCATGTGGCTTTAGGCTTTAAGTTGAAATTTGTAGATTTACTATAGAAAATGCCTTAATTATGAAATCTTGTCCATTAAGGTGATGATTTTGTTGGTTATAATAACTAACGAGAATAGTCTTTCTCTTTGATGGTGTTGAAAATTTAGATCTTACAGCAAGTAGTATAAAATTGTTTAATAAGTTATTTATGATTTTGAAGATCTAAGCCTTTACAAATGGTACAGGACAATTGATATATAGCTTATAAAAGTAATCTCTATGATTAAGCTAAATTAATATTGTTTAAAAGATCTAATTAGATATAAGTGTTAATTATATTACATCTTTGTGTTATCTAAATGCAAGTATGTGTGATATATTGATCATGCATGAGTTTTGATGTTTAGAGATGATAAATCCAGCCTATTACTATTATGGTTAACATTATATGAATATGATTTTTGATGAATAAATGGGTATATGTTTTATATATTTAAACATTTATGCCTTCATTTATGAATATTATTTCGCCAAGCCAAGATAGCCCAAACCATGGCCCAAAACTGTCCATTAATTACTTAGAAAACTTGGTCATGAAGACCTTCTTCCTTCTTTTCCTCTATAACCAGAACCTGTCATTCAATAATAAGGGTTGCCTTAACTAATCCCTTGTATGATATTTTCATTTGCGTTTAAAACTTATGACTCAGAATTTCCTCCTATGGAAAGAAAAACTAATCCAGAAATAAATGTGACTACAAGCCATACTCTGTTCCTATAAAAGTTGCTCCTAATGGGATAATGAGGTTAATATCACAAGCTAAAGAAGTATTAAACTGGCACACTTACAATGCAATAGCATAAAACAAAGTTTTTCAGAGAATTGATTCTCATTTAGAGAATCTCTTGAGTCAAATGACTCATACAAATTCTTGACTTGATGGACTTTCTATTCATGTCAAATAGTTATATGAGAGCCTTCAACAACAAGTGACTTCTCTGGATGCAAAACTCAAGAATTTTATTGCTTATAGTACATGGGTCCTGCTTTTACATAAAAGGAACAAGAACTCAGAAGAATAAAATCGCAGATTGACTAAATTGAAAAAGATATAGCAAGAGATCACTTCAGAAGCATTTATGAGCCTTTGCCTTCTTTATATACATTATCATATAATTCTTATCCTTCTTTCCATACTCGCCTTATCTCTAGGAAGTTAACTATTCAAAATGAACTATGAGGTTTTCAGAAGGAAAGAAGATTTCCTCAGTCCAGCTCAGCTTAGACAGTTTCAACTCAAACAACCTCCATCTCCTACTAGAAAACCTCGACCTCTACAAAGACCACCACATTTTCCTTCTCATTATGAACTTTCACCCTCATGGACCAAACCTTCTGAACAACCTCTTCCGTTAAAATCCTTATAAATTAAAACACTTCCTTCCTTGCTAAGACGAATTCAATCCTCTCCTCTGGACTATACCTAGAAAAATAAATAACAAGTCCAACCTTAGACTACTCAGCTTGAACCTTCCAAATCTTTTGGAACAATCACTCTTACAACACCAATGATTCCTTACAGTTTAGATTCGAATAGTGATCATTCTCATATAATTGGCTTAAAACCTGTAAGTTCTTATGAATCTCTTGATAATTCCAAAGTCACAGCTTCATACATGGTCTTTCCTACTCTTGTTGAAGAAGTAGATGAGTCCACCTTAGAATAAGAAGATTATGTTAAATATCATCCTCATAATACGACTCTTCCTGAACATGCACAAACCCAAGCTTGTCTAGTTATTAGACCATGGTTTACTTTTGGTGACATCCCTTTTGAAAAATGGAGAAATAAATTGCATGAATTTTTAACATAAATCGATCTCCAAATGACTCGTCTAGCCACTAACCTTGACATAGTAGTTACTTAGTTTATCACTAGATTCACAAGAATTCTTAAAAAATGGTTTCAAAACCTAGGGAGTACAAACAACATTATTATACCACTACTGCCAGTGTAAATCTTCTTCTTGGATTCATTCATGGAAAATTCGTTGAAGACTTCCATCTAGTTGATATACAAACGCGACAAGAATACTTTCAAATGTGTTGCTGTTCTTTAAAGAAAAAGACATTAATCATCATTATCAAAGGATGATAGCGAGATATTATTTGCTTAATAACTTCAATGATGTTAATTTTTGCCATACATTCATTACCTCCTTGCCTAAAAAATTTCAACCAAAACTCTTAAGAGTCATTCAATCCCTCAGAAGAGACATGACAAACATCTCTTTAGGAGAAATTTATCAACTTACAATTGCCACTCTTAAAAAATTATGTGAGCAACACAAGATATTCAATTCAATGATAGAAGGAAGACGGGTACTCTAAAAGGTTTGCAAGAAACCATATTTGTAGATCAAATGTAAACACAAATTAGGGTGCTTTTGCTCTGCAAAGAAAAAATCTCATTTCAGAAAAGACCATTACAAAGCCCATAGAAAAAGAAGTATAAAATACTAATTTGATTTTTCAAAAGGAGAACAACTCAATTTAAAAAATGGGATCGTTGTTACATTTGTGAAAAAAATGCCATTTTGTTAAATAGTATCCTAAGAAATCAAAGAAAGAAGTTAAAATTCTTCATCAATTCCAAGCTAGCATTCCTTTTTTCTGATGACCAAGAAATTGAATGAACTCTTTTCAGAATAAGAGGATGATAATGATTCTACAATCTTTACCTTACCAAGATTACAATCCTCTGATTCAGAATTTTTTGATTCAAAACATTTAGATGTGTCAAGCCACTCTGATGGCTATATTCATGGTAGTTATTTTATTCAACCCTGTAGCTAGGTAGAATACAAGGACCCTCAAATGCCTTATATTCAAATGCTAATTTTACTAAGCAAATACCATAAGCCAATCTTAGTAATTGTTTATATGGATACCGATGCTTCTAAAGCCTGGACCAAGCACTTAGAATATTTCAGTGCCACTAATGGTAAGATATTCAAAGTTGATCTTATTACCAAAAAAAAGATTAGTATTAGGATCTTTCCAGATTGCATTGTTTAGACCAAAATACTTGACAGTAGTCCTTTAGATAAAGATGCTCTTATTAGAATGGATGTCTATTGTCAAATTAAGAAACTTCAGGTCTTTCCTGAAAGAATTTGATTTAAACCTTACACTACCATCCCAAAGGTGCTTGAACTTCCTCAAGTTCCTGCTGGTTATGAAGATATTCATGATTAAATTATTCAATACTGTCCAGAGTCTCATGATTAATTTTTCCATTCATTTCCCCTTTGGAAAAACAAAGAGTTCTTCATCCAATTACCTTTTAAAAGGAATAAAGAAGTCAACCCTACAAAGGCTACTAACCCTAGCATGAACCCTGATGATTTAGTCTTAGCCAGAGAAAAATGTGTAGCCCTTCTTAAATAGGGCTTGATTGAACTAACAAGATCTGATTGGACTTACTAAGCTTTTTATGTGGAGAAACGCTCAGAGTAGAAATAAAGAAAGAAAAAATTAGTTATTAACTACGAGCCCTCAATATCTTTCTGTAAGATGATAAATTCCTATTGCCAAAGATTAGTTTATAGATTAATATGTTAAAAGAAGCAAACATGTTTTCTTTGGCATTGGGAATTTATCATATTACAAAAAGATGTTGAGAGGCTTGTAATCAATGACTAATTTTTTTCTTTCTTTATTTCTATTCTGAGCATTTCTCCACATAAAAGGCTTGGTAAGCCCAATCAAATCTTGTTAATTCAATCAAGCCCTATTTAAGAAGGGCTGCACATTTTTCTCTAGCTAAGACTAAATTATCAGGGTTAATGCCAGGGTAAGTAGCCTTTGTAGGGTTGACTTCTTCATTCCTTTTGAAAGGTAATTGGATGAAGAACTTTTTGTTTTTCCAGAGGGGAAATGAATGGGAAAATTGATCATGAGATTCTAGACAGTATTGAATAATTTAATCATAAATATTTTCATAACTAGCAGGAACTTGAGGAAGCTTAAACACCTTTAGGATGGTAGTGTAAGGTTTAAATCAAATTCTTTTATGGAGGACCTGAAGTTTCTTAATTTGACAATAGACATCCATTCTAATAAGAATATCTTTGTCTAAAAGACTACTGTTAAGTATTTTGGTCTAAACAATGTAATTTGGAAAGATCCTAATACTAATCTTTTTTTTTTTTGTAAAAAGATCAACTTTGAATATCTTGCCATTGGCAGCACTGAAATATTCTAAGTGCTTAGTCCAGGCTTTGGGAAGAAGTACTACAAGATTCATTAGAATTTTCAAAGCACCGGTATCCATATAAGCAATTACTGAGATTGGCTTATGGTACTTGTTTAGTAGAATTAGCATTTGAACATAAGACATTTGAGGCTCTTTGTGTTCTGCCTGGCTATAGGGTTGAATAGAATAATTGTGGTGAATATAGCCATCAGAGTGGCTTGACACATTTGAATATTTTGAATTAGAAAAGTTTGAATCAAAGGATTGTAATCTTGGCAAGGCAAAGATTGTAGAATCATTGACATCTTCTTATTCTAAAAAGAGTTCTTTAATTTCTTGGTCATCAGAAAGAAGAAAGTTGGCTTAGAATTAATGAAGGAGTTTAACTTCTTTCTTTGATTTTTTAAGAAACTGTTTAACAAAATGGCCTTTCTTTCAGCAAATGTAACAATGATCTTGTTTTCTAAATTGACTTGTTCTCCTTCTGAAAATCAAATTAGTATTTTATGCATTCTTTTTCTATGGGCTTTGTAATGGTATTTTATGAAATGAGATTTTTTTTTGTAGGGCAAGAGCACCTTGATTTGTGTTTATATTTGATCTACAAATAGGGCTTTTTGTAAAACTTTTAGAGTGTCAATTTTCCTTCCATCATTGAATTAAATACCTTGTGTTGCTCACATAATTTTTTAAGGGTGACAATTGTAAGTTGATAAATTTCTCCTAAAGTGATGTCTGTCATGTCTCTTCTGAGGGATTGAACGGCTCTTAAGAGTTTTAGTTGAAGTTCTTTAGGCAAAGAGGCAATGAGCGTATGGCAAAAATTAACATCATTGAAGCTATTAAGCAAATAATATCTTTTTGTCATCTTTTGATAATGATGATTAATGTCTTTTTTCTTCAAAGAACAACAACACATTTGAAAGTATTCTTGTTGCCTTTGTTTATCAACTAGATCAAAGTTTCTAAGGAATTCTTTATGAATGAATCAAAGAAAAAGATTTACACTGGCAGCAGTGGTATAATAATGTTGTTTATAATCCCCTAGGTTTTGAAACTATTCTCGAAGAGTGCTTGTGAATCTAGTAATAAACTCAGTAAGTACCATGTCAAGGTTAGTGGCTAGACAAGTCATTTGGATTTACTGAAAATTCATGGAATTTGTCTCTCCATTTTTCAAGAGAGATGTCATTAAAAGTAAACCATGGTCCAATAGCTGAACGAGCTTGAGTTTGTGCATGTTCAGGAAGAGTCGTATTTTGAGGATGATATTCAGCATAATTTTCTTGTTTTAAGTTGGACTCATCTATTTCTTCAACAAGAGTAAAAAAGACTATGTATGAAGTTGTGACTTTGGAATGATCAAGAGATTCATCAAAACTAACTGGTTTTAAGCCAATTACATCAAAATGATCACTATTCGAATCAAAACTATAAGGAATCATTGATGTTGTAAGAGTAATTATTCCAGAAGACTTTAGAGGTTTAAGCTAAGTAGTCTAAGGTTGAACTTGTTGTTTATTTTTCTGGGTATAGTCTAGAGGAAAGGATTGAATTCATCTTATCGAGGAAGGAAGTGTTTTAATTTATAAGGATTTTAATAGAAGAGGTTAAGGGTGAAGGTTCATAATGAGAAGGAAAATGTGATGGTCTTTATAGGGGTGGAGGCTCTTTAGTAGAAAGTGGAGGTTGTTTGAGCTGAAGCTGTCTAAGCTGAATTGGATTGGGATAATCTTCTTTCTTTCTGAAGACCTCATAGTTCATTTTGAATAGTTAGCTTCCTGGGGATAAGGCGAGTATGGAAGAGAAGGGCAAGAATTATATGATGGTGTATATAGAGAAGGGAAAAGTTTGTAAATGCTTCTGGAGTGATCTCTTGCTATATTTTTTTCAATTTGGTCGATCTGAGATTTTACTCTTTCGAGTTCTTTTTCCTTTTGTGTAAAAGCAGGACCCATGTAACCATGAGCAATAAAATTCTTGAGTTTTGCATCCAGAGAAGTCACCTATTGTTGAAGGCTCTCATATAACTATTTGATATGAGTAGAAAGTCCATCAAGTCAAGAATTTGTATGAGCCATTTAACTCAAGAGATTCTCTAAATAAGAATCAATTCTCTAAAAAACTTTGTTTTATGCTGTTGCATTTTGAGTGTGCTAGTTTAGTACTTCTTTAGCTTATGATACTAGCCTCATTATCCCATTAGGAGCAACTTCCATAGGAACAAAGAACGGCTTGTAGGTCACATTTGTTTCAGGATTAGTTTTTCTTTCTATAGGAGGAAATTATGAGTCATAGGTTTTAGATGCAGATGAAAATATCATACAAGGGATTAGTTAAGGCAACCTTTTTATTATTGAATGACAGGTTTTGGTTATAGAGAAAAAGAAGGAAGAAGGTCTTCATGATCAAGTTTTCTAAGCAATTAATGGATAGTTTTGGGCTATGATTTGGGCTATCTGATGCCTACCCATCTTAGCTTGGCGAAATAATATTCATAAATGAAGGCATAAATGTTTAGATATATAAAACATATACCCATTTATTCATAAAAAATCATATTAAGGTAATGTTAACCATAATAGTAATAAGCTGGATTTATCATCTCTAAACATCAAAACTCATGCATGATCAATATATAACACATACTTGCATTTAGATAACACAAAGATGTAATATAATTAACACTTGTATCCAATTAGATCTTTTAAACAATATTAATTTAGCTTAATCATAGAAATTACTTTTATAAGCCATATATCAACCGTCTTGTACCATTTGTATAGGCTTAGATCTTCGAAATCATAAATAACTTATTAAACATTTTATACTACTTGATGTAAGATCTAAATTTTCAACACCATCAAAGAGAAAGACTATTCTCGTTAGTTATTATAATCAACAAAATCATCACCTTAATGGACAAGAATTTCATAATTAACGCATTTTTTAGAGTGAATCTACAAATTTCAACTTAAAGCCTAAAGCCACATGAGGGCTTTCTAACTCTCTTATGACACCTTTGTCATAACCTTGTTCCTAAGAGAATGATACTTTAAATTGAAGGACGCTAACTCTCAATTAATTCCAAATAATCATATTCTTCCTTTCAAAGATAGAAAATTTGTCTTTATTGATAACAAATCTTTTGTCAAAATTTCCTCCCTCAAGAACCCTATATTACAGAGACTTAATATAAAATTGGGAACATATAGAATCCTGTTTCCAAAAACAATTTCCTCACAAAAGTCTATTCTTTGATAACTTTATTTGTATTATTATATTATTTAACCTTTATATTCTAAGTTATCCAAGTCATGTATCATAATAAGTACTAATTATCTTAAGCATCAACAACCAATAAGAGCATAAATTACAATCAAAAAACAAAAACATAAATAACAACTAATAATTTATAAAATATTATTATACTAATTATGTAATTTATACATGCTTGTAAAGCTAGTATAGGGAATCATTGGTAACATATACAAATTCTAATGGAACTCTTTTTTCTTTTTATTGTGCTTTTTAAATATTTTTTATGTCTTAATTAAGTCCATATCAAGTTCATAGAAGGATAATCTAATTGCTTAAATCATCTATATAGGAATCATTTAGAATTTAATTATCCATGCATAGGAATTACGATAAATATAGTTTACTTGTTATGATCATTTATGTATAGAAATAATTTATTTTTTTATCATCCAGATGTAGAGTCCAAAGTACTTTTTTTACTCAAGAATTAAATGACATATTACATTAATTAAATCTATAGAGTTTTAAAAGAATTTATAAAAACAACCAATAACTTATTAAATATACTAAGAATTATAATAACTTTTAAATTAAACATACTAAATATTTAATAATAAATTTCTAAGTTTAACATATTAAACATCTAATAATAAAATGTTTAAATTAAATATCTCACAAATTATTTTTAAATATTTTAAAAATATATTTTTTGTTATGAAACAATTCAAGAGATAGAGAAAAAAAAATTTAAAGAAAATATAGAATATGGGAGCTATTGTTTAAAATTTTTATTCTTTATTTTCAATGCCACATAAAGAAATACAATTCTTAAAGTCTAATGATTATAATTCTTGAAGGAGATGATAATTCACATCAAAAAATACATAAAGAATATAACATACCTTTTAATGAAGTTAGAATTTAGAAACTAAAAAAATATCAACTATGATGAATAGATTTATAACATTTTTTTATATTTTAAAAACTTATAACGTAGCTTTGTATACCAAATAAACGATGCCTTTTTACCTCGGATTTGCTTCCTTCTTTTGTCGAAATTTCATCCTCTTGATGACTTCTCTTTCCGTGTGTGTGTGTGTGTGTATTATATGCGTGATCTCTTTTTCCGACGCGGCTCACCATTGCTCACGCGCCTCCCTCTATCTCCCAATTCACAGAAACTGCTCATGGAGGAGGGGGAACGTTCCTTTTATATTAGAAGTGGAGGCCAAGTAGGCGTCCGATCATATTTTTTCTTAATGTCTATGTCCCTGTACAATTAATGGCGTCACTACGTGTCATACGGCATCCAATAGAATTCTGATAAGCTTAACTTCATAATTTGCTTCGTGGAGCTGTTCTTATGTCGGATGGAAATTTTTTTAGATGCACTTGGAACATGGTGCACCTAAAGAAATGAATGGTTAGGATTGAGTTTGTACAGGTGGGATCCATGTGCAGTACATGTGAGATCTACGTGCAGAGTAAATCTGAGCCGTAGAGTGTACAAATGACGTAGTACACCGGGTGTACGTAAGAATTGCTCATGTCCGATGATGTCATCATATATTATCACAACTTGGCAATTTGTATTTGGATGGCTCTGTACATGTTGTCTTAGAAAATATATTCTTTTTCATATTTTTTTGTCAAAATTTTCATTTTTTTATTGATGTTTAAATATATGAAATATTTATATTCTTATTTACATGTATATATTAAGCAAGGATAATAGTTAAATTTAGGATATATTACTTTATCTTACAAAAGTAATAACTCCTTAGTTAGTTTTCCTTAATCCTATTCTAATTAGATTGTGATGTTAATTTAATTTCCATACAAAGTTTTCTATTAATAAATCTGACTTATAAAACATAATTTTAATATTTTTAACTGAAATATTTTTCTCAAATAAATTTCATTAAAGCTTATTTATTGCTTAAGAAAAATTAAATTAACCTTAACTTCACTAAATGATTTATACATGATTGCCTTTATGCTTACAATATGATAAGGCTAGCAATTCCTCTTGTGGGGAAAAGGCATGCCTTCTCCTACAAGTAGCGTCTCCTTGGTCACTACGGAGTCAATTTATCAACTTTTAAAGTTTGGTCAAAATTCTAATTTGACCCGTAATATGAATTTTTACCCCATATTTTTAATAATTATATTTTAACTCTTAATTCTTTCTTAAATATTTTTACTTTTAAAATAATTTTTTTATATTTTCAAGGTTTTAAGAATCTAAGGAATTTACTAAAATTTATTTCTTAAACATTTATTATTTAATTAGCTATTATTAGATATTTTATAAATAATCCTAATTGGTCCCCTAAATTTTTGTTATTTTTTAACAATTTTTTAATTTTCTTTGTACATAAAACTTACATAAAACTCATAAATTCTCATTTCGTCATCAATTAAATATTTTTTATTATTTAATCCATCTTATATTAATTTAATTGAGAATCTTATTTTAAAAATATTAGGAATTTCCCAAAGTTCTTTTACATTATTTTCAAAAAGATATTTTTTAAAGAAATTTTATTCTTGTGCATAAAATGACATTACAGTGATACTTCTGAGAAATTTCACTGCAAAAATCTTTGTCCGATTATTTTAATCTGCCCCTGTCCTTAAATCGGCTAACAGTCTCTTCCATTTCTTTTTGTCCAGATCATCCAGTCTATAAAGATCTTTTTTAGAGAGAAACTTTTTAAGAAATATCATAAGTTCTGAATATTTCTGAATATACTGTAAAAGGAGAGGAGGAATAATTTGATCTACTTCCTTTCTCTCTTCAAAATAATAGAAAAACAATTCAAAAATTGTAAATGTGTTTTATGTTGCATTTGCTATACGCTAAAGACAATAAAATTTAAAGAAAATGTTTTTTTGCACATATGACATTTGTATTATCGCTAGTTTTTAAAATTAACAAGTGTTCTTATACAAATTGTTAATTCTCACTGCACTTACTTATATGTTCAGATGAGGACTTTAATTCAAAAGGTAATGTACTAACAATAAATTTACGTGAACGAGATAGATTGGAGTTAAATCAGTATAGGTATCTATGTTAACTATAGCAATAATTAGATAGTGGTTGTTTTAGAGTGTTTAAACAACCAATAATGAAATATTGATATATATTCGGTTGTTTAGTTTAGAAATTAATTATACTTTTAGATATACTAGAAACTAACTATTATGATAATCTCATTTGTAATTATGTAACTTATAAATATTAAATGTATGAAATTAGTCATTTGATAAATTGTCTAAAATTTTAAGGCTAAAAATTCCACTATAATTCCAAAACTTTGATATGATAATTAAAAAGAGTAATACTTTAAAAGTTGGGATATTACAATCCGGATTTCCATCCAATAAATTCATGGTTTTTGTTGTGGGATTCCTTTTTGCTTTTGTGTTTTTTTTTTTGGTAACACTGACTCTTTGTTTATATTTGATATTTTCTTATTTTAAAAATGCACTCAATTTTGTTACATTTGATATATATTATGGATTGTTTAAATTTTGTCTTGTTAAAAAAATTAATCATCTATGCAATATGTATTTTTTTCGAAAAAATAAAATTATTTAATTATTTTTATTATCATATTATAAATGAAATTATAGTCTTAGGCTAGAGTTTAACATAATCAAGTTGCTTGTATTATTATTTTAAGAATAACATCACAATTTTATATTTTATAAAGAATTGATTTCATTGACAAAAAAAATTAGAGTAAACATTTTTATAATTTATATTAAATGTTAAAAGAGTCAAATATAATTTTTAAAATTGAAATAATAATAAATATAATTTAGTCAAATTTTGAATAAAAAAGCTACTTTAATTTATTTTATTTTTAAAGTATTATCAAGAGGCGCTGGGGCGTTTGGATTATGGCGCTCTCATACCATATTATTTTGTATATTATGGCATGTATGTCATAGCATGTGATATCACGGTATTCATCACATCTCTATTTGATATGATAGTTGGTATAGCCTGACATTTTAAGAATATAAAGTAGTTATTTTGATTCTACAAGTTAGTTAATATTATTATCTCCTTCATCTCCAAATATATCCTTTCTAGTTTAAATAAATTACAACCTATAAATTTAATATTTTTATTATTTTAATAAAAATATAATTCAATAAAAAAATAAAAGTTGTTGTATCATTTACTCTCTTTTTATCCATATATATAAAAAATTCAGATTAAAAAATTATATTATTTGAACTAGGGTATTATATTCTTATTATTATATTTTTTAATTAAAATATAACAATAATATAATTTTTTTATTACAATTTAATATTTGATTAATTTAATTAAAAATATAATTATCTATTAAAATTATATATTTATGATAATATTATTAAAAAATTATATATTTATCATATTTTATTTAAAAATTAAAAATAAAGACAGAAGCAAGTAAGATTTTTCCACATCAATTTGACAAATGAACGTACTCTCCGGGGAAAGTGGTGGGTCCATTACATTACGTGGCAAACGGACATAGGTTCAAAAAAGCATATATACCCCCATCCATCTTCTCCATGTACTGTGAGCACTTAGCTTCTGAGTTAATCCAAAGGGGTAGTTTACGATCAAAAAACCAAGTCAATAGCTCTCTTTATTTGGTTTATTGCAAATTTTAGAACTCACCCAGCACGAATATAAAAGCAGAGCAAGGAGCTCTATATTTTCACTCTCATCTTTCTTTTTTCTCTCTTGTATGTGTAAACTATAGTTGACTGAGCAATGGCGAGCCCAGGAGGTGAAATACCGCAAAATAAGCGGGTAGGATACAGATTCCATCCAACGGGTGTAGAGCTTGTGGGTTACTTTTTGAAGCACAAGCTGCTTGGTAATCATTTCCTCACCAAGGATATTGCAGAGGTTGATGTTTGCGCGGTGGAGCCTTGGGAGTTACCAGGTATACCCAAAACCTATTTTTAAATAGACTAAAATTACCAATTGTTCACTTGATTGATACACGTACTAATTTACAACAAGTTTATTATTTACAAAGCCTAACTCATGGGCCTGATAATTTTGGCACTAAATTGCTCCGTTATCTAAGATTTTTTGTATTTCTTTGTTGTTGGCTGGCATATTTTTGTTCCAATTTTATCATTTTGGGGCTACTGTACAATTTTTTTGAGAATCAAGATACAAAATCAAACTTTTAAGTATTAAAGTGATACAAAAAATCTTTTAAGGAATGAATTGGTACTAAAATCATCTTTGGAGGATTGAGGATTACAACGGAGTTATGGTTTTAAAAATATGTGCTTTTTTCTGCTTTAGTGATCTCATACAATGTTGATTGATTTTGTTCCCTTTTTTCTTCCTTAAATTGTGATATTGTGATATTAGCGTATTCCAAAGTGAAGTCAGATGACCCAGAATGGTTCTTCTTCAGTCCTCGTGGTTCAAAGAACCCAAACAGCAATCGGTCTAACAGGAAAACCAAGGCTGGGTATTGGAAGGTCACTGGTAAGGATCGTAACATCAAGACTAGAGGCACCAACAATGTCATTGGAATAAAGAAGACTTTAGTTTTTTATAGAGGTCGTGTTCCACACGGCATCAAGACTAACTGGGTTATTCATGAATATCATGCGGTTATTTTTCCTATTTCCCAGGTAAGCCTTTGGTATTTTGTGATTATCACCTTGTATCCTAGGGGGCATAGAATGACAATACTGATATGTAAAGTTTTAGCTTTGTATGCTTTTAATAAACTACTATTTGAATCCTTTCTGTAACAATTTTCAATTGTTGTGCTAAATATAAGTATGTTAAATACCATGTTATCTTATAACAATTTTCAATTATTGCTGCATGCATGAGACCAAGTCAGTCGTTTGACAGATGTTACAGTGTTTAGAAGTTAACAAGTTTCTGATTTTTAAGCATGAGTTTAGTTGGTCTTGGATTTTCCTGTGCCCATTTATAGTGGCTGCAACAAATCCATGTTTAATAATTCCTTTACATTTGCAGAGAACCTTTGTTTTATGTCACTTAAAGAAGAAAGCAGAAGAAGAAGAAGATGCATTGATCTATGGTCAAGGGGATCCAAGTAGCTCTATGGCTTCTATTTGTGAAAATCAAGCATCATCAGATAGAATTCTAGATGTAAGCAAAGCATCGTTGATGGACAAATTGAGAACTAATTCTTATTTTGTACTTTGGAATGTGAAATATATTGAGAAGTAGTACTTTGGATTTTGTCCGTTTCAGGCATATTCTTTACCAGAAGTAAATCCGGATTCAATATTTCAGGCAGGGGAATGTGCCTTCCCCTCAGTACAGCAGGAATCATCTTTCCAACACGCATCAGTTCCCAATGCCTATTATGAAAACGAAAACAATTCAACCTTTCTGGCAGAAGAATATGACTTCCCCTCAATACAGCAGGAACCATTTTTTCAACTTGCATCAGTTCCCAGCGCCTATTATGAAAACGAAAACAATTCAATCTTTCTGACAGAAGAATATGACTTCCCCTCAATACAGCCGGAAGCATCTTTTCAATATGCATCAGTTCCCAATGCCTATTTTGAAAACGAAAACAACACTATGAGGTTTGTTGTTGAAACTACTGAAGAGGAAGACAACGTTGATGAATTATTGAATTCAATATTTGTCGATGAGGATGTTTCCTTCAGGGAAGCAAGAAGGAATGCTTTTGCCAGTAACTTTGCCCCATCAGAGTCATCGAGAAGAACAGACACTGAATTAGTCTCAGCACAGGTAAAGATATATTCTCCGAATGATATTGGAGTGTGTATTTGCAATAGTTCATAAACACATTGTTTCTGTAGGTTACGATTGCTGGGTGCATTTTAGCAATGTGATTTTCACTACATTATTAGAATGCAAATTGATTTTCTCCTGTAAATTCTGAAACGATATCTGGGGTGAAATGTTTAGTAGTTTGAGTTATTAATTTTTTTCACTGCTTATTCTCTTCCGAAATTTCAGTATGGCAATATTGTGGGTCCTAGTTCAGCATTGTGCAATGAAGATGTTTGTTCAAGGAATTTCCAGGTAATGTGTATGCTTACATCATACCATGGCGTTGAACAAGCCAGGACTCCTCTGCTGTCTTTAGATGAAGTAAACCAAGCGAAAAAGGAGAGTATTTTTCAAGGTGATTTCCAAAGAGTGGACTCTTTATCCTATGATCTGGCTGCAGATAGACATTCAGACAACTTGGTGTCACAGAGATATGCTGCAAGAAGATCTCAAATTCCAAGGAAGGTTTCAAGCAAAGCAGCATCCCTACATGAGGTGAGAAAACCAAAGCTGCTACACTAGAGATATGGGGAAGCATGTTCTCCTTCTCCTTTGTTTAATAGCTATTGTTGCTAATCTTTTGTTAATGGGCTTAAAGTAAGGACTTTATTTAGGGCAAAATACATTTTAGAGAATTAATGTGAGAAGGTCAAAATTTGGAGTATCAGATTAAAAAAAAATGTGTATCTTTGGAGGACCAAAATATCAAGGCACACTTTTTTAAGGGAAACAAAAAGAGTAGTAAGGATACATCACTCCAAGATTACTAGTTAAGGGTCCTAGAAAGCAGGCAGAGGTCTAACCCGAATAATTACTTCCACGGATTATCTCCTGGTACTCAATTAGTCCCTGTTTGCCAGGGAATTTCCTGGAAAGGATTGACTATCAAGTGGGTCTCTAACAAGGAGACAGATGCTTAATTTGGAGCCAATTTAAATTTTAGCATGCCAGTGACAAGCTGTTTGCACTACAATGATGTATCCTGCAGGTTAAGAAGGAAACACACACACAAGAATCAAAGAAAGATCAGAGAAAGGCTCAGGGTACCAGTTCAAGAAAGAATATGGAAACCACAAGCCATGGTGGCAATGGAAGGGGTTCTTTTATCTGCTTAGAGACACCTTCATTGCTCCAAAATCCAAGTCCTCGGTCAACATACCTTGTCAATATAGTTACAGGTTTTTCTTTGCTGATAGTCGCTATTTGGGATGTGATATCATCCGGCAAGTACTGTTAGAGCAAAAAGGAGTAGCCTCATAATAGGGACATGGGTAGTCATTAATTCTGCTATGCAGTCCCAATGCCCTGTGTAATTTTTCTTTTTTCTGAACCCAAATGGGCTTATTAATATGATTGTAATTTGTAAGCCATGCCATGAGTTTTTTACAATTTAAGCTAGTGTTCAAGCACACTTTTTATTTTCGGACTTCTCTAGAACAACCAGCTGAAGCAAACTGTGAACAGCTTCAATTTACTTGCAGTACTAAAAGCCACCGGCATCGCATTTGGATAGGTGTCTATTCTCAGGACGAATCAAATGTGTTAGCTACATGTAGGAAATTTAACCTTCATAAACGAGTTTATATTTCAAGTTACAATATACATTTCTTTAACCTCGAGCTCCATATCATTATATGCAATTGCAGAACTAACAACTATGAAGTAAAACTGCAACTGCAGCTATAGAAATGCCATTGTGAGAGAGGTGCATTAAGCAAGAAACCATCAAGTCTTTAGGTGAAGAATGCTGTGTGCTCTTCCCTTGTGAAGTAATCAAGTACAGAAAGGTTCTATATTTCTCTCTTTGATATAGAAAATGGTAGTGGAGATGGAAATTTCAACACTACAGGTCAGGGCACCGATAGCGTGCTTGGATTCTCTTTTCATCTTCATACCCACAGTTGGTGTTGGGATCAATTAGGGGGTAGGGTCTGTTGAGCGGCAAACAAAGACTCACTCAAAGATTAGGCGTCAAAGTATCTCTGGGACGGAGTTTTAGATTAATTTTTACACTTTACAATAAAGAATATATTTGAAATCTAAAATATTATAGTGGTCCTCACAAGTAATTTATTTATGAGTTTGCCAATAAGAGTTTCGTGATAGATAGTGGGTGGTTATTAGCCAGATGTGTTTTGAATAATGTCTGACTCTCATTAATGATGTGAAGACTGATTGGAATTTGACATTTGTGAGAGGATTCTTGACTCTATGGTTTTCAATTTCTTACTCTTCCATCCCGCTAATTGCTTGATCAATCAAAAGACTGCTTTGGATTATGTATTCTTCCCTATTGCTTGTGCGTTTTCACATTTTTGGGAATCTCACTATTTGTGTGCTTTCAATCTCATATAATTGCACTATGGCTGAAGGTATGTATGATTAATATACATTTATGCTGCTAAATTCTTTTTAGTTCGCATATGAATTTTGAACCGAAGAGTTGTCTGTTTGAATGAAATTATGTAGGGAGAATTTATTGATTACACGTTTCCGCCTTATACAAGAGCCTTAGATTCTAATTACCTTTGCCCAGTATAATTTTGCCTAATTGATTTGCCCGAATTAAATGGTTTTGGACAGGAAAATTGGAAAATTTCTCATACGGCACCGATTTATGAAGCTAAATTACATCGAGTATGATTGTTTGGCTCAAATTGGTTGAAGAAACGCAAAAAATCACATTGCAAATGAAGATATTCATTGCAGCGTCGCAGCACATGCGACGTTAAATTTTTCATAGTGGAGTTGAGAATTAGTATTGAGTATCCCGATACTATAACGTTAAATTTTTTTAAGATGATTTCTGTATCATGAATTTTGAAGCATGTACTTACATTGTTTTAGTGCAAATGTGGTTTAGGTGGTTATATATATGTGTGTATATCATTGCCCATGTCAATTAGGGCTAAGTTGTTTTCACCGGGAGATTTCAGCACATTAATTTTCAATTTAATAAAAAAAATATGTAAGACTTAGTTGTAAAGAAATTGAGAATCTATAAACTCTATAAAATTAAATACTCTAACTCTCATACTCTACTTGTTTCATTGAAAATCTTTTCATAGGAAAATTTTTAACAAGAAAAGGATTTTTTTTGTATATATTTTGTTAAAGGAAATTCTTTAAAGGAATATTTTATCAATTTAAATTTTACTTCAATTTTTTAAAAATAAAAATTCTTAAAAATAAGTATAGAAATATTTTTGTTTTTACTTAAGTTCATTGCTATAAATTTCTTCAAATTATTATCACCTAGTGTGTGGCCAAGATCTTTATAAAATTTCATTGAGGATTATGTTTGGGTTCAAATAAAAAAATTTTCACCAACAACATTTCCAATGAAACAAACAATAAATTTTATTAAAAAAATTTCGTTTTCCACAAAACAAATCAAGTGTCAATGTGCCATGGGTTAAGTTGACGGAGTTTTAAGAAAAAAAAATTACAAAGACTTTTTTGAAATTTTATTGAAATTATATAATCCTTTTATTTTTAAAATAAACATAAAGTTTTTAAAGATAAAATATTATCCTATATTTTATTTTAATTTAAAAATTTTTGGTTAAAATATTCTGTATTTAAAATTTTTTTATTTTTTAAAAAATATATATTTAGATTAACAGAAGATATTTTAATAAAAATCAAAATTAAATTAATATGTAAAATAATTTTTTATTTTAAGGAATTCTAAGTATATTTTAGTAATAGAAAAGTAATTTATATAATTTCGACAAAAATTAAAAAAAATACGCATAAAAAAAAACAAAAAGAAAAGAGAAAACCCTAAACCCTAGACAATGCGCTTCATTTATAAATACAAGAAGGAGCTTTCGACGTCGTCCCCTTCAGTTCGGCTGCTTCGTTATTTCTTGCTTGTTCATTATTTTTCTTTCTTTCTTTTCCCTTTTCGTATGTTTAGATTGATAGCAACGGCTGGCAATTTCCTTGTCCAGATTATCGCAATGGCGTTTGATTTTTCTCCCCTGTTCGGGGATGACCCAGAATGTTTTTCCTTCAGTCCTGGCGATTTCAAGTAATCAAACAGTACCGGCCTGAGGAACACAACCTTCATAGGAAACTGGAATCTTCTTGGTCCCAATGACATTGTTGGTGCCCCGATATTGATGTTGCTGGAATTTCAAGCTTCAGGGCACCAACAAAGTCATTGGTATCTAGAATGTTATGCAGTTTACTTTCCTGGCAACCAGGCAGGCTTTCTACCCTTTCTTTGCTGACAGGAATGAAACTTCAACATTTATGCGTTTTGAGATATTAGTCACATGGGCATATGGAGCTTTTGGGTTGAAGGGGTTTTTGACATTATCAATGCTACTCGATTGACATTCTTTTCTGACAGGAACGGAACTGTAACATTTGTGTGTTCGAGATATTAGTCACTAGAATTGGTGGCCATATGGAGCTTTTGGGTTGAAGGGTTGTTGATATTATCAATGCTTACTTGATAAACATTGTATCTATTTTGTGCTTATCAAGCCAGAGTAAGTTATTATATTGGCTATGTTGCTGAAATTCCATTAACAATTATTGTGTTATACTCCAAATATGACCTAATTTTTTCAAATCCGCATTGTTTGGTTAGAAAAATTTATCATTAATATTCATGAAAGGAAGGCTTCAGGTGAAGTAGTATCCCATCACAAGGTGAGAAAACCAAGCTGTGCTGCAGTAGAAAAATGGAGAAGCCTGTCTTGACAGAGGAGACAGAGGCTTTATTTGAAGAAAAATTTTTATTTTAACTTGCCATTGATATTTTTCATGCTTCATATGATGTATTCTGCAGGCTCAGAAGGAACCACCTGTGGAATCATACAGTAATCAGAGAAAAGCCCATGGTATCATTTCGATAAACACTTTGGAAGCCCCAAGCAATCAGTCTTTTGATGCCAATAGGAGGGGTTCTTTCATCCACCTGGAGACACCTTTAAGCCAAAGCCTCAGTCCACCATTGGTATATCTTATAAATGTAGTTAGTTAGTTATAGGGTTTTCTCTGTTTATAGTTATTGTTTGAGAAATGTTATCATGTGGAAAATTCTGTTAGTGCCTTTTTTGTGGGTGTAGTTATGAAGGGGGTGATGTTTTCATTGTTTTCCTTTCACCTGTGTAGTGTTTCTAGTGGACTTTAAGTTTTGGGACTTTTATCTTGATAAGATGCATAGGGTGAAGTGGAAAGGGGTCCCACAATGATTCAATCTCACTGCAATTTTTTTATCATAATGAAAATTCCATAGCTTCTTTCACAGTCTAATTTTGCAATTGTCATGTGATGCCCTGTGTAATTAAAATTTGTTATGGTATGACCGTAAGGCTAAATAAATTTGTCTGGTGGACTAGTCTATGCAGGTGAACCTTTTTACATGTGGTGAATTTTTTTTTAAATATTCTTCAGAGCAGTGTTGAAACAAATAAGCAGCCTATCTGAATAAACCTCGGTTGACTTTTACGAAAGAAGTTGTGGAGCTGTTCACAATTTGCTGTGTGCGTGTCAATTCAACTGTTTTTTGGATTTAAACCTAGTCAGGTTTAGGAATGTCTATTCATATTCAATAAAAATAAAGATCTGTATGACTGCCAAAATGATCAGACATTGTTGGGGATCTTTCAAAAACACCTTCCCCTTTTGTCAAACAAAAACTTGCATGGTCAATTTACAAATTCTATTTACTGAAACCGGTCCAAAATCATGCTAGGAAAGAAGGAAGAACAGAGCTCAGATGGGCAATAGGTCATCGAAAACTCATTCGTTATACGTAGTTTGATACACCAAATAGAACAACCAGTTGAAGCAGTCTGTAGACACAGTATGTGTGCCTGCCTAGCAAACTGTAAACAGTTTCAATTCATTCTCGATAATAAAATCGTCCGGCTTCGTATTTGGATGTGTCTGCTTGCCTTAATAGTGCTCTTAAGGAGAATCAAATGTATTAGCTACATTTAGGAAAGTTTAGCTTCATAAATTAGTCCAGAATTCAAGTTCCAAGGCACATTTCTTTAGCCTTAAGTTTCATAACTCAATTTAAATTACAGTGTACGGCTACTGCAATTTCAGAAGTTAATGACTATGAAGGAAAACTACACACTGCAGCTTTAGAAATTTCATTGTGATAAGAGAGTAAGCTGGCATCATTCTGAAACCCCATTAATTTCTCGTACATATCTTATCTTGACACAGGACAACAATGCTTCGAAGTGGCCATACTCTCACAAACAGCACTTCCCGCATGGAAAAACCTCTCAGATAGTGACAAAAATACAAAACAAGATGTGATAATTGACATTGCAACTGAAGATTTGGCATTCTACATTCTCCAAATATGTGTTGGAAGATCTCAATGAGTGTGAAGAGGACACTAATTTGGAGTGCAAGCAGGAAGCCGTCAAGTCATAAGGTGAAGAATGCTGTGCTCTTCTCCTGTGGAGTAGTCAAATAGAGAAAGAATGTTACTATGGATGAAAAAACTGTAGCTTCATAATTGCTGGCGCTATAGGTTTATAAGAAATGTCTGAATTTATATAATTATATGTAAAAGCCCATTGAGGCATCGCTTAGGGTGCCATGTGTATTTGTGTGTGAAATCAACTTTGTGCAGAACACTGTACCCAATTTTGAAATCCCTGGCCAAGTATTTTAGGAAATGGGAGAACAATTGCATATGGATTTGATTTCTGATATGAAATGCTCAAGCAGATTCCCGAACACATCCCTTTCAATGTGTGATTTACATTAGTAGGCGATGTACGTGCATCTGATCTGCTTTGACTTGAAGGAGAAGGGAAAGCCATTTATGTAATTCTGATTGAAAAAATTTAGGTGCAGTGAATAATAAGGATTTGTTATCAAGTTATTAAACAGAAATATGACTTGTGAAAAAATTTTTTAAAGAGCTAATAGTGTGTGTTAGAAGTGTGACATTGTGTAAAAGACATTTATGCAATCTTGAACTCTCAAAAATTATTTTTGTATTATATTTTAATTGGAGAAATGGCTAATAGAAATTTATCAAAATAGTTGTATTAATAGTTTTTGTCACATGAAATGCTCACTTTAGTAAATACTTATTGATTTGGTTGGAAAATTGAAAGTACATATATGTCTCAAAAATTTATCAGAACATTTAAGGAATTTGGGAAATTTTTAAGTAGATTAGGTTTATAAAAATTTATAGACTAAGTTAATTATTGATAAATATATCAGGTTGACAATTAAATTCTTTTACTAGAATTGGCGAGTGGCATGCTTATATGATTACAAGTGACTAGTTTAATCTTTAAATTTTATGTTTGCAGATTTTTCAAAAAAATTTACTTTTTAAGTCTTGCCAGATTTTGAAAACTTCGCTCCCATTTCCACTTTCCAAAAGAGTATTAATAAATGGGAAAAAAAGATTGTTGGGTTTGAAGGGATCAACTCTTTCAAATGAGTTTCCACGAATCTAATGTTGAATATGGAAAGGTAGCTGAGAGAGAAGGAGAGAGACTAAAAAGTAAAAAATTCTGGTTCTGATTGCATAATTTCCGTCACTCAATTCCACGAATGTACACTCAAATCTGACCACCCAGGTCGTTCACTATCTACATACAAAATATGGATAGTGATTTTTTGTAGTAAAGTATTATATATTTTAAAAAATAAAAGTGATATAAAAAAATGTGTATGAAAATTTTTCTCTTTTTATTTACTTTTTATTTGTTCACTTTCTCTCTCTAAATATATATTATACATTTATTTGCTGAATACAAAACATCAAGACCATAAAATACATGCCATCAACCAAGTATTAAAAATACTCAAATATAAAGATTTAAAATATAATAAATACCAGTTAAAAATTAACTAACATAACTATCATACTGTATCAGTGGCCCAACCAGTCAATAAGTTTGTTGAAAAGATAAACTAAATTTGATTATCATTTTCATATCCATTGACGAATGGAATAAGAGGGACAAATTGTGGTGGGAAACATAACAAACCTTGATAAAAGGAAAGCACTAGAAATTGACTCAGAGATTCGAATGTTGAAAAGAAGGAAATGGAAGGAACATGGTGGGGGTATAGAGAGGAAGTTGGGGAGCAAGTAAGTCCTACTGTTTCATTAAATTCAGAACATTCAAAATTACAAAAACCAAAATACTGCCTTCATAAATTTGTCTGCTTCTTCCTTTTTTGGATTGTGTTTGGGTGTTTGGCATTTGATATTCCTGTAAGGTACCGTTCTAGAATCCTCCACTAAATTTTGAAGATATTCCATAACTAATTGATCCATGATTATCTTGATCAAGAGTGATAATACATAATTTTTTGTTTTTTCAAAAGGAAAAGTTCAGCCACCCATTTTCAAGGATGGTGACTAATGATGAGCAATAGTCCAAGCGAAGTGAGCAAGAAGATTCTCTTACGCGGTAAAATAAATTTATGGTATTTGTACAAACGCGGTTTAAGTGGTGGGATTCCTTTTTGCTTTTTGCGTTTTTCTTTTCACTAACTCATAATTTATATTTGATGTTTTTTATGTTAAAAATACACTTATTTTTTAATATTTAATATATATTACAAATTTTTTTAAAAAATATGTTTCCTGAAAAGAAAATTAATATCATATTAAGAATAAAATTATAACCTTATAATGTATAAAAAATTAGTTTTATTGGTAAAAAAATAAATTAAGAAAGTTTTTGTAATGTATATTAAATATCAAAGGCCCCTCATGTAATTTTTTTAAACCAAAAAAATATAAAGTATAATTTAATCAAATTTCAAAAAAAATTAATGTAATTTTTTTTAAGTATTATTAAACTTTGTGTAGACTAAGGTGGGGCATTTATGGTAATCTCATATACCATACTACTTCATATATTATGACGCGCTATGTCATAGTATGCGAAACTATATTATTTATAATATATATAGTTAGTATGACAATTGACTGCGTGGTACATTTCATGAATGTAAAATATTTATGATTAGTTATTTATGTTAATCAATGATATTTACTCCTTGATCTCTAAATATATCCTTTCTGGTTTAAATAAATTATATCTTATAAATATATAATATCTGCATTATTTTTTTTAGAAATATAAATCAATAAAATAACAAAATAAAAGTTGCTGGATAATTTATTCCTTCTTCATCCTCATATGAAAAAAAAAGATACAATGTATCTTTTTTTCAAAATTGTTGCATTATATTTTACATAATCTTATAACTTTTTATAAATAAAATATGTTGTCGAGTTAATTATGATGAGAGATGATAAAATATTTTCATTATCATTAGATAATAGTTTCTTACTTAAATGCCACCTGTTATTACATAATAATACACCAAACACTATTTAAATCTCTTTTACAAGAATTTTAAGTGTTCAATTTCCCACATACTTAGTATATTTAAAATTTCTCTTGCGTTTTTACTAGAAAAATCCAACTATGTTTGTAAGACTTAAATACACTTGGTTTCTCTAGTTTAAAAACAAATAATATTATTTTCTTATTTTTAAAATAATTCAATTTTGACCTTTGTCTCATAATTTATTTAAAATATTGAATTTAATAATATATTGACTGAACATCAAATTTAAGTATGACTTTAGACATCAAATAAATAAATAATCAATAAGTTGACAAATTGTTAAATTTGATATTAGACTTTGTATAAAATATGAGATAGAGGGATATAATTAGATCATTTTAATCATTAAAAAATATTATTTATTTTTATACTAAAAAACTAAATTAAAAATTTTATAAAATTAAAGTAATAAAAAATGCATTTAAGCTTAGGAAGAGAAAAATACAAAGGTGGTAGGTTAATTACATTACATGTTAAAACATATCTAAGTGCTAAAAAAATGAACAAATTATACATATCTTTTGAGTTTTAATAAAATTATATGGATTTCTCATATATTTTTAAAGCATACACTTTAATATAATTTTAAGCTTTTTAACTAAAACACCTTTTACTAATCTATATATATATATTGTTAAATTCAATAAAAATATTATCTACTCTTTGTTATTTTTATTTGTGCATATTTGAAAACAAAATCTATCCTTTTTTTTATTCTTATTTGTACATATTTGGATATAAAAAAAAAGTAGATATTGTTTTTATTAAATTTAACCCAAACAATTTATGTATTTAGGTTAATAGAGGGAATTTTGTCAAAAAATTTAAAATTACATTAAAGTATAGGAGTGATGATTTTATATTTTCAAGAATACATGTTTTATAATTATGACACAATTAATTATTAAATATAAAATAATTTTTCTCTCTTTTAGTAGATCTATTACTATAATCATATTTGTTAATTACATAAAAATTAAATTAATTCTTTAAAGAACTATTAGTTATTAAATAAGTTAATATTTTAAGTAATTATTTAATAAAATATTACTATATATATTTAATAATTAATTATGTTATAATTATGGAATATGTGTTATTTGAACATAAAATTTAAGAAGTGATATAATTTTAATGAAATTTAAGAAAAGTCTGCATGATTTACTCAAAAAATATATATATACTCCTTGTCTATCTCCATTAATAGTAAACACTTAGGTTGGTTTGGTTAGATGGATTTTTTTTCCAAATGAAATAGGATTGAGAATCGGAAAAAGAATGGTCTTGATAGAATATATCATTTTGTTTGGTGTGATATTGAAAGAAATGAACATTGTATTCTATTATTAAGTTTAATTTTGTTCAAACTAAGATAAGAATGGGAGACAAAAAAGTTAACCAAATGACAATAATATTTTTAATAAAAATTATTTTTTAATTTGTAAGAAAAATATAAAAAATAAAATTTAATTTTATATGTCTAAAATTTTTTAAAAAATTTATTTAAATATTTTAATAAGATATAAAAAATATACATATTCTAAAAAATATTATTTTCATTTTCTTAATTTTATTTTTATTATATATTTTATTAAAATTTTATATAATTATTATAATTATAATTTTTTAACAATTATATATTAATATATTTGTTTATTATATAATTATATATTTAAATTTTTTGTTTTGTATTATAAATTAATTATTTATTATTGTTTTTAAGAGGACATAATAGTAAATGAACTTTCCATTCTCAAGAATCAGATACGTGGGAATGGACTCTCCTTATAGAAAGAAAGTAGAAATGGAATTTTGTCAACCAAATATAATTTTTAAAAAGTTTTTTAAATAAATAAATAATAAAATATAACATTAATTAAAAAATATTAATTAATATAAATATTAAATACATGAATTTAATATATATATAACTATTTAATATAAAATATTAAAAGAATATATTTACTATGTAAAAACAGTGGAGTTAAACAAAAAAAAGAAATATGGTTTTTGTTTCTAAAAATTACTTGTCTTAATTTTTTAGTATTTAAATACTATAAATATACTATTTAATCTTTAAAAAACTCATACTTCAATTATTCAATTTTTAAACTAAAAAAAAATTTAATATCTGAAATTTTTTTATTTACTACTTATTAATCTTATGAGTACAAAAATTTGACAGTAAATATTTAAAAATTATATCTAGTTTTTTTTATTTATTTTAAACTGCAATTCAAAAAATAAAATATTCCTAAACATACAGTACTGCGTGCGCTCAGGTCTACCCTCTAGGCACTACTTTTTCCATTAAAGTATATTATTCTTTCCCTTTTTAATAATATATGGATAACAATTTCTTTTAATTCAAATTGAAATATGTAAAATTAAATGACATTAATTTTTTTAAAAAAATAATAAATTTATGTATTTTTTTATAAATTTTAAAAGTTAAATAAGATAAAAATAATTTTTTTTAAAAAAATTAATGTTATTTAATTTCCCTACTTCAATTTAAGTTTTAAAAAAAATTAATGTAAAGGAAAACCCATTTCTACCAATCAAATGCAGCAGCTTCGGCGGTAAGCCACGGTGGGAGTCAGCTATAGAAAACCTAGTCGATAATATAGCTTCGCTTTCATTTGGCGGAAGGCATAAGCAGCACGAAACTAAAGCAGAGGAAGAAGCTCTGCATCTTCACTCTCTTCTTTCTTTTGCTCCATTAAGCAATGGCGAACCCAGAACCTGCAATACCGGAAAATTTGCCGGTAGGATGCGGATTCCGTCCGAAGGATGACGAGCTTCTCGATCCCTATTTGAAGAACCAGTTGCTTCGTGATCAATCCCCCTCTGATCATTCCCCGAGCGAGATTATTGCTGAGCGTGATGATGTTTACAAGCTGGACCCTTGGAAATTACCACGTATGCCCCTCATCTATTTATAACTATACTAAAATTATCAGTTGCTATACTAAAATTATCAGTTGCTTCACTTCAATATTTTTCCGCTAAATTAATGCTTTGGCCCTCAATTGTTAGGTTTACTTAGATTTAGTTGTTGCAGAATAATAAACTTGTTATGAGTTTTTTCTTTTTTCTGGCATCTCCAAGTAGCTTGTGTAGAAAGAATGACTTATGGGCAATTTTGGGACTAAATTGTTAATTTATTCAAGATTTTTTTGTTGTAACTTTGCTATTGGCTTGTATAACTTTAGTATTAATGTGATAAAAAAAAAATTAAGGACCAAATTGGTGCTAAAATCATCGTTGGAGGATTCAGATTAGAATGGAGTTTTAGTCTTAAAGATGTTTTTTTTTCCCTGCTTCAGTGATTCTATAAAATGTTGATTGATTCTGTTCTTTTTTTTCGTTGTTAAAATGTGATATTAGAATATTCCCTCGTAAAGTCGAATGATCGACAATGGTTCTTCTTCACTCGTCTCAGTTTAAAGTACAAAAACAGCGATAGGTATAACAGGGCAACGGAGAGTGGATATTGGAAGGTCACTGGTAAGGATCGTGAGATCAAGGCCGGTGACACCAAGAATGTCATTGGTATAAAAAAGACCCTGGTTTTCTGCGAAGGTCGTTCTCCTAGTAAGAAGGCTAACTGGGTTATTCATGAGTACCATCATCATGCAGTTACCTCTTCTAATTCCCAGGTAAGCCTTTGTTATCTTATACTGTTGTATTGAATGTAAGATAAGAGCCTACTGAATGATTGAACTGAGCTTGATCATCTTAATGCTTACTTGTTTTCTGCTTTTGTTATAAATGATGGTTGCATCATTTCCTAGGTTCTGAATGTTTCTTAGAAGTTTGATTGATAATCAGTAGAAAGCTATTGACTATGTTATTGGTATCCTATTAATAGTTGTGTGTCTTATGCTCAATTCCTGACCCAGTTTTGTCAAATAACTCTTTTAAGATGAAGAAAACTAAGAAGAAAGCTAAAAAAGGAAAAAAAGTATTGATCTATGATCAAGGGGAACCAAGTAGCGGTATGGCTTCTGACTCTGAAAATGAAGCATCGTCAGATATAATTCTAAGGGTAAGCAAAGCATTGGTGATGAACAAGTTGAGAACTAATTCTTAGTTTATACTTTAAAACATAGTAGTCGAATCGCGATTCAAATCGTGAATCGGAAAGTTAATTTTTGAATCGTAAATCGTAAATCGTATTGAATCGTACGATTCAAAGATATATTTTAAAAAAATATAATTGTATATATAAAAAAATTTATAATATTAAATTTAAATGAGAATTGACAAAAATTTAACTATAGATCTCAAAAAACAAAATTATAATTTATAAGTCACAATTTAGTAACTATTTTTTAAGTAATAAGTTTAATAAATAAAAAAAAATCATAAATAACCAAGTTCAAAATTAATTATCTTCCTATTCATCGAGACTAATATCATCACTATCACTATTATTTTTATCATCATCCAACATGGTGATTCCTTCATCCTCTTCTTCTTCAGTGTCATCATTATCTCCAATGTCTTGTTCGGTATTATCTTGTATCTGAATGCTTTTTCTTTTGCCCTGTGCAACATTATCTTGTATTTGAATGCTTTTTTCTTTATCGATCTTGTTGGCATTAAGGTTTCGTGGACCTAAAAATAAACATATCACATATGTAATTATATTATATAAGTGACTAAATGAGAAAAACTAATTTATAAAAAGAAGTTTAAGATTGCAAGTGTAATACCCCTCTTTCTCTTTTTACTAAGATTTCCTTCATTAATCTTGAAGCACTCATGAATATCCATCCAAGAGTTTCCTTCCAAGCAAGGCTTTTCTTGTTCAGTAATCCACTCATCATCAGATTCAAGATCTGATAAACAAATAGGATCATATGTATCTCCTTTCGCCTCCCTTTGTTTTTGCCTAATCTCAAGTTGAAGATTATATTTAACAAATACAAGAGCATTCAACCTTTGTTGCTCTAAACAGTTTCTTCTTTTAGAGGGGATATGATCAAATACACTCAAATTTCTCTCACATCCTGTAGCACTACAAGTGAGGCTTAAGATACGAATGGCAAGTGTTTGTAGCTTTTTACACTCTTCTCCAAAACTATTCCACCATAAAGCTAGGAAAAAAATGTATATATATGATTATGAATAAAAACTTGATTAATTATTATATATAATGTTTAAAATAAATAAAGTAATAAATTATATTACTAAATGAATAATTACCAGGTTGCTTCTTGTCTCTAGTTGCAATTGCTAAGCTATATCCAAAGAGTCCCTCTGCTTTGTCAAATTTCTCAATTTGAGAATCAATTTTGACTCGAGTCTCAATATCAGGACACATCTTGTCCAATGTTTTGTATAATCCAACCTTCACCTCAATATCCAGGTTAAACTTTAGATCATAATGGAACCTATAAAGTTATTAGGAATAAGATAAGCAAGGTATTAATAAATAAAATATAAAATAATTATATTACATAAAAATTAAATTTGTTTCTAAGTAAAACTTACTTAGGATTTAAAAAATATGCTGCTGCATGAAGAGGCCTGTGGAGTTGATAATCCCAACGTTTGTTTATAATTTTTCACATTTTTTTATATCTGCTTTCCACATTATTAAAATTATTTGCTATTTGTTTCTTTGCTCTATCCATAGCCTCATAAATATATTTCATCGTCGGTTTTGAATCACCATCCATAAGTCTAAGAACTTTCACAGGAGGAGACACACAATTCAAGCAATACTTGATAGACTTCCAAAACCTTGAATTAGCTAAAACTATGTCTTCAACAATTTTTACTTCATTCCTAGAGACATATGCACTTTTAGCCCATTTTTCTGATGCAAACATGGATCTGAGTGCAATCTTTTGATCCAAAATAGACTTCATTGTTAAATAAGATGTGGCAAATCTTGTTATTGCTGGTCTAGCTAACTCTTTTCTTTTAGAATAACTTCTAAACAAATTAAGCACCCAAGTGTGCCTATAAATGAAAGTTGTAATTTTTTTTTGCTTTTTCAATGGTATTATGGAATATTGTAATATCACCGATGTCTTCAAGAATCAAATCAAGACAGTGGGCAACACAAGGAGACCAAAAGAGCTGTTTTTGTTTGTCCATCAACTTATTTCCTGCAGATATAAGGGCTAAGGCACTATCTGTTACCACTTGGACCACATTTTCCTCTCCAATTTCCACGACCATCTCATCCAGTAATTCAAACATTTTTTCAGCGTCTTTAATGAAACTACTGGTGTCAATAGATTTTAAAAACACAGTTCCTTTAGGGCTATTAACAAGAAAATTAGTAAGAGACCTACTTTTTCCATCGGTCCATCCATCTGACATTAATGTACAACTAGTTTTCTTCCATTCAAATTTATATTTATCCAAATTGGCATTAACAAGATCAACTTCCTTCTTCAAAAATGAAACTCTTACTTCATGATAAGTAGGTGGTTTCAATCCTCTACCATATTCACCAATTGATTTTACCATATTAATAAATAATGGATTCTTTACCAAAATAAATGGCAATGTATTACCATATATGCACCTACAGATATCTCTAACCACTTGATCTCTATCCTTTACCATTACATTCATAGTTTGTTGTTTCATAAGTTTAGAACTAGATCCACTCCATCCTTTTCCTTTTACCATAAAGGCTTCTATGGACCCCTTATTTTGTGAATCATATTCTTGGTTTCCTTTTTCATCAAAGCAATCAACATCATCACCACTATCCTTGTTCATATCATTTAAAATTTTTTTAAATAAATTTCTTACCTCCTCTGGTACTTGTTCACATGGTGCAACTTCTTTGTGTGTTCCAGCTAGATGATGTTTCATCTTAAATGCTCCTCCCCACATTGTTTTAGGACAATAGTTATATTTAATATGTAATCGAGTCTCAAGAGATTTGCTTGCTCCCAAGCAATATCTTTTTTTACCTTCTTTTTTGGAGCCATAACTTCTTAAGAAAAGAAGGTTAAGAAATTACTTCAAGAAGAAACTAAAAATTAAGAAATTTGATGACTTCTCCCTTACTAGCAGCCACCCACTCACAGCATTGACTGTTGATTGCCGCAGAAATAAAGTAGAATTTAAATAGGGTTTAAGTGTCTAAGTTTGTATATATATAGGAGTAGGAACAATTAATTTAGGGCTTTTAAATTTAAAACGATGCAGCCTGTGCCGTTTGGAAGGGACTCAGCTGAGTGCTACGTTGATTGCCGTATGGGAATAGTGTGCCATATAGGAATAGGATTGCTGGCTTGCTGCTGAGTTGGTTGAACAAAAATCACGTCAGTCCAAATTCAAGCTCATCTATGGGCAAGATTTCCGAGCTTCGGCGTTATCAAAGCAAGAAGATAAGCAAGAAGTAGCGACACGATTTCGACTATTTATCTCAGATAAATCGCATAACAGAAACAGTATCATCTTCTCCAGGCAAACGGGTTGCGTCAGGTCATGAAGGACCCGACTTTGAGACGCGACACAGATGCTGGTTCTTGAATCGTCCGAATGTCCTGAATCGTCGGTTCCAATGCGACGCGCACAATTCCGGCGATTCGAACAACGATTTTGGCTCTTCTACGGTTCATTACACGATCTGTATCGTTTCCATGGGGTATCGCATCGGATCGTGCATTCTGAATCGCGAATCGCACGATTTCGACTTCTCTGCTTTAAAATGTGAAATAGATTGAGAACTAATTCTTAATAATTCCTTTACATGTTGCAGGGCACCTCTGTTTTATGTCGCTTAATGAAGAAAACTGACGAGAAAGCAGAGAAAGGAAAAAAAGCATTAATCTATGATCCAGGTGAACCAAGTACTCTTATGGCATCATCGGAGGAAAATCAATCATCAACAGATATAATTTCATCTGTAAGCAAAGCATGGTTGATGAACAAATTGAGGACTAATTCTTAAGTGCATATTTTATTAGTTTGGTTCTACCTCATTTTCTTTTTCTTTATTTTTTCTCAATTTCAGAAAGAGATAGACATAGAATAAGTGAGTCACATTTGAATATGTCAGACCCACTTGAGTGATAGGCTTCATACATTCTGAATCTATCTCTTAGAAATTGACAAGAAATTGAGACAAAAGAAATGGAAGGATCCAAATTCATATTTTATACTTTGAAATGTGAAATATATTAAGAACTGATACTTGGGTTTTTATCCGTTTCAGTTTATTTTTTTACCAGAAGTAAATCTGGATTCAGTGCTAGGGAAACGCGATGTCCTCTCAATACCGCAGGAATCATCTGGCCAATATGCATCCGTTTCCAATGCTGATAATGAAGACGAAAAAAACATGATGGGGTTTCTTGTTGATCCTGATCAAGAGGGAGACAATGCTGATGATGTCAGATCCCCTGACGTGAGGTGTGATTAACATGGAATATGAAATTAGTTTGGATTCTATTTGAGTAGTTTGCTATGGTCAGAAGAAATAGACTTTTATTTTATAATTATGTGTAATTTCTATTATACACTTATAATTATTACTCAATAATATTTATCTCTTTTTATTACTTTTTTTTAAAATAAAATGGAGATATAAAAGTTATTTTTTATATGTAAAATTAGTTTTTTAATTTTTAATTTTATTTATAACAATTTCCCATACTTAAAGGAGCTCTAAGCCTCCAAACTGAGAGGTACACCCTTGTGCACGTGCCCATCTGTTTAAATTTATGTAATTATATGTAAAGCCCATAAAGCATAGAGATTTGATATCTGACAAAGATCTGTAACTAATAAACTAATTTGGTGATCCCTGGACATGTTTCTCAGGCAATGGGAGAACGCCATAGATATTTCCTTTCCATTTTAAATATGCCATGCATCTGCATGTGGTCTGCTCTGACATGAAAAGGAAATCCATTTATCTAGTTTTGAAAGCTAAAAACATAGCTACATATTTTGAAGCTTCTTAGATAGAATATGTAGACAAATTTGAGAGTCAATAACATGGCATTAAATTGTAAAAATGTCTGTATAACATATCTGCATTGGAAAATTAAATAACAAAATCTAATGAATTTCCAAAATTACAACATTTAGGTACAATTTTAAAATTTTATTATTAGGTTGTTCAATAAAAATATTACAACAACAACAACAAAGCCTTTTCCCACTAAGTGGGGTCGGTTACATGTATCAATCGACGCCATAAATTCCTATCATAAATTATATCTCTAGACAAACTATTTAAATCTAAATCTCTCTTAATAATTTCTCCTATAGTTTTTCTTGGTCTTCCTCTACCTCTGCTTATTGGACTATTCTCCATCACATTTACTCTCCTAACGGGGGCTTCTATAGGTCTCCTTCCCACATGACCAAACCACCTAAGTCTCGATTCTACAATCTTTTCTACAATAGGTGCGACTTTCACCTTCTCTCTAATGTATTCATTTCGAATCCTATCTCGTCTAGTGTGTCCACTCATCCACTGCAACATTCTCATCTCTATAACATTAAACTTATTTTCTTGTTGACTTTTTATCGCCCAACACTCAGTTTCATACAACATTGCAGGTCTTATAACTATGCGATAGAATTTACCCTTAAGTTTGAGTGGTACTCTTTTATCACAAATAACATCCGAAGCACTCCTCCATTTCATCCACCCCGCTTGAATCCTATGCTTTACATCTTCTTCTATTTCCCCGTTATGTTGTATGATGGATCCAAGATACTTAAATCGTGTGACTTGTGGTAGGATATGTTCTCCAATTTTTACTTTTACACTAGAAGTGGTGTGCCTCTTACTAAACTTACACTTCATATACTCCGTTTTACTTCTACTTAAATGAAAGCCATGAGCTTCCAAAGTTTGTCTCCACCTCTCCAACTTCTCATTCATTTCCTCTCTCGATTCTCCAACTAAGACAATATCATTTGCAAAAAGCATGCACTGTGGCACTGGCTCTTGGATATGTTCAGTAAGCACATCCAAAACTAAGGTAAAAAGATAAGGGCTCAGAGTTGACCCTTGATGTAGACCAATAGTTATCAGAAAATCTTCTGTAAGTCCACCTTTTGTTACTACGCTAGTTGTAACCTTATCATACATGTCTTGGATTGCTCGAATATAAGCTATACGAACTCCTTTTTTCTCCAAAGCCTTCCATAGAACTTATCTTGGCACTTTATCATATGTTTTTTCTAAATCAATAAACACCATGTGTAAATCTCTTTGATTCTCTCTATATCTCTCCATTAATCTTCGCAACAAGTATATTGCTTCCATAGTTGACCTTCTTGGCATAAAACCAAATTGATTCTCCGTAACTTGACTCTACTTCCTTAACCTTCGCTCAATTACTCTTTCCCATAATTTCATAGTGTGGCTCATGAGTTTAATTACTTTGTAATTTGCACAATTTTGAATGTCCCCTTTACTCTTATAAATAGGGATTAAAGTATTTTTCCTCTACTCATCTGGCATCCTCTTAGATCTCATAATTTCATTAAATAACTTTGTGAGCCAACTTATACCTTTCATTCCCAAACTCTTCCATACTTCAATGGGTATATTATCTGGTCCAACTGCTCTGTCATTCTCCATTCGCTTTAATGCTTCTTTTACCTCTACTTCACAAATTTTACGGTAAAAGGTATAATTTCGATCCTCTTCTTCCGTGTCTAGCCTATCCGATTGCAATAAAATCTCGTACCCTTCATTAAAAAGCCTATGAAAATAACCCTTCCATCGTTCTCTGATATCTCGTTCCGTGACTAACACTTTCCCATCTTCATCCTTAATGCATTTCACTTGATCCATATTTCTTGTCTTTCTTTCCCTACTTTTAGCTAACTTGTAAATACTTTTTTCTCCAACTTTAATACCTAAAGATTGATATAACCCATCAAATGCCCTCGCTCTCGCTTCGCTCACTGCTTTTTTAATGTCTTTCTTAGCTACCTTATATTTTTTCAAATTTTCATTACTTTTACATAATGACCACACTTTATAACAGTCTCTTTTAACTTTAACCTTATCTTGTATACTTGCATCCCACCACCAAGATTTTTTATCCCGAAGTCCAAAACCTTTTGATTCACCTAATATTTCCTTTGCCACCTTCCTAATCTCTTTAGCCATTTCATTCCACATATCGTTAGCACTTCCTTGTATTTCTCAAGGTCCGTCTTCTATAATCCTTCTCTGCACATTCTTTTCTTTATCCCTCTTTAGTTGCCACCACTTAGTCCTTACCACTCTACCTTCACATTTACTTTTTACTCTCCTCCTAACTCTTATATCCATAACCAAAACTCTATATTGAGTAGTTAAACTCTCTCCCAGTATAACTTTGCAATCCATGCAAAATTTTCTATCCGATTTCTTTATAAGAAAGAAATCAATTTGAGAACATACCCTACCACTTTTATACGTGATAAGATGTTCTTCACGCTTTCTAAAACAAGTGTTAGCTAACATAAGATCGAACGCTAATGAAAAGTCTAAAATAGTTTTACCCTTTGCATTTACTTCTCATATCCCATGTCCTCCATGGACACCCTCGTAGCCTGAAGATACCCTTCCCACATGACCATTTAGATCCCCTCCTAAAATAATCTTTTCTCCTAATGGTATTTCCTGAACTAAACATTCTAAATCTTCCTAGAATTTTACCTTATGAGATTCTTCTAACCTTACTTGTGGTGCATAAGCACTAATAATATTAAAGATTTCCTTTTCTACTACAAACTTTAATGCAATGATTCTATCTCCTAACCTTTTGACATCTACTACAGTATTTTTCCAAAACTTATCTACAATTATACCTACTCCATTTCTAAATTTATATTTACCAGTATACCAAAGTTTAAAACCTGAAGTATTTAATTCTTTCGCTTTTTTTCCTACCCATTTAGTTTCTTGTAAACACATAAAATTAATTCTTCTCCTAATCATAGTATCTACTATTTCTATAGACTTACTTGTAAGTGTACCTATATTCCAAGTTCCAAAACGAATCCTACTCTCACTCTCATGAACTAGCTTCTTTAGCCACATTCGTTCACGAAAATGTGGTAGCCCTTGCTTATTTTTCACTACATCCAGGCGATGATGCAGCGGTTTTTGCTCACTTCTCACTGTATTCGAGCTATACAGCGCGTTACTTACGGGCAACGACCTAGCCTTATGTCTAATATATCGATTGTCCATGTCATAAAGATTCGACAAAGTTTTACGTTGACTGTCGACTGCCTAACACAACCTTCCTCTTTTTCCGGGCTTGGGACCGGCTATGACAAATAAAATTCGTCATAGGCAGAGTTTGTTCAATAAAAATATTATTGATAAATATTTTTTTATAATTTAAAATCACGTTATGAATTGTTTCACAAGATGTCTTTTACATGGGTTTATTGGAGAGTAGTTTTTTTTTTAAAGAACTTATAAATTAAGCTAATTATAAATACATATGAAAAACATATCATGCAACCCTCTTTAGTGAATTTTATTTTTGATATAATTATAAGTTTATTCACGCCTTGTTTGATCTACAAATATTCTTAAGATGATCTATCTAAAAATTTTGTTTGAACATGGTGTTGAAAACTCTAATGCCCTATTTCCATTTTCGATCAATATATACCCACCTCGCTCGCTCACTGCCTTGGCGTGTTATGTGGAAGTTTTTGTTTGATGGGTTTGATCGAATGTAAAGGAATATGAATGTAACAATGGAAAAGATGGCATACCCCATTCAACAAGTTTCTTGAAAAGATACCTAAATTCTATAATCATATTCATATCTGGTGACCAATGGAATGAGAAGGACAAATGGTGGTGGGGAACATAACAAACCTTGATAAAGAAAAGCATCAGAAATTTGACCCAAAGATTCGGTTTTTTGTTAAAAAGGATAGGGGAGAACGCGTACTATTTGATAAGGGAGACATGCCGGACCAAGTTTTTCTGTATTATTATTAAAAGGATAAATTATTCTTTTTATCTTAAAATATGATTTAATTATATCACTTTTTCATCTATTTCAAAAAATTATTTTTTCTTAAAAAATTACAACTTAATTTATTTTAACAGAAATATCCTCAACAATAGAGTTAATTTTTTTTATTAAAAATATACCTTTTAAAAAATTTATCTCTTAAAATTATTTTTTAGAATTTATTTTTGTTAAAAATTAAAATAAATATATTCTATTTTTTGACATGTATGATAATACTTGTATTTATTAAATATATATATATATATTCAATAAACATATTATTATTAAAAATAAATATTCTGTGAATATGTTATTTATTTTTAGTAATATTTTCTTTTTTTTTAATTATATTATTCTGTGTAATTAAACTATTTTTTAATAGGAGAGAAAGTGATGTACTCTGAACTATTCAGAATGCTCAAATTACGAAAATATTGTGAAAATATTATGAAAGTGGCATTCTTGTAGGATACCAATCCAGAATCTTCTACTAAATATACTCTTTTCTTTCTTCTGAAACATCATCAGCAACTCAAGATAAAATATTGTGAAGATTCTCCATAACTAATTTAGAAAAACATGTCACTGTTCAACATCATCAATATCTTAGAAAAAGCACATAAAAATGTCCTTAAGATGGTGCATATATACGCTTGCAAAAAGTTCGTCAAAACTTGGCATTTTCAAATATTTTTGGAGTGCCAAAGAAAAGGCAAGTAAGTTTCTCCTTTCATTGAAATTGTGACGTAGAGAAGCTTGATCAAAGAAGCCAAGCTTTTTGAAATCGAATGACAAAATTGCCCTCGATAAAATCAAGCACAGATCTGCGAATTACCCAGTTTTTTATAAAACTAAATCCATAAATAACCACTAAATTGTTAAGTAATTTCATATATGTATATATATATACACACACACACGCTGTACTGGTATGGCAAACGTACGATGTAACATGTTGGGCGAGATTCATATACAGACTTTCTCGAAGAAAGAGAAAAAGGGATTTGCAAGCCATAGTCATAATGGTATGTATAGAGTTGTCTACATCGTCGATTGTCCTATAAAACTGAAAGAGAAGGAAAAGATTAACGCATGGGCCAGTGAGTCAAATGCCAGATATGACTTCTATGATTAATATATATATATATATATATATATATATGTGACAACTTGCATTTACAAAACTGTACAAAGAAGCCATTTTAAGCGGCTTAAGCGCGACTGTATATTCTTCCTACTCACAACCCTGCCCTGAAGGATTAAAGACCTTAATTATTATTTCCTCATTGATTCCTTCTGCTAAAACCTCCCACGATGAAGTAGCCCTTTCATTGTTTTGTAAGAACAGTGTAAAAAGATAGGTTCTTTATTAAATTCACTGACACTCAGGGTCAAAATCATAATATATCAAACATCTCTTAAGTTTAGTATGTTTAAAATTTCTCGAGTTTTTATTACTTATTAGAGATATTGAACTTTTTAGCTTAAAATGACATAACGTTGTCCTTTTATTTTTTTTCAAATTAATTTAACTTTTTCCTTTTGTATCATAATTTATTTAAAATTGTTAACTTTAGTGTTCGATTTTGTATAGACAAAATTATATTATTTTTAAAAATAAAAAATATTTTTTTTATTTTATACTAAAAAATAAAATAAAATTTTTTTATAAAACTAAAAAAATCAAATGCATATCATGAGTTTGGAGACAGATATAAAGAAATAGAGAATAGTTGAAAAGAGAGAAAATGAATTCTATACATATTTTTATTATTTTACATCAATCTTCCTCCTAAATGTATTAATAGGTGAAATGTTTCTTTTTTTTTTTATAAAAGTGGGAATTAAAAAAGTGTTAATAAAATGAAAATTTGTAATTTATTATTATATTGGTATGATATTAAAATGAACAAACATTTTATTCTATTTTTATATTTAGTTTATTGAAAATAAAACATGAATAAAAAGAAAAATTCATCAAATAATAATGTATTTAATAAAAAAATATTAAGATATTATTTTTTAATGAAGTTTTTAATAATTTTATTTTAATATTTTAATAAATTATAAGGAAAAATTTAAATTATGAAAATATTATTTTCATTTTCTTATATTATTATTATTTAACTATTGAATGTACCCTCCAGTAAAAAAGGTGGGTTTATTACATTACGTGTCAAAAAACACCTTCTGTTAGTCTCTCTCCATTAACGGTAAACACTTTTATTGAATGGAATTTTTTTTAATAAAAATGGGAATAAAAGTTTAAAAAAAAGTGTTGATGGAATGAAATTTTATAATTTACTATTATGTTTGATATGATATTAAAATAAATAAACATTTCATTTTATTCTTATGTTTAATTTGTTGAAAATAAAGTATGAATAGGAAGAAAAATTAATCAAACAATAATATTTTAATAAAAATATTAAGATGTTAATTTTTAATGAACTTTTTAATAATTTTATTTTAATATTTTAATAAATTATAAGAAAAAATTATAAAAATATTTTTTCATTTTCTTATATTATTTTTATTATATATTATATATTAATTTATTATTCATATATTATATATTATTTTCAAGAAGACATAATGAAAATGGGCTTTCCATTCCCAAAAGTAAAATCTGATCCTATCAAATGACAAAAGAAATCCTTCTTTTCATATATGTGAGAATGGACTCTCCAATGAAATGTGAATGGAAACAAGATTTTGTCAACCAAACATCATTTTCACTTACTCCCATTTCCATTCCCGAATTCCTTGTTCCTATCAACCAAATTACCAAACATGGCAACTTGCCAGCTTCCAAATTAAGCGAAAGAGGGAGTTTGCGATAAAAAATAAAAAATAATAAAAAATAAAAAGTCCAAGTGAACAGCTTCGCTTTCATTTGGGCATTTGGCGCGTCATGAAGTTTAGAACTCAACCGGCACGAAAATAAATGCAGAGGAAGGAGCTCTGTACCTTCGAATCAGGATCCTAAAATAATAAATTTCGAAAAGATAAGGGTTGTTTTGTCTTTTTCTTTTTAAATTTAAATTTAACCCTATTTCTCTACCTTTCAACTTTTATCATTTCAAGATTTTATAAATTTCAAAGCGTCCTAATTCTTATATCTTTACTCTCAGTCATTTTTTCCCTTTCTTTCTTCCTTTTGTACTTGAATACGCAATGGCGAGCCCAGGAGCTGCAATCAAATCAAACACATTCTCTCTCTTGATTCTCACTTTCATCTTTTTTCCTGAAACCAATCAATCAAACCCATCTCAATTCGCCCATGTTAACTTTTTTTATAATCCTAGATTCATTCCTGTGATCCATGGACATGTTTTTCAGGTAACGGGAGAACTTTCCATAGAGATTTGGGGTATATTTGATTTTTTGTTTTTAAAATAATTTTTGTTTAAAAAAATAAAAAAACTCATTTAATAATGTATTTTTAATGAGATGTTTTGTAAAACAAAAAAAATAGAATTATGTTTTTAGAAATAAAAAATAAAAAATATTTTAAAAATGTTTTGTAATTTTTGTTTTATAGAATTAGAAAAAAATAAAAAATAATGATTTTTCAAAATAATAATTCAAACAAATTTTTTAATTTTTTTGTTTTTAAAATTTATTCTAAAAAATATTTATTTTAAAAATATTAAAATTAGAATAGAATCAAACATGTCTTTGATTTCTAATAAAGAAATGCTTCAACAGAAACCTGAATTCATATTTCCTTTCAACTTTCCATTTTAATAGGCCATGCAAGGTAAAAACATAGCTACATTTTTTTGGAGGTTCGTAGATAGAATATTTGGGAAAATGTTAGAGTCAATAACGTGGCATTAAATTGTAAAAATGTCTATATAAAATATTCGCATTGGAGAATTAAATGGCAAATTCTAATGAATTTGAAAAATAATAACAACATTTAGGCACAATTTTAAGTTCTGCTATTAGGGTTGTTCAATAAAGATATGACAAGTAAAATTTTTAAATTTAGAATTATATAATTGAGCGTTTTAAAAGATGTTTTCTATGTGTCTATTGAAGAACCTAATTTACTAAATAATAATAATAAATTAAATTGATTATAAATAAATGTAAAAATATATCGTGTACAAATTTTCACAAACACTGGCTTATGCCCCTTTTATGAGAAGGATGTAGAAAGAAAAAAGAAAAAAGAAAAAGAATTTATTAAATAATTTTATTTAGTATATATTTTAAAAATTTAAAAAGAAAATCTATTTTTATTTTTATAACCACATAAATCAAAAATCATTATTATCACTCAAAAGTCTCTCGATGAGTTTGCTCTAACATTCCAAATGTTTCCGGTGAATGTGTATGTAAAACTGGGAAAGGTGGCATATCCCTTACGAGTCAACTTGTTTGTTGATAAGATATCTAAATTTTATAATCATTTTCTTAACCATTAACCAATGGAATGAGTTTCTTTCTTATGGTGGGGAACATAACGAACCGTCATAAAGAAAAGCATCAGAATCAGAATCAGAATCAGAATCAGTTTTTTTCTTAAAAGCAACAGAAAACATGAGAGCAAGTCTTTGTTTTGATTAAAGCATAAATGGAAAAAACTTATACACCAATTTTTATATCTTTATTATCAATTTTTAATTAAAATATGATATGTTAATTTTTTAACAATAACATAATAAATATATATAATTTTTACAATTCTGCATACATAATTGGATTTTTTAAAAAATGTTTACATATATATTATAATTTTATTGAAAATTTTGATTATAAAAATATAAAAATTTATACTTAAATTTAATCTAAAGTAAATTATCCTCAAAAAATTAGTTTTCTCTTCTAATGGGAAAAAGTGGCATAAGTAACTGTACCAGTCAACTAGATTCTTGTAAAGATACCTAGATTTTAGAATCATTTTCTTATCCATTAACGAATGGAATGAGAGATCAAATCCTGGTAGGAGACATAACAAACCCCCATTTAAAAAAAAAATTAGAAAGTGACTCAAAGAGTGGGTTTTTTCTGTTAAAAGGAAAAGGAAGGACAGGACAGGTACTTAATTGCGATGAGATGAGATGGTGGTGGTAGGGGTGTTCAAAGGCTTGGTTTGGTTCGGTTTTGAGCAAAAATCAAACCGAACCAACTTAATCGGTTTAGCATTTTGTTGGACCTTGTCGGTTTTAAATTTTAATCGGTTTGGTTCGGTTTTTATTCGGTTTGGTTCGGTTTGGTCCGGTTTGGTTCATATTTTTTTTGTCCAAAAGTAATTTTTTTAAAAAAAATTTGTTCCTTATAATATGTAGAATTTAACTTCTAATATCTTACATATCTTAAAATTTTGACCAATAATAACTTTGAAATAATTTACTATATATATATATATATTACCTAAACAAATTTCATACATTCACAAATAAACTTTAAAAAGTAAAAAAAATAAGAGTAATATCTTATAATAAATAGTATAAATAATTTGTATATTTCTTAAATCACATAAAGAATGTAGTTTTGATACAAGTTTAATTGACAAAAGATCCCACTAATCTAAAAAGAAACAAAATATTAAATTTTAATTAATTACAATTTTAATAGTTTGGTTTGGTTCGGTTAACCGAACTAAATATAGAGAAAACCAAACCAAACCAATTATTAATCGGTTTTACAATCACAAAAACCAAACCAAACCAATTATTAATCGGTTTTATTCGGTTTTTGGCGGTTTGGTTCGGTTTGGTTTGGTTTAATTGGTTTGGTTCGGTTTTATTCACCCCTAGGTGGTGGGGTCAAAATTATAAAAGCCAAAATACTGCCCCCATAAATTTTTCTGCTTCTTTTTTTTTTTTAATGCGTTTGGCATTTATGTAAGATTCCATTCTGAATCTTCTACTACAAACTCTGTTCTGAAACATCACCAGCAACACTTGATTGTATCCTACGGAATTATGATACCTAGATTTTACAATCATTTTCTTATCCATTGATGAGTGGAATAAGGGAGACAAGTCCTGATGGGGAACATACCAAACCGTGACAAAGAAACGCATTAAAAGCTGGCTCAGATTCTGTTTTTTGTTAAATGGAAATGGAAAAACATGTATTATTGGTAAGGGCAAAGGAAGAAACATGGGAGCGAGTCTTGTTTTTATTAACGGATAAATGGATATATTTATATATGGATTTTTGCATTATTTTTTATTGTTTGATTAAAATATGATAGGCGTTTAGCTTTTTTAATAATAATATATTTGAAAATAAATATATAATTTTTATAATTCAAGGGCATCCAAGTATAATATTAGATTGTGTTCTTCTATACAAATTGAAGTCTGGGGTACATATAGCTTGAGATTTTGGTTTTTGTATGATTTATCTTGAACTAAACTCAAACAATTTGATGGCCACTTTAAACATAAGAAATTATGTTTCAGGCCCTCCAACTCAAATGGTACTACTTATCAGGGACATTATGAAAAAGGATCTATACCATAAAGGTTTTGCATGTCTTCCTTACAACAAATAGATGTGTCAATCTTTTAGCCAATCATATCTTGGATCTCTCTTTGGGTTTATATTATTGGTCATGTATTCTTCCTGGCCTTAGTTTAACTTTTCTTTTTGATTGTATGGGAATTTATCTTCCTTGCAATGTGTAGTTTCATCTTTTTATTTTGATGGGCTCCTATACCCTTTCCCATTATGCCAAAAAAAAAAAATATATATATATATAGTAAATTTTTACAACTCGTATCAGATTATTAGGTTATTTTTTAATTTTATATATATATATATATATATATATATATATATATATTATAATTTTATTAGTGAACTTAATAAAAATATAAAGAATTGCACTTTAAGTCTAGTTCAAAGTAAATTACTCTCTTCAATTTTAAAAGATGACTTAATTATACAATCTTCTTTTTTACTTTAAAAAATTACTCTTTTTTCCTAAGAATAATTTACAACTTAACTTGTTTTAACCAAACTATTCTAAACAAACAGAATTAACTTTTTTATTAGAAATATGACATGAAAAAGATCATTTCTTAAGAATTTTTAATTTATTTTTGTTAAAAAATAAATTAATATAATATAAATTTCTAGCATTTATAATAATATTTATGTTGATTAAATATATATTTAATAAATATGTTATTATTGAAATTAAATATTTTGTGAAAATATTTTTTTTCATAATATTATCTTTTAAAAAAAATTTTATTATGTGTAATTAAACAAGCCTGAAGGAATAATTTATAACCCATAAAAAAAAGAGAAGATAATTTACTTTTTGTTATATTCAAAATGTTCAACAAAAATAAAATACTGCCTCCTTAAATTATTTGTTTTTTTTCCTTGTTTGAAAGTGCGTTCGGCATTTCAATTTTTTGTTAAGATATTATTCTAGAATCTTCTACTTGAGATTACATATTATGAAGTTTAAAACTGTTTATGGGTAGGGTTGGGTCAAGCATTTAGTAAACCCAATACCTAACCCGATTAAAATATCAAATTTTTTTATGCCAATGGCTTAGCTCAGATTGAACTAGCCTAATTTGATGTTAGGTTAGAGCAAATTAAGGTTACCTGGGTCTTTTTTTTCTCATGAATTGATATTTGTAATGTAAAAATATTTTTTTACACACTCATAGGCATAGATTTTAAAACAATAAGCTTATAGAGCCTTCATATTTTTATCAGTAAAATAATTTTAATTAAAAAATAGTCCAATATTATCAAGCAAAAAACATGTTACACTGGCATAATTAACCTTTGATAAACATGTGTTTTCACTGTTCAACAAAAGTAATGTTAGTAAGCATGTACGTCTATAACAAAAACAATGAAGAAGTAGGGAAAGTTTGGGTAAGTAATGAAAGTTGCAACTTATAGAGAGAGCTAAATGAAATAAGAATAAAAAAAGATATAAAATGATAAGATATTAATAACTAAAAAAAAAGTAACTATTGAGATGGATTGGGTTGGGTAAAATATATTTTTGGCCATGGCCTGACCCAATCCTATATAATTTTGTTAAAATTATACCTATTTATATTTTTGGCCTAACTCGACCTAACCCAATTAGACCGGGTTAAGGCGAGTCCTTCAAGCTAATTGGACGAATGAATATGCCTAATAAATATAATCCATAACTAATAGTTCATTATTACAGTTAATCAAATTTGATCAAGAATGATAATAGATCATTTAAAAAGGAAAATGACCCAGCTACCCATTTTGAAGTACAATGTGTGACTCCATTGATGACCAGCAATAGTAAATTAAAGCGAAATTTTGTATAATTTTCTTAAATTATAATTCAATTATAAATTAATAGGATGAATTTTAAAATATAATATTTTATTTCCTTGAACTATTACAAAAATATAATATTATGCACAAGTTAAAATTAAAATTTTAAAATCACTTGATTTATCATGTAATGTTTTATGCATTTATCTTATGCTTTTTAACATGTATTTTTCTTAAAGTTACATAACTTTTAAATATTAATTTTAATTAATAAAGATTTTTTTTATTTTAATAATTTAGAACAATAAAATATTATGATATAATAATTTAAAAAAATAAAATTTTAAATTTTAAAATTAAATATTAAAATTATAATTAAGGGAGTTGCATCTAGTTTCTCATAAATTAAATTCGTGGTCTTAATCCAATCACAATTTAGGTGGCGGAGTCTAGTGCATTTTGTCGTGTCAAAACATACCAAGTCAAGAAATATAGACCAAGTTCAAAAAAGAATTAATATACTCTTCGTTTACCTCCATTCCATTAACAGTAAACATTAGCTTCGCAGTCAAGCCAAAGAGAAAATTTGGGAAAAAGAAGATAAAAAAACTCAGCCAATGCGTTCCTTTTGGTCAATTATAATTTTAGAAGGGGTTCTTTACTACTTAATGCCCTTTAATTGTGCTGCTTCATTATTCTTTGCTTACCCATTTCAATTTCTTCTTCTTTTTCTTCTTTTTCTTTCTTTTTCCCTTTTGTATTTGTTAATTATATTGGAATAAGCAATGGCAAGCCTAGGAGGTGAAATACTGGAAAACATGTTGGTAGGATTCAGATTCCATCCAATGGATGAAGAGCTTGTGGGTCACTATTTGAAGCACAAGTTGCTTGGTGATCATTCTTTCACTCAGATTATTGTCAAGGTTGATGTTTGCAAGGCGGAACCTTGGGACTTACTAGGTATATCCGAAACCTATTTTTAAATATACTAAAACCCAAGTGCTCAAAGATTAATCTAGTATCAATTGGTTCACATAAAGATTTTGGAATAAACTAATGATTTAGTGTTACAATTGCTTGCTCATTTTAGATTTAGTTCTTGAAAATTAGTGAGTATACTCTAGGTCACTTGATAAAAAGGTTGATGGTTGCTAATTTTCAAGGATTAATACTAAATAAACTTAACAATTTAGGGACTAAATTGTTAATGTATTCAAAAAATTTTGTATTACTTTGTTATTGGCTAGTATAATTTTGCTTCAATTGTATCATTTTAGGAATACTAAAAAGATAGAATCATGAAGCAAAATCAAACTTTCCAATTGATACTGATATCGGCTAAACTAGAGTTTTTGTCTTATAAAATTATGTGCTTTTTCCTGCTTCAATGATCTTTATACAATGATGATTGATTTTGTTTTTCCCCCTTAATAAAGAACCTAGAATGGTTCTTTAGTTCTCACAATTTTAAGTACACAAATAGCAATTGGTCTAACAATGCAACCAAGGGTGGGTATTAGAAGGCCACTAGTAAGGATTACAACATCAAGGCCAGAGGCACAAACAAAGTCATTGGTACAAAGAAGTCTTTGGTTTTCTATAAAGGTTGTAGTCCTTATGGAGTGAAGACCAATTGGGTTATTCACGAATATTATGCTATTACCTTTCTTGTTTTTCAGGTAAGCCTTTGGTGAATAATCATCATTCCTACCTTGATACCACATATGTCAAGAGGCTAGTTTGAATTTGGTATATCGATATCTAAGATATCTATTCTCTTCCAAGATAACAGAAGTATAGGATGACAACATTTTAGTTGATATTTCATACCCTTAAAAATCACGTTGGAGTTTTAGCTTTGTTATTGGTTACAGAATATTATTTTTGTCTTTACTATAGCAATTTATAATTGCGATACTGAATAAGAAAATCTTAAATACCATTGTATTCAAGACATAAGGATATGTAAGATAACAGTGTATCAAATGCTCAAGCTAAGCTTGATCACTTTATTATTGCTTACTTGTGTTCTTTTTTTTTTTTCTTTTTTTTAACTATAAATAATTGTAGCATGACTTTGTGGGTTCTGAATGTATCTTAAAAGTTTGATTGATGATCATGTTAATAGTAGAAAGTTGTTGACTATGTTATTGGAATCCTTTCTATAGTTGTGTGTCTTCTAAATTCTAGACCTAATTTTTTCAAATTGCATTGTTCAATTTCTCCATTTTTTAAATCTTTCAAAATAAAGTTCATGGAAAAAAATGAAAGTCTAATATTGCTACATGCATTTGTCCAAGTCATTCTTATAGTTGTTGCTGTGGTTAGAACTTGGAAGTTTTTGCGCTATATGTCTCTAATTTCGAAGTATAAGCTTGGATGGGCTTGGCTTTTCTTGTGCCTATTTAGAGTAGCTCTAACAAAAAATTACGTTTGATTATTCCTTTACATTTTGCAGAGAACATTTGTTTTATATTGATTAATGGAGAAAACTGAAAAGAAAGCAGTAGAGGGAAAATATGAATTCTTCAATAATGAAGGGGAACTAAGTAGTTCTGACTATGAAAATCAAGCATCATTGGGTGGAATTCTAGATGCAAGCAGAAGCATCGTTGATGGACAAATCAACAACTATTTCTTATTAGTTTATACATTAAAATGTGAAACATATTAAGAAACTAATATTTGGATTTTATCAATTTTAGGTACATTTGTTACCCAAAGGGAAAGTGGAATCATCTTTCAGGCAGAGGAATATGACTTCCCGTCTATACAGCAGGAATCAACCTTCCAATATTTACCACTTCCCAATGTTCATTATGGAAACAAAAACAGCAATATGGAGTTTCTTTTTGAAACTACTAAAGAGGAAGACAATGTTAATGAGTTCTTGAATTCAATATTTGCCAATGATTATGTTTCCATTAGCAAAGAAAGAACAAACATTGAATTTGTCATGCCTCAAGACCCAACAACACATGACAACACCACGCATGTATAAGGCAAGGTCTTACATATAGGTGATACCAAAGGTACAACAATGCTCTATAAAATATAACTATTAGAGTAACTAAATTCCTAAAAGGATACCCATCGTCTGTGGGTTCAGTGGTCAATGGGTCGGACACTCTCACCAAAGGGAGGGGCTTCGATTCCTGAGATCGTCAGGGCGCTTGGGGAGGCATCTTCACAGCTAAGTGAAACAAGTGTACTACCAAGGTAAGGATTAACGAGGTGCATGTACATCCCTACTTGGGCCAGTCCCTGTGGATCATGAGTTAAGAGCCCTGCCCTTGGATCGTGGGTGATCCCAACCCCCTTCTAAAAATTTTCTCATAAAAAAAAAAAATTCCCAAAAGGATATTTTATAAATCCACAGTGATTCAAAATTAATCTATAAAATATAATCATAGCAGGAAGTCACATCTATCAATCTTAGACTGAAACTCATCACATCAAAACACAATTAAGCTAACTTATTAAAATCTTTTTGATAACCCCTTTAACCTATTGAGTTCAATCAACTTGATCAAAATCTTTGAAATGATAAGGTGGTGAGTTGAATGTGCTTAAAAAGTTCCTCAACAACTAGAACCAACAAGTAAAATCATGTGAAAAATAAATAATTAAGAATGCCAATTTCATTGATAAACTATATGCATAACTAAGCTTGGGTTTTTCTTTTCTTTATGATATATATCTTGAGGAATTTAGGTCATGTTTGGTTTCTTAGATAAGTTATCCTAAGGGTCCGTTTGGTTCAGGGTTTTTGGGGGGGAGGGGAGGGGAGGGGAAGCCCTCCCCTTGTTTGGTATGAAAAACTTGGAGGGGAGGGGAGGGGTATTGGGAGGGGAGGCCCTCCCCTTGTTTGGTATGAAAAACTTGGAGGGGAGGGGAGGGGAGGGGAGGCCCTCCCCTTGTTTGGTATGAAAAACTTGGAGGGGAGGGGAGGGATCCAAGTTTTTCATACCAAACAAGGGGAGGGCCTCCCCTCCCCTCCCCTCCCCTCCAAACCCTCCCCTCCAAAAGTGGGGGTTTTTGGAGGGGAGAGAAAATTTTATCCCTATTTAACAAAATTGCCCCTACTTTTTATTTTCATTTAAAATATAATATAAATCTTATTTTTTAAATTAAGTTTAAGATAATTTTTTTATAAAAATAAAAAATATTTTTGAATAAAAATAAAAAATTATTTTTAATAATAAAAAGCAAGAAAAATTTTTTTTTATAAAAATAAAAAAATTAAAAATTCTAATATCATAAGGGTATAATTGTCCATTTAATTTTATCTCCCCTCCCCTCCCCTCCTCAACCAAACAATATATCATTAAAACCCCTCCCCTCCCCTCCCCTTCAAATCAACCAAACAACATATCATTAAAACTCCTCCCCTCCCCTCCCCTTCATTAAAATCCCTCCCCTCCCCTCCCCTCCATTGAACCAAACACTACCTAAATCTTAATTATCTCTCAAAATATATAGGGATATGTTTCTTGAGGTCTGATTCATGTTAGCATGAGACTATCTTTTTTTAATTATCTCTTTCAATTTATTAATTTTTTTTTTGGGTATTACAAAATTAGTCTTGGCACAAGTAAAGATATGTACTTTGAATGATATTGAAGAGTGTATTTGCATTAGTTCACAAACCAACTCTTCTTATAGATTCTGAAAATGCTTAGTCAGTTTAATTTTTGGCTCTGACTATTGCATCGCTCCTTTTTGGCACCATAGGGCACTCAAGGTTTAACTTCACTCTTCATTCCCTTTTGAAATTTTTTACAGTATGTCTATGTTTTGGATGCTACTTCAACATGGGAGTGGACACTTCTGGTGACTTGATTGTAGATAAACATTTATCTACTTGTGTTATAACAAAGGTTAGCTCTCCTTCACCTCCAAGGAGATGTAAAACAAAGTATCATCCAGGTCGGACAACTCAGTGTCACAATAAGCTACTGTAATAAGATCTAGAACACAGACGAAGATTTCAAGCAAAGCAGCATCCCAACATGAGGTGGGAAAACCAAAGCTACTAAACTAGAGATATGGAGAAGCTTGTCTCCTTTTGTGAATTGACATTATGGTCATCAAAACATACATTTTTTTTTTCTAAAATTTTATCCTCTAAATTCTGACTTGTCATTTTTGTCTTTCAAAGTATATTTCATTTTCAATAAAATCTTCACTTAAGCGTGGATATCAAATTTTGGAGGATCAAATTGGAAAAAAGTGTATCTTTTGGTGACCTAAATATCAATTCACTCTCTTTTTTTAAATAAAAATGGTAATAAAAATGATTACTCCAAAATTACTAGTCTGTGATCCTATAATTTGAAATTTCAACACTTCAATTAAGGAAAAAAAAAAGATTGCTTCCTTCTGAACTTGCAGAATACACCATTGTACTAGAATGACGTATTCTGCAAATTCAGAAGGAAACACGCACACAAGAATAAGAAAAAGATGCTGCCTTATGAACCTGCAGAATATGCTATTTCACTATAATGATGTATTCTGCATTTTCAGAAGGAAACATACACACAAAAATCAAAGAAAGATCAGCGTAAACCTTAGGGTACCAATTCACTGTGATAGAAAGCAAACTTGGAGCATAGCATTCTGAAAACCCATTAATTTTCCCTACATATCTTATATGATAAAATTTCCCAGACATAAAATGCTTTGAAGTGGCCCCACCCTGTATAAACAATACTTTCACATGGAAAAACCTCCCATAGTGACTAAAAAACACAAGAAGTTGTGATAATTGACATGGCAGCTGAAGACTTGGCATTATACTTTTTCCAAACATGTGTTGGAACATCTCAATGAGTGTGAGGACACTAATTTGAAGTGCAAGCTGGAAGCCGTCAAGTCTTAAAGGGAAGAATGTTGTGCTCTTCCTCTGTGAAATAGTCAAATAGAGAAAGAATGTTATTTTGGATAAGAAAACCGTAGTATCATAATTGCTGGTGCTGTAGGTTTCATAAAACGTGTGTGGAATTAACTTTGTGCCGAAGATCTATACCCAACTTTGAATCCTTGGCCAAGTTTTTTAGGCAATGGGAGAACAAATTTATAGGGATTTGATTTCTGATCAGAAATGCTTAAGTAGATTTTAGAATTCATATTTCTTTTCAATGTGTGATTTCAGTAGGCCATGCACATCCATCTGATCTCCTTTGACTTGAAGGAAAAGGCAAAACCATTTATGTAATTTTGATTGAAAAAATTGAGGGTACCTTACTGTCCCTCCCCTAGAGAAATACTCAAATTACATAATCCTTCATTTTATTATTAAAAAAAATATATAAATCCTCTTTAACTAAAATAAAATCAAAATATCTTTAAGTATAATACTGATTTCTTTTATTAGAAATATAACTCATTAAAAAATATTTTTGTTAACTTTTATCAATTTGTTCTAAATCAAAAAATTGGCTAGTTATATATATATATTTGTTATATTACAAAATGCACTTTTGATCTCTTAATTTTATTTGATATTTCTTTTTCATTCTCTATCTTCATTTGATTCTAATTTGGTATATTAATTTTACGCCAAATTTCACTTTTATTTTTTAATTTTATTTGATTCTAATTTGATCTTTTAACTTTATATTAAATTTTATTTTTATCCATTAATTTTATTTGGTTCTAATTTGATTCCTTAGCTTTTAAAAACTACTTAAATATTTCTTTCTTTCAAATACTGTCATATTAGAATGCTTAATAGAAAAATTTTTTGTGACTCCTTAGTAATTTAATTCTAATAACTATTTTATTGAATAATTTATTAGTGTTAGAAAGAAAAAAAGATTTGAGTGACTAGGATAAACAAAGTAGTGTTAGTAGGTTTTCTGCTCTTTCTCTGCTGACAGGAATGAAACTTCAACATTTATTTGTTTGAGATATTAGTCACAAGAATTACAGGGGATATGGGGCTTTTGAAGCTTGTTGATATCATCAATGTTTGCTGGATTAACACTATCTATTTTGTGCCTATCAAGCCAGAGTAAGTTAATATTACATTAATTCTGTAAGTTTTAAAAGCTTGTTAGAAATGTGATTAGTGGTTGTCCTGACATTACAAGGTTATGGGCTATGTTACTGGAATTCTATGAACAATTAGTGTTATACTCGGATATAGTCCAATTTTTTTCAAATCAGCATTGTTTGATAAGAGAAATTTATCATTAATATTCATGAGAGGAAGGTTTCAAGCGAAGCTGTATCCCATCACAAGGTGAGAAAGCCAAGCTGTGCTGCACTGGGAAGAAGGAGAAGCCTGTCTTCACAGAGGAGACAGATGCTTTATTTGAAGAAAATTTATTTTAACTTGCCATTGATATCCCATGCTTCATATAATGTATACAGCAGGCTCAGAAGGAAGCACTTGTGGAATCATACAGTAATCAGTGAAAAGCCCAGGGTATCATTCCGAGAAACACTTTGGAAGCCCCAAGCAATCAATCCTTTGAAGCCAATGGAAGGAATTCTTTCATCCTCATGGAGACACCTTCATTAAGCCAAAACCTCAGTCCACTATCGGTATATCTTGTAAATGTAGTTATAGGGTTTTCTCTGATTTATAGTTATTGTTTCAGGAATGTTATCATGTGGGAGATTCTGTTACTGTCTTTTTTGGTGGGTGTGAGGTATGAAGGGATTGATGGTTTCCTTTCACCTGCGTAGTGGTTCTAGTTTAGTTAGTGGACATGAGTTTTAGGACTTATATCTTGATGAGATGCACAAGGTGAAGTTGAAAGGGGTCCAAAACTTATGCAATCTCACTGCATCTTTCTTATCATAATGAAAATTCTGTAACTTCTTTCATAGTCTAATTTTGCAATTGTCATCTGATGCCCTGTTTAATTAAAATCTGTTATGATATGACTGCAAGGCTAAATAAATCTGTCTGGTGGACTACTCTATGTGGATGAACCTTCTTATATGTAGTTGACTTATTTCAATCTTCTTAAGAGCAGAGTTGAAACAAATAAGCAGCTAATCTGAATAAACCTGGGTTGACTTTTACGAAAGAAGTTAGGAAGTTGTTCACAATTTGCTGTGTGTGTCAAGTCAACTGTTTTTTAGATTAAAACCTATTTAGCTTTAAGAATGTCTATTCATATTCAACAAAGATTGTAACTGGTTGCCGAAAATGATCACACTTTGTTGGGGATCTTTCAAAAACTCCCTACCCTTTTGTCAAACAAAGATTTGCATGGTCAATTTACAAGTGTAGAAGGGTCTAGACAGGTATTCTATTTGGATCCAGCTTCTCTGCATTCTTGTGTTTCCCGTCCACCGTCCAGTCAAGTCATTTTCCATCTTCTCTGTCTTCTCTTATTTATTTAAGTTTATTTTAAAAATAAAAAAAGGATCAAATGGCTTGACTGGACAAGAACGGGACGCTGTACGATTGCAGAGAAGCCATTTCCATTCTATTTATGTAAAGTAGTCCAAAATCATGCTAGTAGAGAAGGAAAAAAGCACAGATTGGCAATAAGTCATCAAAAACTTCGTTTGTTATACAAAGCTTGATACACCGAAAAGAACAACCAGCTGAGGCAGTCTGTATACGCAGAATGTATGCTGCAACAAGCCTGCCGGGCAAACTGTAAACGGCTTCAATTCGTTCTCAGTAATAAAAATGCCCTGTGTTGTATTTAGATAGGTGTCTATTTGCCTCAACAGTGTTCTTAGAAAGAATCAAATATGTTAGTTATAACTCGGAAAGTTTAGCTTCATAAATTAGTCCATAGGAAGTTCCAGTACACATTTCTTTAGCCTTCAGTTTCATAATTCAAGTTATACAGCGCACTGGGACTGCAATCGCAAAAGTTAATGACTATGAAGAAAAACCAACACCCGCAGCCATAGAAATTTCATTGTGATAAGGAAGTAAGCTTGCATCATTTTGAAACCCCATTAATTTTCCCCACATATCTTATCATGATGCAAGAGAAAATGCTTCGAAGTGGCTCCACTCCGCACAAACAGTACAGTACTTCCCACGGGGAAAATCTCTACCCAATTTGAAATCCCTGGCCAAGTTTTTTAGGCAATTCGAGAACAATTGTATAGGAATTTGATTTCTGATAAGAAATGCTTAAGCAGATTCTAGAATTCATGTTCCCATTCAATATGTAATTTTAGCAGGCCATGCACATGCGTCTGATGTGCTTTGACTTGAAGAAGGGAATGCGATTTATGTAATTTTGATTGAAAACATTTAGGTGCAGTTGATAAGTATTTGCTATCAGGTTATTAAATAAAAAAATAGTTGGAGAAGACCTTTTTTAAAGAGTCAATAATGTGTGTTGACTATTGAATTGTAGAGTTTCTATATTATATATATATATTTGGAAAATTTTAGAAATTTATCAAAATAAATATGTCAATGGATTTTATCACACATAACGCTCATTTTAGTAACTCCTAACCGGTAATTAGCTAGTACATATATGTACTTATCAAAACATCTAAGGAAATTGAGAATATTTTAGGTATATTAAAGCTACAAAAATTTAAGGACTAAATTAATTAAAAATAAATATATAAACATAACAAATAATTTTTTTTTAACAAAGTTGGCCAATAAATGACATGCTTATATAATTATATATATTATTAGGTTGGTGTGTGTGTGTGTGTGTGTGTGTGTGTGTAACTTAATCTTTAAAGAGAATTAAAAAAAAAAAAAGATTGATGGGTTTGAGGGGTCCAATGGAATCTTGAGAATGAGTTTAGGAGTGCGAACGAAACAAATGGAAAAGGCGGCATAGCCCTACCAGTGAACTAGTTTGTTGGAAAGTAGCCTAAATTTTACAATCATTTTCTTATTCATTGAGGAATGAAATGAAAAGAACAAAGAGAAGCATTTAGGAATTGTCTCAAAGATTCGGTATTTTGTCAAAAGTGAAAGGAAGGAACATGGTGGGGACATAGAGATAAACTTGGGGAGCAAGTATTACTGTTTCATTAAATTTAGAATATTCTAATTTACAAAAAGCAAAATACCGCCTTCATAAATTCTTCTGCTTTTTTCTTTTTTTTGGTTGGGGAGAGGTGGGAGTGATGCGTTTCGCTATTTGGCATTTAGTATTGCTGTAAGATATCATTCTAGAATCCTCTACTAAATTTTGAAGATATTAACTAATTAATAATCCATGATTAACTTGATCAAGATTGATAATACATAATTTTTCCTTTAAATGTCAGCCGCCCATTTTGAAGGATGGTGACTAATGATGAGCAATAGTCAAAGTGAGGAAGAAGATTCTCTTACGCGGTAAACAAACGAGGTAGAGATTTTTGCAGTGAAATTTCTCAAAAGTATCACTGTAATGTCATTTTATGTGTAGAAATAGAGTATTTTTTAAAAGAATTTTTTTAAAAAAACATTGTAAAGCCACTTTTGGGAATTCATGTAACATTTTTAAAATTAGATTCTCAATTAAATTAATATAAAATGAATTAAGTAATAAAAAATATTTAATTGATGATTACATGAGAATATGTCGGTTTTATCTTAGTTTTAGGTAACGAAAATTAAGGAAATTATTAGAAAAATAAAAATTTTTTATGGCACTAATTCAGGATTTAATAAAAATTATTAAGAATTATTTATAAATGATCAAATAATAGCTAATCAAATAATAAATGTTCGGGAAAGAAATTTTAATGAATTTATTAAGTTCTTGAAGCCTTAAAAATATATAAATAAAATTATTTTAAAAATAAAATTATTTAAAAAAATAAGAATTAAAATATAATTATTAAAAATATGGGATAAAAATTCATATTAAGGGTCAAATTATAATTTTGACCGGACTTTATAAAAGTTGATAAATTGACTCCTTGGTGACCAAGGAGACGCTACCTATAAGAGAAGTCATAACTTTTTCACCACAGGGGGAATTGCATGCCTTATCATATTGTAAGCATAGAATAACACCTATATGTACTAAGGCAATCATATATAAATTATTTTGTGAAGTTAAAGTGAATTTAATATTTTTTTAAACAATAAATAAGATTTAATAAAATTTATTTGAGAAAAATATTTTACTTAAAATTCTTAAAAATATATTACATAAGTTATATTTATTAATAATCTAATTAGAATAGGATTAAGGAAAATTAACTAAGGAGTTATTACTTCTATAATATAAAGTAATATATCCTAAATTTAAATATTATGCTGACTTAATATATATATTTCATATATTTAAATATCAATACAAAAAATGAAAATTTGACAAAAAGAATCCGACATGAGGACAGCTCCATGAAGCGACCAGGAAGCAAATTATGAAGTTAAACTAATCAAAATTCTATTGGATGACGTATGACACGTAGTGAAGCCGTTAATTGCAGAGGGACGTAGAGATTAAGACAAATATGATTTGATACCCTCTTGGCACCAATCAAACGCCTCCACTTCCCATATAAAAGGAACGTTCCCCTCCATTATGAGCAGCTTCAGTGAATTAGGAGAGAGAGGGAGGAGAGAGAGAGAGAGCAATGGTGGGCCGCGTCAGAAAAAGAGGCCACGCATATAAAAATATACATATACATGCGTTGAAGGTGAGATTAAAGAAGAATGGGGAACGAGAAGGGAAAGAGAAGTGACCAAGGGAATGAAATTTCAACAGATGGAGGAAGCAAATTCGAGGTAAAGAGACATCTTTTGTTTAATATATAAAGGTAGTTTATAAGTTTTTAAAATATCAAAAAGTGTATTTTTAAAACATTTAAAAATAATTTGTGAGATATTTAATTCACAAATTTTATTATTAAATGTTTAATATATTTAACTTAGGAATTTATTATTAAATATTCATTATATTTAAGTTATTAATTATTTTTATAAATCCTCTTAGGATCTTATAAATTTAATTCATATAATATGTTATTTAATCATTGAGTAAAAAAATATTTTGAACCTTAGAAGACAGAAGAATATATTATTGTCATGTATAGATGAGCATAACGAATGAATATTTTTATTGTTATTTCTTTGCATGGGTGATTGAATTCTAAATTATTCACATGCATAAATGACTTAAACAATTAGAATACCTTTGTATGGATTTGATAAAGACTTAATTAAGACATAAAAATATTAATAAAATATAATAAGAAAGAAAAGAATTCTATTAAAATTTGTATAAACAACTAATGATTCTCTAGGCTAATTATATAAACATGTATAAATTACATAATTAATATAATAATATTTTCTAAGTTATTGAATTTGAGATTTATACTTTTGTTATTTGAATGTGATTTATACTCTTGTTGCTTGTTGATACTTAATATAATTAATATTTACTATGATACATAACTTGAATAACTCAGAATAGAAAAATTAAGTAATATAATAATAGATATAATGATGTCTTATATATTTAAATATTAAATACTTGTTTATATGTTATACTTGAAACAAGCTTTTTAATTTTAAAATAAAAATAAAATTCTTAAAGATGGACTTCTGCTAGGAAATAATTTTTGAAGATGGAATTTTATAAATTTTTAATTTTATAATAAGTCTCCGTGAAGACATAAGCAAGTAAGATTTTTCCATATTGTTTTGACAATTGAACGTACTCTCCGGCGAAGGTGGTGGGTCCATTACATTACGTGTCAAACGGACATAAGTTCAAAAACACATATATACCCCCCTCGATCATCTCCGTTGACAGTAGACACCAGGCTAAGCCAAGGGGGAGTTTACGATCAAGAAACTGAGTCAATAGTTCTGTTCATTTGGTTTATTACAAATTTTGGAACTCACCCAGCACGAATATAAAAGCAGAGGAAGGGGAGCTCTATACCTTCTCTCTCATCTTTCTTTTTCCCATCTTATCTGTCTGAATTATTGTTGAATAAGCAATGGCGAGCCCAGGACTTGAAATACTGGAAAATATGCCGGTAGGATTCAGATTCCATCCAACGGATGAAGAGCTTCTGGATTTCTATTTGAAGCTCAAGTTGCTTGGTGATCATTCCCTCACCAAGATTATTGCTGAGATTGATGTTTGCACTGTGGAGCCTTGGGACTTACCAGGTATACCCAAAACCTAATTTTAAATATACTAAAATTATCAATTGTTCACTTGATTGATACACGTAGTAATTTACAACGAGTTTATTGTTTACAAAGTCTAACTCAGGGGCCTGATAGTTTTGGGACTAAATTGTTCAGTTATCTAAGATTTTTTGTCTTACTTTGTTGTTGGCTAGTATATTTTTGTTTTAATTTTATCATTTTAGAGCTACTGTACAATTTTCTGAGAATCATGAAACAAAATCAAACTTTTAAGTATTAAAGTGGTACAAAAAATCTTTTAAGGAATGAATTGGTACTAAACTCATCTGTGGAGGATTGAGGATTACAATGGAGTTATGGTCTTAAAAATATGTGCTTCTTTCTGCTTCACTGATCTTACACAATATTGATTAATTTTTCTTCCCTTTTTCGTTCCTTAAATTGTGATATTAGCGTATTCCAAAGTAAAGTCAGATGACCCAGAATGGTTCTTCTTCAGTCCTCGGGGTTTAAAGTACACAAACAGCAATCGGTCTAATAGGACAACCAAGGCTGGGTATTGGAAGGTCACTGGTAAGGATCGTAACATTAAGACCAGAGGCACCAACAATGTCATTGGAACAAAGAAGACTTTAGTTTTTTATAAAGGTCATGTTCCTCATGGCACCAAGACAAATTGGGTTATTCATGAATATCATACATCTGCCTTTCCTGTTTCACAGGTAGGCCTTTGGTATATTGTGATTATCACCTTGGATCCTAGATGGTAGGGGGAATAGAATGACAATACACATATGTAAAGTTTTAGTTTTGTATGCTTTTTATAAAATACTATTTGAATCCTTTCTGCTACAATTTTCAATTATTGTGCTAAATATAAGCAAGTTAAATACCATGTTATCTTATACTATTGTATGCAAATACTAGAGAATGTAAGATAATAGTCTACCGCACACTTGAATTGAGCTTGATCATGTTAATGCTTACTTGTATTCTATTTTTATCATTATAAATGATTGTAGCATGAAAGGTTCTGAATGTTTCTTAGAAGTTTGATTGATAATATTTTTGATAGTAGAAAGCTATCGACCATGTTATTGATATCCCATTAATAGTGTGTCTTACGCTCAATTCCTGACCCAATTATCTCAAATAACATTCTTCAATTTCTGTTGTTTTTTAATAAAAAAATTTTCAAGATGAAGTTTCCAAAAATGAAAGTCTAATATTGCTGCGTGCATGTGACTAAGTCATTCTTTATACAGATATTCAGTGTTTAGAAGTGTTTAGGTTACAACTTTTTGATTTTTGAAGTCTGAGATTGGTTGGTCTTGGCTTTTCCTGTGCCCATTTATAGTAGCTGCAACAAATCCATGTTTAATAATTCCTTTACATTTTGCAGAGAACCTTTGTTTTATGTCGCTTAAAGGAGAAAGCTGAGAAGAAAGCAGAAGAAGAAGATGATGCATTGATCTATGAGCAAGGGGAACCAAGTGGCCATAAGGCTTCTATCTGTGAAAATCAAGCATCATCAGATAGAATTCTAGATGTAAGCAAAGCATCATTGGTGGACAATTTGAGAACTAATTCTTACTTTATACTTTGGAATGTGAAATATATTGAGAACTGATACTTTGGATTTTTATCCGTTTCAGGCATATTCTTCACCAGAAGTAAATTTGGATTCAATCTTTCTGGCAGGGGAATATGGCTTCCCCTCAATACAGCAGGAACCAACTTTCCAATATGCATCAGTTCCCGATGCCTATTATGAAAACGAAAACAATTCAATCTTTCAGACAGAGGAATATGACTTCCCTTCAATACAGAAGGAACCATCTTTCCAATATGCATCAATTTCCAATGCTTGTTATGAAAACGAAAATAACACTATGAAGTTTGTTGTTGAAACTGCTAAAGAGGAGGACAATTTTGATGAATTCTTGAATTCAATGCTTGTCGATGAGGATGTTTCCTTCAGTGAAGCAAGAAGGAATGCATTTGTTAGTAACTTTGCCCCATCAGAGTCATCGAGAAGAACAGACACTGAATTAGTCTCAGCACAGGTAAAGATATTGGCGAGTGTATTTGCATTAGTTCATAACCCACACATTGTTTCTGTAGGTTACAATCACTGGGTGTATTTTAGCAATGTGATTTTCACTACAATTTTAGAATGCAAATTGATTTTCTCCTATAGATTCTGAAATGATATCTGGGGTGAAATCTTTAGTTTGTTTGAGTTAGTAATTTTTTTTCACTGCTTATTCTCTTCTGAAATTTGTTACAGTATGGCAATATTGTGGGTCCTAGTTCAGCATTGTGCAATGAACATGGTTCAAGGAAATTCCAGGTAATGTTTATGGTTACATCATGCCATGGCGCTGAACAAGCCAGGACTCCTCTGCTGTCTTTAGATGAAGTAAACCAAGGGGAAAAGGACAGTATTTTTCAAGGTAATTTTCAGAGAGTGGACTCTTCCGTCTCTGCTCTGGCTGCAGATAGGCGTTCAGACAACTTGGTGTCACAGAGATATGCTGCAAGAAGATCTCAAACTCCGAGGAAGGTTTCAAGCAAATCAGCATCCCTACATGAGGTGAGAAAACCAAAGCTGCTACACTAGAGATATGAACAAGCATGTTCTTCTTCATCTTCTCCTTCTCCTTTGTTCAATAGCTATATTTGCTAATCTTTTGTTAATGGGCTTAACATAAGGACTTTATTTAAGGCAAAATACACTTTAGATAATTAAAGTGAGAAGGTCGAAATTTGGAGTATCAGATTAGAAAAAATGTGTATCTTTGGAGGACCAAAATATCAATGCACACTTAAAGGAGTAATAAGGATACATCACTCCAAGAATACTAGTTAAGGATCCTAGAAAGCAGGCAGAGGTCTAACCCAAGTAATTACTTCCACGGATTATCTCCCTAAAGCGGGGTACACGATTAGTCCCTGTTTGCCAGGGGATTTCCTGGAAAGGATTGACTATCAAGTGCGTCTTTAGCAAGGAGACAGATGCTTCCTTTGAGGCCAATTTAAATTTTAGCATGCCAATGATAAGCTGTTTGCACTAAAATGATGTATTCTGCAGGTTCAGAAGGAAACACACACACAAGAACCAAAGAAAGGTCAGAGAAAAGCTCAGGGTACCAGTTCAAGAAAGAATATGGAAACCACGAGCCATGGTGGCAATGGAAGGGGTTCTTTCATCTGCTTAGAGACACCTGCATTGCTCCAAAATCCGAGTCCTCGATCAACATACCTTGTCAATATAGTTATAGGTTTTTCTTTGCTGATAGTCGCTATTTGGGATGTGATATCATCCGGCAAGTACCGTTAGAGCAAAAAGGATTAGGCTCATAATAAAGTTTGTATGGCCATGGATAGTCATTAATTCTGCCATGCAGTCCCAATGCCCTGTGTAATTTTTCTTTTTTCTGAACTCAAATGTGCTTATTAATATGATTCTAATTTATAAGCCATGCCATGAATTTACAATTCAAGCTAGTGTTCAAGCACACTTCTTAACTTATTTTTGTACTTCTCCAGAACAACGAGCAGAACCAAACTATGAACAGCTTCAATTCACTCGCGGTACTAAAAGCCGCCGGTATCGCATTTGGATAGGTGTCTATATGCCTCAATAGTGTTCTTAAGAATAAGAAGAATCAAACGTGTTAGCTACATATAGGAAATTAAAATATAATTTTAATTTTTTTAAAAATATATTTAAGTTAATAAATATTATTTTAATAAAAATTAAAATTGATCTAAAATGTAAAATGATTTTTTATTTTAAAGAATTCTGAATATATTTTAATAATACATATATATATATATAATTTCAAAAAAATTTAAAAGAAATAAATGTATGAAAAGGAAAAAAAAAAACCTAAACCCTAGTTAGTGCGCTTTTAAGAAGCACCGATACGGGTACGCGTATCGGGTATAACACGATACGATACGTGCGATACGGCAATTTTTAAAATTTTAGGATACGGGTACGGGAAAAAAAATATATATATATATATTCAATAATCTAATATATTAAACATTAATTAATCAAGCATAATTAGTGAATAAAATAATTAATCAATTAATGAGCAGAGGAATCAAAATTAGGTGAGCCCTAATTTGTTTCATCAGCTTACAAATTGCAGCCATTGTTGTTATCCTTATAATGTGAAGAGTCATTATTCCACCTCCTTTTATTGCTACACTTAAATGGTTGAACAATGAATAGGTGAAGTCAGATATCACAAACCCAGAACATTCTAGTTTAATTTTCTGCAAGCAGAGGCACATATCACAGGAATGAATTGAAACACAAGTAGGAGAGACAAATTATCAGCCAAGTTACAAAATTCTAAGCTCGTTTTTCTCTGTCATTCAAGTTTCTGAAAAAAAAAAAATTAAAAACAGAAACCTTGTCACCGGAGAAGAAGATGCACCTGCCACTGGCTGGAGAAGATGACAGAGGAACGGAAGGCGCCGTCGGAGAAGATGATGTAGCAGGGTAAGCGACACATGGTGAGACGCAACAGCACCAAAAGCAGCGGGCGAGGAAGAAGAACTGAAGCTGAGGGAGAAGAACCAAAGCGTTTGACGGGTTGGGGGTTTAAATGATGGAAGAAATGAAGTCGTTTAAGGAGAAAAATGTTTCGTTGCCGTTTCAAGGACGTTTTGGAGCCGTTTCCTAGCCGTGTCGAAATGTTTCGATACGTAAAGAAACGTTTCGAAACGTTTCGGTACGCAAAGAAACGTTTCGGATACTTTTGTATCCTTACGGTACGCGTATCCGGTACGGGTACGTATCTGGTACGGGTACGGCTCCAAATTTGGAGTATCGGTGCTTCTGAGGTGCGCTTCATTTGGTGAATTATAAATATTGGGAGCTTTTGACGTCGTCCCCTTCAATTCGGCTCCTTCGTTATTTTTTGCTCGTTCATTATTTTTCTTTCTTTCTTCCCCCTTTTCGTACGAGTAGATTACTGTCCAGATTATTCCAATGGTGTTTGATTTTTCTTCCCTTTCTTGGGCAAATTATGCTATTTTAGCAGAAGATCGGTACCCAATTTTGAAATCCCTGGCCAAGTATTTTATCAAAATAGGTGTATCAATAGATTTTGTCACATGAAGTGCTCACTTTAGTAAATTTTTATTGATTTAGTTGGATAATTGACAAGTACATATATGTTCCAAGAATTTATAAGAACATTTAAGGAATTTGGGAAATTTTTAGTGGATTAGGTTTATAAAAATGTATAGACTAAGTTAATTATTGATAAATATAAGAGTTTGACAATTAAATTCTTTTAATAGAATTGGCGAGTGGCATGCTTATATGAATTCTAATGACTAGTTTAATCTTTAAACTTTATGTTTGCAAATTTTTCAAAAAGAAATTTACTTTTAAATCTTGCCAGTTTTATACATACGTATATGTATATATATATATATATATATATATATATATATATATATATATATATATATATATATAATACGACAATTGATAACACAAAATTTTTATGATTGATTGTTGAAATTAAACAATGTTATTTATTCCTTGATCTTTGGATATACCTTTCTAGTTTAAATAAATTACATCTTATAAATATATAATATTTTTATTATTTTTTGTATAAAAATATAAATCAATACAATAAAAAAATTAAAAGTTGTTGGGTAATTTATTCCTTCTTCATAATCATATGGAAAAAAAATGCAATGTATTTTTATTTTCAAAATTTGTGCATTATGTTTTATATACATCTTATAATTTTGTATAAATAAAGTTTATTGTCGAGTCAATAGATGATAAAATATTTTCACTGTTATTACATAAATTTTTTGGACTTAAATGCCAACTATTAGTACATAATAATATACCAAACACGATTATGAGATGATAAGGTTAAAATCACAATATACCAAACATCTTTTAGGTCTCTTTTACAAAAAATTTAAGTGTGCTATTTCTCACAATCCCACGTACTTCGTATATTCAAAATTTCTCTTGAGTTTTAACGGGAGAAATTGTACTAAGTTTATAAAGTTTAAATATACTTGGTTTCTCTAGTTTAAAATCAAATAATGTCATTTCTTAATTTCTAAAATGATTCAATTTTGCCCTCTATCTCATAATTTATTTAATATTTAATATTTAATTTAATATCATGTTGACTGAACATCAAATTCAAGTATGACTTTGGACATCAAATAAATAAATAACCAATAAGTCAACAAATTATTAAATTTGACATTAGATTTTGTATAAATTATGAGATAGATGAATAAAATTAGATCATTTTAATAACTAAAAACAAAATTATCTATTTTTATACTAACAAAATAAATTAAAACTTTTATAAAATTAAAATAATAAAAAATTGTATTTAAGCTTAGGGAAAGAAGGTACAAAGGTTGTGGGTCACTGGGTCCATTACATTGCATGCCAAAACATATCTAAGTTTTAAAAAAATATGATAAATTACACAAATTTCTTATAAGTTTTGATAAAATTATACAAATCTTTTATATATTTTTAAAATATATGCTTTAGTCTAATTCTAAATTTTTTGACTAAAACACCTTACTTGCATAATTTTTTTGTTAAATTTAATAAAACAATACATACTCTTTTTATTTTTATTTGTGCATATTTAGATATAAAAATAAAAAATTGCAGGTATTTTTTTCATTAAATTTAACAAAAACAATTATGTATTTAGTCTAATGGAGGACATTTTTCTTTAAACAATTAAAATTAAACTAAAATGTAGGAATGATGATATTATTTTTTAAGAATACATATTTCATAATTATGACGCAATTAATTATTAAATATAAAATAATATTCATTTATTTTATATTATAACTAGGAAATATGCATTTCCTGGATCAAAAGACCGTCATTCAAAATGTAGCACAATTTTTGTTTCAAAAAATAAAAAATAAAAAGCCAAGGCAATTTTAGAAAAATTTTAAAAGGATCGATACAGTTTATTCAACAAATATAATCCATACAGTTTATTCAAAAAATATATATGCTGCCTCTATATTAAAAAAAAAAAAAAGAGTTTTGATTGTAAAGCCTCTATCAGCCAGTGGCGAAAAGGGGAAATAGGAAAGGTGCTGGGGAGACAAGTAGAATGGAAAGGGCCATAAAAAAGGATATTCCATGATCTGGGATACTGGCCATACTTATTGAACAAGTACAGCAGCTTTGGGCATTAGGTCATAACGTAGTGGTTGGTCAAAAAAATACACCTACAGTTTTTTTTTTTCAAACAAGAACAAAGAAAAAGACATTGTCACATTTTATTATAAATTAAGAATGATATTAAAAAATTTTATTCATATATATATATTGATATAATTAAATTATACGAATATTCTTTAAATTTTTTTAAAATCATATAGGCCTTTAATATGTCTTTGAAATATATATTTTAGTTTAATTTTTAAATTTTTAACTAAAATGTTTTCTATTAAACTAAATACATAATTTTTTTTGGTTAAATTTAATGAAAATAATACCTACTGTTTTATTTTTATTTGTATATATATGAAAAATAAAATCTTTTCTTTTTATTGTTATTTGTACATATTTAAATATAAAAATGAAAAAGAGTAAATATCTTTTTCATTAAATTTGACAAAAAAATTTATGTATTTAGATCACTAAAGTATATTTTAGTCAAAAAAATTTAAGAATATTTTTTTTTCATTTAAAAGATATATATATATATATATTAAAAATAAAAAATAATATAATTTCAATAAAATAAAAAATTACCTAATTATTATGCATATGAAAGTAAAATTTTCTAACACTATTTCTAACATGTAATAAAATTTGACCCTTTTTTTTTTTTTTCAATCACACCTTAGTTTACTCGAAAAATTTATCTCCACGGTAGTCGACGCTTGTTAAACAAGTTCAATAGCTTATATAAATTACCTAGTCCACGCTGTTTTCAATCACACACTCGTCTCGTAATAATCTTTTTGGCTAAAAAAAAAAAAAATACACTTTCTTCTTAAGACATCGGAAGCAGAAATATATAATTAATATAGAGTACGAGACAGAAATGAAAGGACATTCCTAGCTATCATGCCATTTATATAAATTGCCCATGCAATTTTAATTAAGTGACAGCTAATAATTCAGTCTCACGGTTTTAGGGGAAAAAGGAAAATTTGCTATTATTATTTTAAAAAAAAATACACAAATTTTTTCAGCTGATAATAAATATTAATCACCGAATGAATGATACTTATAAAATAGAATGATAATTTTTTTTATTTGATACAAAAATTCTAACTTTAAAGCAAGACAAACCACCGGCTAACAAATAATCACTAACAGAAATTAACCTAGATGCTTAGGTCCACGTAGCTCCATGCCAATTATGATAATTTTATTCTTTTTTTTTCGTTATTAGAGTTATAAATATTCTCAAATTTCTCTAATTTAAACTGAATCAACTGTGACCAGCTTAAAGGTGCATTTTTCCATATCACAAATCCAGGGGGTGTATTTAAGATTTTAATCTCAAAAGGGTTTTATTAAAGAATCCAACTTAAATTGTTTGGATAAAATACTGTCTTATGTTCTTAATTAAACTAACCCTTATATATTTTGAAGAGATGCAGATCCTTTCTTACTCAGTATGAAGAAGACGTGATCCTCCAAGAAAGAAAGAAAAAAAAAAAGATAGAGTAAATGAAAAGAGACAACATGGGTGAAAAATAAAAATTCTAAACACATTTTTACTCCTTTATATTGCACGTTCCTTTTGTTTCTCTTCAACAAAATGACACAATAAGCAAAAAAGAATCCAAATTTAGTGTATTATATCATTTATATACTACTTTATAAAATGGAGTTAAATCCCATAAATAGTCCTCACACAAGCATTATATTTATATGATAGTATTATAATAAGTAATAGAGTATAAGACTATTACAATATTATCACAATACTATTACATAAATAGAATATTATATAGAGCCTAATTTTATAATTTAATTCTATTTTATTAAAAAATATATGAACAGCGTAATACACTATATGTTTGTATGAGTTTCTCTAATTTGAAGTATTGTCCTATTTTATTACTTTTTTTCATTTAATTAAAACATTTAATTTTATTTTTTAAATGCATATGTGCATTTTGCGAGAGTGGTCACATCGTCATACGTCATCCGTCATCCGTCTTGCATAGGCTTGAGTCGGTGATGCGCCATCAAAGCCGGGTCCCCGGTTAATATAAGTACCGGCGTTTCATTCACCGTCGGGCATATATAGCTAGCCACCCTAGCAGAGTGCTCCGTGATGGTTGAGAATTTCCAAGGCTAGTCATTTGATTCTTTTCACTTCCACTAAGCATATCGTGACATTTTTCTTATTGGTGTAATAATTTAATTTTCTTCGTTCCCTTTCTTGGGCAATCATGGCTGACCCAGCAGCTCTAGTACCAGAAAATTTGCCGGCAGGTTACCGATTTCGTCCAACGGATCACGAGATTATGGATTATTTGGAGAAGCACCAGCCGTCTGGCGAGCAATCCTCGAGTGTTCAATCCCCGAGCCGGATTATTGTTGAGCTTGATGTTTACAAGAAGGATCCTTGGGATTTACCAGGTATGTTTGTTTTTTGTTTTTTTGTTTTCCTTTGACATTTCCAAGTTACTTGTGTACAATGGGGTTCTAGTCTTAAAAATTATGCTTTTTCCTGCTTCACTGATCCTGTAAAATGTCGATTGATTTTGCTCTGTTTTTTCTTCCTTGAACTGTTATACTAGCGTATTCCAAAGTAAATCCGAATGACCGAGAATGGTTCTTCTTCACTCAACTCGACAAGTGCCGAAACGGCAATCGGAATAAGAGGCCAAGCAAGAATGGGTATTGGAAGCTTACTGGTAAGCCTCTTGAGATCAAGGCCAAAGGCTCAGAAAACAGAGTCATCGGAAAGAAACAGATTCTGGTTTTCCACCCACATCGTGATGCTGGTGGTGGGAATACTAAGTGGGTCATTCATGAATATCGTGAAGCTGCCTCTTCTAATTCCCGCGTAAGCCTTTGTTTTCTTATAGTGTTGTATCCAAATGTTAGTGAATGTAAGATATTAGTGTATTGAATGCTTGAATTGAGCTTGATCATATTATTGCTTACTTGTTTTTCAATTTGTCGTCACTATAAATGATGGCAGCATCAATTCCTAGGTTCCGAAAGTTCCTTACAAGTTTAATTGATAATCATTTTGACAATAGAAAGCTGTTGACTATGTTTATGTTACTGGAATCCCATTAATAGTTGTGTGTCTTATGCTCAATTCCTGACCCAATTTTCTCAAATAACATTCTTCAATTATCTCATTAATAATCCCTTTACGTGTTGCAGATCACCTCTGTGGTATGTCGATTAATGGATAAAACTGATCAAGACGAATCAAGTTGGCGTATGGCTTTACCAGATGAAAATCTAGCATCATGCGATTTATTTTTGTTTGAATCCGGTGTTGAAAACTCTATTGACCCACTTTTTAAATGAAGAGAAAAGTGATGTACTCTGAATTATTCAGAATGCTCAAATTACGAGAATATTACGAAAGTGGCATTCTTGTGAGATACCATTCCAGAATCTTCTACTAAAGATACTCTGTTTTCTTTCCTCTGAAACAACATCGGCAACCCTAGATAAAATATTGTGAAAATTCTCCATAACTAATTTTAAAAAACATGTCACTGTTCAACATTATCAATATCTTACAAAAAACATATAAAGATGTCTTTAAGATGGCATTTCAAATATTTAAAGTGCCTAAAAACATAGCTACATATTTTTTGGGGGTTGATAGATAGAATATTTGGGAAAATGTTAGAGTCAATAACGTGGCATTAAATTGTAAAAATGTCTATATAACATATTTGCATTGGAGAATTAAATGGCAAATTCTAATGAATTTGAAAAATAATTACAACATTTAGGCACAATTTCAAGTTCTGATATTAGGTTGTTCAAAAAAGAGATGACAAGTAAAATTTTTAAATTTGGAATTATATAATTGAGTGTTTTAAAAGATGTTTTTCTATATGTGTCTATTGGAGAACCTAATTTACTAAAAACTAATAAATTAAATTGGTTATAAATAAATATAATAATATATCATGTACAATTTTTAGTAAAATTTATTCCTACATACTCATGTTTATTTATGCTTTTTTTTATCTACATTTTTTTTCAAATGATCTATCTAAGAAATTTATCTAAATGTGTTAGAAAACTCTACTGCCCCTATTTCCATTTTCCAGTTCCTACAAGAGAATTACATGGAGAAAAAGATTGCATCCATCTATAAACACCCACTTCACAAACACTGGCTTATGCCCCTTTCAAAAGAAGGATGTAAAAAGAAAAAAAAAAGAAAAATTATTAAATAATTTTGTTTGGTATATATTTTACAAAATTAAAAAAATTATTCTTATTTTATAAAAGCACATAAATAAAAAAATAATTATTATCACTCAAAAAGTCTCTCGATGAGTTTGCTTTGACGTGGCAGTCAACTTGTTTGTTGGTAAGATATCTAAATTTTATAATCATTTTCTTAACCATTAACCAATGGAATGAGTTTCTTTCTTCTGGTGGAGACCATAACGAATCATCATAAAGAAAAACATTAGAAACAGAATCAGAATCGGTTTTTTCTTAAAAGAGAATGGAAGGGCAGGTACCATTGTTGAGGGCAAAGAGAGACAACATGGGGGCAAGTCTTTGTTTTTATTAAAGGATAAATGGAAAAAACTTATACACCAGTTTTTATATTTTTATTATCAATTTTTAATTAAAATATAATATGTTAATTTTTTAAATAATAATATAATAAATATATATCATTTTTACAAAAAATATATATAATTTTTACAATCCTACGTACATAATTGGATTTTAAAAAAAAATTTACATATATATATATATATATATTATAATTTCATTGAAAATTTTGATAATAAAAATATAAAAATTTATACTTAAATTTAATCTAAAGTAAATTATTCTCCTCTATTTTAAAAATTACTTTTTCTCTTCTAATGGAAAAAGGTAGCATAAGTGACCCTGACAGTCAAGATTAAAATATGATATGCATTTAACATTTTTTAATAATAATATAACATATATATAATTTTTGTAAATAAATATATAGTTTTTATAACTCAAGGGCATCCGAGTATAAATGTTAGTAAAATAAATTTAGGCATAACAAGTTGCAGAGAAATCTTAAAAGACTTTCAAAGATGTTGGCTAGAGACTTTTCCTGGAATATTAGATTGTGTTCTTCTATACAAATTTGGGCCTGTTTAATTTTATTTTAGTTTTAATGTTTTCAAAATAGGTATTTTTTAGAACAAATTTTGAAAACAAAAAAATTAAAAAAATCTGTTTGAATCATTATTTTGAAAAATCATTATTTTTTGTTTTTTTTTTCTGATTCTGCATAACAAAAGTTACAAAATATTTAAAAAATATTTTTATTTTTCTGTTTTCAAAAATATAATTATTTAATAAAATATTTCATTAAAAATATATTATCAAAAATTTTTATTTTTATTTTTATGTTCTTAAAAATAAAAAACTATTCAAAAAATAAAAAATCAAATAGCTTCTTATGTTTTGGACCCTCTAACTCAAATGGTACTTCTTATCAAGGACATTATGGAAAGGATCTAGACCATAAAGCTTTTGCATGTCTTCCTTTCATCAAATAGATGTGTCAATCTTTTAGCCAATCATATCTTGAATCTCTTTCTGGGGTTATATTATTGGTTCTATATTCTTTTTTGTCTTAGTTTAACTTCTCCTTTTGATTGGATGGGAATTTACCTTCCTTGCAATGTGTGGTTTCTTCTTTTTAATTTGTTGGGCTCCTATACCCTTTCTCTTTAACTAATAATTTTTACAACTTGTATCAGATTATTAGGTTATTTTTTAATTTGTTTATAGATATTATAATTTTATTAGAAAACTTAATAAAAATATATAGAGTTGCACTTTAAGTCTAATCCAAAGTAAATTACTCTTTTTAATTTTAAAAGATGACTTAATTATACAATCTTCTTTTTTATTTTAAAAAATTACTCTTTGTTCCTAAAAATAATTTACATCTTAGCTTGTTTTAACCAAACTATTCTAAACAACAGAATTAATCTTTTTATTACAAATATAACATGAAAAAAAATTAGTTCTTAAAAATTTTTTATTTTATTTTTATTTATTTTTTAAAAGAATAAAATTAATATACTATAATTTTCTAGCATTTACAATAATATTTATGTTGATTAAATATATATTGAATAGATATGTTATTGCTGAAATTAAATATTTTGTGAAAATATTATTTCTTTTTCTTAATATTATCTCTTAAAAAATATTTTATTATGTGTAATTAAATAACCTTGAAAGAATAATTTGTAACAAAAAAAAAAGAGAGGATAATTTACTCCTCATTAAATTTAAAATATTGAAGAAAAATAAAATACTGCCTTGGTAAATTCTATGATTTTTTCTTGTTTGAAAGCGCGTTTGGCATTTGAACTTCTTGTAAGATACTATTCTAAAATCTTCTATTAAATACACTTTGTTTTCTTTCTTTTGAAACATCATTAGCAACTTGAGATTACATATTATGAAGATAATCCATAACTAATAATTCATTATTACAGTTAATATGACTTGATTAAGAGTGATAATAAATCATTTTAAAAGGAAAATTACCCTACTCCCCATTTTCAATTATAGTGAGTGACTCCACTAATGTCCAGCAATAGTAAATTAAAGCGGAATTTAGTATAATTTTCTTAAATTAAAGTTGAATTATAATTTAGTAGGACGAATTTTAAAATATAATATTTTATTTCTCTAAACTATTACAAAAAAAAATATAATATTATGCATAAGTTAAAATTAAAATTTAAAAATTAAATGATTTATCATGTAATGTTTTATGCCTTCATCTCATGTTTTTTAACATGTATTTTTCTTAAAGTTACATAATTTTTAAATTTTAATTTTAATTAATAAATAATTTCTCATTTTAATAATTTAGAACAATAAAATATTATGATATAATAATTTTTTAAAAATAAAGTATTAAATTTTAAAATTAAATATTAAAACTATAATTAAGGAAGTTGTACCTAATTTTTCGTAAATTAAATGGGTTTGGATCCCCAAAAGTATTTCAGGGGATAAAGTGAAGAGAGAAGAAGAGAAAAATAAGTAGGATCCACATCTATTATGTGGGTTCCACATAGGTGGGTCTCATTTTTTTTTCTTTTTCTCTCTCCACTTCATTTGAAGTATTTCAGGTGATCTACTCCCAAATTAAATTCATAGTGTTTGAGCAATCACAGTTTAGGTGGTGGAGTCCAATGCATTTCTTCATGTCAAATCAAAACATATCAAGTCAAGAAATATAGACAAGGTAAAGGAATAATCAATATACTCTTCGTCAACCTCCGTTCCATTAACAATAAACACTAGCTTCTCGGTCAAGCCAAAGCAGAAATTTGCAAAAAAGAAGAAGAAGAAAAAAACTCAACAAATGCATTTCTTTTGGTCAATTATAATTTTAGAATGGGTCTCTACTACTTAACACCCTTCAATTGTGCTGCTTCATTATTCTCTACTTGCCCATCCCAATTTTTTCTTCTTTTTCTTCTTCTTCTTTCTTTTTCCTTTTTGTATATGTCAATTATATTGGAATAAGCAATGGCGAGCCCAGGAGGTGAAATACTGGAAAAAATGCAAGTAGGATACACATTCCATCCAACAAATAAAAGAGCTTGTGGGTCACTATTTAAAGCACAAGTTGCTTGGTGATCATTCCCTCACTTAGATTATTGCCAAGGTTGATGTTTGCAAGGTGGAGCCTTGGGACTTACCAAGTATATCTGGAACCTATTTTTAAATATACTAAAACCCCAAGTGCTCAAAGATTAGTTTAGTATCAATTGGTTCACCTAAAGATTTTAGAGTAAACTAACAATTTAATGTTAGAGTTGCATGCTTTTTTTTTTTTTTTTTTCAGATTTAGTTCTTGAAAATTAATTCATCCACTCTTCTCAAGGTCACTTGATAAAAAGGTTGATGTTTGCTAATTTTCAAATATTAATACTAAATGAACTTGGCAATTTAAGGACTAAATTGTTAATATATTCAAAAAATTTTGTGTTACTTTGTTATTGGCTAGTATAATTTTGCTTCAATTGTATCATTTTAGGAATACTAAAAAGATAGAATCATGAAACAAAATCAAACTTTCCAATTGATACTGATATCAGCTAAACTAGAGTTTTAATCTTACAAAAATTTGTGCTTTTTCCTGCTTCAGTGATCTTGTACAACGATGATTGATTTTGTTCTTGTTTTTCCCCCTTAAATTGTGATATTAGCATTTTCGAAGGTAAAGTCAGATGACCCAGAATGGTTCTTTTTCAATTCTTGCAATTTAAAGTGCATAAACAGCAATCAGTCTAACAAAGCAACTGAGGGTGAGTATTGGAAGGCCATTGGTAAGGATTGCAATATCAAGGCCAGAGTCACAAACAAAATCATTGGTACAAAGAAGATTCTGGTTTTCTATAGAGGTCGTAGTCCTTATGGAGTGATGACTAACTGGGTTATTCACGAATATCATGTTATTACCTTTCTTGTTTTTCAGGTAAGCCTTGGGTGAATAATCATCATTCTTACCCTGATACCGTAGATGTCAAAATGTTAGTTTGAGTTTGGTATATGGATATTTACGATATTTGTTCTTTTCCAAGATAATAGAAGTATAGGATGACAACATTTTAGTTGATATTTTATACTCTTAAAAATCACATTAGAGTTTTAGCTTTGTTATTGGTTACAAAGTACCATTTTTGTGTTTGACAATTTTTAATTGCCATACTGAATAGGAGAATCTTAAATACCATAGTATTCAAGAGATAAGGATATGTAACATAACAGTATATTAAATGCTCATATTGAGCTTGATCACTTTATTATTGCTTCCTTGTATAGTATTTTTTTTTAATACTATAAATGATTGTAGCATGACTTTGTAGGTTCTAAATGTTTCTCAAAGGTTTGATTGATGATCATTTTGACAGTAGAAAGTTGTTAACTATGTTATTGGAATCCTTTTTACAATTGTGTATCTTTTAAATTCCAGACCTAATTTTCTCAAATTGCGTTGTTCAATTTCTCCATTTTTTAAGTCTTTCAAGATAAAGTTTCTTGAAAAAAAAATGAAAGTCTAATATTGCTGCATGCATTTAACCAAGTCATTCTTATAGTTGTTGATGTGGTTAGAACTTGAAAGTTTTTGTGCTATATGTCTCTGATTTTGAAGTATAAGCTTGGATGGGCTTGGCTTTTCTTGTGCCTATTTAAAGTAGCTCCAATAAATCAACGTTTGGTTATTCCTTTACATTTTGCAAAGAACATTTGTTTTATGTTGATTAATGGAGAAAACTAAGAAGAAAGCAGAAGTCGGAAAAGATGAATTCATCAATAATGAAGGGGAGCTAAGTAGCCCTATGTCTTCTAGCTATAAAAATCAAGCATCATTGGATGGAATTCCATATGTAAGCAGAAGCATCGTTGATGGACAAATCAGCAACTATTTCTTATTAGTTTATACTTTAGAATGTGAAACATATCGAGAAATTAACACTTGGATTTGATCAGTTTTGGTATATTTATTACTTGAAGGGAATTTGGAATTGATCTCTTAGACAAAGGAAGATGACTTCCCACCTATACAGTAGGAATCATCCTTCCAATATTCACCACTTCCCAATGTTCATTATGGAAACAGAAACAGCAGTATGGAGTTTCTTGTTGAAACTAGTAAAGAGGAAGACAATGTCAATGAGTTCTTGAATTCAATATTTGTTGATGAGTATGTTTCCATTAGCAAAGAAAGAACAGACATTGAATTTCTCATGCCTCAAAACCCAACACATGATAACACCACGCATGTATAAGGCTAGGTCTTATACACTGGTAATGCCAAAGGTACAACAATGCTCTATAACTATTAGAGTAACTAAATTTCCAAAGGAATACTTTATAAATCCACAGTTATTTAAAACTAATCCACAAAATATAATAATAACAGGAAGTTATATCTATCAATCTTAAACTAAAAATTATCACATCTGATCACAACTAAGCTACCTTATTAAAATCTTTTTGATAACCCCTTTAACCTATTGAGTTCGATCAACTTGATCAAAATCTTTGAAATGATAAGGTGGTGAGTTGAATGTGCTTAAAAAGTTCCTCGACAACTAGATCCAAGAATTAAAATCATATGAAAAATAAATAATTAAGAATGCTAATTTCATTGATAAACTATATGCATAAATAAAGCTAGGGTTCCTCTTTTCTTTATGATATATATGTTGAGGAGTTTAGGTCATGTTTGATTTCATAAATAAGTTGTCCTACATTTTAATTATCTCTCAAAATATATAGGATATGTTTCTTGAGCTCTGTTCATGTTGGCATGAGACTATCCTTTTTTTAATTATCTCTTTCAATTTATTTAAAAAAAATTTTTTTGGGTATTGCAAAATTAGTCTTCGCACAAGTAAAGATATATACTCTGAATGATATTGGAGACTGTATTTGCATTAGTTCACAAACCAATTGTTTTTACAGATTCTGAAAATATCTGGGCTGAGAGTTTAGCTAGTTTGAGTTAATTCTTGGCTCTAACTATTGCATCGCTCATTTCTGGCACCATGGGGCACTCAAGGTTTAAGTTCACTCATTATTCCATTTTGAAATTTTTTACAATATGTCTATGTTCTGGATGCTACTTCAACATGAGAGTGGACACTTCTTCTGGTGACTTGACTGCAGATAAACATTTATCTACTTGTGTTATAACAAAGGTTAGCTCTTCTTCACCTTTAAAACAAAGTATCATTAAGATCAGACAACTAGTGTCACAAGGAGCTACTGCAATAAGATCTAGAACACAGACGAAGATTTCAAGCAAAGCAGCATCCCAACAGGAGGTGAGAAAACCCAAACTACTAGACTAGAGATATGGAGAAGCTTGTCTACTTTCATGAATTGACATTTTGGTCATCAAAACATACATTTTTTTCCTTAAAATTTGATCCTCTAAATTCTGACTTTGTCATTTTAGTCTTTCAAAGTATATTTCATTTCCAGTAAAATCTTCACTTGAACGTGGATATCAAAATTTGGAGGATCAGATTGGAAAAAAGGTGTATCTTTTGGGGATCTGAATATCAATTTACTCTCTCTCTCTCTCTCTCTCTTTTCTTCAAATAAAAATGATTACTCCAAGATTACTAGTTTGAGATCCTAAAGGGTAAAGGGAGTTCCGACCTGAGAATTACTTCCACGGATTACATCCTTGGACAGAAGCTTGTCTTTGACAAAGAGGAAGATGCTTCCTTTGAAGCAAATTTAAAGTTTCAACATATCGATTTAAAAAAAAAAGAGAATGCTCTCTTTTGAACTTGCAGAATACATCATTGCACTATAATGATGTATTCTGCAGATTCAGAAGGAAACACGCATACAAGAATAAAAAAGAGATGCTTCCTTACGAAGCTGCAGAATATACTATTTCACTATAATGATGTATTCTGCAGGTTCAAAAGGAAACAAACACAAGAGAATGAAAGAAAGATCAGAGTAAAGCTCAGGGCACCAATTCAAGAAAGAATATGGAAACCACAAGCAATGTTGGCAATAGAAGTGGTTCTTTCATCTACAAGCAGACACCTTCAAATTCAATGAGTCAGAATTCAAGTCAACGTTCATTATACCTCTTGAGTATGCCTAGAGTTTTCTTAATAGTCATTATTTGGGATGTGATATCATCTGACAAGTGCAGTGAGATCGAAAAGGAGAAGGCTTATAATGATGCAAACATATAATGCATTTTTCTTATCAAAATGAAGTTTCTGTTGCTCCGGATAGTAGCTTTTTTGTCTAGTCATTAATTATGCTGTGAAGTCCCAATGTCCTGTGTATTTTAAATTTTGTTTGTTTTGAACTCAAAATGTGCTTATTAATATGAATCTCATTTGTATATGACATTCTATGAATTTGCAATTTAAGCTGATTAATTCAACAAAAAGGCTTTTACCGAGCAGTTTTACGTTTTGCTTGGCAGCGTACAAAATTCAACGTAAAAAGGGTGATTGGGGTGAGAGAGGCTCGAATTCTCGCCCTCAGGATAACTCAACAAAGCTATGAGACCAACGCGCTAGCCAACTGCTCCACCACCCCTTAATGACTGTATCTTTGCTATTAATCAATATCTGATAGATAGACGGCCTCAACGAAGGCCTCCCAAAGTGTAATTTCCTTCTTTATGCCATGAGTTGTTTCTGCTTTCAAACAAGGGCCTGCAAATTACGTAGTTTTTTTATAAAAATATACTTTTTACATTAAAATAAATCCATAAATAACCATTAAATTGTCAAGTAATTTTATGTTTAACAGATATATATATATATATATATATATATACACACAACGTGCTGCTACGGCAAACATACAATTTAACATGTTCCTTGAGATTAATATACAGAATGTCTCTAACAAAACAGAATGGGATTGCAAGCCACAATTAATAATGATATATAGAGCGTTCTACATGGTTGATTTTCCTCGTAAACTGAAGGAAAGGAAAAAGATTAACTCGTATGGGTCAACATATTAGGAAGTGAGTCAAATACCAGATATGACTAACGTGATTAATATGAGTGAAGAACAGAGGGTCTGAACCAAGGCATTGATCTCTCAATTTTTCGAAAAATGCATCTAGTTCAAAGGTTAAACAGTACAAAATCACTACGAAAAAGTTCATGAGCCAGATTTTTCTTCTGTAGGCTCAGCGCATTACATCATTTAGAGACTTCAATCACAAATGAATACAAATCAACAGAACAAGAGTCCTCTAAATCATGTGTAGCAAATACTAATTGATAAACCTATGCAAGCTGAGTCTACAAAAGAATGTCCCTAATGTGCCAATATATGAGTATCATTCACAAGAATGTGAAGCTGTCGAGAAGCATATATACAGTTCAAAAGCACATTCTCGCCGCCGAATTATTCTGCCAATACATTAGCATGACAATACAATAACATCATGCAGGCTTTCAAGGCAATGAGGAGGGCAATTGACTCCAGCATTGTATTAATGCCCCAACAATCTGAGCTCGACTAACTGAGTGACAAAAAATTTTACAGCATGTGCACTGAAGCAGACCCCAAAACATCGATTCATAGCCGACTCTGTCATCACTGGTTGCCAACAGAAATGTTCGTCAGAATAATTGACAACAAGCATGGTTCTCATAAATCATAATTACACCATTTTACAATAGAAAAATTAGGTGCAGCTGAATAGATGTTGCTTTAACCATTCAGAAAAACAGAGATCCTAGACAAAAGAAATAGGAAATTGTTTTTATATATATATATATATATATATATCAGATTATCATAATGCTACATAATGCGCTCACCATTCATTGACCATTATAAGTTGACTGGATTCATGACAGATGCGACAATCTAAATGATATCCTTGTTAAATAAAACACTGAAATAAAATTTGAAAGAAAACATCAACTTGAAATCTTAAAATATGTCTTTTCTCACTTTGATTTCCCTTTTGTTCTTTCTACCTACTCAATCTTATGTGAATCCTCACCACTTCCTAATGAAACACCAATTCTAACTCATAAGTGCCAGCACCAGTTGTAGCCCGCCCTTGTTCCAGTACTGGCTATAACTTAAATATAATTAACCACCTTGAGGACAAGGGGAATACTCTACTTACCACGTCCCATTTCATTTTATTTTCATCATCCATCACATATTCAGTGCAACACTATTACTATCTTATGATAGATCTGATCTAAAAGTAGTCCTCTTATTGTATGTAGTTCTCTCGGAAATGAATGAAAAAAAATGAAAACCCCTAAATTTTCGTTAAAGCATGCTAAATTTTACATAATTGAATTATAGGCAAGAAACTACACTTTAAAGTAAAATATAAGGTAACAGTCCTTTGACTAGGTTTCCATCACATCATTCTTCCGCTTTATATTATGTTACTTCACCTAATATGTTGATACGGTGCATCAAGAAAGAACTGTTAGTGATGATATGCACAAAATTTTAAATTTTGAAATATTGAAGAATACCATAAATAAAACTGTTAATGCCAAATTACTAGGTGATGATCTAGTGGTGAGAAGTGTGGATAGTCTAGCAAGTGGTTTTAGGTTCAAACCCTTGCTCTGTCATGTACCAAATGATAAATAAAATCACAGGACATTAATGAACACACAAGCTCCGAGATGGACAATCTTGTTACTCTATTTTTCCTCATGATACAAAAGTGGCGGACTACTTGCTCCTTTTTTCTGCATAATTATATTATATGAAATCACTGTTAAAGGGACCGTTTCATATTTTGGGCATGCATTTTAAATAAGTTAATATTACGTAAGTCTTGAAGGATTGGAAAACATGATGACTAACCTTTCAGTGCTACTATATTAGATGACAAAACAAATAAATCGATGATGAGGATCACAGAAGATGGAAATTCCCAGACCTACAGAAACACGCTAGAACGTTAAAGGGATATAATTAACAGCAAATATTCGACAGGAAAAGGAAGTCGACAACAATTAAAAGGAAAGAACCAATCTTGATTTCTTATAAGTGGGGATTACCATCATTGAAATAAGGAAAATCTTGAAGTAACCTGAAACAAAGATTGCAAGCAACAAGTCTTTACACCTGCGTACATTAGTACAAATACTTTGACGATGTTGTGTTGACACACATTAATGCTTTCAAATATGTAAAGATGTCTGCAAAACCATATTTTCTATTACACCTTATATCATTCTATCCTCTTAAATTCTTAATCCATTTTGCCAAAATCAATTCATTTATGGTTAGCTATGTTCACATATATGCACCAGAAGAATATTTATTTCTTTTCCAAATCTATGAAGATTATGTTTTTCAGTTCAACCATAACTGCAAACCAGTTTTTTGCTCCTAAAGCAATTATCCTCCTAATTTCCTTCTTATTAAAATTAAATCACAGAAAAGATATCCATTATAATTGGACATTAATGAACACACAAGCTCCATGATGGACAATCTCGTCACTCAATTCTTCCTCATGATACAAAAGTGGCAGACTACTTGTTCATTTTTTACTAATAAATGGAAATATATACCTTGTGAAACTGATTGATGTGCCGAGAAATACCCTCATTGCAAAAAGGAAAGTCAAAAGAAACATTAAGTTCCCAAAGAAGACATCTATCAGCATCTGTCAATAAAAGCCATGAAATAATAATCACACATCAGAACCAACATAAAATTCCAAACTGAGCAATTTCTGAATTAAAGGTTAATCTGATCATATACATAGATATGTGAACCTTCCAACATATTGACATTAGTGAAGAGACGCTGGTTGATGAAACAGATTTGACCTTGCTGCTTTCTAAAACCAAACTCTTGTCTAGAATAACTGTCTGTAAGGTTCCCTTCTACGGTGTCAAAAACTAAATACTAACATTTCAATTCTAAGATCCTTAAGGATGAAAAAAGAATAATTTCTACACATAACAAGGATACAACCATCCAAAAGAAGAAAACTGGCAGCCAATTTCCAGAATAATCCCTGCAAAGGTACCAATAAATACAAGCCACTTGTTAGTGTTGGAAAAGATGCTTGATGAAACCAGTATGAGAAAAATCAGACATTGGGTAAATTATCTACAGTAGATTTTAGATATAATTTTTCTAATCTAACCACTATGCATGCCTTACGTCAAAATAAATTTTATAAGCAAGAAATAATTTATTAAAATCTTGTTTGCAATACTTATTTGAAAATGCATTCTCTCACAATATACCGCGGGTTTTGTCCTAGAAAAAAAAAAATCTTCATGCATATTGACAGCACTGTAACGCAAGCATCTGTTGCACTTATATCAATTCATTTAATTAGAGTTCCAAATAATTTGATGAGATAGTTTTAATTCACATCTTAAGAGTCCGCAAAAGTAACAATTTAACTCCTACTGGGGATCCTAATAATCCAAAGAAAAGTAAAAACGCTTCATGGTTGTTATTTTCAAATAGATTTCACAAGAAAAATATGTAACTTACAATAATAATCATCAAAATCCAAATCCAAATGAACTGCAGGTAACAAGAGTGGTCATCGCAACAAAGCAGCTGTCAGGAATGTTATTATCTACTAACCAAAAATTAACAGAAAATTGCCAAAAATATTGCTATATGTCATATTCACACCTGCAAAAGCAATTAATGCGTCCACTAAAAGATGCAATAAAAGTACACGGCATCAAACACTAAAGTGACTACACAGTAACAACAGATTGCAGGGTAACGAAGTAGCTCATGCATACCTCAAACTTCAAGGCTTTTTCATTAAGGACGTTGAAGAGGAGATGTCTATAGGCCTTGCGCTTGTGAAGTATTAAATCTATTAGCACAATCTACAAAAGAAAAGGGGGAAACAAGAGAATTCCAAATCAAAACCAAAACGTTTCAATATAAAGAACAAGGAAATTTCTAAAATCGTTGGGTACCATGATTTCGCATTCTATGTACTCGTCAGCCACGGCTTTGCAATTCTCCTATGAATTATATGGTTCAGGAACTCAATTCGTCAATTTGGGAATTTTGAAAGTGATAGGAAATGAAGGAACAGAAAAGAAAGCTTACGCATTTCATCAGCCGAATGTTGCCCGGAGAATACTGCACGTACAGTGTTTTGATCCCAAACCCACACTGCACGCATCTGTACTCCATTGGAGCATCACTTTGCTCGCTGACTTGCCGGCTCGCTGGCCTGCTTTCTGTGTGACGCTTTCTCCATTTTCTTCCCTTCCTTTTCTTCATCTTTTCGAGTGGGGGGTGGGGTTGGTGACCCAATGAGCAAGAAACATTAACGTGAATCAGATTTCGGCCCAAAGAAAACCTATTTGGGCCCATATTCTGACTTTACTGTTTATGATCTTTTCTGTGGAATCGGGCTAGGTAGGCCGAAACCCCATAAGTCACTATTTCTTCGTGCCAAAAATTGTTTTAAAAAAATCGAGCTCAGGTTCTCAGCTCTCTAATTATCTCTAAATTTGTGTTTGGATTGTCTCTAAATTTGTGTTAAAATAATTTTTTTATCATATACAAACTTCGAAATTGATACAAGCAAATGGATCTCCTGCACGCCTTAAGGATGCACACGTTGATCTGAACCATAAAAATTTATTTTTTTTGAAATTTTGATGCATTTTTTGTAATTTTGAAGAAAATAGAACATAAGAAAAAAATAATTTTTGTACAACAAACTTTAAAAAAATTCAAATTTAAATTAGCTAAGTCAAATTAAAATAGTTTAGATGTCATCTAAAGACATGCAAGGCATACACATTCCTGAAATATATAGAAGATCCCAATGGGATGATACCACTACTAAGAAAGAAACCCAAGCTCTTTCTATTTTTCCTAATTATTTAATCAATTGATCCAAAAAGAACCCACAAAAAAAAAGTTGTTTTCTAAAATTTAACAACTTATCTCTCACTGCTTAAAAAAAAAAAAATCTACTTCCTTTCTAGTGCTTAGTATTTTATTCCCTAGTCTTTTGGAGTTTTCGTTTTAAGATAATGTCAAGTCTATACTCGTTTAGTTTCTATTTTGTGCAATATTTGCTATATTTTTATAATCATTATTTAACAATTTTTATATTTTTATATTATTATTTTAAAAAAAGCATAATAGTCATTTTCCATCTTTCAAATTACTTTTTGCATTCTATTTCATTTCATTTTATATATCAAATAGGCCATTGAGAAGATTTCATATCACCCTTATTTTGGGGTCCAGTTGCATTTTTCTTCCTAATTTTTTTTTTTAAATGATGCAACCTGATTTAGAAAGGGTTGTGATAATTTCCACCCAAAATTTCAAATTCTCTGTCAAAATGAACTACATTAACTTGCGGCTACATCATACAAGTTAATGTCATTAAGTAATTAATGACATTTGGCCATGATCAATGATAGTAATTAGAGTAATTAAATTACTATTTTTGTCTTAAAAAGATATATGTTTCAGATTCTAAAAGAAAATTACTATCATTTGACTCTAATTTTTTTAAAAGTCCATCAATATAAATTCTGTTAACTTCAATTTAATCCAAAAAAAAAAACCGTATTAATAGATTTTAAAATTTTGAGTCAAATGATAATAATTATCTTTCTGTAAAATTATATTAATAGAACATGCACCTTTTAAAAAGTCAAATAGTACTGTTTTACTATCGTATATCTATCAGTCATCGGCAAATGCAGTCATTCACTTGTCTGGTTAATCTTATGTCTTTACAAGAAAATTATACTATATATTTGAGGATCACAAATTGTCAATTGAAAAAAAAAAGGTTTCAATTGTTGATAATCATTTTGTCACAAACTATTTAACTTTTGCGTACAGTTGTAAAAAGTTTTATAAAAAATAAACTAAAATATTTGGTTAGTCTTAATTTTTTTTTTAAAAATTAGTTCAACAATTTAAAGTAATATATTTGTGGGAGATATATTGAAACTAGCTGCTAGCATTACAGGAACATGTTCGCGCGCGTGTGTGTGTGTGTGTGGCGGTTGTCGCAACAAGCAAAATTATCTTGTTACAATGAAAAAGTAATGTTGTAAAATCTAGATCTGGTCAAGTTGTTCGTCACAATGATCAATTACTTCTTGTCATAACAAGAAGTTGAACCATGCTTTTTTTTTTTTTTTTGGAATAATTGCATTCCAGTCTCTAACCCTCTCAAAATTGCCTCTTACATGTGTGAAATTTATTTATTTACAACTAAGTCTTTGCAAAACAAATTAGAACACAAAATATAAGAAATTAAAGCTATAAAATCAAAATTAAACTAATCTTTATAAGAATATATTAAGAGATTCCGTGAAAAATATTGAATTTCTACAAAAACTTATTTACAAGCAAAGGCTAATTTTCAAAATGCTTTCAATTTAGTTTTTTTTAGAAGTTTTATGCAAATAAACTCCCCACATTATTAAACACATTTGCAAATTTATAGAGAAATGGGTGTAAAAGAGTCAAAAATCAATGAAAAATCACTCTTAAATCTCTTAATCTACTATTAAAAATTGACACTTTTAGAAATTTATCAAATTCCCTAACTCAGAATAAAAATAAAAATTATAATCACACCCTTCAAGAGTTGAAATTCCTAAAAATGATGGAATTTTAATCTTTAGGGATTGCTTTATATATTATGTATAAAAGGAAAGACTATAGAATATTCAAAAGTATGGTAACGAAGAACATTAATAGCATCCTTTTCAAAAACTCATGAATGTATGTACATGTATATCATGTTATAGTCTAGATATAAATCTTAAATAGAATATATATATATATATATGTGTGTGTGTGTGTGTGTATCTTAAACTTTCATGTGCTCACTTATCATTTCACTTTCCACTAACGTAAGTCCCAATATATACAACTTAAAGATCAATTGGTCTTTAAAGTTTGTAATGTTGTGGCCATGCATTATAAAAAAAAGTGGTTTAACCATGATTTTTAGATGGTTTTGAAAATTGCAGTGAAACTATAATAAGGAGAGGTTTAACTATGATTTTACACTGTAAGGGCTGCCATGACTAAGTCATGGTTTAGTAAAGACAAAATATGGATACGTAAGGCCAAGGTTTAAACGGTTAACAATTTTTTTTTTTAAAATTTCTGGACATCTAATTTTTTTGTCCCTACTGAAAATGGTCCATTATCTATAGCATAGCTCTATGACTTGATGATTTTTTTTAATAAAACAATTATCCACCCAAACTTTAACATTTAGGATATACAGGATTTTGCCCTAATAAACATATCAAATTTAACACATAAATTTTGAAAAACAATTATTGTTAGAATCATTTAAAATCTTTAGTTGTATACACTTAGATATCAACCACATGCAAATGGAAAGATACAAACTGACATACATTAAAACAAAATAGCTTCACGTGGACAATCAGCAAGTTTCCATAATTCTGGAAGTAACTCAATTGCATTGCTCCGAGTTTCTTGCAATTTATATTCAACACTAAAGTTTTCAGGCAAGCCTTCGGGTAATGAAGGTTCAACTATGTCCATAATAACTTTGCAAGATTGGGCAGCTTCTACAAGAACGATTAGAAATATACATTAGATTACATGTTGGCTTCTTATATAACTTGGAACTTCCCTTTAATTTTAATTTTCAGAAGATTAATTAACTACCAAGTCTAGGTAATGAAGTTCAAGTAAAGAAGGCAAATTATTTATTAGTTAATACCATGATCAGTTCAAATGATATAATCTAGGAAGCCAATATATGTCCCATAGTTATAGGAACAAGTTCCAGAACATCACTTTGTGAAGCAGACAAGTGATATAAGATTATAAATTGCAAATTTATATATAGTGTCATAGCTATTTTTATTAACATTTAAAATAGTATTGATAAGGAATAAATGGTCTTTATCTACATCTCATATGTTCATAAATCAAATTGAACAAGTTAGAATAAACCAAGATGAAGTGTTTCCACCAGCATGTCACGACCCATTTGAAAGGAGCAACACGGAGGAGGTTTTAGAGTGTCTAGAATCTTCCGGAATCTTTCAGAATGTTCCAGAGAAGACTAGAATACTCTTGAATCTCGAAGAACCTTATAGAAACTAGAAAACTCTAGAAAAGTGTACATAAATATCTCTTGTAAATATCTTATAGAATATTCTAGAATTCAATATAGGCCATTGGATGTAATTGATCCCAACCGTCTATTAAGGAGATGGAAAAATTCTAGAACTTAGGGGAGGCCTATAAATACCTCCACCCTTCTCATTTGCACACATCCAGAAATTGAGCAATACAAGTTCTCTTCAAGTTCTCTCTCAAGCTCTCCTTGTTACTTAACTTGCCTACTTGAGGGTTCGGCTGACTTAGTCAAGATCAAAGGGAGTTGATCAAACTAAGGCCGGTACAGTTGAGGATTTGGGAAGAAAAGTTCCAAGACCATGACAACGTGGTATTAGAGCCTTGGTTCGAGGGAACCTAATTCTGCCATTAGTTCGAGGGAGCCATATTTGTAGGCAAGGATGTTTGGAACAACTGAGAAAGTTGCTGTTCGTGTGGAAGGAAGGGGAAGGGAGTCCTAACCACCACACGAGGGAGGCAAGAAAGGGCGAGGCTTTAGCAAGGTATGTGCCGAAGACTTTGCCACCTTGTCCGTGAAAGTCTCCACACTAGAGGATGCCATGCTGGAGATGACTTCTAGGGTGGAGAAAGTAGAAGGCGACTTGAGTACTCTCAAGGCTCATTCTTTGGGAGAACTTGAAAGTCTGAAGACTAGCGTAGATGCCTTGCATAACTCTGAGGAGCAACGTGCTGGATCCATGCGATCATTGGAGGAAGTGGTGATGGATGCCATCACTACTATATAAAATCAATTAAATTCCGTTAAGGCTTCATTGGAAAGCCAAGGGAGGACTCCATTGGTGGCTGGTACCAGTGGACCAAGGGAAGTGAGGCTGGATCTTTCCAAGCCTAAGGAGTTTAAGGGTGTGTGAGATGCTAAGGAAGTGGAGAACTTCTTATGGCAGATAGAGTGCTATGTTAAAGGCTTAGGGTTGAATGATGGCCAAGCCAAGGTACATACTGCTTCTTTGTTCCTCATTGACAATGCTACGTTATGGTGGCGAAGGAAGCATGCCGACATAGAAAAGGGCCTTTGCACCATTAATACATGAGAAGAATTCAAGAAAGAGTTAAAAAGGCAATTCTACCCAGAGAATGTGGTGTACGAGGCACGCAAGACGCTGAGGGAGCTTAAACACAAGACCACTATCTCCGAGTACGTGCAAGAATTTACAACACTCATGCTGCAAATTCCTAACTTGAGTGGAGAAGATTTACTCTTCTACTTCATCGATGGCCTTCAAAATTGGGCCAAGCATGAGTTACAACGTCGAGGGGTGAAAGATGTGGATGAGGCTATTGCCGTAGCCGAGAGTCTTACAGAGTATCACAAGGAGAAAGGTGACAACTCCAAACCCAAGTCTTCCAAACCTAACTAAAGAAAAGGTGGGGGAGATAAGGGCAAGGCGGCGTACAAGAGTGGTGATGGCAAGCTGCCTCAAAAGAAACAATTTGATAATCAATAAAAGAAGAACTTTAGTAGTTCGACTGGGTGCTTTGTGTGCAAAGGTCCCCACAGAATGAAGGATTGTCCTAAGTTGGGGATGCTAGCAGCCATGACCAAGGAATGAGAAGCTCAAGAAGAAGAAGAGGAGAAAGCAAGAATATGGTCACTCCAACTCCTTAATGCCTTGAAGGCCAAGCCTGCTCCTATAGTCCCTAAGGGTGAGGGACTACTCTACGTGAAAGCAAAGTTGAATAGGAAACCTGTTAGCATCATGCTGGACACTGGGGCTACCCACAACTTCATTACACCAGAAGAGGCCAAGAGGGTTGGTTTCAATGTGGTGCAAGGTGGAGGATGGTTGAAGGCTGTCAACTCTCCTCCAACATAACTTCGTGGGATAGTATGTGGAGTGGAGCTACACCTTGGGAGTTGGTATGACAAGGTGGATTTATCAGTCGTCCCCATAGATGACTTCAAAGTGGTGCTTGGCATGGAGTTCTTGAGGAAGGTAAATGTCTGCCCTATGCCTTACTATGATTCAGTCTGTGTTCTTGAAAAGGGGGTTACTTGCATGGTGCTCGCTTCAAGGGGTAGTAGTGGGCCTTATTGTCTGCCATGCAAGTGAAGAAAGGCTTCAAAAGAGGAGAAGTCACCTACTTAGCTGCCCTAAGGGAGGTGGATCCTAGGGACAAGCCAAGTGGAGATATCCCTCCAATCATTAAGCATGTCCTGGAGGATAACCAAGATATAATGCCGCCTGAGTTGCCTAAGAAGCTCCCACCTCGTAAGGAGGTAGATCACAAGATAGAGTTGGAGTCAGGGGCAAGGCCACCCACCTTGGCACCATATAGGATGGCATCGCCGGAATTGGAGGAGTTGAGAAAGCAGTTGAAGGAGTTGATTGATGCTGGGCACATTCGACCCTCCAAGGCACCTTATAGAGCGCTGGTCTTATTTCAGAAGAAGCAAGATGGATCCCTGTGATTGTGTATCGATTACCGAGCTCTCAATAAGGTAACTATCAAGAACAAGTACCCTATCCCTTTGATAGCTGATTTGTTTGATCAATTGGCAAAGCAAGATATTTCTCAAAGCCAGACTTGAGGTTTGGGTATCATCAAGTTCGAATTGCCGAAGGAGATGAGCCTAAGACTACATGTGTGACACGTTATGGGTCCTTTGAGTGGTTGGTGGTACCCTTTAGTCTAACCAATGCACCGGCCACATTCTGCACGTTGATGAATGAAATCTTTCATCCATACTTAGACCAGTTCGTAGTGGTATACTTGGATGACATTGTCATCTATAGTAGCACACTGGAGGAGCATGCTGATCACCTACGAGCTGTGTTCAAGACCTTGCGAGAGAATGAACTTTACGTGAAGAAGGAGAAATGCTCTTTCGCAAGGGAGGAGGTGCACTTCTTGGGACATGTCATCTCTTAAGGGACCCTATGTATGGACGAGAGGAAAGTGCAAGCTATCAAGGAGTGGGAGTCACCGACCCGAGTACCTGAGTTGAGATCCTTCCTTGGGTTGGTGAATTATTATCAGCGGTTCATTAAGGGCTACTCTGCGAGGACAGCCCCTCTTACTGAGTTACTAAAGAAAAATAGATCATGGGCCTGGACCATGGAGTGTCAAAAGACCTTCGAGGATCTAAAGGCGGCTGTGATAGAAGAATCAATATTGGCTTTCCCAGATTTCTCCAAGCCATTCGAGGTGCATACCGATGCCTCGGACTTTGCCATAGAAGGGGTCCCTATACAAGAGAGGCATCTAATTGCCTTTGAAAGTTGCAAGTTGAATGATACCGAGAGAAGCTACACTGTGTAAGAAAAGGAGATAACTGCAGTGGTCTATTGCTTGTGTACTTGGAGACATTATTTGCTTGGGGCGAAGTTCGTGATCAAGACTAATAATGTGGCGACAAGATACTTCCAGTCCCAAAAGAAGCTGACCCCCAAGCAAGCTAGATGGCAAGACTTCCTGACTAAGTTTGACTATGTGTTGGAGTACAAGCTAGGAACATCTAATGTGGTGGTTGATGCACTTAGTCGAAAGACCGAGTTCGTCGCCTTAAGTCAGGTGGAGGGAGACCTGATGGCCAAGATTAAGGAGGGGATGGCTCAAGACCCCTTGGCCCAACAATTGATGGAGTTGGCTAAGGGAGAGAGGACCAAAAGATTCTGGGTTGAAAATGGTCTTCTCTATACTGTGGGACAACAGATCTTTGTCCCCAAGTGGGCCAACTTGAGAAAAGAGTTAATCAATGAGTGTCACGACTCCAAGTAGGCTGGCCACCCTGGGCAAAGGCGAATCTTGACATTATTAGAGGCAACTTATTATTGGCCACATATGAGAGAAGACGTGGCGCTATATGTGAAGACCTACCTTGTTTGTCAACAAGACAAGGTAGACAACCAATTACCTGGAGGGTTATTGGAGCCTCTACCCACACCAAGCTAACCTTGAGAGAGCGTCTCCATGGACTTCATTTCATCTTTACTGAAGTCCAAGGGGTTTGGATCCATCATAGTGGTGGTGGATCGATTTTCCAAATATGCTACATTCATTCCTGCCCCAACCGATTGCACCACCGAAGAGGCTGCCCGATTGTTCTTCAAAAATGTGGTGAAGTATTGGGGCCTTCCAAAAATTATTATCAGTGATAGAGATCCCTGATTCACTGGAAAGCTATAAACTGAATTATTCAACATGCTGGGGACGGAGTTACACTTCTCAAAAAGCTTTCACCCACAAACAATGGGCAAACTGAGAGGGTGAATGCCTTATTAGAGTGTTACTTGAGGCATTTCGTGAGTGCTAACCAAAAAAGACTGTGCAAAGTTGCTGGATATGGCCCAGTTCTCTTACAACTTGCAAAGGAGCGAGTCCACGGGGAAGAGTCTGTTCGAAGTAGTAATGGGGCAATAACCATTCACTCCCCATGCTCTTGCCACAACCTATAAGGGTAAGAGTCCTGGAGTGTTTCACATGGCTAAGTCTTGGCAAGAATAAGCAGATATGACAAGATCTTTCCTTGTCAAGGCAGCCAAAAAGATGAAAAAGTTTGTTGATAAGAAAAGGCGCGCAATGGAGTTTCAAGTGGGAGATCAAGTGATGGTGAAACTTCTCCTACAACAATTCAAAGCCTTTAGGAAAGTCCACAAAGGCCTCATTCGAAAATATGAAGGTCCTTACAAGGTGATCAAGAAGGTAGGGAAGGTCTCTTACGAAGTAGACCTACCACCTGACTTAAAGATCTATCCTATCTTCCACGTTAGCATGCTCAAACCCTTCCATGAAGGCAAGGATGATCCTGATCGAGGAGTGTCCACACGAGTGCCACCAGTGATGATCAAGTCCTATGATCACCAAGTTGAGGACATTCTCGCCTATCGAGTTGTTTAAAGAAGCAGGGTACCACCAAGTGCCCAATACTTAATCAAGTGGAAGGAACTGCCAAAGAGCGAAGCCTCATGGTAAGTACAAGAAGGCCTTTGGTAGTTTGAAGACCACCTATGCCGGTACAAAGATGAATCCGTGACGAGGACGTCACTGGAATAAGTGGGGGAGAGTGTCATGACCCACTTGAAAGGAGCAACATGGAGGAGGTTTTAGAGTGTCTAAAATCTTCCGGAATCTTCCAGAATGTTTCGGAGAAGACTAGAATACTCTTGAACCTTGAAGAACTTTATAGAAACTAGAAAACTCTAGAAAAGTGTACATAAATATCTCTTGTAAATATCTTATAAAATATTTTAGAATTCAATATAGGTCGTTAGATATAATTGATCCCAACCGTCCATTAAAGAGATGGGAAAGTTCTAGAACTTGGGGGAGGCCTATAAATACCTCCACCCTCCTCATTTGTACACATCCAGAAATTGAGCAATACAAGTTCTCTTCAAGTTCTCTCTCAAGCTCTCCTTGTTACTCAACTTGCCTATTTGAGGGTTCGGCTGACTTAACCAAGATCAAAGGAAATTGATCAAGTTAAGGCCGGCACAGTTGAGAATTTGGAAGGAAAAGTTTCAAGACCGTGACAAGTAGTACCATAATTTATCTATCCTTCAAATTAGAGTGAGAAAATCAAACATCTTCATATAAATATAACTTACAAGTGATAGAGCTGCAATATTGTTAAAACTGAATCTCCATTTCCATTAGCATTTATTAGATGACCATGAAGGAACTTTGCTCTCACACAATTAAAAAGAATTAATAACAAACAATTACTCAAAAATCAGCATATATGCATCTCCAGACAATTTATTCAATTGAAACAAGGTAAGTAAGCTAAAAAAGCTCAAAAGAGTAGGGAGAAATGTTGTTTGGCATAACATCTTGTGTTTTCAAAATGATGAAATCTCCGGCTATATGGTTGGTGATGCAAGATGCACTAGCATCAACAAAAAGAGTATAAATAAGCATATGCGTCACCTATTTAAAAGCTTGTAAGCCTTATAAATTATTGATGTGCCATCAATGAGCATACCTCCACCATCGAAAGGATCAATGTTTGCTACTTTTTCCCCACTGCTAACAGAACCAAGCTACATAACTTGAACTGACTCACGTATACTTCTTGAAGGCAATGACACGTAACGTTGACAAGTAGTGTGAACAACTCCAAGTGAATCTGAACTTGCATTACTAGACGCACCAAAATATTTATGAAAAACATGAAACATGAAGAAATGCAACCATTACAAGAAAGAAGTTAATTTCCAGCAGATGATATCTATCGCAAACAGTAAAAAATTGTGGTTTTCTGACAAATACTTTTGTCACCACAATTTGTTGCTATTTTCGCCATGGGAAATTTCCTCCCGTAGATATTTCTGTTATTATTTTCATTATTCTCTCTCTTCTGTCACACCGCCATCTTCTACATTTTCTATCATATTAGATTAAATAAATATATATTTTATTATATACGAAAATCTTATTTAATCTAAATAATAATTCAAAATAAAAATTTCATTGTATATAACATTAGTAAAAATTTGAATAATAAAAAAGAATTAAGAAATTATGTAAACAATAATTAATAATTAATATTTTAATTAATTAATTATTTATTTATTTATTTATCTACAAATAATGTTAATAAAAATAAATATATATATATTTTTTATAAATTTTTTTTAAAATATAAAAATTCTATTTTAATAGCATGGAGCCTTGTAGTCTGATACTGTTCGACCACTATGCTATTGAAAACAATTTCTGATAGCACAGTGCTCGAACACGTGCTATCGAGAACTATTGAAATAAGTTTAAAAAATTAAAAAATTAAAAAATTGTTTAACATTAATTTATAAAAAAATATGTTTTTTAATAAATAATAATATGTTTTATTTTATCTTGATAAAATTTTTATTATATATATTATAATAATTAATAAATTATTATATATTTTTTAAAAGTATTTTATTTTATGATATACTTGTTTAGAATTAAAATTAATTTAGGTTATATTTGATTTATTTGGATGGTTTTTTAAATTTTGTAGTTTTTTTTGGGTTTCTTTTCAGCGTTTTATTTCATTGAGTTTGATATATATTATGATTTTTAATTGATATTCTCTTTTATACTTTTAGATTTTTGGGTCCTTTCATTATCTTTCATTCACCAATTTTTATTTTAAAAAAATCAAATCAAATAAATGAAATCAAACGAACAGATTAAATCAAATCTAAAAACACACTTGAAGCATAAAAGAAACTAGATTCAAATATCAAATATCAAAAATTTCAAAATGCAACAAAAAAAAATGTTTACTTGATCATCTACAAAAAAGAAGAAATAGACGAAGTCAACCAAAAAAAAAAAAGAAAGGTAAAGATTCAATAAAACACAAACAACTTACAATATAACAAAAATCAAAACAGATAAAATATCCCTAGATAACACAACTAGAAAAAAAAAAAACTAATCAGCAAGACAAGATTGAAATAAATCCGATAAATAAAAGAAAAAAAAGAAAAGTTGTACTAAAGAAAAAATACAATAATTGAATAGCTACAACAGTGGACAAAAAACAAACAGCGATAAACAACTTCAAAAAATATCCAAGAATGGAGAGAAGATAAAACGAGACCATCATTTTAAAATTGATATAGAGTGAAATGAAAAAAGATCAATAAGTCAATTGTTGGAAATGGAGAAGGGATAAAATGAGATAGCAAGATTGTCAAATTTATAAAAAGGGAAAAAAAATTGACAAGCTAATAGCTTTCATCATTTTTAAAATTGGCACTCAAGATAATTTTCAGATTAGTGACAGAAAAGTGTTTGCTAATGAAATATGTACACACACATATATTATTATTATTATTATTATTATTATTATTATTATTATTATAAGGCACCCACTTTTCTTTCATTATTTTTTGCTATAGAAAATTAGTAGTTAATAATATATATTATATAATAATATATTATTATATATAATAATATATATAATATAAACTATAAAAAATGTAAATTTAAATTAATTAATAAATGATAAATATACAACAAATTAAATATAATATATTCTAAATATTTACTTAGTTTGGATTATAATTATATGACAATTTATATTATGTATTTTTATTATTAAATATTAAATAATTATTTAATATTCTAGTGTGTAGGTAAGATTGGAAGCAAAGTTTGTATTTCAAAATAACGTCAGTATTGTTTTCAAATCAATTCTCTCTAAAACTTTTCTTCTTGTAAAATATTTTCTTAATAGTTTTCTTACATTTATCTTTTCAATATGAATAAACTTTACATTTGCTTATAAATGAGGATCCTATATATTAAAAAATATTGATAATAGATTATAATATTTGTCAAAAAAAACTATCTTATCTATGAGCTCATATCTCAAAAAAATTTTCAAAAAAATTTTCAAAAAAATTAATTTTAAGAGGCCAAAAGATTCAAAAAGCCTAGATAAAGAAAGGCTAATTGTCTAGTTATACTAAAAAAATTATTGTATTAATCACAACTGGAATGCTTGTATAGAGTTCTATACTCTTTATAAACAATGTATTGAACTAAATCTCAAATATTTATCCTTTGATTACAAGGGACACATGGGCAACTTTCTCCGTGAATATTGAAGTCCATGACCCAAAAAAGAGCAAGTAGAATTAGACATGATTGCTAAGCCTCCATTTTTCAAACAAGTGTTAAATATAAAAAATTTTATTTTTTTTCATTATATTGTTTATATTTATTTATATATTTATTACATGATATAGTAATATATTAATTTTTTATTATTTTTAATGCAATTATGAAAGTAATGATTAATTTTGTATTATATTTTATTTATTTAATTATGCCCAACCAAAATTTATTATTTGTTAAAATTATTTTTAATATAATAATATATTAATTGTTATTAAATTAAGTAATAGATTTTAATGTAATTATTAAGGTAATTATTAATTTTGTTTTATTATTTTATTTATTTAATTATTAATTATATAATCTATTTATATTTCTTTAATATTATTTTTTACTAAATTTAAGTGTCACATTTTTTATGTTCAAATGTAATCATTTAAAAAATTGCATATAAATAATTTTGCATTTTTTTTCCTTCATTTATCTTTTCTTCTCTTATTGTTCATAGTTTTTTTTTATTTCACTTATTTTACTTTTACATTGCATTTGCAATTTTGGTAATAATAAATTAAATCTCTATAATAAGAAAGCAGTCATTTAGTTCTCTTAAAGGTAAAATCTTTTCTTATTAGTTAAACAAAATTTTGTAATTTATGGAGCCTTTGAGACATGAAAATCGTTTAAACATTTGGAACTTTGCATTTACATTTGAGGAACCAGTATTACAAATAGAATTGGTACTCAAAACTTTTGCATTTTTCATAATAAACACTGCAAATTACAACTCACATTTCAAGGCTTGATATTCACTAAGATATAATTTTTTTTAAGTGTGATAAAAGACTTTGAGGAACAAGTAAAATGCTAGTAACAATCTTTTATCATATCTAAAAAAATTCTCATGCTCAAGAGGTTCTATGAATTGTAAATTTTTGTTTAACTAATAAGAAAAAATTTTATTTTTAAGAGAACTAAATAGCTATTTTTTTTATTACAGAATTGTAAGCACAATGTAAAAGTAAAATAAGTGAAATAGAGAAAAATTAAACTATAAATAGTAAGAGAAGAGAAGAGAATTGAAGTAAAGAAAACACAAAACTATTTATATGCTAATTTTCCTAACAGCTACCTTTTAATGTTAAAAAAATGCAATGGTTAAATTTAGTAAAAGAATTGATATTAAAGAAATATAAATAAATTATATAATTAATAATTAAATCAATAAAATGATACAACAAAATTAATAATTACTTTAATAATTACATTAAAACATTATTACTAAAATTAATAAAAATTAATAAATTATTATATTAAAAATAGTTTTAACAAAAAATAAAATTTGACTAGGCATAATTAAATCAATATAATAAAAACAGGAAAATAATAATTACTTTCACAACTGCATTAAAATTATTAATAAAAATTAATATATTATTGCATTAAAATGGTTTTTATAAAAATAATTAAATATTTATTTTTTAACAATTAAAAAAGTGTTAAAATATATAAAAATGTATTTTTTATTATAATATTTATATTAATTTATATATTTATCTCATACTATAATAATTAATTTATCTAATAACTATTTAATATTCAATAATAAAGATACATAATATAAATTATGATATAATTACAATTTAAATTATTTATTATATATTTATTAATGTTGCTTTTTTAAATATTTATTATTTACTAAGTAATTGAATATGTATTTTCTTTGATTTATATTATATTTTTAAATATATATATTATTATATAGATAATATATTATTTTTATTATTATAACACTTAGTTAGGAAACCAACCATCTATTCTAAAATAGCTTTTTTGTTACTATTTAATGTGATATTTTTAGAAATTTTGATTTTTCACTTGAAAAATAGTATTCAATCCTATAACTCTTTTATTTAATCCAACAACTCTTTTCCTAACCTTGTCTTTTTCTTGTTGTTGCTAGTTTTTGTCATGTTAATGTAAATTAAAATTTTAGTATAAAATTTTTTATATTTTCTAAGTCAGAAATAAACTTTTCAAATTATTTTTCGAAGGCCAAAAATATAGTAAAATAAAAATAAAAATATTCCCAAAGCATCCATATTTCTAATAAAAATTCTATTTTTTATTATATTATTTATATTTATTTATATATTAATTAAATAATATATTACTTAATTTTTTAATAACTATTTAATATTTAATAATAAATATAAATTATCATATAATTATAATCTAAATTAAATAAATATTCAGTATATATTATATCTCATTTATTATATATTAATTATTTATCAATTAACTTAAATTTAAAATTTTCAAATCATACATATTATTATATGTATATATATATATATATAATAATATATTATTATAATACATGTATATATTATTATTATTATTATTATTAACCAGCACTCTTCTGTCGTTAACAAAAAAGTGGTGGTTAATATATTATATATATATATATATATATATATATATATATATATATATATATATATATATATATATAAAATATTATTATAAATCCCTACCTAGTTACCCATTCTTTTCGAGGACAGAAATGTGATAGTTTCCCTGCCATGTTGCGAATTCCTGTCAATTTTTTTCTGAATTTTTGTCAATTTTTTCTCAACTTTTCCTAAGCAATATTATTTTCTGACCAATATATTTGGTTTCCAACTGAGGTTTAATCGAAAAAATAAAAAAAATGACATCTGTCAAAATTTTGTCAGATGCATCTATTAGAAAATCTTTATATCGTTTTAGTGAACAATTTTAAAGACGATTAGAACTAAGCACTAAAAAAAAATCAACTGCATTTTATTTTCTCAATATATTTGGAACAATGAAATTTTCCAAAATACTTTATATTGCTCTTCTTAGACTACTTAATTAATTAGAGAAGTCCTTTATTGAAGTTTTTATCCAACTCAAGTTTTTATTACAATCATTGAAGATTTATGCTGCCAATGTGTTGCCTAAAAATGGGTCGCCACATGATCATACATCATAAAAATGAGGTAGGAACTTGTCTTAAAATTCCAAAATATAACCTAAAATGGGAATAGAACAAATCTAGATGAATCAGTTTCAAGATCCAATTTTAAATTTTAAATTTTTTTAAAGAACAACAATATAAAAAATTTTAAGAATTGGTTTTGTTCAATCTTAAAATTAAAAAAAGGAAAATTATATGACACATAGAAATAAAAAAAATTTGAAGCTTCTGTTGAGAAAAACACCTCAATAAAATTATGTAGCGGAATTAAATGCTTTCAACTTGCAAGAATCAATTATTAGCAATCAAACAAATAGATGACAATAATTAAACAGTGCAAATAAATCAAGAGACACCAAGATTTTAACGTGAAAAACCCCTCAATGCAAGAGTAAAAATCACAGGTTGTCCAGACTAGAGAAGTAGCTCCACTATGATCAAAATAAAAGTACAATAGAGTCCTAATCAAGTGCACAAATAAGTGCTAACAGCCAACCAATAGCCAAAGCAACAAAGCTTATAATAAAGAATCAAGAGGTAAGAAAATCACCCAAAATAGATGCTCAATATGAACTGAATAACTCTCACACTAGGTAACGAATCGACAATCTAACCGTTGAAAATAAAGAACCAAATGTTCCGAACTTGCTGAAAAAATTTTAGCTCGATCCAACGGTTAACGAATCTACGAACATGATTTCAATCTGATTGCCCTGTTAACATGCGAAATTGGCTTTTCCTCTCCTCTTCTCTCAATGGTTGCTCTCTTAACTTGAAAGAATGCTCCACACTCTTACCCTAATCTGACCCCTCTCCACTTACTAAGTGAGACATATAATGGGCTTTTAATTTTGGGCCTTTCTCCACATAGGAAGGGAGCCCAAACCCAACAAATCTCCCCCTCACGACTGTGGAGATGACTGCTAACCCAGCGATCTCACAACATATTTCAAACTCTCATCTTGGCACTATCTTAGTCATCATATCAGCAACATTATCATCTGTATAAATTTTTACCAATTCTAGTAGCTTAGCATCCAAAGCATCACGTATCCAATGATACCTCACATCAATATTTTTAGACCTTGAATGGAAAGTTGGATTCTTATCAAGATGTATAGCACTTTGACTATCACAAAACAATATGTATTTGTCTTGAGTAAAATTAAGCTCCTGTAAGAATTTCTTCACCCATAGCAACTCCTTGCATGCTTCAGTAATGGCAATAAACTCTGCCTCTATTGTAGACAAAGCTACACTTTTTTGCAACTTAAATTGCAGCTCCGCTTGTAAATTTAATTAAATAGCATAAAGTAGATTTTCTAGAATCAATATCTCTAGCCATATTTGAATCTGTGTACCCCTCAAGGATAGGCTTATCACCTCCAAAACATAGTCTCATACAAACAGTACCACACAGATACCTCATGATCCATTTCACAGCATTCCAATGTTCTCTACCTGATCTACTGACTGTACCAACAACATGCGCTATATCTGGCCTTGTGCACACCATTGCATACATCAAACTACCCACTGTAGATGCATAAAGAGCCTTTTCCATATCTAACTTCTCAGCTTCATTTGAAGGACCTTGTGCAGCACTCAATTTAAAATGAGTAGCAAGAGGAGTACTCACCGCCTTAGCATTTTTTATTTAGAATCTCTGCAACACCTTTTCAATGTAATTGATAACCTCCTAATTTAGGATTCAGAAGGACTATATTTGACACTAAATCAAGGAGGCAAAGTTCTTTTCTCTTGACTAATATGGTTAAAAATATATTCAATCAAACAAAACAAAGAAAGTATTTCAATTGTAACACTTTTATTAGTTTGAGCCTCATTTTATGATTGCTTTCAATTTCAGGGAAAAGTAACAAAGTGTAGAAAGATTTGAAAAGAAAAGAGGGAAGCTGAAAAGTGAAAAGGCTGATTAAAGAAGTCTTCTCGCTATAGTGAGAACAGAGTTCGCTGTAGCGAGATGGTGCATTCGCCATAGCGAAGGAGACACTTCGCAATAGCGAAGTCGCGTTGCATAGGAAGTCCAGGGAGCAACTCGCTATAACGTGGAAGTAGCGAACATAGCAGAAAACTGAGAACATATGAGATCTCGCTATAGCGAGAGTCACTTCTCGCCATAGCGAAATCGGCCCTGAAACGTACAGTTTTAGTTTTCAAGCTAAAAAAAGATTCCAAGGAGCGAGGCCTTCATCATTCTGCGGCAGAGAGGAGTTTTGGACGTCCAGGGAGGCGATTTTGAGTGATCTTTGGAGGCTCTTCAAGCTTGGAGGGGTGAAGAAAGAGAAAGAATCAAGGGGGAGCTCCACTTTCTGCATCTCTATCATTCTTTTGTTTGCTTTCTTTGCTTCTTTTCATCTTCTCCATGTATTTGACTGGATTCATTGTAAATTTAGCTATGTATAGCTAAATTCTTATTTACCTAGAGCACTATGAACTTGATGTAAACTGAATCTTTATTTTCTTGTTGATTGTGATAATTAGAACCTTGTGTATCCTTCTCTTGCTTAATGCTTTCTTAGAGATTGGCCACCTCTTGGAATTGAATTGGGTAATTGGAATTAACCTTGAAAAAGGGATTCTCATTGGATCAAAGAGTCGGATAAATTAAGTTTAGAATGATCTAATTTGTAATTGGGATAGAAATATACCTAATTGCCTTAATTGGTTTGTAGAGGGTTATAGTATCTAATGCATTCTAACCTAAGTCTAAGGACACTTAGATTTTAGGGGAGAGTAGGGCTATAATTACATCGATAGACGGTTATAGCTTCTGAATCTCTTAACCCACAAGGTGAAAATTAATTGCAATTAAACAAGAAATTAAGTTCTAGTAAGCACCAAGGGAATAGTGACTCTAGGTAATTTCAAAACCCTAAACTTTATCTAAAATTTCTCTGCCAACCAAGTTTCCTTAAAATTGTTTCATTTTAAAATTAGTTCTAAATTCAAGAATTGCTTAATTGGTTGCTTAACGTGGATGAAAGTAGGTTGTGCATTACCTAATTGCATTTAAGTCATTCTTTGTGGGAACGATACTCTTACTTATCACTGAATTACTTGATCTGACTCGTGCACTTGCGGACACACATAAAATTTTTTGTTGGTCAAGTTTTCTAGCGCCGTTGCTGGGGAATGGCTTAAATGTTCAGATAGAAGTGTGTAATCTTTAGTAGTCCTCGATTAAGTATTAGTTAGTTAATTAGTTAAAATTTCTTTTTATTTTGTTATTTGCTTTGACTTTTTGTTTAAAGTAATATAGTTGGCTGAATTTTTCTCTATAGGTACTACGGTACATGCTGAAGCGATCTCCTACAAAGAAGAAGCGTACAACAAAGAAAATTAGTGATCTTATGGTGAATTTAAACCTTGAAGAAACTTCTTCTAAAGTTCCAAATTCAGTGAGTGAAGAAATGGCTCAGGAAGGGAATCAAAATCAGTCCATAAAAGACTTTGTCGGTCGTACTATGAAGGGCACTCTATCTAGCATAGTAGTGCCAGATTTTCAAGCTGCTAACTTTGAGTTGAAGCCTGTGATGATCTCCATGTTGTAGCTCAACGGACAATTTACTGGTGAGAAGTCTGATAAAGATCCCAACCGTCATATTCTATCATTCTTGGGAGTGTGCGATTCATTCAAGCAGAACGGGGTACCAAGGGATGTTCTGAGACTTCGACTATTCCCCCTCTCTCTACAAGGAAAGGCTAAGGAATGGTTATTGACTCTGCCTGAGGGTTCAATTGATACTTGGGATAAGCTAGAGGCAAGGTTCAGAGCTCGCTTCATTCCAAATAATAGAATAGCAAATGCCCGTCGTGAGCTCATCAACTTCAAGCAGGCTTCAGATGAGCACTTATATGCTGCATGGCACAGGTACAAGCATTTGCTTCGCCAATGCCCAAGCCATGGAATGGATAATTGTGCTATTGTTCAGAACTTCTGTACGCGTCTAACTCCACAAATTGATACAATGTTAGATGCTATTTTAAATAGACGTTAGGATGAAATGCCTGTAGATGATGTTGTTCAGGCATTGGACACATTATCTGAAAGTTATGTGCAAAGAGGAGGTGATAGAAAGGTGAATGCTAATGTTGCCAATACTCAAGAAGACCCATCTATTCCACTTGCAACTATTCTCTCCGCTCTGAACAAGAGATTTGATATGCTAGAAACTCAGGTGCAGCAAAGTCAGCAATTGAATGTCTGTTCTACTCAGGTGGCCCTAATTACTTGTGAAAACTGTGGGGATCTACACTCAGTGGATTATTGTCCTGTGGCACCTTCAGAATCAGTTCACTATGTGGGCAACTTTCTAAAGAATCAGAATCCCTACTCTAATAATTACAATCCTGGGTGGCGGAATCATCCAAATTTCTCTTGGAAGCATGGCCCAGCACTAAATCAACCAGCATCTTCCTCAAGCATTAAGCCTACTTAACCACCAGGTTTTGCTCAATCTATAAGGCAAAATGCACCTATTCAAGAACCTAAGACAAATTTGGAAGATGCCTTGGCTAAATTTATTAGCATCCAAAGTAAGCAAAATAAAGAGCAAGCTCAAGTGAATGCTAGAGTAGACACCTCCTTGAGAAATTTAGAATTGCAAATGGGTCAATTAGCCTCAGTAATGAATTCACTAAGACAAGGGGGATTGCCAAGTGATACGGTGCCTAATCCTAGAAGAGAAGGCAAGGAAGAGTGTAAGGCCATAACTCTTCGAAGTGGAAAAAGGGTTGCCAGATATTCAAACACCCAGGGTGGTTAGCCACACACCTACATCAAATGCTATTGTAGAGGAGGATAAAAGTGAAATTGCTACAGATGAGACAAGTGATGATAAAAGAATAGGAGAAAAACGTGTGGATGCATCAGTTGAAAAGAAGAGAAAAGTGAGTATTGACAAAGTTAAAAAGCATGCAGATGCTGATAAGGGTGAAAAACAAGGAGAGAAACTACAAACATTACCAAGGACAATACCTCCTTTACCATTTCCTCAAAGACTTCAAAAGAAGGTGGAAGATAAGCAGTATCAGAAATTTTTAGAAGTATTCAAGCAACTTCATATAAATATCTTATTTTCTGAAGCATTGGAGTACATGCCTAAATATGTCAAGTTCTTAAAAGAGATGCTGAGCAAGAAGCGAAGATTTGGGGAATTTGAAACTGTAGCACTTACTGAAGAGTGTAGCAAAATAATCAACTCATGGATTCCAATGAAGTGCAAAGATCCGGGTAGCTTCTCTGTGCATTGTAAAATAGGTATTCATTTTCAAGGTAAAGCTTTATGTGATCTTGGAGCTAGTGTGAATCTTATGCCATTATCTGTCTTTGAGAAATTGCAACTTGGTGAGGCAAGACCTACTACTGTAACATTGCAATTAGCGAATCAGAGCTTAGCATATCCAAGGGGTATAATTGAAGATGTTTTAGTGAAGGTTGGTGAGTTCATATACCCAGCTGATTTCATTATTGTAGACTGTGAAGAAGATAAAGATAATCCATTGATTGTCGGTCGTCTATTTTTAACTACAATTAGAATTCTTATTGATGTAGAGAAAGGGCAAATAGTGATGAGACTGGGGGATGAGCAGGTGGTGTTTAACATGGACAAAGCACTGAAATATCCTAGAGATGTTGAAGATTGCTTCAGAGTTTCAGTAATTGATGATTTAGCTTAAGAACAATTTAATACAATGATAATCCAAGATCCTATTGAAGCATTATTAATGGGAGTAAAGTATGAGAACGCTGAAGCTAGTCATGAGGTAGCTCAAGTGCTTAATTCTTCAACCACTCGGGTTAAACAGCATTGGCAAGTGGAATCTTTAGATTTGGCTTCCCGTTCAATACCATCTCTTAAGCCTTCAATTGAGCAACCTCCGATTTTGGAGTTAAAACCTCTCCCTAAGCATCTGAAATATGCATATTTAGGGGATTCAGAGACACTTCCTGTTATCATTTCTACATCATTGAACTCTTATCAAGAACAGAGACTGATTGAAGTATTAAAGAGTCATAAAAAGGCTTTAGGATGGACACTTGCAGATATCAAAGGGATAAGCCCTTCCATTGTGATGCATAAAATTCTACTGGAAGAAGATCATAAGCCATCTATAGAGAATCAGATAAGGCTTAACCCGATGATGAAGGAAGTTATCAAGAAGGAAATCATCAAGTGGCTGGATGCAGGAATCGTTTATCCAATTTCAGATAGTGTGTGGGTTAGTCCAGTACAGTGCGTCCCTAAGAAAGGAGGGATGACCGTTGTGACAAATGAAAAGAAAGAATTGATTTCAACAAGAACTATCACTGGTTGGAGAGTGTGCATGGACTATCGGAAATTAAACGCAGCCACTCGAAAAGATCATTTTCCTCTTCCATTCATTGACCAAATGCTTGATAGGCTAGCGGGAAAGGAATATTTTTGTTTTCTGGATGGTTATTCAGGATACAACCAAATTTCTATAGCACCTGAAGACCAAGAGAAAACAACCTTCACTTGTCCCTATGGCACTTTTGCTTTCAGGAGAATGCCATTCGGATTGTGTAACGCACTAGCAACCTTTCAAAAATGCATGACATCAATCTTTTCTGATTTCATCGAAGATATCATGGAAATTTTTATGGATGATTTCTCCGTCTTTGGTGATTCATTTGAAGTTTGTTTGAAGAATCTCTCTAAGGTGCTTAAAAGGTGTGAGGAGACTGATTTAGTTTTGAACTGGGAAAAATGCCACTTCATGGTGAAGGAAGGAATAGTCTTAGGACACAAGGTATCTAAAGAGGGTTTGGAAGTAGATCGGGCTAAGACATCATTGATTGAGAAGTTACCACCTCCTACCAGTGTCAAGGGAGTCCGAAGTTTTCTTGGGCATGTGGGGTTTTATAGAAGATTTATCAAGGATTTCTCAAAAATTTCAGTGCAAGCTATTAGAAAAGGATACTAAGTTCCTTTTTTATGATGATTGCTTGAAAATTTTTGAGAAGTTGAAACAGAAGCTAATAACTGCACCTGTAATAGTTGCTCCGGATTGGTCATTGCCTTTTGAGATCATGTGTGATGTAAGTGACTATACAGTAGGAGCTATTCTTGGACAGAGGCAAGACCAAGTTTTTTATCCTATCTACTATGCCAGCATGACATTAGTGGATGCTCAGGTAAACTATTCCACCACTGAGAAAGAAATGTTAGCTATTATTTTTGCTTTTGAGAAGTTTAGAGTTTATCTGTTGGGAGTCAAAGTTGTAGTGCACACTAATCATGCTGCCATTAAATATTTGTTGAGAAAGAAAGAGTCCAAACCTAGATTGATTAGGTGAGTTTTATTACTTCAAGAGTTTGACTTGCATATAGTAGATAGGAAAGGAAGTAAAAACCTAGTAGCTGATCATCTTTCTAGGTTGGATCCTGAGCATGTTAGTGATAATAGGCTTGTGAATAATGGTTTTCCTGATGAATGCATTATGGCTGCTAATTTGCTACATGTACCTTGGTATGCTGATATAGCAAATTATATTGTTTGTGAAGTTTTACCTCCTGATTTAAACTATTATCAAAAGAAGAAATTCTTGAGTGAGGTTAAGCTTTACATTTGGGATGAGCCTTATTTGTTCAAAAGATGTGTAGATGGAGTTCTTAGGAAGTGTGTTCCTAAGATTGAACAACATGATATTTTGCTTGCATGCCACGCATCACCATTTGGGGGACATTTTAGTGGTCAGAAAACTGCTTTTAAAGTATTGCAATCTGGTTTTTATTGGCCTACATTGTTTAAGGATTCTCATGTATTTGTTTCTCACTGTGATGCTTGTCAAAGATCCGGTAATATTTCTAAAAGACATGAACTTCCTCAAACCAGTATCTTTGAAGTTGAGTTGTTTGATTTGTGGGGAATAGATTTTATAGGTCCCTTTGTTTCTTCTAGAGGCCAACAATATATTTTAGTGGCAGTTGAATATGTGAGTAAGTGGGTTGAGGCGGTAGCTTGCCAACACAATGATGCTCAAACAGTGGTGCGATTTATAAAGAACATTTTTTCTCGTTTTGGCACCCCTAGAGGTATCATTAGTGATGATGGAACTCATTTTAATAATCGCTTGTTTAAATCTTTGCTGAAAAAATATGGAGTTCACCACAAAATGGCTTTAGCTTACCATCCTCAGACCAATGGCCTCTGTGAAGTATCTAATAGGGAGATCAAGAGAATTCTGGAAAAAATAGTGAGTGTTAATAGGAAGGATTGGTCTGATAAGCTAGATGAAGTTTTATGGGCATATAGGACAGCTTACAAAACACCAATTGGTATATCTTCATATCAATTAGTGTTTGGTCAAGCTTGTCATTTACCTTTAGAACTTGAGTACAAAGCTTTTTGGGCCATAAAGAAGTTGAATTTGGATTATAAAGATGCTAGTGAGAAGAGGTTATTGGACCTTAATAAACTTCATGAATTCCGGTTGCAAACTTATGAGAGTTCTAGACTATATAAGGAAAAGGCAAAGATCTTACATGATAGGAAGATTTTAACAAGGGATTTGACACCTGGTGATTTAGTGTTATTGTATAACTCTCGTTTGAGGTTGTTTCCAGGAAAGCTTAAATCAAGGTGGTCTGGTCCTTTTAAGATTATGTCTACCACTACCTTTGGTGCCATTGAAATTCAAGATGAGAAAAGTGGAGAAACATTTAAGGTAAATAGCCAACGCTTGAAGCATTACCTTGGTGGACCGATGGACAGGATGAAGGCAAATGTGCAGCTCCAAGACTGCTCATAGAAGTGTCAGGATAGTCTGGCTGAAGACTTTAAACTTAACGCTCCTTGGGAGGCAACCCAAGTTTTTCTTCGTGTTTTTATGTTTGAATCTAAAGTTCTTTTTGTTTTGGGTTTGACTCTTTTCTCTTTTTATGTGTTTTGTAGGTTGAGATGTGGTTATTAAGGAGCAAGGGATTGACAGGAAAGAGCAACACCAGACATGTTTGCAGGGAGTCTCTAACCATATTTTGAATTGCAATTTATTATTTTGAGACTATTAATCATCTGATTATATATGGTTACATTTGAGGGAATATTTTAGTAAGCATTTAGGTGAAAAAAAAATAATAAAATAAAAATAAAAAATAAAAATAAAAATAAAAATAAAAATAAATTTGTCACTATAGCGAGGCATCCCTCTCGCTACGGCGAGGCTGTTTGTCCCACTTCTGGTACATACATCAGAGAGTATTTCGCTATGGCTAGGCTGTGGCGAGCCACAGTCTGCAACATCAAGTGTTCTCGTTATAGTGAGAAGATTATCTCGCCATAGCGAGAACTCTGTGTTCCCTACTGGTACAAAGTCCAGAGAATATCTCGCTGTAGCTCGGCTATTACGAGTTAAGTGTTGCACATTTTTTTGCGAAGTTTTCTCGTTACTGCGAGATAACTCATTCGCTACAGCGAATGCAGCATTTCCATGCTACTACAAAATCCAGAGAGATTCTCGCTATAGCCTAGCTATAGCGAGATTCTTCAGCCATAATAATTATCCAAGTTTTCTCGCAATGGCGAGAAGAAATTTCGCTATTGCGAGGACAGCAGCGTTGCTTTTGGTAATAATTCTAGAGAAGTCCTCGCTATTGCCTGACAATGGCTAAGCTTTATAAACAAACAAACAAACAAACTCATAAAATAACCCACATAATGTCTCCTCTCTGTCGTTTCTTTCTCGCTACTGCGACGGAGCACCCCACTCTTTTTATCCTTTCTTTTGCTGCATCTTGCGCTTCTTAAGCTCGCATTCCCCTCATACATTGTACTCCTTGCATCAGGTAAATCGATTGACTCCTTTTTCCCCTGAATTGCTGGTTATTTTTGCTATTTCTGGTCATATTAGGGTTCGATTTGTTTTGCTTAGATCTAAGCATTTAGGGGTCAGTTGGTCAATTTTTCTGGATGGTGTTTACTGGTCGACTGTTTCTGTGCAGACAAATGGCTTAAAATTGGTTTTTCCTCTATTTAAATCTGGTTGTGCAGAAACTAGTTCAAACTCGCTACAGCGAGTTCGAGGGTTTTTCCAGAAACTGCTCTGTTCTGGATCATTTTGCTTGATTTGCTTCTATATTCCCTGCCCCCTTATCCCTTGTCTATTTTTAGTCGTGTCTTTCCTTATTATAAGCATGCTACATGCATCTGATTCATTATTTTCTCCTTTTCCGCATTATGTGAGTTCCTAGTCCTGCTGCCACTGATTTTTGTCTTTCTCTCTTATTTGAATTTCGCAGGTATGGCTCTTAAAAAGCAAACCAAGACCGCTGAAGCCTCATCCTCAAAGCAGAAGAAGCAATCGTATGATAAGGATCGGTTTGCATATGCCCGGGTAGAATTTCGCTTTGAGCGACTTTTCGTAGACAGGGGGTTGTTGAGGATCGTTACTATGCACCCCATGTTTTAGACCTAACTTTCCCGGATTTTGAATGGCACAGGTTGCAAGGATTCACTAAAAAATCGGTGCATCGGATCCCATTAATGATCCAAGAGCTATACGCCAATTTTGAGGATACTGAGGAGGAGGAGGATGAATACTATTGCCGTTCGGCTTGGGTGCGCATCAATGAGAAAGTTTTCCAAGACTTTTATGAACTGCCTGATGTCCCAGAATGTGCTTTCCAATCATACATGGAGAACCCTCAATCTATTCCTTGGGAAGAAGTGGAGACGACTATTGCAAAAGAAGGAAGAGCTCGGCTGGTTAATAAGGTCTACCCGGTGAATCAACTCAACAAATCTGCTCATTTTTTGTTACAATTCATCACAAGCAACATACTGACAAGTTCTCATGGATCTGACATGATCCAAGAACAAGCTACTCTGACGTGGTGCTTTATGACTAGGCAGCGGGTAAACATTCCTCGTCTCATGTACTTAAATTTCAAGCAAGTGGCGAGGTCCGACAGGGTTAGCCTAGCTTACCCCCATATGTTTACAAAGGTACTTACAATAGGGGGTAGCCGCGTCTCTAAAAATGATGCACAGTTCAAGCCAAAGGGGCCATTCAAATATGATAGTATGAAAGATGTGCCAGGGCAGCCCCGTAGACACCGAGCTCCCGCTCAGGCACAGCCTGCGGCATCTCCACCTCCTCCCTCACAGCAGCGCCTGGGTACTCCAGAGCCGATAGGGCACGGGGCACCATATTACACAGAATTTGAGGGTTGGGTGAGAGAATCCATTGATAGGCCAGAAGGGCATATCCTATCAATGAAGGATCAGTTGCAGATTCTTATGGATTACCTGATGCCTGCTCCTCCACCACCACCTCCTGAGGCTCCTCCATCATCGATCATCATTATCCCTTAGGATCCTGCACCTCAGGATCGTCCTGGGCCTTCTGACTCTTAAGACCTCTATCTCCCGCTGCCCATATCTGTTTTGTTTTCCCTCATTTTCCATTTTTGGATAACTGTATATGGATAACTGTATTTGATTATGCTTTTCAATCCTAAATTGGCTCTGCTCTTCATTGTTATCTTATTTCTGACGCCAACTTACTGTTTGCTGCGTGTGTTTTGTTTATTTTTATCTCTCAGATGAAGGAGTTGTTCACACGCATCCCCTCGCTTTCTTCCCTCTTCTTATCAGGGGAGTCTCGTTTCTTCCTCCCTTTTTACATCTCGTCCCTCCACCCCATCTGCTTTTCTTTTTCTACTGCTTGTTTCCCCGGCTTACACATTGCGGACAATGTAATCTTTAAGTGTGGGGGAGTTAGTTTAGGTAGATACATATAGGATAGGTGGGTATAAATCAGATTCATCCCCTCTTACTTTAGATGAATACTAATTAATGAAAGTGGGGTTTAAGTAAACTTGAAATGAATAGTAAGTAATGTAGTTGTAGTGTGCACCCACAATAGGAGCATTTTTTCAACATGATTTTTGAAGTAATTCAAGTTTTTCCTTTAATGAGCTTCCAGTTATTTTAGATTTTCCTAATTTATCTGTTCCTAATGGATACTTGATTGTCAGTTGAGAGGGATAAAAAAAAAACAAAAAACAAAAAAAAAGAAGGGGCAAAAGAAAAAAACAATAAAATAAAATGATTATCTACTCCAATGGTTGAAATCACTTAGTAACCTGGGGTTTGCACCAAAAAGTGTAGACTTTCGCGTCAAACAGTGATAAAACTAAAAGTATGCTAGTAGCCCTATAAGGATTTCCTTAATCTGAGTAACCGGGCGGTTTCATAACCAATGTTGTCATTCGCGTCAAAAGGATTAAGTGAATTGAAGAGGTGAAAATAATAATAATAATAATAATAATAATAATATGAATGTGTTGAAAATAAGTTTGCAGTAATCAATAGAGACCCCTCTCAATGAGCTTTGATGATTGAAGTTAGCACAGATGGTTGGATTAGGCCTTGAAATTGCAGGGAGAGTTTATTAAGGACTACTTGATTGCTTCTTAACATCTCTTGTGGAACACACACACACACTTTAGAACTCAGGGTGTTACTATGAGTACATTATCTTCAAATTCAATTTGAGTTTTGCTGCGCTTTTGCTTCTGAAATTGGATTCATTATAAGTGTGGGGGGGATCTGAAATTCTGACTGATTGGGTATTCGTTGTGGAAAAGAAGTATTGAATAATCATATTCCTTGATTCTTTCTAAAACTTGCTTGAGGGCAAGCAAGGATTTAAGTGTGGGGGAGTTTGATAACCTCCTAATTTAGGATTTAAAAAGACTATATTTGACACTAAATCAGGGAGGCAAAGTTCTTTTTTCTTGACTAATATGGTTAAAAATATATTCAATCAAACAAAACAAAGAAAGTATTTCAATTGTAGCATTTTTATTAGTTTGAGCCTCATTTTATGATTGCTTTCAATTTCAGGGAAAAGTAACAAAGTGTAGAAAGATTTGAAAAGAAAAGAGGGAAGCTAAAAAGTGAAAAGGCTGATTGAAGAAGTCTTTTCGCTATAGCGAGAACAGAGTTCGCTGTAGTGAGATGGTGCATTCACCATAGCAAAGGAGACACTTCGCAATAGCGAAGTCGCGTTGCATAGGAAGTCCAGGGAGCAACTCGCTATAGCGTGGAAGTAGCGAACACAGCAGAAAACTGAGAACATATGAGATCTCGCTATAGCGAGAGTCACTTCTTGCCATAGCGAGATCGGCCCTGAAACGCACAGTTTTAGTTTTCAAGCTAAAAAAAGATTCCAAGGAGCGAGGGCTTCATCATTCTGAGGCAGAGAGGAGTTCTGGATGTCTAGGGAGGCAATTTTGAGTGATCTTTGGAGGCTCTTCAAGCTTGGAGGGGTGAAGAAAGAGAAAGAATCAAGGGGGAGCTCCACTTTCTGTATCTCTATCATTCTCTTGTTTGCTTTCTTTGCTTCTTTTCATCTTCTCCATGTATTTGACTGGATTCACTGTAAATTTAGCTATGTGTAGCTAAATTCTTATTTACCTAGAGCACTATGAACTTGATGTAAACTGAATCTTTATTTTCTTATTGATTGTGATGATTGGAACCTTGTGTATCCTTCTCTTGCTTAATGCTTTCTTAGAGATTGGTCACCTCTTGGAATTGAATTGGGTAATTGGAATTAACCTTGAAAAAGGGATTCTCATTGGATCAAAGAGTCTGATAAATTAAGTTTAGAATGATCTAATTTGTAATTGGAATAGAAATATACCTAATTGCCTTAATTGGTTTGTAGAGGGTTATAGTATCTAATGCACTCTAACCTAAGTCTAAGGACACTTAGATTTTAGGGGAGAGTAGGGCTATAATTACATCGACAGACGATTATAGCTTATGAATCTCTTAACCCACAAGGTGAAAATTAACTGCAATTAAACAAGAAATTAAGTTCTAGTAAGCATTAAGGGAATAGTGACTCTAGGTAATTTCAAAACCCTGGACTTTATCTAAAATTTCTCTGCCAACCAAGTTTCCTTAAAATTGTTTCATTTTAAAATTAGTTCTAAATTCAAGAATTGCTTAATTGGTTACTTAACGTGGATGAAAGTAGGTTGTGCATTGCCTAATTGTATTTAAGTCATTCTTTGTGGCAACGATACTCTTACTCATCACTGAACTACTTGATCCGACCCGTGTACTTGCGGACACACATAAAATTTTTCATTGGTCAGTAATGTTCTTGAGATAACCAAAGCGTCTTTCCCTTTTTGTCACGTAAAATTCTTATACCAAGAATATGCTTAGCAGCTCCCATATCTTTCATGGCAAAAGACTTACCTAATTGCTTCTTTAACCTATCAATCTTGAAAACATTTTTTTCAACAATAAGTATGTCATTAATATATAATAACAAGATAATGAAATCATCACAAGAGAAATTTTTAACAAAGACACAATGATCAGAAGTAGTCTTCTTATAGCCTTGCTCACATATAACAAACTCAAACTTCTTATGCCATTACCTTAGAGCCTGCTTCAAACCATATAGGCTCTTTCTCAACCTACATACATAGTCTTCTTTGCCTGCAACATGAAAGCCATCAGGTTGCTTCATATAAATCTCTTCCTCCAAATCACCATGGAGAAAAGCAGTCTTCATGTCCATTTGCTCTACCTCTAAATCAAGAGTAGCAGCTAAACTCAACACAATTCTAATGGATGACATCCTTACCACAGGTGAAAAAATTTCATTAAAATCAACACCCTTTCTCTGACTAAAGCCTTTCACCACCAATCTAACTTTATATCTCAGAGATGTAGAATTACTTTCATGCTTCACCCTATAAATCCACTTATTTTCCAAGGCATTTTTATCCTCAGGCAACTTCACCAAATCAAATGTGTGATTATCATGCAAGGACTTCAGTTCATCCTGCATAGCATCTAGCTACTTTTATTTTTCTTCACTCTCTATGGCCTCTTCAAAACACTCAGGTTCTCCCCCATAAGTCAAGATCACATATTCACTAGGCGGATATCTTTTAGATGGTTGCCTTTATCTATTAGACCTCCTAAGTTGGATTTGAGGTGATTCGTGTGCATTATCTGAAGTCTCATGTTGTGACTCATGATGCTCTTCAACATCATTTGTTGGAGCATCTGTCCCATCTCTAAGCTGCTCATCATCATCAACATAATTATGTTGCATATCATGCTGAACATTACCCTCGTTAGCATCTAGATTGTAAATATGCAACTGCACTGGATCAACATCAGACAAATTATTATCTTTCATAGGTGTAGTCTTCTCCACCTTATCAATGTTATTAATAGTTTCGTCTTCCATGAACTTCACATCACGGCTTCTAACAAGTTTCTTCTCAACAAGATCATACAACCTGTAACCAAATTCATCCTGACCATAACCAATAAAAATACACTACCTTATCTTTGAATCTAACTTAGATCTTTCATCCTTTGGAACATGCACAAATGCCTTGTAACTAAAGACCCGCAAGTAATTATAACTGACATCCTTGCCGAGCCAAACTTTATTTGGCACGTCATTATTCAAAGCAACCGCAGGACTAAGATTAATAACATGCACCACTATGTACAGTGCCTCACCCCAAAAATTTTTGGGTAATTTCGCTTCAGAGAGCATACACCTAACCCTCTCAATCAATGTTTGGTTCATTCTCTCTGCTAAACCATTAAGTTGAGGAGTTTTAAGAGGAGTCTTTTCATGTCTTATACCCTGTTGCTTGCAATAGGCATCAAAAGTCCACAATACTTATCACCATTATCATGCATTTTAGCTTCTTACCTGACTGCCTCTCAACCAAAGCATGAAATTGTTTGAATTTCTCTAGCGCTTGATCTTTTGTCTTCAAAGTATAGACCCAAAGTTTCCTGGAACAATCATCAATAAAGATAACAAAGTAGAGAGCATTACTAAAAGATTTTACTTTCAATAGGCCACAAATGTCAGAACGCACCAATTCAAGCAACTCTGACTTCCTTGAAGGGGGATGCTTCTTGAATGACACTCTAGTTTGCTTACTAGCTATGCAGTGAGAATACTTCTCTAATTCTGCACTCTTCAATCCTAGAAGCACATCCTTTTTGGCTAAGCAGTTCAACCCTTTTTCATTAATATGACTAAGCCTTCAGTGCCACAAATTTGATACCTCTATATCTAAGGCAATCACACTGTCTCTAGTAGCCGAAGCTTTTGTCCAATACAATTTAGATATTTTCTTTCCTTTGGCCATAACCAAATTGCCTTTAGTGAGCTTCCACTTTCCAGAACCAAAATGGTTATCATAACTTTCATCATCAAGCACTTGAACAGAGATTAAATTAAAGTGGACATCTGGAGCATGTTTGACTCCTCTAAGCAATAGCCTCACTCCCATGTTGGTTTGTAGACAAATGTCACCAATATCAATGACCTTAGATATGTCATCATTACCTATCTTTAACGTTCCAAAGTTACCCGGTGTATAAGATGTGAAGAACTCCTTCCTTGGTGTAACATGTAAAGTGGCAGCACTGTTTGCTACCCACATACTCTTATCTAATACAAGATTGATTATGTCATAATCAAGAAGAAGAACAAGATCATCACTAGTAGCAGTAGTAATGCGATCATTATCATCAGCTTAACCCTTCTCTTTCTGCTTACCCTTCTTGCCCTTGTTCTCTTTTTTCCACTGAAAACAATGCTTTTTAATGTGCCCTATTTTGTGACAATAATGACATTCTAAATTCTTGTACTTGAACTTGGACTTACTTCTGCTCTTTTCCCTACCACCTTTCGATTCATTTTTCTGACTTCTCCCTCTGTTTTCAATGACAAGTGTCTCAAACTGAGATGAAAAACCCTGTACCTTCTTTCTCATTTCTTTATTAAGAGCACCACTTTTTGCTATTTGCAAAGAGACAACACCATTAGGGGCTGAATTTGTAATTGAAACTCAAAATGTCTCCCAAGACTCAGGTAGAATGTTCAATAGCCATAGTCCTAAAATCTCATCATCAAACTTGATACCCATTCTTGACAGTTGATCTAGGAGCCCTTGAAATTCATTCAAGTGATTTGAAATAGAAGTCCCCTCCTTGTATCTCAAATTCATTAGACAATTTAGCAAATACAATTTATTGTTCCCAGACTTAGAGGCATACAAGGACTTAATCTTCTCCCATAAAGTTCTTACATGTATCTCGTTAGCAATATGATTATACACATTATCTTCTACATATTGCTGAATAAAATCACATACCTGTTGATGCTCAAAATCCCAATCCTCATCAGACTTGGAATCTGGCTTCTGAATAACAAATACAGGAAGATGCATATTCTTCACAAATAGCAAATCCTTCATCTTGCCCTTCCATAAATGATAATTAGTACCATTTAAATATATCATCCTATTTGTATTTATCTCCATCATTCAAGCAAGTCAAACAACTCCAAAACCTGGCTCTAATACCACTTTGTTAAGAAAAACACTTCAATAAAATTATGCAGCGGAATTAAATGCCTTCAACTTGTAAGAATCAATGAGAAGCATTCAAGCAAATAGATTGCAGTAATTAAACAGCGCAAATAAATTAAGAGACACTAAGATTTTAACGTGGAAAATGCCTCAATGCACGGGTAAAAACCACAGGTCGTCCAGACCAAAGAAACAGCTCTATTATGATCAAAATAGGAGTACAATAGAGTCCTAATCAAGTGCACAAATAAGTGCTAACAGCCAACCAATAGCCAAAGCAACAAAGCTTACAATAAAGAATCAAGAGGAAAGAAAATCACTCAAAATAGAGGCTTAGTATGAACTAGATAACTCTTACACCAGGCAATGAATCGACTATCCAACCGTTGAAAATAAAGAACGAGATGTTCAAACCTGTTGACACAATTTCAACTCGATCCAACGGTTAACGAATCTACAAACGTGATTTCAATCCAACTGCCCTATGAGCATGCGAAATTGGCTTTTCCTCTCCTCTTCTCTCAATGGTTGCTCTCCTAACTTAAAAGAATGCTCCACACTCTTACCCTAATCTGACCCCTCTCTACTTACTAAGTGAGACACATAATGGGCTTCTAATTTTGGGCCTTTCTCTATATAGGAAGGGAGCCCAAACCTAACAGCTTCAACTTACATGAAACAAAATGTCAATAGAGGTGGCTATTGGACGATGGCAATGGCATCTTGGAGGAAGGTGGTGGCGTTTGAAAGAGAGGCAGTGATTAAATTTGGGACAACGATGGTGGATTTACTTCTCTAGCACCGTGCATCTCACCCCAAGGAAGATTGTGGCTATTTGGCATCCAAAGCTTGCCGATGAACAACAAGGTGGTCGAAGGAGGTTGGTCAATGTTGTCTCCCATAGACAGTAACCTGTCTCTAATGAACAACATGTAGGATGATAACTTGATTGGTGGGTCATAGCTAAAGCTTGAAATGTGGGGGTGGGATGTACACCTATAACAAAATGAAAAGGGATAGGATTTTTTTTTTAAATGGTTTAATAGTGGTTTGATCTAAACCATGATTAAACCTCAAGTCTTAACCACAGTTAAGCTAATGAGAATTAATCATGATTTATCTAAAATTGCAATTATGTCACTGTGATTAAACCACCGCAATGAATACCTTATTTTTCTAGTAGTGATGGGGCAAATGTAATCATAAACAAAATGTTAAAGAGGATAATGACATTTAAGCTTAAGCGAATACCAATAAGCACAAGAAAGAAGATTCCTTTCTCTTACTTTTACCTCAAAATGTCACCATTAAAACATCACCTCATAATTATATCTTTTTCTTTCGAACATAACAATTTAGAGAACAATTTATGAGAAGTTGTATTTGCAACTCACAATACAAAGCAATTATCTTTCTCTTTCTTTTTTGTTTTTAAAATTTTTTTTACCTTAGTTAGATCTTTGATCTACTAATTTAGCTTAAGGCAAGTGCTTTTGCGCTTGACTAATCACATATATATACATATTTTTCACATAAAAGAAAATGATAACATTTTACTACTCCAACAAATATTACAAGAAAAACAAATAACAAATTCTCTCACTGACTTTTTTCACTCAAATCACTCTACCCAAATTCATGTAAAACACTTCAAATTAATCACCTTATTTACCCTAAAAAATCACCCTTTCCAAAGCAATAAAATGAAAGTACTTAAAAATATTCCTTGAAAAAGGTAAAATCATGATTTTATAGGCTATCTAATTAATATAGGTAAATAGAAAGAATATATCAAATATGCAATTAAAATTGCATAAATCACCAATGAAGGTTTAAAAGGGTACTAGTAATTATATAAGAACAAAATAAAGCTTATCTATGGCTTTAATCAAATAAACAATACCAAAATTATATGCAAGAGACGTACAAGACCTGGGCTTTTGTCGTAAGAAAAAATTAAAGCAAGTGCTAGAATTTAGTCCAAAAATCTCAAGCAGAGTAATTCACATACTCTAAACTAAAAAAAAAAACATCTATACTATACATGGTATAAGTTCATAATAGATTCAATAAGTATGGAAATTCAAGTGATTAACCAAAAATTATGTTCAAGAAAAATATTCATATAGCTTTCCAAATAGTATATTCTAATTAGCAATCAATATCATTATTGGAATCTTAAAAAACTAAGAAAACCAACCTAAAAGGGTAGTTATCCAATGAAAACCAAATTTAGAAAATTTTAAGGGATTTAAAAATTTTAAATTTTGAAAAAATTTCTTTGAAATCCATTAAAAATCAACAAAAATTTTAAAATTTTGCCAAAATTTAAGAACAATTAAGAATGAATTCCTTACCCCCAAACTTAAATTGAAAATTGTCCCTAATATTCCAAAATAAAACCAAGGTAATAATTTTCTTAAAATGTGGCTAGAAAATAACAAAAATGAAGCCATAGTCTATTTTTGTAAGCAATTTAAAAACAAAATAACAAAAATTCAGAATTAAAATTTTAAAAAATAAAAAATAAAAATGAAAAAGAAAATAAAAAATACTAATCCGTAACCTAGACTCAGTACCATCTAGATATTAGCATCAATTAAAAATGTAGTGCTTTAGTCTACTACTTAACACCAAAAAACAAATGATGCATTAGTATATCATTCAGCAGTTTAATTTTGGTGCATCAGTACATCAAATAGAAGATATTTTTAATTTTTTTTTTGAAAAAATTTATAATTTTTATAGATTTTTTTAAAATTATTTTTGAAAATTCAAAACTAACTATGGGGCTACTCTCCCAAACTTAAAACAAAAACAATAAAGAAAACACACAAAAATTAAAATAGAAGATAATAACAACAAAGTAAAATAGTTTAGAGTCTAGAAATTCTCTTAATTAGTCTTCATTCTTCATTCCTTGGTCTTGAAAGGAATGAATCTCCAACTCTTGGAAAATACCTACATAGGAAAATAAAGAGAAATATTAAAATAAAAAAAATATTTTTGAGATTTTTTTTTAAATTTTTGAAGCTGGTGTACTAGAAAGAACTCTTTTCATAATTTCTAGAGTCTCAATTTCTTCTTAGATCCTTGTTTGTCTTTTCTCTTTTTATTGACATTATTCTTTCCCATTGCTTGAACGACAGCTCAATATTCCTCAATGTTTTCTCTTGCTCCTCCAATCTTTTCTCTACTGACTGAATGAATTTAAGGAAACGACTTTCAACATCATCATTTATAGTCTCGTTAGTGTTTTCAATTGTAACTACTTCCTTAGCTAACAATTAGTTGTTTATTTGCTAACAATTGGTTGTTTATGCTTAACCCTTAATCAAACAACTAAACCCTAGTTTTAGCAGAAAATCCACGTCGAGGAAAATCTTTGATTAATTCTTTGAAGCATTGCCATGCCTCTTCAAAAGTTTCACTTTCTCTTTGCCTAACCATGAAAATAGCACTTTTTCTTCTAGCAAATTCATCATTGATCATAAATTCAAATATGAACTTCTTCTTCAGATCTTGCCAAGTATTTATTCTTTAAGTAAATAAAGAATAGAACCATTCACAAGCTCTTCCTTTCAATGATCTAACAAATAGTCTTAAGAAGTACTTATCTTCATTTATTTCATCCAGTTTGTTTCATCAACAAATTTCCATGAACATTTCCAAGTGTTCTTTTGGAACTTCATTGTTTCGTCTCTCAAATTAGCGTGTTAGCCTTAGTCTGTTAGCTATCTGCAATTCCAACTCATAAACTCCTGTACTACGAAGCTTAAACTTTGCCATGGTCTTCCTCTGCCAACAAGACAAAGCACAAGCAAATATCAACTTTTCTAAGCGAGAATTCATGAAAATTAAAAATTGTATCGACCAACTTCAATCTTTTTGAATTACAAATTAACAAAGTTGTATTTATAAAAAGAAAACACAAAGAAAATTAAACAAAACTTAATGACCAGCTAGCTAAGAAAATTTAGAACAAATTGAAATAAATAAGAAATCTTCACATGCTAAGAAAGTTGGAAAAAATCGAGTGCCCAAGCTTTGTCACTATGTTGAACAAGTCAAGTTGTATGCATGAAAGCACATGTTTTAAGTGATCAAAACAATACGTCAATTATTTTCAACTTAGATAACATATAAAAGAATTCACAAACACAAATTGAAAACCTAATTCTATATAAAAAATTAAAGAAAAATAATAAATTTACACTACAAAACCAGAAAACAGCAAAACATCTCTACTGTACAGCTAACAAAAATAAAATTATTTACATACGCAGATAAAGTAAAAAATTTATGAAAAACTTAACTAAACAAGTTAACATAAATACAATAAACAAATAAAAATTTCATAACAAAATAATATCTACATGAGTGCAGAAAGTTATCCAAAGTTGACTTTGAGTGAAAAATTTATAAAAAATAAGGCCTTTTGACAACACTCAAAATTCAAAGCAATTGGACAGCCAAATAAATTTTAAAAATTTCTAAAAATATTTATACAACACCTACACATATGCAAAATACTTAAAGCAAGATTTCAAATTGATATAATTTCTGAATTGCTCATAATACATTAATCAATTAAGCACATTGTCGAAGTTTGGTAGAAATAGGGCAACAGAGCAGCATTCAAAATTTTTAAAGTAAACCCACCTTAGGAAGCTCTAAAAATTATGATAAAAAATCACAGATAAACTAAACATATAGATGCAACTTTTCCAAAAATTTTGGAAATTTTCTCCAATTGTTCGGTTCACAAAAAATTAGACAATTTCAGAATAATATCAGAAAATTTTAGCAATGCCAATCAAGCAAATAATCAATACATTAAATAATTAATAATCAAATTAACGAAAATAAAAAATGAACAATAATTAGACGGAAAACATTTATCAAATAAAAAGGAACAATCCATTAATAACCACGAAAATTAATTAAAATAATATGTTATACATTAATGACAAGGTTCATCGTTAGTAAGTTAGTGACTATGTTAATGGTTATTTCTATCCCAAGGTTATTTATTTAATTAAATTTGACTTAGATAATATATCTCCAAAGTATTAATTTCTTATCCAAGTTTAGCAAACTAAGTGCACAAGGAGTTGAAAATTTATAATTAAATATTTTATTGCCATTTAAATAAAAACATTCCCAACATTGACACCAAGAATTTAGTGCAAGCTTAAGTGAAGTAGTTTAAACTCACTCGCTGAGCATTGCTAGGATTGTAGACATATAAAAAATAATTACATGAGATTAATTAATTAAATCAGTGAGCCTTACTATAGCATGTATACAAATTATTCCAAGTAATATAGTTTCTCAAGTACAAGGCTGATCCTACATAGATGTATATCCAAGAGAAAATTTTAATTAAACTTTTTATTCCTATGTTAGTTTGAATTACATTATCTAAACTAACTAGTGTCCTAAGATAAGCTCAGTCATTAAAGATAATTGAAAAGAAAGTCACTACCCTAAATGCAATCTAAGCTAATGTGCATATGTAAAGACTTTTTAACTTAGATTCTAGATACAAAAATATCAATTAAGTTCTCATTTCATACATCCTGAAACACATAATTCATTCTTGATAATGTTTTGGTCAAGGTAGGCTAATTCCTAACACCATCTTTTGTCTATGCCTTTTGAGACAACAAGTTTATGATATCTCAGCTCACTAGTGCATACTATGGTTAGTTAGAATCCACACATTAAGTTTAGTGAATTACTAGAATAACTAGAATAACTAGCACTACAAAAAAAGTAGCTTTTAGCAACAAGCAAGAAAGACACCATTAAAAGACCACATTTAAGGGCAATATTTCTTAGTTGTCGTAAAAACCATTGCAAAAATGGAATCCTCATATTGATTAAAAGATTTAGCTATAACATAAAAAAGGTCACCATTAAATGTTGTTCATGGCAACAAAATAATTGTTGTTAAATGTTTATTATGGCGACATTATTAAAGTCACTACTAAATGGTTATAAATTTAACTGATAACAAAAAATAATTTATTGTGGCAACACTGCTAAAACCTCTTAATGTGGTGACCTACGTTGCCCCAAAAAGAATTTGTAATTATGATATAGAAAATCACCACTAAAAGGATTTATTGTTGTAACACTTGTCATTATAAAACATTTTATATTACCTTAATAAGTATTTTTTGTGGCGAATTTCTATGTTGTCACAAAAAGGATGTTGTGGCAACTTCTTATTACAATAAAACATTTTAGTGTAATAAAAGTTGTTGCCACTCAAGGTGTTTTTGTGGCGATCTAAGTGTTGCCACAAAAAGTACTTTTAGTGGCAATATCACGAGGTATGCATTTGTTTGTTTATTTTAGATTTGTCAATCCTCAACCCTAACTAGGATTTGGGTTATCTTGGTTTTAGTTTAAAAATTTTTGGTTGGATTTTTTGAAACAAGTTATTGGGTCTTTTGAAAAGGGTTAGGTTTCGATTGATCTCTGAAATGGGTTAGACTTTTAAAATGGTGGCAAAGTGGCCACTAAAATTATGTGAATCTTTGAAATGGGTTAGGTTTCATATGGGTTTCTAAAATTAGCTAGGGTCAAGTTTCAAATGGGTTTTTGAAATAGATTAGGAATAAAATTTGGATGCTACTATAGTTAAAAATGAAATTTGAATTGTGAATGAAATTTCCAAAATGGGTTTCTACCACTATGTTTGTTGCCCTTTTGGATTTGATATCTTCATATAAAAGGCTTGATGAAGCTTCAATTCTCTTTTGTTCTATTAATGCTCTTTGGATGTTGCCAATAATTTAACAAATCTCTTGCAAAATTCTAGTTATATATAAGTTTGCATAGTAAGTTAGCAAAGTGAACTTAGATTTTTCATTGAACGGGTTTATCTTTGCTCTATACGTCAATTGTTAATAACGTCATTAGATATCAAATTTTGTATGTGGATTTTACCTCTAAATTATCTTTTGCAAAATGTTTTCTCTAGCCACTAGGTTGAAACTAAATATTTAATTTGTGATGTGTTATTCTTTTGAAAATGGTTATACTATAAAAATATTGGGATTTGTCAAGTTGTTAGCACTATGTGATTATCGTCCAATGCACATTTTTACTACTTTTTTTCTAATAATAAATTAGTAATATGAATATTTTGAAAGTAATATGAATATGAGCATAAATGAAGGCAATAATAGTTCTATATTGATTATGGTACAACTTGGTTGTTAGAATTGTGTTTTTTTCTAATAAGCTGATAGCATTTAAAATGATAAGTTTAGAGTGAAACACCCAATTTTTTTCTACACAGGGGACTTTTTAAGTGATTATTTGCAATTATTAATATGGCTAGGATCTAAAGTGTGATGCTTGATTGAAAACTACACTTGAGTTGGCTATTGAATAATTATGACTCTAATTGCTAGTTCTAACATATACATTTATGCTTTTAGTATAGGATATGTTACATGAATTTTGTTAATTATTAAATTTTCCTTGTTGACTTAGAAGTTTTGAAATGCCATAAAATTTGTCTCTTTTTGACCCTCTTTTATATGTTGAAATACATAGCAAATTATGAAAAAAATGAACCAATTAAAGCCTATAGCCTTCTTGTTTTTCCTTACAATGAAGAATTGGATGAAGAAAGATTTGATAAAATGATGGAAGATGGTTTTGGCTAGAAATAATGCATAAAAAAGAACAATAGTGAAGCTTATTCCAAATTTGTAATGGAATTTTCATATTGGGTTTAAGGTTTCCCAAAGATGGTTTATGTAATTTTTACCTACCAACCAATATTATGAAATAATTTTTTATAAGGTAAAAGATTTCTTAGTGGTGACTAACTTCTTTTCAAATACTTTTTGCAATAACAATAATTGTCACTGAAAGACTGTTTTAGCAATGACACTTAAGGTCGCCACTAAAGAAGTTCTTTCAGTGGTGACTTAGGTTGCTATTAAAAGTCTATCTTAATAGTGACATTAATAGTGTGTTTGATTGGATAATAGAAAGGGAAAGGGAGTTTAAAAAGTTGGTAGGTGCAATATGAAATAACTTTTGTTCTCTTGCTTTTAGAAAAAGTGATTTGATGGAAATGATAATTTGATAAATAGAGTAATAATTACAAAGGCATAATAAACATTATACAAACTATATAAAAGGAAATACATTAACAACTCACTAAACTAAATGGAGCATAAATGTTAACACTAAAGGTCGTCATTAAAAGAACTATTTTAGCTGTGACCTTCTTAATTAGAAGATGACTGCTATCATCACTAAATATCATTTATTAATGGTGACTTTTTTTTTGTTGTGGTTAAAGACTTTTTGCTACAAAGGTTCCAATGATGACTAAATGTTGTTGCTAAAAGTATTTAGAGTGACTTTTATAGTGGCAAAAAAGTAATTTTTTGTAGTAATACAATATAATAGCTCACTTTTACGTTATATCCCATACTAACTGCCTTGACTTCAATTAAGAAAACACTAGGGCATAAGCTAACCAACAATTGTCCTATGTGTAGATAAGTGAGCAGTAACTACTTTCGCTTTATTCCTATTCACTAATCCCTACCTAGGCAACATTCTAAGCATTTTCATCCTATTAGTTAACTTCTAGATTCATTTTTATGTTATTCAAGAGCCAACTAATAAACTAGATACAAGAAAAGTCACTAGGAGCATTAAGTATAGGCAATTACATCATAGATCATACATTAATCGAAAAGGACATAATCACCTCAAGTGATTAATCAACATAAAAAAAAATCTAATGGTGAAATTCAACAAGAAACACAAAAAACTAATGAAAAGACTATAGGACAATGGATTAGATCACCGTAGAATACAAAAGATATATTAATACAATACAATTCCACCATAGAAATATAAAAATACATCTAAACAAATAATTTTGATTCATAATCCCCTCTAAGAATGCTCTGATAAGCCTATAATTTGTTATGATTTTTTTAATATTTTAAGGGACTTATTATATAAATATTGATCTTATTTTATATTTTTAATATATAAAATTAGTAAAATTTAATTAAGCTAATATTTAGTAAGTTGTGGTTTTATTTCTTTATTTTTGAGTTAATTTTTTGTATTTTATATTACTTTAGTATAAATTGTGTTTTGTGTTTAAATTTTTAGGTTGTTAATTTGTTTAAAATTTGTTAGTAGATTATAAATATTAATTAAATGAATTTTATGTTTTTGTAGGCCTAAAATTACAAAGAAATAAGTTTAGAAGTTTTGGAATGCAAAACAACAAGCATTGAGAAAATTTGTTAGAAAAGGATCAAAAAAGGGAAAAAAAAAAGAAGAAGAAAAGACAAGAAAGCAAAAGATGATGCTCAAAATCGATGCTAAACAAAATGCAGCACTGCAGAGATAAATTTAAGTACCATGGCGCATTGAGAAATAAAAACAAAAAAGTCATGATGTAAAATTTTGCGCTGCAACACTTTTGGCTGCTCCAGTAAAAAAATTCATTTTCGCTATGGCGCTCACAATTCGTGAAAAAAGTAAAACACACTATTTTTTTAGCCACATTTTTTAGGATTTTGAAAGATTTCCAACACTTCTTCAAAGGAGGCCGTCATTCTAAAGGTTTTGGAGAAGAGAAAGAAGGGTTTGGAACTTCATTTGTTATGGAAAAAGTTTAGGTTTGAGAAAGATTTACATATTAAATTAGTTTTTCTTTTCTTCCTTTGATTTTTCTTGTATTTCTTTACCCATTTAGTTTATGCTATTTTCTTAATGTTGCTATTTCTAATAGTTATAAGTTAAATTTGTTGATTTGGAATTGTGATAAACTCTAACTTGTAATATGTTGTAATTATACTATTTGTATTTACAATTAATGGTATAATTTAATTACTCAATCCTTGTGCTTTATGCTTCTAAGTGTGTGAAAACCATTAGATGATTTGGGTAATCTAAATGAACTTGGAAAAGAGATTTTAGGACTTGACATGGATTGGGTAATGTGAGTTCATGAAATTTGCAATGTTGTGTGGATTGATTCGCTTGTAGGATAGGAATATACCTACAAATCTCACATAATCATATTAGGACCTATTCTTGATTAAGCCTTTAAATTAATTGCATAAGGAATTATGAATTGGTTAGGGGAATGCCTATATGTTAGTTGGAAGATGCTTAGCATTAAGAACAAGATGAAGAAAAGTAATTAGTTCATATGAAATTTTAAAAGAAGTTATAATCTCAAATCATTTTGCTTTTTAATTTTATCTAGAATGGTGTCTCTCTTTTATTTTATTTTATTTTTTTATATCTTTATTTTAGTTTAATTTCATATCACCTTTTATTTTTGACTTGATTTAGATTAAAGTGCATAATTTTAGTACTTAGCAATTATCTTAGTGACAAATTCTTGTGAAAATGATACTCTATTTATTACTTTATTATTGTTGCGATATGTATACTTGTGTGTACACTTAAAAAAAAAAAAGGCAACATGCTCTTATACTAAATTAAAAGAGAAAACTATCTTTGGAAAATGTAAAACAATGAACAAAGGTCAACAAATTTGTACATTGGAGAAAATTTATAAAAAACTTATAAAGCACTAGTCATTGTGATAAGGAAAATTATCTTGTCGCGACAAAAAGGTAACTTTGTGAAATCTGAATCTGGTTATGTTGTTTGTTGAGATGAGCAATTACTTCTCATCACTGCAAGAATTTGAATTAGGCTTCTTAAAAAATAATTGTGTTCTAGTCCTTGACCTTCTACAAATTGCCTCCAACATGTACAAAATTTATTTATTTACAACTAATTCCCGACAAAACAAATTAAAATACAAAATATGAGAAATTAAAGCTATACAATCAAAATTAAACTAATTACTTGTAAGAATATACTAAGGGCTTCCATGAGAAATATTGAATTGCCACAAAACTTATTTACAAGTAAAAGCTAATTTTCAAAATTCATTCAATAGTCCTTTTTGGAGTCTTTTTGCAAATTAACTCTAAATTACACCACATTAAACAACTTTACAAGTTTATAGAGAAATAGGCGTAAAATAGTCAAAAATCAATTTAAAAAAACCTCCAATAAATATTTTTTTTTAACTGAAAATTGATATTTTTAGGTACTTTATCGTTGCCCAATATCATAGGCATTATTTTGGCCAAAACTAAAGTCATTAGCCTTTTGACACTCAACTTTTCAAAATGTTAATGCTGCAATCATATGAAATTTGACACTGAATTTCTTTTATCGCTTGAAATTGTCTTTAGCTTAAGAATGCTATTATAGATAATAGGGAGAAAACTCCTAAAACTGTATCTCTTCACCCGAGCGGGTAGAGTTCCTCTTATTCTCTATATAAAAGCAATGAATTTTATTTTAATCATGCCCCAAATGGTTTCTTTCTCTCACTATTGGGTATTGATGGTAAAGATGTGGTTTATGTTAAACAAAACCATACTTCACCGTTGTCAAAATTGGAGATAAAGAATATAATTGCACTTAGGAAATTGGAAATCAGAGGTTATCTGACACGGAGAGCCAAACAAGTTCAGGTCAAACAAAATCCAAATATAAGTATCTCATGCTTATCAAAAAGGTCAAATTTCTCCTTGTAGTTTATGAGCTTGCTTATATATGTATGTATTTCTTTAGGGGTGTTCATTGGCTCGGTTGGCTCTAGGGGCCAGCCCTAGCTCGGCCTAATCAGGTCGGGTCGGGCCGGGCTAAAAATATAAATTGATAGAACTTTAAACAAAATTATATCGGGTCGGGTTAGGCCACGGGCAAAGACATTCTGCCCAACTTGCCCTAATATTTTTTTTTAATTATTAATATCTTGTCATCTTTTATATATATATATATATATATATATATATTATGTTTATTTTATCTAATTCTCTTTACATACTGTAACTTTCATTATCTATTTAAACTATATTGATGTACATGCTTACTGGCATTTCTTTTATTGAATAATAAAAATACATGTATTTACCTAAAACTAATTATGTTAGTATAACTTATATTTTGTTTGATAATACTAAGCTATTTTTTTATTATTGATAAAAACATGAAAGTTCCAAAAGCCTATTGTTCTGAAGTATATGCCTATGAGTTTACAAAAAAATATTTTTATATTAAGTATCAATTCATAAAAAAAAAATTTTCGGGCGGCCCTAAACAGCTCTAAAATTGGGCTTGTTTTGGGTCAGGCCGGGCCACGGGTATAAAAACATACCCGATGTCTTAATTGGGCCAGGCATCGGGCATACTAGATGTTTGACCTGACTCTACCCATGAACACCCCTATATTTTTTTTCTTCTTAAGCTTTATTAGCATGTTTTATTTTCACGTAATTTCTAGATCTTTAAATTCTTTGTTTTCCCAATCCATTGTACTTTTCTAATTGAATTTAGGATCAAATAGAGATTGGCTTGAGCTACAGCTGTTGCCCTTACATTACTAGGAAAGAAAAATCTATTTTGTGAGGCAATGAGGCTGAATATTTTGTGGCATTCAAATTCTATCTCATATATCAAACTCAGCCATATGTCACTGCTGTCTAAACTTAGAACTTTTTCTAGACATGACTTTTTACTTTACAATTCCTGTGTTAATTTTGGTCTCTCGGAAGTTTAATTTATGTGAAGTTCCTAAAATATTGATTTCTTATTCCTTCCTTTTAAATGCATGTTTATTGATGCACATGTGAATGTGTCACCCTTTACATCGGCCACCATTTTATTTTAGATAAAGGGAAGGCATATGCCATTGAATGGTAAAGAATAAATGCAATTTAACTTAAAATTTTGATTTTTTTTTTAGATGCAATTGTATTTATTTGTCTTTGTTCCCAATATCAGGAATTGAAGAACACAAAAAATAATTGTAGCTTTCCTTTTATCGAATATTACAACCATGCATGCGCTGAATGTTCAGGGCAATGGATGAAGAAACCAAAACTTCCAATAGGTGACAATGCTCCAAATATGAACTGGGTTAACCCTAAAAATGTTGCTTCCTTTGCTGCATCTCAGGTTTGATTCTTTTTTCTTCACTTTTGAAGCTCATTTTAAGATTGATACCTATAGTTTATGTGATAGGATTGGCAACATTATAAGTAGCCAGCAATTGTGATGGAACAATCAAGCAAAGCGTAAATATGACCGTTTGGATGTACGAGTGTTGTGTGCTAACTTTTATAAGCATCATTTATGATGAAACTTCTACTCGATTATTAAAGGAAATGGAAACAGTATAAATGAGCTCATTTATTTGTCTCCACTTTTCTGTGTTGTGCAATAATTAATATAAGTGTGTTGTGTTCAAATTTTCATATCAGTACGTCGGTAAGATGCTTGTTTAAGTTGAAATTAACTAGACAAGTTTGCATATGAAATGTTAAGGATACCAAAAAAATTACAAGGTCTTAAAATTAATCTACAATTGTACATAAGTATCGTACTTGTATGAACAGGTAATGGCAGTATATATGAAGCGGTACCTGCTAATTGCTAAGACGATTTCAGTGTTTTTTTTTTTACTTGTTTTTCTTTTATGCATGCAGTCAAATCATTCCAGTGTCAATATGCGTCAAGAATGGAATTGCATATTTGGTTGAAATGTATCAAATGTATTCCAAATCTCCAGATAAATATGATATTTCTTTCACTTATGAAATCTATCATGAAATATTAGCTACAACTGTATATGCTCTATATGCAGTTAATTGGATGACATATCTATGAAATTGCAGTATAATAATAGATGCTCTATATGCAGTTAATTGGATAACATACCTATGAACTTGTAGTATAATAATAGATGCTCTATATGCAGTTAGTTAAATGAGTGAGATTTGAGGGGAAAGCGATGTACAAGTGCTAGCAGCTTACATTTATGGAGGACATAAATAATATATTTGCTGGGAAAAATGTAACTCTCTCATATATTTGCTAAATTTTACTGCTGTTTTATAGAGGACATATGTTGCTTACTTTACTGCTACAGTTGATGCAGGTCTTTCTACTCTGCTATTCATCAACTAACTTGATGATCATCTCTTCGAAATGGTAAGTCCTCATGTCAAGTTGATCCGGAAGACAATCGTATGGAAGATTTATACTCTTTCAATATAAGAACAATTTTATTAGAGTCGGTGTTTGATAAGTAATTAACTTCCATATTTTAGTACTTAACATCGAAGTATTGTACTTATATTTTTAATGTGTTATCTAACTTTATTGCTTTCTATATATTTCTTCTGTTAAATTATTTTAGATTGTTTATATTTTGAAAAAGTTTAAACGAAGTAGCCTTTTAATATTATGCTTCATAACTTACTTCCATATTTTACTCCTTAACATTGATGCTTCATGCTTTTATTTTTAGCTCGAGATCTACCGGTATTTCTTCCTCTATATTTCTGATTTATTCAATTATTTTGGACCGTTCATATTTTGAACACATTGAACCAAACCTTTTAATATGAACTAAAAGAATCATATAAATGTCAATTCCCATCTATTGGTATACATCGTGCATCGCTTGGACATTGAGCTTGTTAAACGCAAGATTGTGGCCCATTCTTCAAATAATGTTCATGGGTCAATCATGCAAAAAGCCCAAAACCAAACGGTGAAGGCTTAAAAGGGCAAACCATGCAAGATCATATAAACTGCGTCCAGCCAATAAAAAGTCTCTTTGATAAAAAAAAGACGCAACGTTAAGCAGATAAAAGTATTCGCCCGTAAGCACAGAACTGTATAGTACGCGTTAATCCAGTTTTAAACAAGGAATAATTTTTCTTCTTCAGCGTATACACCATCCTTCTCTCAATTTAAAACTGAGTTTTTCAAACATCTTTATTTTGAACCAATTCTCAATATTTTTAGCAATCTTTGAAAAATCAATTTGTCTACAAAGATTCAGAGAGAAACATATGTAAAATAGAACACAGCGACAAGAAAAATTCAGTATAGAAGTAACTTCTAGCCATAACTATGAATTTTTATATAAACTTATTCAGGTAGTCTCCTAATTAATCTAATGACATTTCTCAAAAATGGAATATTGATGTCATAATTGTTGGGTTAGAGACCCATATATTTAGTACTGATTTCTTCCCGTCATGAAAATCAACTGCCTATAAATAGGGGTGTTCATTGGCCCGATGGGCAAAACTTTAAACAAAACTATATCGGGGGGGCCGGGTCGGACCACGGGCAGAGACATTCTGCCCAACTTGCCCTAATATTTTTTTTAGTTATTAATATCTTGTCATCTTATATATATATATATATTATATTTATTTTATCTAATTCTCTTTACATACTTAACTTTTATTATCTACTTAAACTCTCCTTATTTCTTAATTATTTTTATTATTGATGTACATGTTTACTGACATTTCTTTTATTGAATAATGAAAATACACGTATTTACCTAAAATTAATTATGTTAGTATAGCTTATATTTTGTTTGATAATACTAAGCTATTTTTTTATTATTGATAAAAACATGAAAGTTCCAAAAGCTTATTATTTTGAAGTATATGCCTATGAGTCTACAAAAAAATATTTTTATATTAAGTATCAATTTATAAAAAAAAAAAAATTTCGGGTGGCCCTAAACCATTCTAACTTGCCCTAAAATCGGGCTTGTTTCGGGTCGAGTCAGGCTACGGGCATAAAAATAAGCCCGATATCTTAATCGGGGCCGGCATCGGGCATACTAGATATCCGGCCTGGCCTGGCCCTGCCCATGAACACCCCTACCTATAAATAAGGGAAACTAATTTTCACATTGAGTGATAAAATAATTTACGAATATCATTTAATTAAACGCACCAATAATGAATATTTAGACATGTATTAATTGTGTAAAAATATGAAAGACCAAGAGAAATTAATTACAAAATTAAATGATTTTAACATTTCAACCATGCATTTCATTTCACCATGAATTTCAAAAAATAAACTATAACAAACTATATACACAAAAGAAATTGTCAAATAGTTCCATGTTTTGCAGCTACCCCACTATCTTATTTCCATATCTAATCTTATATCTTATCAGGCTATATGTGACTCCTATACAGTGGGCATCTACAAGTGGAGCCCAAGCCAAAAGGACAAGTAATTAACTGATGATATAAGGAGCACAGATAGTAGTTGTCTCATCTGTCCTTCAGGGCCAAGAACAATGTATTGTAAATTATGTAATAGCTACCCATCAACAATATATAGAATCAATCAAGACCCCACAGTTACAAAATAACATGGTGGCTACTAAACATGCTTCGTACACAGTCCTACATTCTCTAGTTCCTTTCAAATTTAAGGCCTATATAAAACAAGAACGGACAATGGAAAGTCATATTCCAGCAAGACTTATATGCACTTCCTTTTGCTGTAAGATTTTATAGTAAAATCATAATACATAAATTTTTTTCCAAATTAATTACCAGCACATCATTTGTTTTTCTAAAAGCATGTTTGGATGGGAATAATAGAGAAAAAAGAGAAGAAAAATTTTTATTAAAAACATTTATCTTGTTTAAAAGTATTAATAAGGAAAATAATGAAGGATATTTGTGAAGACCATGTTTTATTTGAGTGTCAAAGTGTAATAAATTGGAATACTATTACGCCTAATATTTTTAAAATTAGACTAATTATTAAACTAGAATAAGGAGTAATTCATGATTCAATAGTCATTGTAGTTAAATCAAGATCAAACTATTTTTTTAAAATATATAAAAAATATAAATATAAATATATAATATTGTATAATTAAATTAATACATATATTGTGAAATAATATTTAAAATAAATATAAATACTTAAAATATAAAAATTAGTTAAAATATTTTATATATGACAATAAATATATATAAAATGAGTTGGGTAAACTTCAATAAATATCATAATTTTCATCATAAAATGCCAAAATTTTGATTTAGACAAAAAAAAAGTCAAAAAATATTTTTTGACCAGTTTAATGTTAAACTACTCAATTTTTATGATTTTTAATCAATTCAACTACTTTTTAACTCATTTTTTCATCTAACCAATTTTTAAAGTCAACCAAATTGAAGCCATGGCTGATTCACTAATTTTCTAATCCAACTCACTGATTTGGTCCAATTTTTTGAACCATGATCACACCTAACATTGGGACAAAATCCAGAATTCACATATTTATTTTTCTAACTGCCCTTCCAAAATTTTATAAAGACATACCTCTTTTATATTTTTTAAATTCTTCCCATTTAAAAAAAAAAATTCAAAGAAGAAAAATCTTGCCAAACAAGGGCACGGCACTTTACCATTTATTCCTCTTCTTTTCACGTAGAAATCCTTCCTCTTTTCTTCTCCTTCCAACTCCTATGTAGACCCTAAAAGCTTTTTCACGTGGCATAATTTATAATTAAATTAAGAAACTGCATTTAATTAAGTTTTTTCTTTATCAACTGAAAGGTATGTGTTTGAGTTTTTAGGCCTTCATATATAACTTGACAATAATGTAGTGTTTTGGCTTTGGCACATGCATGCGATATTCGAAAAGCCTGCACTTGTTGACTATAACCAAAGAATCAAAATACAAAAGGTTTACGACTCTATATGTGAGAAAAGACTTTTCGGTAATGATTAAGTGAGTAGTTGATGACCAAGGCTTCTTTTGTTTTCTTGTTCTCACTCTCTCTTGCTGGTCCTTCTCCTGTGTGTTTTGAGTGCATGGTCCATACTGGTATTAAATGTGAATACACTGATTCTGATCCTTGATCTTATCATTTTGTAAATAGCAAAACTGCAGAGAGAGGGTTCAGTCACTTTTGGGGATCATTTGCGTCCTGGACTCTACTCCCATTCTTCACTCTCTCTGGTCCTGCCTGCCTTTGTTTCTGACTGTGTTTCTCAGTATCCCAGTGGTAAAAAAACAAAACAAAACCAAAAAAAATCAGTAAAGGTTTCTTTTCTTTCAGAAATTAGGGTTTAATTTTTTCTTACATTAAAAATATAGGTCATGTGGCGATCATTTGATCATAAAGTTTCAAACATGCATGGCTAGCTGCACAATTATCTATTCTGAGATTCTAATGCCATAGCCAGCTAGCTGAATGCCTGAATCGCTTTCATGTCAAAAACCTATAAATATCAAAAGCGTTATAATTGTGATGCATATTGCAGTTCAGGATTGAGCTAGAGATTTATCATTATACATTTAGATACCCGTCTAATATTTCTCATTTTTATCTTTTATAAGTATATGTTTACATTTGCAATTTGATGCTTGTAACATCTCAAGTAGTTTAGGCCACGCATTTTGCAGCTCTAGCTGCAGCTTGCAATAGAATCAGCTAATAAAACTTGTCCGGAACTCCTAAAAGTTTAACCCTAAAGTTCATAAGACCCAAGTCTTATTATATTAAATTTTAATTATATAATTTCTTCTTCCTATGCCAAACTGCCTTCAATCCTAGCTAGCTAGTAATTGCAAATTAAGGATCTAAAATCTTTTGTTTTCAGAAACAGAGATTGTGAAACTTCTCTTTTTCATACTAAATAAAAAGATATGAAAATTGAAGATATAAAAGAGTTAAATAAATAAATAAATATAGAAAAAAGTTGGAGAGTGATATATGAAAGTGGTCCAAAGATTGAAGGTTAGTACAGATACAATGATTTGGATAGATCGCTGGATGTGCAGTGCATGCGTCCAGTGATCCATAATTTGCAGTTAATAAATTAATGGGAAGGCCACGCCGGCCATGGGAGGTAAAAGACGAAGAACTTGTGCAAACTTTATGGTACAATCTGCTTTATGATCGTCGTGAATAATGCAACTTCCCCCATCACCCTCTTAATTAGCCCTAAGTCCCTAACGTCCTACTTTTGTAGGGTGGGGCTCCTTTCATCAAATATATATATATATATATATATAGGTGGGGCTCCTTTCATCAAATATATATATATATATATATTTGTTTAGATTACTTTTTTTAAATTGTATAATTTTTCACTTATGATTAATTGTCACCAGTATATTAATATCTTTCAGTTCACTTCTATTAAATTATAAAATAAAAGAATTGCTAGCTATACATAATCAACGCTTAATATGTATCATAATCGTAAATTTTGCCTTCAAATTACAATACAATATCACTCAATTTATTGAAAATTACTATTGATTTCTGATCTTTTAGCCATATTACAATAAATTTCTTATTGTTTAAATGATCAGACAATAAATTATATTGAGTTTAAAACATACTACATATGCCTCTCTCTATATACTGAAAAGTAACTTCTGCCCATCTCCATTTAGTTAGATTTCTATCGATCATATACTAGTGAGTCAAAGAATAGAGAGAGAGAGAATAAAAATAAAAATGGATGAAACTAGTGATGAAAAATTGATGTTTTAATTAAAGGTATGTACAACGCACACATGTTTAACTCTGTTCAATTTAACGTTTGATTTAAATGATAAGCTTATTACAATAAAATTGATAGATCAATAAAACAATTATGATTTTTTTAAAATTAAAAAAGCATATTACAATTAGCTAAGGCAGACCTCATGGTTGGTTATTATAACTTTCTCTATAATACATTATGCATGAGCAAAGTCATATTACAATGACATCAGAGGAAAACCAAAAATTCATATTTTATAATTCCAATAGCTTAGTTGTCTTAATTAGTATTTCACTTCCTCGAAGGGCCACAATGGTTGTAATTAATTATAATTTGTTTATATAGTAAAGTATGCAACATAGTAAAGTGATAGCTACCCTCACATAACCATAAAATAACTCTCCGGATGAGATTTGTTAATCAGGGGGGAAAAACATCTTATTTCATATATTTTCACACATATACTCCTTATCATTTTGTTTGGTTCAAAGTATAGTAAGTATTTAAACTTGTGTACTGCTTACAAAATTACTAAAAAAATAAATAAATAAAAGAGTCTTTTTGTTGTAAAAAGTACATTGGATCAAGAAGCAATTTATATAATTAAACAAAAGCTTGACGTTAAATTTTAGGATCAATTTTAGTATTCATTAAGATTAATTGTGGGTCAATTTTGAGTCCAAGTAAAAGGAAAATATTTATAGTAATTAAAAAATTGAGTATTACTACAATTCATATTTTAACAAGTAAGTAATTATTTGTTAAAATTTAGGATTCAACTCAAATATAATTTAAAATTGGGTTATATAAAAAATAATAAAAAAAAAAAGAGAATACTAAAAATGAGCTCCAAGTAAAGAGATCAGTATTTACGTATTTGATTAGTTGTGTCGAGGTATTGAATTCTGACTCTAGTTTTTATTAAAGTGTTCGATTCTATAACAATATCATTTAATCCGTTTAATTAGCAAGTCAATTTAAGCATCAATATTAATTATCAAGGTTTTTGTGACTTATTTCATATCAAAATATCACTACCTAAAAAAATTCACATAATTAATTATCAGTTACATCAAATAAAGTAAAATCAATATTAGACATCAAATAAAACAAATTTGAATCATTGGAAGCAAAATATAATTTAAGCCTAAGTCATAAACATTGTATTATAACTAGATTTCATGGTTTTTCCAAATTTATGTATCATCACCCTTATTCTAAGGCCTATCTGGGCGTGAAAGGGTGAAGATATAGAGGTTAGTAAAAATCGAGATATAGGGAAGTTTTGATCAATTTGTTGTTCGTAGAGAATATATATTAAATAATTGACAGTACAAATAAAAATTATTTCAGTTCCCCAAAATTTCACAATTTCATTCCCTTTATTTTCATTCATATCTAGTATATCCCCAAATTAAAAAGCATAATATTGTTCTTGGAAATGCCAAATGAAAATATAGTTGCTGCCTCTGCTGACCCAAAAAAAAAAATCAATAGTTGCTTAATTAACTCTATTTCTTTCTTTTCTTCTAATAAACACCTATTTTACAAAAATAAAAATGTTTTTTACTTACACCAAAAAAAAAACTATGAGACAAAACAAACTCACATGTGGCTCTTGACAAGTTAGAGATAAACATTGAATTTGGATAACTAATTAAGTCTACAAGTTAAAAAACTATACAACTAGGTTATAGAAGAGATACAGCAAGAATATTAAATAGTTATCCTTCTATATATACCAAATATTTTCAGTTATTATTATCGTAAAAATACCCGAATTGTTTAGCCCTTTGGCATGTATTTTGATACATATTAGGCAGCAAATCTTTCTCTCTTCTTTTGGTACCAGTAATAAATCACTTTGCTTCTTTCCGTTTAATTTTTGCCGACCATATATTCTTCATGATCACAATTGACCAAAAAGAGGAAGACCCACCATTTCCTTTTCCCCTTATTAAGTAAGATCAACAAATTGTCTATGTCTTCTATGAAAGAAAAAAAACAAAACAAAACAAGTTGTCTATATCTTGTTTACTTTTCTCTCTTAATTTTCTTATAAATTGTCTATCCCAACTCTCAAAGCATGTAATTATCTTCATTAGAAGAGAAATCATAGTGCAGCATAAATTAACAAATTAGGTAACTAATTAAAACCAAACTTGAAGACTTCATCTATGATGACAAAATTTCACTATTAGGAAAAGATAATTAATATAAAAATTTTCATAAACATTTAATATATTTTTTAATTAAATTTTGCATTAATCTTAACAATTAATCTATATACGGTATAACATTCTCTCTCTCTCTCTCTCTCTATATATATATTAGATTACAAATAGTCAAAATTTAATGCAAAAGGTAAGGAAGAAATTTATTATATATTTATGATATTTTTGTATTTAACTCTATTTGTGATGTGAGGGTTTACGATTACTCTTCTCACTATATACATATCTCATCTCTCACTTAAGATAACAATTTTTTTTACCTACAGTTTTAATATTGAAAAATTAAAAAAGTTAAAGTGATTTTCAAGTTGAGTTAAATAGTTCTCTATTATTTTATTAAATTCTAGTAAAATATTTTTTTAATAACTATAGAATATAGTTACTGTAGATTATAGCAATAAACTAGTTACCAAATATGACCTCATTATATATTTCAAAAAAGGCAAGAGAACAAAAGAAACAATTTGATCAAGAAATTAAATACCAGGGCTAAAACATTATATGTTTTTTCTACTACTACCATATTAATTAGAAATTAGAAAAAAAAAAAAGTATCATATTTTGTGCAATATTTCACACACCCATAAGAAGAGCAAATCTCTTTCTTCTATTTTAGTTTTTTAAAATGGCATTATGAGTTCTAAAACAGAATGAATTAACCAGCACTTAATTGGTCATGTAATGATTTTTTTAAAATTTTTTTATTAATGATTTTTTTATTAATATCCATCATTGATTTGTGATCTAAAAATAATCATTTCCTTCGTAAGATTACTAGCTCCTCAAGTGATGATCTTATGTTCTCCGGAACACAGGTTTCCTATAGTTATGACATAATTAATAATTAAATATATAGAACAATATTTTATTAAATAATTACTCCAAATATTAATCTATTTAATAAATTAATCATTTTAAAAATAATTAATTTGATTTTTATGTAATTAATGAGTATGATTTTAGTAATAAATCCATTAAAATAGGAAAAATATTTTTGCATATTTAGTAACATTTAATAATTAATTGTGTCATAACTAAGAAATATGTATTTCCAAAAACATAAATTCATCACTTATATCCTCTTACTTGATAACCCATATAAATATATCATTAATTTTATTTTATTATTTTGCAATTTGAGTTTGAAACATGAAATTTTAACATACATACATGCAAGTGGCTTTGACAAGCAATTCTTAGCATAACTTTTTTGGGTTAATTTTCGCTCTAACTAGGATTTGAATTTAGATCATTCAATCTTAAAAACAAACCCAAATACCACTAAGCCAAAGTTCATTGCTAATTGTAATATAATTTTAAGTTACTCTACTTTTTGTTCTTGATACACGCACAAGATATACGTAAAAACTTTTATTAAACTACATAATATGTCATTGACGTTAATCTTATTTGTTGCAACCTTTAGCATCTCATTTAACTTTATAAGCAGCCTGCAAATTAAAAGTACTGAATGGTATTGACTAATTTTTTAAATATTGCTTAAAATTTTGAAATCAAAGAATTATAATCAATGTATTAATTGGACTTTCATCTTTTTATGTTCTTGATTTAATGTTAGTAAACTTCACCTTCTAAGGTGATAAAATTCAAATTCCATGAAGAGTGAAAAATATTAATTAATTGATACTTATTTATAGTTGAAGTTCATACCTGTTGTATTAGTCAAATGCAAGATCCTTTAATGCTGTTTTCTTCAAGATATTTAGTGGTATAAATATTTTTTACCTGTATGCAATATGTAAAAATCACCTATCATCAAAGAAAGAAAAATTGATTTAAATAGGATTAGATTGGTTTAAGGAATAACTTTGAAATATGATATAAGGTTATATCTATTGTGCAGTGCTAAACTAATTGCTAAATTTAAATATTAATATCCCAATTTATATGCAACCGTTATAAGATGTCATAGTTAATTCCACACAAAGAAAAATCCCATATTAAAAAAAATCTTGGCTAATTAATATTTCTAATATGGCTTAGGTCAAATATTTAATTGATCATCATTAATAATGGACAAGAGTACTCACTCTGATTGGGGATGGAGCTTTTGTTTCTGCTCTCCTGCATAAAACACCCAGAACTAGCAAATATTAATTAACATACATGAACTAGATGGAACTAACATGGGTACCACGCGTAATGTCCTTTCATAAGAGAAATGAACATGTAAAATTATGATTCAGTACCATATGTTATATAATGTTTTAAAGACAAAATCCTGAGAGACAATTCACAGAACAATCAAACAATCACAATTCACAACCTTTATCATAAGATCAGACACAATACAAAATAATCAATTTAAATATAATAAAATAAACATGAGGCTTATAATCCAATAAAAAATTTTCAATTTAATCTATTAATGGGTCGAGGTATAAAAGACTGATTTTACGTCCAACTTATCAATTAATCAACCAGCAATGCATATGTATTTTACGAGTGGTACTAGTGTACATATAGTATTTCATACATATATGTAATTATAGAAGGAAGCATCTAAGTAACTAGATTCTACATCATGTTTGCAAAATAAAACATGACTAAATTAACAATCCATCTTTTAATTATATTTTTGCTTTAAGGCTTCAACAGCTATTGTCTTTCCTTCTTTGACTATATATCTTCTATTTTCATTGACTTATTTTTTAAGGGGATTGCTATACCTCCTGCAAGGAAAATTAGTTCAAATTAATACAAGACTTTAATTAATTAACTCATGACTAAGTAATCGTGTTACACAAAATAGGAGGGAATATATACAACCAAAAAAAAATCTACAAAAGATAAGGATTTTTGACAGAAATTTGCTTTATTTTATATCGTTACTTATTTATTTCTTTCCCACCTTGTTAGGTTAAAAGCATTTTATTGTTCCTTTCATGCTATATTTTCCAGCAGTAATATTACTAGTCAGAATACATGTATTCTTCCAAAATGAGCTTTTGAAAAATTGACACTATACCCAACCCAAGGATCTGAGATCCTATTTTAACAGAAAGCAATCACAATTAAGCGTGTAGCAAAGGAAAAATGTCCTATGTATGTATCTGTCTTGTCTCACTTACGGTAAAACTTCCAGTCTTCTACATTACTTTTGCTTCCTTCTTATCCTTTTTATGCTATGAATGGTCTATCTCTCTCACATGTGAATTTAATTTTCAGACCTATAATAGCGGCATTTTAGCTTAGTTAATTTCAATTATCTCTTACACTAAATTAACAGTGAGAATATTATAAATATATCAAGTGATGTAAAAGTGCATGTACATATCTTTAAAACTTGAAAGCAAATGCATCTCTACAACCCCCTTTTTTCATACAAAACACAAGATTTCTTAGTAATGGCTAGTTCAGATTGATCGAATGCGCGCATATATATATATATATATATATATATATATATCTTAATTAAATAATATCTCCCACATCTCCTGTCCAACTATAGCTTGACATTACTAGTCCATATAATCTTGGCAATCATTTATTCCAAATATATACATAAAAATAACCAGTGATCATCAGTTTCAACTACCAACAGTAAGAACACTGTGACGAAGACTAAAGTAAACATGACATGAAGAATGTAATCTAGATTAGTTAAACATAGTACAGCGCCGTTCTATATTTTTATAACCCATATATATTACTTATGCAATTTGAACTCTACAATCAAAGATATAAATAGCATCTGAATTTAAGAGACAAAGCAATAGAATTTGCTGTCATGATACATGTAGTCTCATCAGAAGTAGGTTGCTTACTCTTTTCAGTCTTGAAATAAAGGGAAAAGCCCACTTTTGCTGTCCTAAAGCAAGTTTTTGTACAGTGGTAATCTAACAAGGAGGCGGCTGCTAAATAGGAGAATACAAAATTGTAAGAAGAAAGAAAACAAGCGAAGTCAACTACTCATCGATTAATGATATATATAGTATCTATACTTAGCAACAAGAAAAAGTAATCAATTAAAATGGATAGTGCTGGAATAATAGAAACAGAAAATTTTTTCGAAAAAAAAAACAATCACCTTTTTACAGCTAGCTGTACAACCTGCGAAGCTAAAATGCCTCAATAAGCAGAAGCAGAAGCGCAGCAGCAGAATCAGCAGAGTTTGTGAACAACATCAACCCAACAAGGCTAACAGAAACCTTAGAGAATAAAAGCAACAAGCTTTTCTGTGTCTACCCATTAAATGCAGTGAACAGAAAGAAAGAGATATCATACACTATCGAGCAATTAAAAGACCCCAGAAAAAATAAAGAAAGAAACTAAAGCATATACCATTCGATATATATATTGCATTACTCTTATATATACACAATTGAAAGGTCTGAAAAGTGAAACGTAGTTGATCCCCCATGGATTTCATTAGCCTTTCTTGGTTGCGAAACGATTTTCCATTTCATCAGGACCCAAACAAACGTACCCCATCTAAATAATATAATTAATGCATTGAGCGGTTCAAAATGTACTAAAATCCAAAAGCTAATTAATTAAACACTAATTATTTATAGAAAAAAAAGAGAAAAAAGAAATTTAAATATAACATAATGCTGCAAAACAAATTGTTTCAATTTGATCACTGATTCACTGTCGGAATTGGAAGGAGGGGCTCAAATCAAAAAGCACTGAAGTTTTCCCCTTTTGATCCGCAAAGCTTGCTGCTGATGATGATGAAGAAAGTGGGTGTTCTTCTTCATGGGGTTTCCTCAGATATTGAAGATTTGGTGAGGAAAGTGATGAATCGGCCACTGGCACATGTCCTACCGCAGTTGGTGGTGAAGAACATTCCATGTTCACCCCAAATAGCCTAAGCTTCTTTCCTGCAGTATCAGTAATTCTACTACTACTAGAATTGCTCTTACCATGGACTACTGGCACGGAATCGATGACCATCGGAGTTACATTGCCGCCTCCCTCTCGCTGGCCCAACGGGTTTCGATCTCCCGGTGCGGACGTCCTCAGGAAGTAAAGCGACCCAGATCCCAAATTCAGCTCATTATAGCTTCCTTGACTTCCACTGTAGAGCTGGTGGTGTTGTCGCTGGTGCTGAACTAGTTGCGGCTGCTGAAAGGGGTAATTGTTGTAATTCACTTGCTGGAAATTCTCGTGGTGTCGCGGGGGCACCATCGGTGCCACCGCGGGAAGCGAGTATAATCTACCATCCCATCTGATGGAATATTGATTTGGAAGAAGTAACGGCGTAATCAGGGTGCTTGCGACAGCTTGGCGATGATGATCGGGGCCGGTGTAATCGGGCCGGCGCCTCCAGTCTATGTACAACCTATGTCTATACAATTCGCCGAGGCCGCGTTGGAATGATACAATGTCGCCGGCGTCAAGCTTCTTCTCTTTAACAAAACGGCTCCACCCCTTGGTCATGACATAGCTCTGGCTGCTGTTCCAATACGAGTACCGGAACCGCCACAGCTTGCCGTTCCGGTCCTCGAAATTCAAGAGCAGGCCTTTCTCGTTGGAGGATGAGTCGAGCGGGAAGTACCGCTCGGCGTGCTGTTTTGGTATCACAAGGCGGTTCAGTTTGCCCACATCGCTCGGCGTCACAACTTTATCAAACATATGCTCTTTCTCAATAGGATTGTTGGCTTCATCTTCTTCCTTGTTTCCGAGTGATAAGTCCATGAAATCTAGCTTTTTGGGATTATTAATGGCGGAATTGGAATTAGAAGGTGAATCTTGATGGTGTAACCCTAACCCAGATGATGAATTGTGAGATTCACAAGGGGTTGTGGCCTCTGGAGATTGTTGATGATGATGATCGTGATGATGAAGCATCCCCAACCATAGATTTGAAGTTGATGAAGAAGAGAAGGGATAGTATTGCTTACTGCTTTCTTTATTACTCCTTTGTGCTAATTCCTCTTCCTCCTCCAGTAATTCTTCTTCTCTGCTATGATCAGAATACCCTTTTGCAGCTTCTCGAATCAATTCCATGAAATTTTGAGTGACCCACTTGATTTCTAACCTCTGGATCTCAGAAAAAAAATAATAATAATAAAAGAAAAAAATCAAAGAAATTAAAAAAAAATGGAGCTTATTTTTGGGGAAGTGGGAGTGTGAGAGATTAATGTCAAAAAAGCTTACCAATTAGAAACAGTTGAGATAAGATATATACTTTTCCCCCAAGATTGTGAGAAACGTAAACAGGTTCGCTAATCAGTAGTACAAGAAAATTAAGAGTCGGTGCCTTCTTATTTGACTAGGAGGGGCTTCAAACCCTAAAGAAAGACAGGCCATGGAAGGGGTCAAGTTGTTGTTATTGTTGACCTACACAGCTTAATATAAGAGGAGAAGAAATTAGAGGGAGAGAAAGAGAGAGTTTTCTGTTCGTGAAGGGATAGAGAAGAGGAACAACTAGTTACCTCACAGGAAGCTTCTTTACAACTAGAAAAGAAGCAAAAGTTTTCTTCCAACCTCTGTTTATATTCTTCTCATGAGATGGAAGGAAAGAGATGGGGAGAGAGAGAGAGAGGATTACTACTACTACACTACTACGTGGGGGGCCCATGAATAATGTGGGCATTGGGGTCATGTGAGCAACTTGTCGTTTTCATCATATTTGGTATAATCTGTACAATATATGCTTCTGCTTTGCGAGCAAAACGCCAGTTGTTCCAGAACCTATACTAACTTGTGTTCAATTTCCACACTACTCAATTTAATACACAAAGTTTCTCATTCTTATAACTTAACGTTCTGTTTCTAAATACTTGACTTTTATAGCTATCGAGTATTGAAACCTTTTCTGTATAAGCACGTGTCATGTATACATTAAGTACATATTTATGGAATAAACAAATTAAAATTGGTAGGCAATTTTGGCAAATTTAGAATATAATACTTTTAATGTATAACATCTCCAAATTGATATGAAAAATTAGAGCCGCAAAACAAAGATCTTAAAATGATATTGATGCTAATATATTATGAATGTAAACTGAAAATTAATTAAGTATAAAATTTTAATATTTATTATCACGTTCTTTGACAAAAACAAATTAAATTATGTAGAGATATTTGTTTTAAAAATTTAATAGTATAATTCTAGGCAGTGAAAAATGTCCGCCAGAATAAATACCATTAAAATCGTTTGAGATGAGGACGACTTAGCCCAAACAAAACTCTCTAAACCATTATGCTAAAAATTTGTTTAATTTAAAATTTTCAATGGCAAATTAACAGTAAAAAATTTTGGCATTTTGGTTCTCTCACACTGTGTAGTCAAAGAGAGTATGCGAAATAAGAGAATAGATTCTATGTAAGTAACAGCCCGTTGGTTAGCCTCTCAAAAACCGAAATGGAGATGAAATCCATTTCTACAACATATAATACTTGGAGTGGATCCAAACCGAAAACTTGGGGTAAGTGTTGTGTTATTCCTTAATAGTAAAGGAATGGGGTAAGGTAACTAGTGGTGTTGCAGAAGGGGTGGGGGGGAGTAGAGTGTTAGGTTTAGAGTTAAATTGAAATTTGACTTTTGGTGGCATTGATGGTTTACTGCGGAGATGGTCCCAGAGAGTAAGGAAAAAGATGTTTTGGCTAAGAGAATGAAAACAGAGCACCCTGCAGGCAGGCGCCTTCTGCCTTTTCTCTATATACACCCCCTTCATTACCTCTCGTCCCCAGTTCCGTCCTAAACCCATTAAAGATTCTCCAACGTATATTAAAAAATATATATCCTAAATAAGAGGTGGGAGCGTAACAAAAAAAATTATAAATTAACGATCTAAGTTAATTTAAAAATTAATCAGTATAAATGCATGCATTGTTATTGACTTGTTATGCCATTATATATATATATATATATATATTGTTTAAGTGATACAATTTCTAATTTTATTAATTTTCAACATTGAATCTTTGATGTGGTTGTTTTCGGATCAAATTGATATGGTTATTTTTAGCTGCAATATTTTAATTACTGTGATATAAAGTTATTAGGATTATTCTGCTATATATAGATCAATTGCTATTAGGTTTAATGAAATTAAGCAGAAATAAATATGAACTGAAAATTTTCATTAGTTTTATAAATTTCAGATTAAAACAGTCACCACTATTGTCAGTTTCCTTAATCTTATATATCAAACAGTAGTTGCCCATGTCCCAAGGGATTGGCCGAGTAATTAAGAAAATGTGTTTCCTATCTAAAATACTTGAGTTTAAATTTTTAGGCCAACACTCAGAATTTATTTTCCTAAAAATATTAGGCCAATACAAGGAATAATGCACTCTTAAAAATTTCTCCATAAGGGACTTAGTCTCACTTTAAGCACAAACTGATTCGAAGATACCCTTAATAAACATAAATTACCCAAAGAAAAAAAAAATTGCTTTTAATTTGCTTTTCTCAATTAAATTAATGGTAAGATAGACATTTAGTCACACACATGCGTACATGCGTGCGCACATATTAATTAAGGAGAATTAGAGTTAAAGATTTAAAGTTAAAAAAAATTACTCTAAAAAATCTATTTTCATTATTTTAAGATAGATTATCAAGAATTTGAAATAAAATCTCCTAAACTTAATAGTAATAGATCTTTCGGAATAAATTTTTTTAACATTGAGACCTTAACTCTAATTCTCCTTATTAAATAACTACAAATAATATGTTGACAAGGGTAAACCCTAGCTAAGGTTAATTACCATTAGTTATTATACATAAATATCAATTTCAAACTTTGAGTTCTGCAGCTGCTATTATATATATGGAGACAACTTTACTTTAAGGAAAAAAAAAAAAGGAATAAGAGAAGTTTTGTACATGTATAACAGTTCATCTGTGGCAGGACTATGAATATAATTCCATGCATATATACAATATCCATGTGAAGGACATTAATTAATAAGGGAAACATATGGCTAGAGGGTTGTACCCAAAAAAAATTGTCATTCTATTTGTAATGATCAATTAAGCTTTAATTAAAATACTTTTAATAAGCCCTAGCTTGATAGAAGCTGGAGTTTTAATTATGTGATTTGTTGAATATATATAAACAATACATCCTTAAATATATTTTCAGACTTTCTGGTTGTTGTAAAAAATTTTAATTTGTTCTCTATGATTTTAAATAAGTCAATTTTATCCTTCGATCTTTAAAGATAATGCAATTAAACGTTGTTGACTTAGCTTTGTTTGTGTAATAACAAAATTAAAGTGAAGTCCGTTACAATCAACTATCATTTGGACTATGTGGAATTTTTAAATGATAAGTAATTAAGTGAAATTACATTAATTTTTAGTCTAATTAATTTAAAGAGAAAATATATTGAGGAATGAAGATTATGTGTCAAAGATATAACATTTTACATGATTGCTTTAGTCATCCAATAAATCTATATAGTCCAAATAACTTTTTGCGTAAGTGAGTGCAGCTACAACATTATTAATACTTTGCATTTTAACATAGACATAAATATGACAGAATAACTTAATCACATTATTTATTTTAATATTGAAAGACGATGTTGATACAATTTAATTAAGTTTAAAGGAATTCAACTAAAATTTTGACGATATTAAAAGGAAAAAAAATAAATCAACCATATAAGTTGTCGGAATAAAGCCAAAATTAGTCGAAAAAAGCATTGAAAAGCAAGTCGGAAAAGCTAAATAATTAAGCTGTTTTCCTGCGCGTAGTTGACCTTAACCAGTCATATCAATCATCAATCTACATTGTGTGTTTGATATATGGCCAGGTAGATCGATTAACATTACTAACCTGGATAGGGTATTTATGCATGAGCTGTTCCCCCTAGTCTTCTTGGAAGATTATCCCCTCACCTAATTCAATTTCCTGCAAGTCAGATAATTATTAAGATCATGAACAGTTATGGTGTTTGTGTGTGTGTGTGTGTGTGTGTGTGTGTGTGCGTGCGTGTCTCTCTCTCTCTCTCTCTCTAATCCTAATTTCAAAACCTCACAATATTGTATCTTTAGTATTACAAAGGAACACTAGCTAGCTAGCTGAAAATTTGAGAGTTGAACCTCCGAGACAGTCTGTTTAGCTTTCTCGTTTCCTGCTTCTATTATTACTGAAAGTTCCAAAAATAAAAAATTAAAAAAGAGTCAATATGTTTAGTATGAAGAGATTTGTTTAAAAACATTTTCCTAAATATATTAAAAAAAAAAGTCTAAAATTTAAGAAATTTTAGTTTCAGCATTTCCATTAAATCTTTGGTGGTATTTTTGTAATTTATGTAAGAAAGTGTGAATTCTTATTACTCTGTATCATATGAACCTTCCTATTGATAGTCAGAAAAACAAATTAAATTTTTAACTTCACACAAAGTATATTTTAAGAAACCAAACGCATGCCAAATTGTTTGAACCAAAGAACCCACAGAAGGGACAAAGCAAGCTAGTGATGTAAATTTTATACAGTTTAAAAAGATGAAAGGGTTAATGACAAATTATAGTGCATATATGCTCAAGTAAATATTAGAGTTCATTAATGGTAGAAGTTAACAAGTTAAAGCAGCCATAATTGGGAATTTGTTTTTAGTACTCATGTAGTACTAATTAAACAGCAACTATTACTATCATTGACACATTATTATGCAATTTAATGTTTAAGTTGAATCTAAAAATTTATTCATTTATCAAAATATAAGTAGTAAAAATATTTGATTTTTCACAACTACAAAAATTATTATCAATGACAGTAAATATAGATAATGTTACGTTCAAATCCTCTAATTAATGCATCAAAAAGATTACTACTAGAAATTGCAATAAATATTTCTCATGATCAGAAAGTTACTATATTCAAGAGTAATTTCAATTTACAGCCCCATGAATATAGATGACTTGGTATGATGGTATCTGAGTTTATAACTTCAAATGTCATCATGCAAGGATTAGTCCAATATTAAAAATAAAAGATACAGTTTGCTGCCATTATGTTCTAAAAAGCATGTGATGTCGTATATTGTTATCTATGGCAAAACAAAATTATGTTAATGTAGAATATGCCTTTACATGACGTATTTAAGATAAGACCACATGAAAAGAAATATGACACATCAGAAAAATTACATATATATATATATATATATTTATGCCATGGTCACCGAATTATTTGTATGCCTGTCTAAGAAAAATTAGGGGGTGAGGGACCTGTTTATGACTTGTTTTGTGGTTTGAAGTGTTTATTTTTACTATGAAGGCGATATTATTCAGCAAATAATTTGCTTTAAAGAAACTATAGTAAATATTTAAAAACTACAGTTAACTGTTCCTATAAATAATAACTATATAGCAATTTGGTCTTAGAATGTTAATTAGGTCTATTTAACTTCAGTTTTTAAAAATTAAGAACGGATGAGTTACTCTTAAAAACAATAAATTTATTACATGTTATAGTCTTCAATAATTTTAATCGTTACTTAACTAATTAATATATAATAAATTTGTTATTTTTAAAGGGAAATTCATAACTGTAACCAAATTACTTGTTAATTGAGTCAATGATAATCGTAGCCCCTAAACATCTATTAGCAACATATATAAAACGACCCTTGGATGTTTTGCCTTTCCATAGTTATGCTTTCTTAAGCAAACATGTCCTTGTCCTTTGGATAACTGATTGTGTGTGTTTGTGTGTGTGTATTAACACTGCTCATTAATTGAAACTGCAAAGTAGGCATATATATATATATATATATATATATACATGATAGATAGCTATGTTGCTTGTGAGCTGTAAGTATCAAAGTGGTCCAGTGTGATATATCTATATGCCCATTTCTTGGGTTGGACAGAGCCTCTCAATTAACATAAATTATACATTTGTTTCTGTGATTTAGACATGAAAAAAGATTAACTATGTCATACTCAAAGTTGTGTGGTGATAGAATAGAAAAGAGGATCGAACAAGTTGGCTTTGCCTTGGCAAAAGTAATGGTGTCTAGTCACATTTCAATGGCATTGCATTGACGCCGCTCTCGCTTGTATAAATGTGATTCCCTTTATATTGTCTCTTTTTGTCGATTATTTTATATTGCGATCAATGGTATTTTTGAACTTTTAATAAAATTAAGTTTTCTCTTCAAATAGTTATATAGGAATGCATTTTTATGTGTTGACTTGGTTTATATATTTAGACTCTTTTGATACTGCATACTATAGTAGTTGTTGCAATTCTCCTTTCTAAATAATAATTAATAATAAAGAAAAAAAATAAAGTCACACCCATTTTAAGTAGAATATTTTTTTACTTTATATATAAAACGATTTGATCAAATTATTGTCATTTAAATATGTTGAAGACCACAAAATTTAGATCATGGTGGTTCATAATCATCTCTAATCTTAATATATGGGTAAAGAAAGACCAGGGATATGGTACCACAAAGGAACTCTCTTTTTTTTGGCAAAAAATAAAAGAAAATTTTTTAAATTGTTTGAAAGCAATTGGAAGTCCTTTTCTTTTATACTCTTAGTTTCTCAAAATAACTCTGAAATCCCCTCTTTCATCTCCATAAAAGGGTTACCATTGGGTTTGAGAATTGATAAAATATGGAATGCCATTACAAGAGCAACGAGATACTCATCATTTCTTTTCTGTTCTATCTTTTCTTCTTCATTAATGGAGAAGTAAGAGAAATAGAAAGTGATTGAAATCCAAATCTTCTAACCCGAACCCATTGATCACTGCAAAAGAGAAATTCCAAAGCAGGAAATATATAAGATGCCCAAAAATAATAAGATAAAATTGACTTCACATATATATTTGATAATCATATATACACGTTCTAGTAAACTAATTAATTATAGTAATACCTACAGTTATTCTTCTTCTTTTTTAATTTCTCTTGTAAGTTTCTGGAATTAATCTGCAAACAGTTGGGAAGTAACACATTCCGAGAATTTCCGAGGAAATGTCACATTGACATATCATATACCCACATGTTGAGGACAGAAAGAAAAGAAATGCATGCCTAGATGCTACTGCTAGCTAGATTCCCCAGTAAAGGAGTTTAGGGCAATTAGGAGGAAGATGGTGCCGCCAACCTCCCCCTACTCATTTTAGATACTAATGCAAATTTAAAGCCTATGTATGTATATATTTATATATGTGCAGAAGAAAGAGAAAGGAAAGGCCCATTTCAGCAAAGAAAATTTTGTTAATGGGGACCCCTCTGATCTGTTTGATTTAATTAATATGGTATCTATATTTTCTTTACCCAGCAGCTCGGTGTATGTATGCAATATCGGCATGGATGACAATTATTAGTGGTACATGGCAACTCTTGTCCTCTCAAAATATGGTTACCACTAGCTATATGTAGCCTTTGAGAGTTTGGACCACCTCCTCCTATATAGTCCTGTATACACCAACTGTATAATATTTATATGAAAATAAGAATAAATTATACGATTTTTTTAATTTGGCTCAAATATATGTGACATTATATATATATATATATATATATGTGTGTGTGTGTGTGTGTGTGTGTGTGTGTGTGTATATCATTTACTTCATCTAATATTTGATATATATTACAACGACTCTTTTTTAATTTACTTCCTGTTAAAAAGATTAACTTTTTACATATAATATATATATATTCCTTCTAAAAATAAAATTACTTAATTACTTTTATTATTATATTGAGAATGAAATCATAGCCTAATATTATGTAAAAATTCAACTTAATTAAAAAATAAATAATAATTAACGGAGGTTTCTACAACATTATCCAATGCTTAAAGAGTCAGAAAATATTTTTGAAACAAAAAGAATCTTAAACATAATTTAGCCAAATTTCAAAGAAACTTAGTATAATTTATTTTGAGAATAAAGAGATTTTTGAGTAAATTGATTTATTGAAAATAAATTAATTTATTAATAAATATATAAATATATTTTAAAAAAATTTAATTTCTTGATATACTTATATATGTATTTATAATTATTCCTATGTTATAAAATTACCTATTTTTTTTTCTAAAAGAACAGCCTCATTTGTCTTTCTTTTTCTTTTCTTCCACCTTCTCTTTCTCTCTTAATGTTAATGCACTTGGTACTCCCATGTCTACTTTATTACTTTTGTTTTTCTGGCTCTTTACCAAACATTAGAGATAATATCTTCCCTAGCTAAGACTCTGGATTTCAGGTTTATACGATTACTCCGAATCTTACGCAATGACAATTGGAAGAAAATGAGTTCTATTAGTGTAAAATCTAGCTGTCTAAATTGTATAATTGGATAGACAGTTCATAATTACTTAGATAATTGTATCTAATGACTAGATATAAGTCATTCTGGTAATATGTCGGTATCTAAGATATATTATATATTGTTGACAGAATAATTAATTATTAAATAAATTCATATATTGTACTCTATTAGTTAAGATTATTATTAATTAACGACACACAATATTATCGACTCATTATTACTAGGACTAGAGGACTTCTCATGCCATTAAATATATACACAATATAGCTAGGAGAATTCAAAACATGTAAGTTTTGTACCCTATTTGGGTAACCATCTTGAGCTATATAGGTTTCATAACAACCAGAGTAAAATATATAAATGAACATTCTTGAACTCTCACGTTCATAAAATAATCTAAAAAATGATTCTTAACAACTAATTGTTCCGGCGCTAAAACCACATTGACAATAATGTGATGAATATAGACCAATTTAATGGTGCAATTATTTACTTAGAAGTTTTGTTAGTTTCATTAATTTCCTGGCCTTCATTTTGTAAGTTTAAGTCCAGAATCTGAGAGAATATATATATATATATATATCGGTGGTGTGCTCTAATCTTTCATATTTCCTTCTATGGAGCTTGGAGGAATGGACCAGATTTTAACTGGTCCTATAAATGATTCAGATTCTAGGGGTTCAAAAAATTACCACAGACGACCGTACATGTTTCATAGATTCATTAATATAACTTCATGTCATGTTTCCATTGAAGTATTAAATCCATAATAGTTATTGGTCTTTTTAGTTGCCACAACACAGAAAACCCAATTACCTGATATTAGACTTCTTTTCTTTTCTCTTTTTTAATTTTTCTCTCATTTGTTTTCTTCTTTAACTGATGAGTCTCATGAATTCAACCTTTACTGTGCATTATCATTTTTTAGGTGAGAATTTGGGTACATTAATCTATTAACCATAAGTATATATAAATCCTAAGTTCAAGCATGACTTTCTAAATCTCTTCTAATTAATTAGCTATTTTAATTCTATATGTAGCTTGAAAGTGACCAAAAGAAGATTGGGTCTAGGGCTTATTTGCTATCCTTGACTACACATGCTATAGTTTTTAAATGAAAATTGTAATTTTAAGGAACTAAAGTTTTATACAGTGGGGGAATATTGGATCATAATTACCTTAATTATTGGTTTTCATACAATGGTTATATGGATCCTTCTTCAGATTCAAACTTTTCCAAACCACATGCCCTAATTAAAGTAGTCTATTATAGAATAGGGATTAGCAAAATTATAGCTTAACTTTGATGAAAACATGTTCATCTACACGCCCTATCCTAATTGAGCATAAACTTTATTAGGAGCTAGCTAGGGTTTCTTTATTTTTTTTTCTTCTGTAAGTTCTTTTTCCAACATACATACCATGCCAAGCACTGTGTCTATAGAACTTTTAAGAGCATCTTAATCTAACTCAAAAAAAAAAAAAATTGCTGCAATCCTAATATGTAAATTACCTTGTGACGAAGCTTTTGAGAAGAATCTCCTAAATTATGCAGAAAACCCATACGTAGATTGAGTTATCCTTGATCATACCACTAATATACACGTTCACAAAAGCTTTAATAGTAGCAAAATATTCAACTCCTTCACATGATGTGGTCCATTGGTTTTCTTTTGAGCTATGCTCTTTACACTATTTTCAGGTTATAAGTATAGTCTTCATAAACTTTTCTTGATCCACCCGTGTGAGGCGTAAATTAATAGGGTACTTTATTACCATTTTTCAACTACAAAGTAGTACTAATAAGCAGATTAAGTAATCCTTAATCATACCAATAATGTACACATCATATTAAAATTTTAATTTGCTATTACTATTCAAAATTAAAGAAGTGAAAAATAAGGTTTAAATTCAAATCTTCAATTTGATTTCTTTTTATTATTGTGAAAAGAAATAGAGAGTGGGACCATATCTATGGGAATGGGGACACAATACACATACAGATAAACCTGGTTGCTGTAAATGGAAAAAACTTTATTCAGTGGTGGCAAGTTCACCCAAAGTAAATCCCATTTATATATATGTATATACGGCACAGTGTCGTGGAGGTGTTGATTTTGCAATATTAGGGCCAAAGGCCAAAATAGTAGATGCAGCCTGAAGCTATGTAACTAGGTATAGGTAGAGCTGTAGAAGCATATGTAATTACAGTTTCCAGATTATGAGAATTAAGGGCAAGGAGCCCTTGCTTCCATCTTCATGAAGCTCTTTTCGTTCCTTTATCACAAAAATATGAAAAACTAACTAACCCCACACTAGTACTCTACAAACATGCCCTCACCATTACTTCTACTACTGTACTACCCTCTGTGAAAACCGTTGAGGCTTGTTTTTTTCTTTTTTCTTCTTATTGTTGGGTCGCTTTCCAGCCTTCAATTGCATTATTAGCCTTTAGTGAGTCTATAGGCCAATAGGTGCCACAGCTTCACCCATAAATCTTCTTTCATTTATTCATGTATTGGGAGGACTATATGCATTGTGCTTCTGTTGCTTTCCTCTGCAAGATTATATGCGATCATCAGTACCATTATGACGACCCACACATCCCATCCACCAAGTTGCTGCCTGGCATATATGCTTTTGGTCATTCCTATCTTATTACTTGCATTAAGAGTGTCAATAAGATAATGAGATGATAGGTCGAGTAACATTAGCCTCAGTAAATTGATAATGAAAATTGAAAACTAAACCATTGAGTAATTAAGTTCAATCTAATTTACCTCATATATAGTGATAAAAATATCAAACTACTAAGAAATATTATATATATATATATATATATATATATATTTGTATTTCAATCAGTTAGTGTTTTTTGAAGCTAGTTTAATATACATGAGTGTTATCTTATTCACTTTCTCGGTTCACTAAAAGATAGCTATATCTACTTGGATATGTGTGTGTGTGTATAAGATTAACAAAAATTGTCCTTACAACTTAATTCAAAAAAATTGATGAAGCTATAATTATGTTCTAAGACAATATATATGCTTAACAACACTATGACATGTTCATCCTTCGAACTTATAAAGATAAAACCCTTACAAATTTGATGGCCTATTAAAATTCTTTGACATTGGTTTCTTAGACATAATTAAGATTAAAAAAATAATTGAGTAACCTTTTATATATGTATCACAAATGATAAAACTTGTATGATAGTGAATATTTCAACCCGTGAAAGTTTAAAACACATGATTCAACCTTGGAAATTTGTTTACTCATTATTTATTAATTAAGCATGCACTTTTCAAGAATTGAATTGTATAATTCTAATAATTAAAGATTAAATAGTTGAGACATATATTTTCTAATGATTAATAATTCCATATCCTCATTTTGTGATTACGCACTAGAACTCCAAAACATGTGATTGCAATAATCGAAACATAAATTGTGTCAATGCAAATTAGTTAAATTGTAAGCGACCTTTTATCCCTTACTTCATCGGTAAATTAAGTATGAATTTATTATAAAACACAATATTTTATAAATGATCTGCGTTATTTGTAAAATATAATTAAATGAGTCTGCACAGAGTTTCGAGACTTTATTTATGTAATTCGTTAGCCATTTTTTTCTTTTGATTAGAATGATGCGACAGAAATTGTCCATCCTCATTCCTTAAAACCCTGCACGAAGAACTGAAATGTAAATTTTTCGAATCAAAGTACAAATATTAATGATTCATTTAAAGTAACGTATACTCCCAAAAAATATTGCTGATATAATTAGTTGTATAGAAAATTTCTTGACAACTCATGCATATGTACATTACAAGTACTTAAAGTTATATGAAACATTATTACTCTGCCTGGCTAGCTATGTAACTAGGTTGCTTAAGTTTATGGGGTCCTATATATATTGGCCATGCTTTCTGAGATGACATTCAGAGATATAATGATCCAAAACTATTATGTCAGAGAATGGTGGTCCAACAATTTTGTATTTAATAATGTGACCCTATAAATAAATTATTGTACAGTACAATTTTCTTTGTTTATTTAACTGTTTTAGCCCGAAATTTTATCCGTAGATCAAGACATATGGAACATCATGGACATGTTGAAACATGTTCTCTCAAAAGATTAAAAACTATATTTATTCTTAGCCGAAATTTTTTCAATTATTTTTCGTATACATGTTTTTCCCTTTACATGTAACAAAAGAAAAGCACAATTAAATTACAAAAATTATGTGAGAAAACAAGAACGTACTTTTGGATGATAAAATTACTTTAAAAATTACAAAAACATCAATTAAATAAGCAGCCTTTAGTTATCAACTAATTAACTTAAAAAATTTCCATTTTATTACTTATTTTACTTATCATAACACAAATATATATACATATATATAGAACTGGGATATAAAATGTAAACTACTTAATATTCCTCTGGAGATAAAAAAGGGATAAAGTTGTCTACAGTCATGTTTAATTAAAATTAAAAAAAAAAAGCTCGGAAATAATTTGATGTCTGGTAAAAACTTGTTAAAAGCATTTCATATAGTTGAAATTAAACATCATAATATACATATAATATCAAATTAAGCACGCTTTCATCATATTTTCGGTAAATATTCTATTGCTAAATGAGAGAAAATTGGCCCCCCCAAAAAAAGTGACTTTTAAAACCAATTCTTAAATACTTAAAAGCTCCTCATACAGGTTATAACCGATTAAATATCTAAAAAGTCAGTCTGAAATGATTCAGCAAAATAACACCATAACCGTATCCTTGTATAAATAAGTTGACAATATAACTTGCACCAATCTGATGAACAGTTTTATATAAGTTTTATCTTGCGGGTGAAAAGTTGACAATAGATATCGGTGCCACGTTGTTTAAGTACTTATAACCTCAAATTATATACATTTAAAATTTACATATACATATATATATATATATAGAGAGAGAGAGAGAGAGAGAGAGAGAGAGAGAGCCAATCAAGTGAGAGAGGAGTAATTTTAGTTTAGAGTAAAAAATAATTATTTTTAAATCACAAATTAATTATTGAAATTAATGCAAAAATAAAAAATATTTATTATACAATTATGATGATTTTTGCATTAATTTTTATTATTGATTTGTAATCTAAAAATAGTTATTATTTCTTATCACCTCTCGCAATAGGATCTCTCCTTTTATTTGATACACTTCTTATATATCTAATAATAGTAAAAAAATTTTAAAATATATAATGGTATAAAAGTTTAGCTTGATAAAAATTTTCTTAATTATTTGTACTAAAAATTGAATATATTGCTTTTCTTGTGTAGACTCTATTAATTTGGAACCATTACATTTGTCAATTCATTTTATATATATAAAGTAATTATCATTATTTGATTTTAAGTATATATTTAATAAACTTATCAATATAATCTTGCTATGAGAGTCCAACTATATAAAACAAAGAAAAAATTGCATCCAAAAACTCATATCATATAAAATTTATAATAAAGGACTTTAAAAATTAAAATTATTTTTAAAGACTATTATTACTATCAAATCTTGAAAAATTTACTATCAATTTTAAGAATCTTGCTACTGGGTATAAGAAATTGTTGAACTTTCCTATATCTAATAGTAAGTCTTCTAAAATTGGTAGTAAATCTCATAAAATCTAATAGTAATGATGGTTCTTAACAATAATTTTAATTTTTAAGATCTTTTATTGTAAATTTTATATAATATGAGTCCTTAGATATAATTTTTCTTAAAATGAAATATCAACTTATGCTATGTTTGGATGCATAGAACAAAGGATAACGAATGAAATGGAAGAAGAAAAAAAATAATATTCTATTATTTGAAAGATTTTTAAAGAAGAGGAATTAGTGGCATACATAAAGAACCATTCCATTTCTTCCTCCCAAAAAACTTCAAAATTCTTCCCCCCTCCTCAACCAATAGAATGGAACATCTTTTTAATTAAAATATTATAAAATTACAACTTAACTTTTTATAGAGCATATTAAGAGATTTTATTTTAGTGGGTTTCTTTCTTCCATTTACTTTTCCCTCTCTTTGATGATATGCTCTTTCATCTTTTCTGCAATTTGTTCTCTCATTTTCTTCTTGGCTGACAAAAGACCTTGCCCTCTAGTACTTTTGCTTTCTACAATTTGCTCTCTAATTCTTTATTCACTCTCTATTTCTTTATTAGTGAATAAATTGCTCCTAAATAAATCTATCTCTTTATTGGTATAAAGTGTTAATACTTTTCTAATTATATATTTGTTACTTTTGGTATAAAATGTTATATTTTATGGATTTTGAAGTAAAATTTTTTACCAATAATTGTTAATTTAATTATTTTCCATTCTATAAATTTTAAAAATTTTCAACCAAGCTAACGTTCCTATAAGCAAGTTTTTAAATATAAGAGCAATATTGGAAATTTATTTATTTTTTAATATTTCATTCTATCCACTTCCACTTAACTTCCAGATAGTGAAAATGTAGTTTTTCTTTCATTTTTTACTTAAACATTCAAACAAGGGAAATGTAACTCCTCTTCCATGCTCTCATTTCCCCTTCCTTTCCTTCCTTTTATATTTCATTCCATTCCATCTCCTCCAAACTCCCAAACATAGCATTAGTCCATGACAAAGTGCACACGTGTGGTCTACATATATATATATATATATATATATATATATATGTTTTCTTCAGAGAAACAATTTATTTATTTATTTATTATAAAATCCAAGAGTCCAAGACGTCTCTAATCAGTGTGTGTTCTTTTGCATACCATCTTTATAAATTCTAAACATCATTAAATTTTAAATATGATATAATAATTATTTAATATTATTAAACATAAAATTTGTTTTATGTTTAATAAATATTAAATTATAACTAAGGTAGATAATATACTTTATAGCATCATCGCTTTTATTTTGGAAAAAAATTATATTTTAAAATCATAAGTTGAAAATATTTATTATAAAATATTTTAAATTTTAAAATTATTTTAAATACCCAAAAAATAAATAAAAAATTAATTGCAAAAAAATTACATTTTATATTATAGAACGCATAAGTCTTTTTACTATTTATTCAATTTTCTTCTCATTCCTATTAATTGTTATTCAAAAAATAACTCTTTATAGTTAAAATTTTTTCTTGTTTGAGCCTTTGAAATAATTTTAAAAATTTAAGACTATTTACAATAAATATTTGAATAAATTAAACAAATCTATATTGAATTTTACTCAAATTATACAGACTTCTTTTTTATATTCAAAATATATACAAACATATCTTGAAACAAAAAGTTAACTTACATTTTAGTTTAATTTTAAATTTTTTATCAAAATAAAATTTTAAATGAATGATATTTTAATAAAAGATTTTAAAATCAAATTAAAGTATATAGTAACTTTTTGTTTTAAAAGAGTTTTATGTAATTTTAATAAAATTTAATTCAAATTTTTTAGTTATAAACAATAAGTACAACTAATTGCTTTCCCCCTGTAAGATGCAGGGGGATTCAGAAAATGTCCCATAGGTCTTATAAGAAAAAGAAATTTTTAAAAAAATAATGTGAGAATAGTATGTATATGAATATAAACAGTGCATAAAATAGTGTATCGACACGCAGCCATCCATGAGAATCGCACGGTGAACAATTTATGAACAATGTGACTCCCACAAAGTTTTATATATATAAATTTTTGTACATATGGCGTTGTGTGGAGTCTAGCTGTATGTATGCATGCGCTCACGAGCATGTGTGTGAGAGATAGAGAAGAAAATGAAGAGTTGTTTGGTTTGCAATAATGCAAATATATTATATTTACATAACTTATATAATATTTATTATATTCTTATATTTATTATTTTATTTATCAAAATATCATTTTATTTATTAAATTATTTTTTAAAATTAAAAATCAAAAAATTATTTTTATTTTACTTATCTTATTTTTTTATTTTTTACATTTCTTTTGTCATTATACACTTCAATCAAATCCCCCCGGGGAGTAGATAAGTAATGGCTTGATATGGGAATTATGTGTATGATGTTTGTTGGGTTGTGATGTTTGTATGTGGTATGTGTGCGTGGATGATATTGAAGCAAACCGTCAGTACTCAGTACTGAAAAATGGAAGTTAGGTGAGGAAAAGTGAAGTGCACAGTTCAGTGAATATGGATTGCCGACCACCTGGTCATTCAATCATACACATTTTTTATATTATATATTCTCATTTTCATAGCGTCGATCAGATCCATCAATCAAAGCATATGAATGAAATGAATGCGTGATAAACATGCACTTTGAATATTTTTGTGCTGATATGACCATTTTCGATATATATCACATAATCACATAGTCACAAAATGCCCGAATAGATGGTGACTTGGGGTTCGCTTGGACCTTTTTGCTTCTCAAGATCTTGTGTTCACATTGGAAACAAATCATTGATGTGCCTTCATTATTGTCAATTATTTCAGATACAAAGCAACCTCTCTCTCGATCTGACCCAAAATAGTTCCTTCCCAATCAGTTAGAAACCAAAAACTAATAAGGAGAGGTCCCTTTAGCAGCTGGTTTCAGTACACCTCATACACAGTACATTGAATCTTCCAGTTTTTTTTTTTTTTTGGGACTTTATGATTCGTTGTTTAGTCATTTCACTTTATCCCTTGAATTGAATTGCGTGAGGTTCATGTTATAGTATTCTAAAATTTTAAAATGTAGAAGAAGCAATCTTTTGACGTAGAAGTTAATAATAACTTTAGTATATCAATTTTAAAATATAATAAAATATATTTTTATAGCAAAATTATAAACATTAACTCTCAATCTTATTTAACATTTCCTCTAAAGGACATGTGCTACTAAAGGGTCATTTAGTATGAAGATGGAAATAGAATTTATTTTTATTTTGTATAATATTTATTATATTTTTATAATTATTATAATATTTTTTATTTTTTTATTATTTTTTAAAGTAAGAGTATGATGATTATTTCTATCTATTTCTATTTATTTATTTTTATTTTTATTTCTATTTTCATATTTAAATTAATGCAAAACACCATTCTCTTACATGCTCCCAAACCTTGTTATTTTCTTTTTTTTTCTTTTATTACCACATCAACTTAATTTTCTTCAGAAATCGAAGGAATGCGAAATTGTGGCCACAATGGTAGCCATTTGAAGATTGGAAGGGCCAAAAAATGCAAGCTCATCAAGAAAAGAGAGATTTTAAATGCTTAGGGTTAAATTTGATTGTTGAATTGTTAGAGTTTTTCGGTATTTTGGCTTGATTGAGCTTAAGATTTAGGGAATTAGGGATTATGGGGAGTAGTTAATTACATAAATAAGAAGCCTTGCGATGTTTAATTTTAATGTTCAATAAATTTGAGTGTTAGCCTTTTTTTTTTTAAAAAAAAGAACAATGTCTTTTGTTATATTTTTAAATTTAATGTACTAAAGTTGTAATTAAAACTTAGTTCATAGAATGTTTTGTTATTAAAGTTATTATTAGTTTTTAATTCAAGAAATCAAGATGTTATTTGTCCAAATTATAAAAAAAATTATAATGATCATCATTTTTTTCATTATTCATTGTAGTGTTTAAGTTTAAACTTAGGCTACGTTTTACAAAACGAAATGGAATGGAAATGAAATGAAAAGGTAAATAAAATAGATAAGAAATGATACTCATATCCATATTTTAAAAAATAATAAAAATAAATAAATATTGTTAAATAATAATAATAAAAGTATAATAGATATTATATAATAATTTTTTTTTCTCTCCCTCTCCCATTCATCTTTCTCCCTCGTACTAAATGAGCTCTAACATGCACTTGGATTAGTCTATCTTCGTAATTTAATCAAAGCAAGGAATAATATACATAATCCAACAACAGATTCTCTGCAGGTAGTTTATTTTATTTTTGTATGGCTTTATGTTATATTCTTGTCAACGCATGGCAATGGCCACAATGAAGGAAGGGTATAAAGAGCTCTCAAAACTATAATTAATGGAGAAAGAACTAGAAATTCATGACAAATGAAATCCTTCTCTTCCAAATTTGAATAATCTCATAATTATATGACCCCATGATTGATTATGGGAAAAGAAAATAAATACATATTCTGTGGTCCACAACGATTGCTCCTCAGGTATGGCCCATTACTATTTACAGCACTTGTTGAGCCCATTATAAGTGGCCCACATTTTGGTCCAGATCGTATTTTTTCCTCACCAATGTTGAATTGACCATATCCCCATGGTCGTGGGCCAAGGCCTCGCATGACTCTCCGTTCTTTTTGTGAGTAATATAATTAAAGGAGAATATATTGTTATAAACCCCATGTTACCAATTAAGTCATTTTTAGCTGACAAAATAATCTCTGTTTTGCTTAAAATGTAGGTTTCCTTTTTTAACTCTTTCTTTATTGATACTTTAATGGGCAGGAGTTAGTTTAGGATATTACTAACTTTATTCCCTTATTTATACTCTAACATTAAAGCTGGCATTACATTTTCATGTAAGTTTTAAATTTTCTAATTATCATATTAAATACAATTGTTGCACACCAACGTATCTTACATAACATACTGTCATAATGATATTTTTTTTTCTCTCTGTACTAATATTAAACCTGGTACCTAAAGCTAATGCTCATGAGCATTTTACCATAAACAACCTACAAAGTGATATTTTATATCTTGCATATCCTATATTAATATATTAAACGCAAATATATATATATATATATATATAGGCATAAATACCTTTTTTTATTTCAAGAATTGAGGATAAGTTTTAATTTTGTTTCAAATGTTGTATCATTTTCATCCTAAATGTTTTACACAAAATTTCAATATCTCATTAAATATTAATACCATTCCGTTACCAAACAAAATTAGCTGACCTACTATACACATGTAGCCAAATGCTTATTAAAAGATACAAAAATGGATATTATATTTCTTGAATAGATAATGCACTACGGTAATGTTACACCTCTAGCCCCTAAATGTTATTTTATTTATTTATTTTTAATCCCAGAACTAACCTAATTGAGACCCACTTCTTAGTTGCATGTATTTTTTTCTTAGCATTAATTTGATTAGTCAGTGTGAGTGTTTATACAAGGTCAAGTGAACCAAAAATCAGTTAATTCTGTTAAGCAATCAGATGCGATTTAACATTTAAGACACTAAAAATTTTTGCAAATATAACAAAATTGACACACTAAATACTTAAGATGTAAAAAAAAAGTAATTTAAATGCTTTTAAACATCTTGGATGCAATATGCCAATCGCCTAAATAGCTTTTGGGCCTGAGTATTTTTTTTTTTTAAATACACACACACACACACACATATATATATATATATGAGAAAGCAAAAGCTTAAAATCTCCCATTAAGTATTCAGATTCTTCACGATTCAACCGCTGCTTCTAACCTAAGTTATCTCAATAATACTAGTGTTGAAGAATAGTGTTATAAACATTAAAAGCTGATGGATACCCAAGTGAGGTAAGAAATTCTCTTCCAAAATATAACTATTGAAGTGGAAGATCCACCTTATTTAAGTATCCCATTGAATATCCTATATTACTCAATGTGAGATTTTGACATCTCATATTACTTTGATCTCTATCAATTGGTCACCCTTAAAAAATCAACGTCTTGATGACTACACTATATGACACTTCACTCGGTGACACTTAACTCAATTTTTTGCTGCTCAGAACCTTCCGCTGGTCAGAACAACAGGTAGGCCTTTCCGAAGCCGCTAAACACCAACTCTAATACCAATTGATGAATACTTAAATAAGGTAGAGAACACTCCCTACTTAAATATCCCATTAAATATCTCATACTACTCAATGTAGGATTTTGACATTCAATGCTACCTTGATCTCTACCAAAAGCGTATATAAAATCTAAAATGATAGCATCAGATTAACCAAATAAATCACAGAAAACAGTTTACAGATGAACCTAAAAGGCCCAGAATGAAGATATGAAGTGCCTGCAGATATCAAATTGATAACTGCTTAGCCAAATTAGTCACTGGACCGAAAAGTAGAGGAGAACATTTAGTCAAGAGGGATTCTATATGAAGCATTTCATATTGAGCACGGCTTATGGCCCTCCTATTTATTAAACAACTTGCATTATCCGATATAATATAACATATAAAATAGAGTTTCATCAAAACGTTCAAACCTTCTAATTAAGCGCAGCATTATTATGACATATGGAAGGTAGCATTCTTTTCTATCGCCTCAAGGTGTGCAGAATATACTCAGCATAAAGATCCCTGCACCAGGTGATCAGAGATATGATTTTACAGTACGGTGAAATGTCTCAACAGTAAATAAATTATTTCTGTGATTCTGTCAATAACTACTTCAACTTAGAAACTTAAATTGTTAAGTGAAGACCTGTGAATAGATTTTATTATAATCTCTGATAATTTCTATCAGAGACAGATTAATTAGATACAATGAAAAATAGAAAAAGGAAAAAGAAACTTAATAGTTGTTCAAGATATACTGACATTGAATACTGGATGGCTTCAACGGCAGTGGTTGAAGGCAAGAACTCATTAACAGCTACCTCCTTGTTCTCATTCTTCTTGTCTAAGAAATATGTCAAGAAACAGCAGACAATTTGTAAAGAGAGAGAAGTATGCTAAAAGAAACTTGGACAAGATGTTCCTATACTAATATTCCTAAGGATACAGTCTTCAAAGAAGCGCCGAATCTCAGAGAGACGGTGAGGTGGAAGTTCTTTGATGTCAGTATAGTGCTTGTACTCTGGATCATCAGCACATACTGCAATAATCTTATCATCCTTCTCCCCCTATATCAATAGGGCTAGCACAATTTTGTTATCATGTAATTGTTTGGAAAGAATTGGGCAATTGTTTTATTTGGCTGAAAAGCTGAAAGGGTACCTGGTCAATCATGGGCATCAATCCAATGGCCTTGGCTCGAAGGAAGCAACCAGGAAGAATCGGCTCCTATCCACATCACTGATTCAGTTAGCTAATTATGACTTGTTAACAATACCCGACATAGAATCAAACATAATATCATGGCCAATGCAGAATTTGTGTTGATTTGGCATCTTCATCTTTTGAATGCAGGTAAGGATAACTTAGACTATGAGATTTATCAGGGTGATTAACTGAGGATTCAAAAGTGTTGCATCCGTCATATCAAAATAATTCAAATGTATAAACTTGAGCAGCAGCTTTTAATTACTGATAATGAGGAAAGAATTGTATGAATAGAATAGGAATTTTATAATCTTACGTGAATATGCTTATATTGAAATGACTTGTGCATTATGTTTCTACGCTACTCAACAGAATATAATAAACAGGACATAATGCCTTTTAATAACATAGATTAATCTGAAATAGCCCATTTTAGGCAGAGTCAAAGAATTAATTGCTAATTTGGCAATATAATACATCATAGTCAAAGCTAACGAAGCATTTGAGTTGATTTCAGATCTCCATCTTTTGAACGCAGGTAAAGTTAACCCAGACTATGAGAATTATCTGGGTGATTAACTGAGAATTCAAAAGTGATGCGTCCATCAATATAATTCAAAAGTAAAAATCTTCAGTAGCATCTTGTAATAAGGAAGAAAGAATTACGTGAATAGAATATGAATTACACAAATGTGCATAACTATATAATTAAATAAAATTGACTTGTGTGATGTGTTTCAAAGCTACTCAATAGAATCTAATAAACAGGATGTAATGCTTTTATAACATAGGTCAATCTGAAACAGTAAGAAACTACCTGCATAAGAATTAAGACATCAAGTGGATCATTGTCTTCACACAGCGTACGAGGGATAAAGCCATAGTTATGAGGATAAACAACAGATGAATACAAAACCCGATCAACCTGAGCATTAATCAGATTGTAAAAAGAATCTAAAACGACAGATATATAAGAAAAAGCAGAAGTTGGAATTGACAAGAATCAAGAGTCGACAAGACTCGAAGACAAAAATATCAATGAACAAGCAGGCAATTGGTTCATACCTTAATTAATCCAGTCTTCTTGTCAAGTTCATATTTGACCTTGCTTCCCTTGGTGATCTCCACAACCTGCAAGTGGCAACTAACCACTAAGCGAGCAGAAAAACTATGTTTTACAAGGAAATTTCAGGTCCGAGATGAGATTACTGTGCTAAACAAATTCTCTTAGTAGGAGAAGATGGGATATTTGAGAGTCAAAATAAATATGAAGAAAAATAGAAAAGTTACGAGAACTACAGAATTTGATTTATGGAGTCACAGAAAGGTCTGAGAGTGGTGTTAATAAAGTGAAGCGGGATTATATCACTTGAATTACTTCAAATTTTGAGAATCTGTTCAGTATTTAAATGCATAAGTGCCTACGTAAGTTGCAAAATGATTCAGCAAAAAACAATCTTGCTATATGAAAACTCAATCTACATTCTTCTAAAGCAGGTAGGAGGACTGCATGACTTTCTGCTGAACTTGTATGATTTCTTCTTTTATAAGTAATTTGTAATTTGCCAAAAGGAATGGGAAAAAAAGACCTTTGAGTCAGAACTTCAGCATAGACTTCAGTGTGTATAAGTCCAGCACAACAGATTGGTGTTGCGTCTGGTTTATTAGGGAAATGCCTCCTAGAGGATCAAAAGGCAGCTTGCCACAAAATTGCAGACACTTTGAACTTAAAAAAGATAATTCATAACTACTTTATCCCTCTTCTAGTAATAAAGTAAGCACATTCTTTTCTCCAGTAGAAGGAGATAGTCAGACAACTAATAGTCTTTCCAGAAACAGAAGATGAAAACTTACACAATTGAAAATAGTGGGAGCTCCAGGTCCTGCATACCATACAGTAATTAAGATAATTTGCAACAAGATTAAGTCTTCTATGTAAATTGGATATAAATGAGCAAGACAAATATGAATGAGCAAGACGGTCAATGACAGTACCAATTTCAAGATCATGCCAGGGGTGGGCAGCAACTGATCTCCTTGACAAAGATGAAAGAATCCTTTCATTCAAACGGGGAACGGGTCGGTTTTCTGGAGTTGGAGCCGGAGCTGGAGCTTCTTTGTTCTCCTCTAACTGACTCATCTTTAAGACAGGAAGAGCATAAAATATCGTTTATAATGAATCAAGAAAAGTAAATATGGTCTGACCCACATGGGTATTATCAGTTGGTAAGAGATGATAATATATTTTCTTATCAATCAGAATTTGATTATTCTAAAGAGTACTCTGGATGTAAAATCCCAAATACACTAGAATGACATGAGTGAGTGCGTCCTTGAGATCATACGGGAAAGGGCCTACAGGCAATCACCAAGGACACTTGATTGTAATGCCCAAGAAAAAAAAGTAAAAATGGCCTAAGACTACAACGAATGTTTTCAACAGAGGTAAATCATCAAGTCTAATACCTATATCATTGAAAATTTCGAGGTCGCGACTCACGTCATGCCCCATCAAAAACATGATTACGGGTCAACATTAAGGCAAAGTCTCAATGCAGAGAACCCTAAACTTTTGCAATCACGCCCAAAAGGAAGTACCATTTTGCTGTTCATCTAGGCAAAATCAGCTCTTATCGGATCTCAAAGGGCAATAAAAAATAAAAAATAAAAAATAAAAGATACAAAATGGATTGTTTTGGGAGCTCCGCAATCTTAGGTGCAGAGTCCTAGCAGTAAGCTCAGATTGAATGGCAGAGACTTTATAGCCATAGCAGAAGAAAACCCAGGAAGTATAATTCCCTAAAAGATCACTACTTGATGCATTGAACAAGGACCATATATAGCATAGACAAACAAAGGGGCTCTGATGGAGATCATAAGCTCTGAAACAAAGAAAAAACGCACCTTGGCTCTGATTCTAAAAAATCTGAAGAGATGGTCAATGTCTGAGCAGAGAAATACCAGTGTCGATGCTATTTATGTACGTACATTAGGTCGCAAGAGAGGAAGAGAGAGTGAGTCACCTCATTATTGCACCCCTGTAGGGCCGTCTATCAAGTGGAATAGTTTGCTCTGCTCTCCCCCCTTTTGTGAAGATTTATTTGGTCTAATTTTAAATATAATGTGAAAAAATGTGTATCACTAATCGACTAATCATAATTAAAATTCTTTTGAGTTCAACCTAAAGATGACCATTGGAGTAAAATTATAGCCCAAAAGTGAAAGTATATTTAATGTTGGTCAACTTTTTATCTTTTTCATCATATTGTAAATTAGTATTTTGACCCCGCACGGGGTTTTTAAAAAAAAAATTAACATTTTTTTATATAGGACACATGACAAGGATTTAAACATAAAATTTTTTGTAAAAGACTTAAATACCTAATGACTTAACAAATAAAATATTCTTTTTTTCTTATAGTTGAGGGTATTTTTGAACTTTGTGAGATTCAATGACAATATATTTAGTTAAATGAATAATTTGATTTTAATTCGATAATATTTTTTGAATGACAATAAAAAAATCATAAATTACAATTACATCTTTAAAATGGGAGTAACTTGATAATATTAATGAGTTTCTAGAAATTGTCTCTTGATTTTTGTTTGAATTTTCATTAAACATATGACCAATTTGACAACAATAATGCATTTGTAAATACCAGTTATTTTGACTTGTATTCAAATGTTTATAGTAACATGAAGAATTAGATAATAATTATATATCTATAGGAAAAAAATATGTTGAATCAATAATTACTTATTTTCTTGCTTTCAAAATGGTGAGAGTAAGCCAGCGATTGATTGGTAATATAAATAAAAAATCACAAATCGGATCCTTCTCTTGTGCCGAGAACAGTGAGAGTAAAGATTGACAGGCATGTGCTCACTTCTCACGTTCTGGCCCTATAATACCTTATAAATCACACGTAAAGTTGTGGAGGTCACGAAAGTAGCTAGGCACGAAACAGTTAAACAAACAAGCATTTACCTATGCATTACTTTACAAATTGTCTGCGCGTTGTGCCGAAGAGTCACTTTTTGTTGCCTCAGATTCGGTGCACATGCCACATACCAGCTTATTTGTCCATTCGCACTTACAAAAATGTATAAGGAGGGAAAAAAAGAAGAAAAGAAAAGTACTTGCTCGAGGGAACTTGGAGACTCAAATTTTTAGCTGTTTGATCAACTTGTGATTTATAGTAAATGATATCTTATTAGCACACATAGATTTCAAATACCAATCGACGGTTTGAGAACTCTCAAGTTTTTATAGCAAAATTACATGAAAATGAAAACTATTATCATCTTATTGTTTTGGCCAAAAGCTTTTTATATATAAAATTATTAAGTATAAAAATAAGAAAAAAAACAGAAATGTAAATGAAATAGTAATAATGGTAAAATTATAATAAATATTGCAAAAAAAAAAATTACTATTATCATTCCCTTTTCATTGTGCAACCAAATGAGCGGATATACAATTTTGAACGAAAAAGCATTAATAGAAGAAAATGAAAATAGTTCAAAAATAGAATGCCTAAATTAAGCTCAATCATTGACATCGAAATTAAGTCAATTTAAACTATAACTAGGTCTGGATTATAATTCTAACTTTAAGGTTTTGAATTTTTTGTATTTAGTAAATAAATGCACAGTATATATTTGGAGAGAGATAAAAGAAAAAAAAAAGTGGATTGAAAGAGAAGAAATGGATCTTATACTTGCTTCCAATATTTTGTTTCATTTTTTCCTCCTAAATGTATAGTGCATTATTGCAAAGGGTCACAATTTTACCATTTTAAAAACGAGAGAATTTGAGCATGGAAAATAAACTTAAATGTTGGGTAACTAATATGAAAAACAAAAAACTATGTGGAATTAAGACCTGTTATCTTTGATGTCATTGTCTTTTTGGGTAAAGTGATTCTCAGATTTTAATTCGATCAAATTATTCCTTATTCGAGCAATTTTATTAGTGCACGTACTCTCTTATATTATTATGTGCATTTAGAATTTTGACCTTATGGTACTCTCCAAAAAATCGAAGCGAAATTATTACTATCTGAGCTAACGAAAAGCTCCACTACTTGATACCGAAAAGTTACGACGCGGGCATAAAAAGTTTTGATTCTCCGTTAAGAACGGTAAACTCAAAAACTTGCTTATACAGCGAAGTGAAAGTACGTAAGAATCAGAGTACTGAGAGTCCATTCTCTCATGTACAGAAGTAGGGAATAGGGATACCTCATGCACATATAAAACGTAAAGCTGTGGTTGTTTTCGTTTGTAGTACTGGCAAACACAATTTGATTGGTATCGTTTAGGAGGTCAATTTCAAAGTAATAATGCGTAGAATCAAATCAGGAGACAATGATCTCATCTAAAGAAGGCGTGATTTGAGGATGTCTCCTCCTATGAAGTATTCTATTTTGCTACGTGTGTACTAAATCTCTTGCAACGTCAGCCAATTAAAAGTCATCTTGTATCCAAATGGGGTTAAATCTGTTCCTAGGAAGAAACGATATATATCGGCTTCTTTATCAACTTGAGTTTAATTCTTTTCAGAAACATTCCGAAAAGAAATTTAGTCTAAGACCAAAAAAGAATACACTTTTGACTGTAATACCAAAACCCTTGTCATAAACACGTAAACATAATTTTTGCAAAAGAGCAAATCTTCTTGGTTCTTATACAATTGAGAGCCAGAATTAACAATGATTAGCCTAAATTCTGCAATCTTAAGAGAAACATCATCTAGGAAGACGCAGTCAGATTCAAGATTATATATGGTGGAATATGGTATGAGAGTAAGAATGTAAGAATTAAAACTAGCTGGTTTCTGTAGCAATAGACAATCACATAGTGTGGAATTTAAAGTGCTATATTGGATAAGGAAGAGATTAATTGGTTAAAGATTTATAAGGAAAAGCTCATTTTATTTAAATCTAGATAATATATATATATATATATATAAAATAAATGACTTGGACTTTGGGCTATTAGAATCAAATTATTTATTTTGACAGACTTGTATACTTTTTTAATACAAAATTTGGATTTTAAATTAAAAAAACATGTTTATTAATTTGGAAAATAGATAACTAGTACAAAATAAATTAACATGTTAAGAGGTGACTGTTCAATGTATATAAATTCAATTCTTTTATATCATAGAGGCTAAAAAATTTTAAATTTCTTTAGAAATTTCTTTATATTCTAAAAGAACATTCTTTGTAATTCTTTAATATATAAACAGCTATTCTCTAGAAATAGTAATTATTCACAACTCAAAACCTAATTTCTTAATTTTCTATTATTATATTTCCAACAAAACAAAGCTCCCATTCTTTGCTTTGATCAATGTGATTGTTCCTCCGGAGTAGTGTATGGCCAAAGTCAATACAGCATCCCAGCATTAATCTGGGTCATGTTCCTATGTACAACACCAGTTAGAACCTCAATTTGTGACAAGACTTGAGTTTAGTTCTTTTGTCACACTTTTGTAACTTCGATTTTGTGCCTAGAAAGTCAACCACCTATACTGAGTAGGAACAAGTTAATTTCTTTGTAGAATTAGAGAAAATCACGTAGGAGAGAAGGACTGGGAGAATGGGGTTCAGTAGGCTTCATTTATATAGGTTCCATTCTCTCTCAATCTCTATAGAATCCTCACCCGTACGAGAAGGATTCTAAATCTATTCTAGGTAGGCTTTTGAACCGATCATAAATAAAAGGATAGACGAATTTGAGCAAGACCAATGGAAAAGTGCATAAGATCATGAGAGAAATTCTTAAGAATCATATAATACATGTACATGAGAATTTGGGCCGTTCTTGAATAGACAGTAACGGCTCATTTGATATGTAAAATAGAAGGAAAAAAAAAAGATTTTACAAATAGAAAAGACTTTTTTAGTTTTATTTTAATTTGAATTTTAAAAAAGATAAATATTATTAAATAATAATTACAAATGTACAATAGACCTTATATACAATTATATAAAAGAAATCTCTTTATCTTGCACAAAATTAAATAAGCCGTTATAAATGAGTTCAATACGTGATTTAGGACATTCCACCACATTTAAAGTTGTATATCTAATTGTTGATCACTATCACTTATTTGTAAATATAGTTTTTGGATAATGTAGCTTAAGAAGAAAAATATTATAAATATTGATGACCAAGATTTAACCTATAGGAATAAGACCAACATTTCATATTGTAAAGATTATAACCATTATATGCACATACACGGTGGTTACTAAGAACTTCTGATACCACAGAGTCGCAAGAAGTGTTAGAGACACAAAATGGAAAAAAAAATAACATGCACATACAAGAAAGTCCAAAAGAGAATAATAAAGGAAAAATTACGGTAAATGACCTCAAATTAATTTAATATTTACATTGAAGAACTTTAAATTTTGAAGTTATTTCTAAAGATTCAAAGATTAAAAATTTAAACTGTGCAAGAAAATTATGGTTAAGATCCTAGATTAAAATTTTTAATTCTTAGATCATTCAAAATAATTTTAAATTTTAAAATTCTTCAATATGAATATATTTAATTTTAGAATTTTTTACTATGAACTAGAGGTTTTATGGGTTGGGTTGAGCTAAACTTTGGCCTAACGTGATTTTAAATGAATTTTAAAATTGAAGCATGTTGTTCAGGATTAGCTCAATCCGATTTAATAGCAGGGTCGAGTTGGACCAATACCTGATTGCTCGGTATTTTTTTAAATTTATTATTAAATTATAAAATAACTAAAAAGAGAAGATTTTTATATAAATACTTATAAAAAATTAAAATTTTGATATAAATTTTTATAAAAAAATATTTTTTTTAATATTTTTATTCTTTAAATTTGACCAGACCAATATGTCCTTTAAAGCTAGCTTGTATTTATTATTAAAATTATAAAATAACTTTTAAAAATGAGATTTTTATATAAATCTTTATAAAATTATATTTTTTAAAAAAATTAAAATTTTAATATAAATATTTATAAAAATATTTTTTTATTTTTTTAAATCAAGTTAGGTGAATATGGTCTTTGGATCCGTCCAAAATTATTTTTTTTTGGTTGCGTTCAGCCCAATTTAGGTAGGGCCCACCAATAAAGTTCACTAGGTAACTACTAGGTGAAGAAGAGGAAGTAGGTGAAGGTGGCATGTTTGGTATGGCTATTCTATTGTATGGTAAATAGGCCATGTTGTTAGAACCGGATCGGATCGGCCGGTTCAACCGGGAACCGATCCCTGGTCCGGTTCGGTTAAGTTAGAAAATCGGTCAATCAAAGAACCGGTCAAACCGGTCAAGAATCGGTGAAAATCGGACTGAAAAAATCGGTTTGAACCGGTCTGAGGCAATTTTCTTTTTTTTTTTTTAATTTTTTCTTATATAATAGAATAATTCATTTTAAATAAATTTGAAAAATTAAAAATAGAAGGTAATAAAAAAGATGAGGGAGTTGAAATATGAATTTTTTTTAAAAAAAAGAAAGAGAATATAAGAGAAATAAAATATGCATAATTAATTATTTTTTATACTTGCTTTTTATTATGTTTAATTTCCTAATAACATTTCTCTCAAATATTAAGATACTTAGCTAAAATTATTATTTATTATTTTATTTTTTAATAATAAGTAGAATCTTAATATGATTTAGAAATTCTAAAAATTTAATACTAAATATTCTTAACTTTTAATCATAGATAATTTTTATTTTAAACTAAACATTAATTTTGGTAATATCTTAAAAAATATTGAATTAGTAATCAAATATTTAAAATGTATTAATATTTATTTGTTATATTAAAATTTTAATACATAAATATTTTTTAAATAATATATTTAATTATTACCGGTTTGACCACGGTTTGACCAATGAACCGTGAACCGTGAACCAGTACCTCCACCGGTTCAATGACTGGTCCGATTTTAAAAACATTGGTAAATAGGTAACTGCTAGCGAAGAAAAGGAAGCAAGTGAAGGTGGCATATTTGGCCGAGAGAAGAAAAAAAAATGAATTTTTTAAATCATAAAATAAAGTTATTTTTAAATGATAGCAAATTTTATACAATAAAGAAAGAAGTATAAAATTTTAGTTTTTCTTCCAAAATAAATGCAAAGAATTAATTTTTTTGGTAACTTGCTCAAAATTTTTTAAAAAAAATTATAAAATTAATCTATCTTATTTTCTTATCAGCTTAACTCTACTCTTCTCTTTCTCTCTCATATTATAATTAAAATTTTGATTTTATATTTTTTATATATTTATTGTGGTGTACTTTTAATTTTTTTTTATTTGATTAAAACTTAAACTATAGTGAAACTAAGACTTGTTTAGTTCACCATGTAAATTAGGAAATGAGAAAGAGAATACTCAATGGAATGAAATTATTTCAATTGTGTTTGATATGACATCCATGTTGTTAGAATCGGACCGGACCGGCCAGTTTGACCAGTTCGACCGGAAACCGGTCCCTGATCCGGTTCGGTTGAGTTGGAAAACCGGTCAATCAAAGAACCGATCAAACCGGTCAAAAACTGGACTGAAAAAATTGGTTTGAACCAGTCTGAGGCAATTTTCTTTTTTTTTTTTTTTAATTTTTTCTTATATAATAGAATAATTCATTTTAAATAAATTTAAAAAATTAAAAATAGAAGGTAATAAAAAAGATGAGGGAGTTGAAATATGAATTTTTTTTAAAAAAAGAAAGAGAATATAAGAGAAATAAAATATGCATAATTAATTATTTTTTATACTTGCTTTTTATTATGTTTAATTTTCTAATAACATTTCTCTCAAATATTAAGATACTTAGCTAAAATTATTATTTATTATTTTATTTTTTAATAATAAGTAAAATCTTAATATGATTTAGAAATTCTAAAAATTTAATACTAAATATTCTTAACTTTTAATCATAGATAATTTTTATTTTAAACTAAACATTAATTTTGGTAATATCTTAAAAAAATATTGAATTAGTAATCAAATATTTAAAATGTATTAATATTTATTTGTTATATTAAAATTTTAATACATAAATCTTTTTTAAATAATATATTTAATTATTACCGGTTCGACCACGGTTCGACCAATGAACCGTTAACCAGTACTTCCACCGATTCAATGACTGATCCGGTTTTAAAAACATTGTATGACATCGTAGGGAAAAGAAATGTCTTAATATTTATATGTTTAGTTGAAAAAAAAAATGTCAGAAAAGTAATGATGAGAAAAAGACCATAATGTCCCAGCAACCAAATAAAGAAAGGTTTGAGAAAAATTTTCAAAAATGTTGCATCTTTAGTCAAGTAACCCAAGACACCAAGTTCCTTCCATGGTGTTCATCTTCGTTCTTCCCCTACATCTACAGCATCATCTTCCACCCCTAGATTGATCATATCTCTAATTCACAAAGAAAATATTTAAAAATATTTGGCTGCAGCAAACAAAATCCTTAGGAAAAGTCAATTTCATAAAGAAAATATTTGAACAAACACAATCTACTCCTTTCTCTGTGGAGTTGTAGCTTTCTGATCAACTAGCACAACCAAAGAGGATTTTGTTTAAATAAGCGTTAGAAAGAAATAATTGCAATTTCTTTTCTTTTTTTAAGGGAGATTATTTAATTTGTCAGAGGAGGTGATTGACTAAAGTTGATTTTCTTTTCTTTTTTTTTATGTAATAAATCTCTTTCCTTGATCCTTCCATGGATTTTGATCTTGGACCTTACGCCTTGCCATCTCCAAATGCCATTATACGATTTAGCAACATAACCAAAATTTGCACTTGGCTTCGAATGGATTTCAATTAGATATTACCTATTTTTCTCTTTTAAAAAATATCTGACTTCTTATTTTTTGGGGCTCTCACATTGGTTGGGAATCGATGTTTTGATATGGAGGACAAGGTCCAATCCGATTTCTTGTGCTCGTACTGTTACGAAGACTTCGACATTGCTTTTCTCTGTCTGCATCTCAAAGACGAGAACTCGTGCAAAACAAAATCTATAACCAAATTTTATGAAATAAACATTGTTCTTGTTTCTAATCTCCTTTCCTTTCCTTAGTTGTTATCAAATTTATGTTGGGTTTTGATTTTCATCTATTTGCTTGGCATTAAAATAAATTGGTGTAATGGTTCTCTACTGAATCTATCATGTTCTTAAAGACTAGGATCTATAGCTAGATCCTCTTTTTTCTATTATAGGGTATAACTTCGATGTTAATGGGCAAAGGCAGATATGGCATCAATGGTAGCTTCTTGTGATCCTAACTTGTGATGCTGAGTTTGGACCTTATGGATGAAATTCGATCTAAGACACGAGATTTTTCTTTTTTTAGCTAAGGGTAAAATAATCTTTTGTACGTTTTGGCCCCAAATGCCTCCACTTTGCCATCCTATAATAAAACTCTTCCATTGTATCTGCCAATTCCATGGTTTACATTAAATCAGGAAACCAAGTGTAGTAAAGTTATGATTTGTATTTCACTTTTTTTATTTTTAAGAGATTGAACCAAATGGGGCTTAAATTATTATCTTGATCATATCTAAAATTTGTTTTAAAACAAATTGTATCCACTTCTATCTTTCCTTGGCCTGTTTGTAGCATTGTTTTAATATTTATTATATGTCTATAATTATCATTTAATAATTTTTATTCTTTTTATTATTTTTTAAAAATAAGGTATAAGCAATCATTTTTATTTTATTTTTTATCCCAACACACCAGAATACATGCAATATCAATAATCCATCATGAAGATTAATATATAAGTAGATATTTCATAAGTACACAAACTACTTATATTAAGTAATTGTGTTGCTTGTGTTTGATTAAAAAAAATTACGAAAATTAACGAGCACATAAATTGTCAGTTCTCACTGGCTCTCAAATCCAACACGAAATCCTATGTTATCATGTTTAAAATATTTAAGATATTTTACAATGAAGGCATTTGCAGGTGGTGAATTTGGTTTGGACTGGGGTACTAAATAGTTCAATGCAGTGGCCCAGTGGGCCTTGATTATTGGGCCCGCATTGCCGTTTTGAGTGATGATTGCCATGTGGCTTGTTGATTTGTTTAATTTGCCCTCATGTCAAGATATTATTTGCTTTCACTTTGATGGTAGATAATATAAACAGTAAAAGAAAAAATTTATATATCATTTTTTAAATTTTGAATATTAAATTTTATAATCAAAATATAAAAAATATATGATTTTTGTAAATAAATATATAATTTTTTAATTAAATTATATACTTATTATATATTAATTAAAAAATTATATACTTTTTATATTTTAATTAAAAATTTTGATAGTAAAAATATAACAAATTGTATATAAATCTAATTTATAAATAAAATGTGGCAAATTCAGCAATTTTCAATTTTAACTTTCATTTAAAATTAAACTTAGTGAAATTAAGTTTTTAAATTGTTAAAATACATAAAATCTCTTAAATTTTAAATTTATGTATAGATAATCACTTAACGTTTAAAACTATAAACTCTTCAAATTTGAAATGATATGTAACTAACCTCCTATCATTGATGAGTTGGTTATTTCATTAAAAGAAATGTGATATGTCAAGAGGTTGTTTCTATAAAAAACAGAGTTTGGAAATCTATTTATTCAAATGTATTACGTTTTTATTAATAAATTAATAAATTTGCTAATGATGAGATTTATTTATATAAATTTAAAATTTTAAAAATTTTATTGTCAAATTTTAAAGATCAGATTTATTATTTACAATAATCTAAAACTTTAGGATATTTTTTTATATTTTGGCTCTTCTAAAAAATACAAAATAACATGTAAATTCAAATAAAAATTTATTATAAATTATTCAAATTCTTAGTTATTAAAAGGCATTAAAAGATTTATAGCATTCTAATTTGTCTCAAATTCTTAAAAGGCATAAAAGAAGGGATTTCTAAATAAGTTAAATTATTTAATAAATAAGTTGATAGCTGAAATAAGATCAATTTTAATCATTAAACCCTCTCAAATGGTTTGTTTTCTATGTGTGTCCACACACACACACACACACACACACACACACACACACACACACACACACACACATATATATATATATATATATATATATAGTGAGACATTTATTTATTTGTTTTTCTTTGCTAAGAACATAGAAACGTATTTATTTTCTACCGTAAAAGGTGACGTGCAAAGAAGAAAACGAAAAAACACTGCTTTTCCAAAGTCACAGATAAAAGTAGTTCGTCGTCCACTAAGCAATTTCCCATTCTTCTCTTCGAAAAAGTGCGTCTCTACCTCTTAATATCGGCGTCGTTTCCGCACAAAAACATATCCAAACAACAATGAAAAGCCTTGTTCATTCATTGATTCCTTTTTCAGCTTCATCATCCCCTACAATTCCAAATTCAGCAAGAATCTACGAACTTACCATCATCATCGAAGCCATGAATTTTAGTTAAGTGGGTATCTGTGAATTCCTACGAAGACAGAGAGTCACAGACCCAGTTTGCGTTTCGGGTCAACCGGTTCGAATTCTTCATGGATTTTGGGGGTCCCAGCGAGCCCCGCTTGATCGGAGATTACATACTGGGACCGCAAATTGGGTCGGGTTCTTTCGCGGTGGTGTGGCTCTCAAAGCATCGTCAGTCGGGTTTGGAGGTTGCTGTTAAAGAGATTGACAAGAAACAGCTTAGCCCGAAAGTGAGGGAGAATCTTTTTAAAGAGATTTCTATTCTCAGCACCATCGATCACCCAAACATTATTCGATTATTCGAAGCAATCCAGGTAAACTCGTTATAGTTTATCGCCTTCTCTTTTTTTTTTTTTTCTTTCTGAAAATTTCTTTAACCCCATATTGTTATTTAAACTGTTTTGATTCTGAGTGTAATGTTGGATTTTGGGGGTTTAAGACCAACGATAAGATTTATCTTATTTTGGAGTATTGTAATGGCGGTGACCTTGCTACTTACATTCATCGACGTGGAAAAGTTTCAGAATCCATTGCTCGGCATTTTATGAGGCACTTAGGTGAGTAGACTTCATGCGGCTTTTCACTTTTGGCCTTCTAAAGCATATACGATTCATCTTTTTTTTGACCTGGTGATTAAAAGCAGATCCTTTCAGTGATTTACTCCAGTATATGCCTTACTAATAAAGTTAATTTCTCCAATTTATTTGAATTCTGCAAATGGTTATGCAATTCTGCATGTACTAACTTGATCCTCTAATTCACCCTCCGCTGTAGTATATAAAATTATGAATTTCTATAATTTCAATCTGGGTTTGCCTGTAGTTGCGGGGTTGATGGTACTTCAAGAAAAGCACCTCATTCATAGAGATTTAAAACCCCAGGTATCTGATTGTATCTTGTCAAATTATAAACATTTTAAGTTCCCTCTTATGTGTTTGTACTACTATATCTTTAATGATTGTCAGCTGCTAATAATTATTATTATTTTTTTTCAAGTCTCCCCTTTTTCTCATTTGTGAGATCCAACCTTTGTACACCTAGGACAACAAAAATGCAAGTTCTTTAAAATTACCTAGATTATACTTAAAATTATTACGGACTAAATGTAGATATAATTTCTTATATTTTTGTTATCAAGTTATTCAATAAAAGAGCTAATTATATGATATTAAGTTGTAAAAATCATACATTTGTCTTCAAAAACTATGTGTCATGCTTTTATTAGATATTCTAATAGCAAAGATATAAAATTTGTACTTAGGTTTTCTCCATTTATTGTAGCTTTATGCCTTTATCTATAGACGCTGCATTGAGAAGCAGAGCAAGTTTTAAAAGGAAACAAAACAACAAGGAGTCACTAACTTCCAAAAAGGAAGAAATAACTGGTAAATTGTTGATTTACTGGATGTACTGAAGGAAGAATAAATTAGTGACATAAATCTCATAATTTGTAATGCCATGCTTGGTTCAAAAATGATACGACGAGTTTGAACTTTTTGTTAATTTGATATGATGAACTCCTTTATGATCATCTATGGTTGTTTCTAGTTACTGTGGCTCATATTCTTATCTGTTAATATCTTGATTCTATTTTTTTCAAACTTGCAGAACTTACTATTGTCTACTGCTGGGGGTATACCACATCTGAAAATAGGCGATTTTGGTTTTGCAAGGTAGGATACTTCATAAGTGGTTTAACAATGCAAACACTTCATTATTTTTTAATTCATTGCTGAGATAAGCCAGAGTGACCTGTTATTTCTTGTGTTTTTCAAAGAGATATGAAAACCAGAAAATCCACAAGTTGATAATCGATCATTCCACAATCCACAGGTTGTTGATGATTGAGTTATGCACATTTTGTGGGTGATATATACTAAACTGATTTACATGTGACGGGGCCCTTTTATTTAATGAAAATTCTGCTTTTTAATGAATATTTCTTTATGTAATCTCCGCTGTAGTTTTATATGGCAAGTAGTCAAATGACATTTTTGTTTTTATTGGTCCTGAATACTTTTTTACTTCAATCTGATAAAAATAAAACGGGAAGATATTGGAGATTTTTCTCCTTCAATTTTGTAGTTTCCTGATTTATGGATGTACTAGGTCTCTCACACCCCAAGGGTTGGCAGACACACTATGCGGTTCACCATTGTACATGGCTCCAGAGATAATTCAAAATCAGAAGTATGATGCTAAGGTGATGTAAGATAGAATGACATTACCTGTACTTGCAGATATTTGTTGTTCCATTTTTCCCCTTAATTATTTAATTTTGTAATTGCAGGCTGATTTATGGAGTGTAGGAGCAATATTGTTCCAGCTAGTGACTGGGAGGCCACCATTTGATGGAAATAATCAATTGCAGGTTTTTCAGAAGGATAACAAAATTTTTATTTTCTTCAAGAATAATCAAGATGGTATTTCTTTGGTATTGGAAGTATCCTTTTTTTTCCCCCTGATCACTTTTTGTGTTGCAGCTTTTTCAGAACATTTTAACATCCACCGAACTGCAGTTCCCACAAGAGGCTTTAAATGAACTACATCCAGACTGCTTGGATCTTTGCAGAAGCCTTTTACGTCAAAACCCAGGTATTGATTGCAACTGTATGGTATGTGCATATGTGCAATGTCTGTTCTGCTTATGGCTGTGTGTTTGTGTAAAGGTGCTGGATCTGAGGTTAAATATAACCAATTAGTTTATTACACTTATAATCTGCATGTCATTCGGTACTCATGCAGACAACTTCTCTAAAGTTTAACTTTGATGTGCAGTTGAGCGATTAACATTCAAAGAGTTCTTCAATCACAAATTCCTACAGGAGCCCAGGTCATAATTTACTTGTAAATTAAAAAAACTTTCATCACTTGTATACCTGTCACATTTTCTCTCCATGTCATAGTTAGTTAGTGATATCTCAGAATTCATAAATATAGGTCAATTGTGAATGTTGGGCAGTCTTCTTTACTCCCATCAGAAAGATTAACGGTTCAGCCATATGGTAGTGTCTTGACATCTGACAAGATGCCTCATTTGCATTCTGGATATCATTTTGAGTCATCTGTAGATGACCCAGTGGTAATCGGTTCAGCTGTCAATGAAACCATGCCGTTACAAAGAAAAGACAGTGGGAATACTGCTGACACTAAGAGTGTTCAGGGCATAATTTCAACTATTGCATGTGATAAGCAGGGGAACTCTCTTGGTACTGTTGCTTATTTGTCAGACCAGCCTCGAGGTCTAATACTTTCTGTATATTGTGATCTCATAGTTTCATTGCTTTCCACCTGTTTTTCTGTTTCTAATTTATAATCCTTTTTTTGTTTATTTTATTTAGTTTCTCATTTAATGGAGTCCATCGAGAAAGACTATGTCCTAGTCAATCCTGATTTTGCATCACTGGAGGCTTTCTCTGATTACCTTGAGGCATCCGTGCAAGATAATCTCACAAGCAGGGTTTCTATCTGTCCTTCAAAGAGGGTTGACCTCGAAGTTGGAGTTGCAAAGCAAACAAAGGATTCAGCCTCTTGCTATGTTGATGGAGAAAAAAAGTCAAAAGGTGATAAACTTGAGGCATCCTCTGTGTTTGCTGTCCTGAGGGAAGAGCAGGGAGTATCCGCACTGCAGCCTTCAAGTAGGTTAGATTTGTTGCATCAATATGTGCAGATTCTCACAGAACTTTCAAAAGAAAAAGTAAGCTAGTCTTGTTCTTTTAATTATATCATTGTGGTAAGATATTATACAAATTGACTTTAATACTCTGCTTGAATAATTATTATTATCACAACTAATATCAGAGGAATATGCTCCTATATTTACTTTCTCATTCTTTCCTCTCCATTCTATTTTCTCGTTTCCTCTTCCTCTTTGTTCTGCTTATTCTCAAGAATGGGTCTATAAATTCATTGGACATATGCAAATATAACATTTACAATTCAACAAGAAAATTTTATACAAGTATGTTTCTTTTACTTGTTAAACACCAATCAACAGCCAGTGGTGAATATGGCAGGATTATCATCCATCGATTTATTCTTTTAATTCCTCTCAAGTTATTCCACTACTTGTGGTTTGCTCAATTATAATAGGTATAGATTTTTTAGTTAGTCCAATACTGAGTGAATCTGTATCTCTAATTTAATAATTGCACGTTATTACTTATTTTCAGTGCTGTTTCAAAACTCAAAACTTCTCGTTATAATTTGTGGTTCTCTCTAGATGCATCTTTCTTACAATGTGTCCTGTAATGTCTATTTTTTCTTCTTCTTCTTCTTTTTTGGGTGTTAGTTTAAATGGTTATTTCTTGCAGTATAATGCAAGACTGTATCTAGAATCCTTCGCAGTCAAGTTGGTGGTTTTGGCTATATGGAAGAAAGCTCTAGAAGTTTGTAAGTCTTGGCTGGCCTCCGTCACTGAGGGCAAGTTGCCTGGAAGCACTTCAGCGAAAGAGTCCACATTCTCCTGCAGAGATGAAAGCACATCAAAGACCATGGAAGAGAAAATAGATTTTAGTGAGCCTTCATCTGTGTCTTTGTGGGCCAAGCAAGGGTTTATTTCTGCTGTTGATCATGCGGAGAAACTATCATTTCTTATTCAAAATATGGATGGTAGGACTGCCTTTATTGTTCTGAATTCATTTCTTTCAGATCTTCCAAAAAATTTTCTACACTATGTACTAAGAGTATAAAAAAATATATTGCAGGTGCAGCTGAGATGCCAGATGCAATGGAGATCATATTTCAAAAAGCACTATCAGTGGGCACAAGTGGTGCTGTAAGTAGACCAGTATTTTCCACTAGTCAATTTTTTCTTAACCTTCTAGTCTCCTTTATGGAAGTGGTAGCTATTATAGATAAATGATAAATTACATTTTATCTTCATGTGATTTAAAGTACATCATTTAACGTCTTTGTAAGTTTGTGTAATTATCACTTAATAAGCCTATGGTATTTTATTTCCAAATTTTAACAAAAGTAAGAATGTGAATGTTTAAACAATGAAACTTCTCATGTTAAATATCTGTTTCACCTATATCTTGAATATTTTCAGTTTTCTGAGGCTGTTGCTTCTTGCTAGTATTAAGTGAACAATTTTTTATTTTGAAACGTCAGCTTGATACTAGTAATAGCTATAAAAGATTATAAAATTATTCAAGGTATAAGTGAAACATTTTTTTAACAACGAACTTGTTCATCATTTTAACATTAATGTGCTGAAAATAGTATTAGGTGGTTAAGTGATAGTAGAATAAATCACAAGGGAGTTGAATGACACATTTTAAACCATGAGAGGACAAATTGATTTCAGGCCAAGTACTGGGAGTAAACTTTATCTGACCCCATATAAATTACCTCGTGACTAAATAGGTCATTGCCATTTTTCTAGGTAGACGAGTATATGGAAAACAGAGGTAAGGCAGCTGCATCTTACTCAAAAGCGATGCTTCTACTTTCATTCATTGTGAACGAAGCAGTGCACCTTCCACTGAACCCCCCTTTTTCACTAACTCCTGCTAATAAGGAGAGAATTTTACAGTATATTCTCACCCTGCAGTCGCATCAACTTCAGTCTTCATCATCAGAGCCTTCTTCTAAGGCATCCCACATTCTTTCATGAACTAAATAACCACTTGTATAGTAGTCCTTGTATAGTGATATGTGGGAATGCTGATAAACTGAAGCAATTTGTTGGTAACTTGAATATTGACTTTTTCAGAGTGAAGATGAGAGAAAAGCTATGACAGATATAATGTACAGAGAATTATATGACTTAACATGGTATTGTGGATGAAGGACTTTGCCTTTATCGAATGATTTTGTATATAATGTTAATTCGTCAATGTCAACTTGGCCTAGTTTTGTATTGAACAGTTCTAATCAAGTGTATGATCAATTCAAATTGATTGACTTGTCTTTTATCTCACTGCCAGTTAAGGCTTTCACTATTATTCCAGCAAATATGGTTCACAACTAACTATGGTTGGTACATCTTTTCAAATTTGGTAATTTCATAATGAAAATTGAAAACCATGCAATAATTTCTCTACTGTAATGGATTACGAAAAGAAATAAATTGTATTATTATCGCATGATTCATCAAGATAATTTTTACACAAAAGAAAATGTAGCACTATTGATAAAGGTCGGAAAAGTTCATAAATTAAAAGATAATTTAAAATTGAAAATCATATACTTAATATAACTACTGAGGAAGCAGCTCACATATTCTAAATAAAAGGAAAAAAAGACATTAAACTCCCTCAACCAGAAAAAAAAAAAAAAAAAAAAAAAAAAAAAAAGCCTATTTGTAGAGAGTTTGCACGCAGGGAATCGTTAATGGATGTCAAACAGTCATATATAGAATGCGGAAAATCACTGAATGAAGGCTCATGGATTACTTAATATTCAAGGCATAAGCAGTACTTTAAGTTTCTTATCTATTTAGAAGAGTTTTTAATTGCAGTAACATCAGTCCAAGATAGTAAATGTGAGCATGTAGAAAATTAATACAGTTCACACGCCTACACGACAAGTTTCGTGAAGCTGCAGAATTAGAAAATAAACAATAGGGTGACAAGGGGAGTTAGAACTGATATGCGAAACCAAAGGTTTCCCTTGTGTGATTGCATGCGATATCAAAAGCGATCAAGTTGAAGCCTCCCTTCCAAGCGTATTCTCTTGGGACCTTTCTCTTCACCTTGGTTGCTAGTAGTTCCAACCCTGTTTTCCTTGGCCTCCACTGAACATCTTTTGTAAGGTTTAAACCCAGTTCGACAAGCCTTAAGCTTTCCTTGTCCAAGCCCTATGGTCAGAAGTTCCTCCTCCTCTTTTTTGTTTTTTACAAATGGCAGGTTCTTCTCTACTCCTACCTGATCAGAACTGTATTTCTTGCTGTCAAGGTCTGCATCTTTGTCAACCATGTTTTGCTCGTTATCCGCGTTTTTATTGTCCTTCTGAATGTCCTTTTTCAAATGCGGAGGTGAAAAGCTTTGTGGCAACACCTCTCTGGAGAAGAGAGCCTGAAAGGCCAGTCGCCCCTGATAATAAGAGTGACATGAGAAGCGAAGCAATAAAATGTATGCATTACATCAAAAATCTTATTGTAAGATATTGATACCTCTTCAGAGACCTCCTTCCAGGAATCGGTAAGGTTGCCTGCGCTCCTACTACGACGATTACTAGGCTCAGTAGCTAAGTGGTTTGCATCTGGTGTTGTGGACTCTTCCTTTCCTTTCTCATTCTTCTCTAATGCATCTGTCTCTATATCGCTACTAGAGGTTGTGTTGGAGCCACATGAAGAACGGTCTACTGGTTTTCTTCCCTTGGTTTTGTTGGAATCAAGGTGCTCGGAAATTGCTTTGTTCTTGTCATGTTCAGCAGTCTTTGGTGAAGTAGTTATCTTGGTATCTCCACTCTGAGAATCTGACGAAGAAACAGCTAGTGACTTAGAGTCTGAATGTTGAGCTTGCAGAACTTCTGAGTATTCTCCATTTAGCATCTGATCCTGCAGAGGAGGATTCTGGAGGGTAGTCTCTCCATGCTCTTTCTTTGCTGCTTGTGCTTCACCAGTGTCCATTGATGGAACTGCCACTGCAGATGCCGGAGGACAGGCGAAAGCAGAATGGAGTGGAGCACACAAAGGAAGCAGTCCATGGGCTGCCCACCATGCAGTTGCGGCAGCCACAGTAGCAGCTGCAATAGCCGCCATACTTGGAGGAGAGCCAATTTGTCTTGATGAGAAACCACCTTGAGAGGAAGCAGGAGAATCAGCTGAAGCTTCTGCATTTGCATAGGGCCAAAATGTGGCAACAAAACTTGCTGCAGCGTGGGCTGCAGGATTTTGCATTAGGGTGGAGACAATAAGACTTGAAAATGTGGAGGACATGTGAAGAAATGAATGGCAATGATCTTGACTGTCGAGAACTTGCGGGAAGGGAGGATGAGCAGGAAATAATTGATGAACAGAAGATTGAGGTGTGTTATTCTTGCTTTCACTTGTGTTTGATGCAGCTGAATCTGTGAAAAGATTAGGTTGCCCACTAACCTCTCCCACTGGCTGAAATATGGAGTCTCGAAATAACATATCTTGGGGAGGATTTTGAGTACTTGTTCCCTGGTTCCCATCAAGAACGTGCACAGGGACATGCCTTGGGTAATTCTGATTGCCTTGCACCCCATCTGTTGTTAATGCACAATTGAGATCATTTGTTTTCTGACTTTGAACCAATTTCACACCTGAAGCATCAGAACTCTCCATCTTAGAGGCTTTTCTCTGTTCTAGTTTTCCGTCATCTATCTTACACTTCTGATTTTCAAGTTCAATAGTGACAGAAGATTCATTTGTTTCATATTGAGTAATTCCCTCTTTTACTGAAGGTATGAACTTCCTTAAGATGCACGAGTTTCTCAGTGGTACTGGCAATGACATTGATCTCTTTTTTGCTGAAGATACAGAGGAAGAGGGTGCCTCCTGATGAATAGTAAATACTTTTGAGCAGTTCTCATCCTTATTTTCAATAACATTTGTTGATCTTTCATCTCCATTAGGTTTCTGACAAAAGGAAAAAGCAGGATAATTGCACTGAAAGTAAAAACTGAGAAAATTTGCTTGATAAGTAAAACATGGAAAATAAAAGTGAATTATTAACCTCTGGAAGTGGTTCTTTCTCTAAGTCCAGTGCTTGTTTACCATGTGAAGATGAAACTGACATAAGTTTGCCATCCTTTGCTCCATTATGTGATGCTGGAGAGCCAACATTGGTCTTGCGAGGATAAGGATTAGTTGGTTTTCTTTTGGGCCGTGGAGGAGGAATGTCTATGTCAAGAGCTTGTCCTATTGGAACACCCTTTACAAGGGCCTCTTTCTCCAGCTGGAAGTGAAAATTGTAATAGTATTCTCAGCAAGTGAAGTTTTGTAAAAACCGTTCAAATGCAGTAATTGAAGCATTTGGGCAATTTTATTATGTGCAATTTCCAAAATATTATAAAAAAGAAATAGCTCTAACACTGACATTTCTATGCATTCATGCATGATTATTGATATATTTGCGCTTTGGGAATGGCGCAGCTAGTGATACTCTAAAGGAGGCATGTATTGCTGGTTGAAAAAGATATATGATTAACCATGTATATAGTTTAAAATCAAAATACCACGTTACATTAAAGCTAAGAAAAGAAAACAGACAGAATCCTTCTCTAATCATGTTGGCGAAAAGATCTCCTGTAGGGTAGTCAAGTATAACCCAAATGGAGCAGTCTAATGAAAAAAACACACAATGCCGTTGTAATCATGTCAGAAGTTATTGGCATCAAACAGGAGAGGTAAATTACCCATCCCAAAAAATTTGTGCAAAATTATTCCCTACACCTTTACCCCTTCCAAACAAAGTGAACATTTCTCCCCTTAAAAATTCCACGTCATCTTCACTCAGTACTTTTTTCTTTAATGTAAGCTCCAAACCTTTTCAATCCAAACAACTTTGAAGTCAGCTTGACTTGCTTCTCTCTCTCATTCTAACGCTACTGTGCCTTCCGTCCCTGATGAAGAAAGAAGGCTTTCTCCTTACTCGATCGGAGTCCAGGTTTGAAGTTTGCACCCGATAATGCATCCTTCCTTTAAGTGAAGGTTTGAATCTCCTGGGGAACAATTGAGCCAATAGCAAGTCTCCCCTAGATATGGATACATCAATTTCAAGCCATAAACAAGATACCAATTTCCATTCCCTACTAAACTCTAATGCTTCATCTAGTCAATAAATCGTTAAAGTCTATCTTTTCCTCTTGGAAGGAGGAAAAATAAGTATTTTTATGGAATAGGAATTTGCATGAACTTACTTGTATTACAATTACTTGACTTACTTGACTTTAATCATCATGTACAGGGGGGTGTAGAAAGGCACATCAAATGACTAGTTACATGAACCCTATTTAATACACAACAGTACTCAAAGATACATGAACCTAATTAGTCTAGGTACACACACAAACATTGGACTTATGCACGTAGGAAATATCAAATTACTATTTTCAACTATCTCCCATAATTTGAATTTTTCTTTACATCTTCAACTCTTAATTCGATGTTATCTACCACTTTCAAGTGTCACATGTTTTACTAAGAAGGCTTACCACAGCACTCCTGATCTTCTGTAGGCTCTCTCTTCTGCCTAATCGGATGTTCACCTATCCTCTTCTTCCACAAATGCAGGCATCAATCTAGGAGACACTCTTGCACTCCCCTTCCTTGAATTCTCCTCATTTTCCCACAGGTGATCAACTAAGGAGGTCAACTCCTCATCCACATCACAAGAATACCTTATCATCTCCCATCAACAAGTTTCTTCACTAGTTCAATATGTGTGTATGTACTTCCTCCAGTCCTCAATCTTCTATTTTACTATCATTATCCTCATCATCTTCAGCTTCCTTGTCATCCTTATTGTCCTCTTCCTCCTTGCTTAACTTCTCCAAAGCTATGAAACCAAGCTCTTAATAAAGCTTTGTTGGAAGGAGGACAAAGAACTATTTATATGGAAGAGGAATTTGCCTGAACTTACTTGTATTTCAGTTGCTTGACTTGACTTCAATTATCAAGTATGCCGGGGTGTATATAGGCACACCAGGTGACTAGTTACATGAACCCTATTTACATGAATCATAAACAGATACCAATTTCCACTCCCTACTAAACTCACTTCATCTAGTCCATAAATCATTAAAGTTTATCTTTTCCTCAACCATATTTTCCCTATAAACAAATGCCTAGAAAACCAAATTCTTTACAGAAGAATGTAATCATTGCATCTGGAGGAAAAAAGAACTAGAAAATGCCTAGAAACCAAAATCTTTACAATCACAGTAAGTTATGAAATCAAGAACAGTATTGGAATGAGTAACGCATTATCCACAGGACATGCATAGAAGTTCTCAAATTGGTTAATCGCTAACCAAACAAAGTTGAATGCTCAATTCATTAAAGACTTGGCTATTCTTAAAACCAAACCATTCAATAAAGCATAACAGACTTCGCTATTTTTCCCGCAATCTCAAGCTACATTAACAGGCCAGAAATTGTGACTGAGCCTCCCTCCCTCCACCCGCCCCCCCTTTTTTCTCTTCTTCTTTCCTTTCTCAGAGAAAAGACAAGAAGAAATGTGTGATGCATATATCTTGCAGCTGGGAACAGGAACAAAGTTTATATTTAAAGTAACTACCCACTCAACATCTTTGATATTGTGAAGGGATCAACTCATCTACCTCTTAATTGATTAGTTCTCTTTGGAAATTGTTTTCTAGATGGTCCAGCATTGCATCCTTCCTATGAATGACAACCATGACAGACCATATTCCTTCATTTTAATTGTGAGAATTAAATCAACCATGGCATTTTATCTTCTGGAAAAAGATGAGTATAATGTAAAAGAAAAAATGCCAAATATGGCATACTTCACATATACAAGATGTATGCTGTCCAATGTAGTACACTCATTTTCCAGGCAACATGATCAAACACAATATTTAGACACACTCTTGAGTCTCGTGATTATTTTTCATTTTTTACAAAGATGTGTAAGCATGAGGTTTGGCCAGTCAAAGAAGCTTATTGTTTGTCACAGAACTGGTAGCCTAAAAAGAAAATTATACACATCAGTAGCCTTATTACTCCAAGCCCAGAGGGTAAGAACATCACATCTGAAAGCAATGTTTTACTGGATTATATTTTTAACATGTTCCATTCCTCCAGAAATTCCTTTTCCCAGAAACAGGCAATAAGTGTTAAACAAGATTCTCTTTGAGGCTCCAGATTTGACATATTTCTCTAATAATTTTCAACCTGTTAAAATTGATACTTTCTGACATTTCTGAAGATCTCTAAAACAAACCATTCTCTTTAGAGAAGTATCAGCTTGTCTAGATTCAAATATGCTTCAACTTCAATTTGCTCCTCCCTTCTCAAAATATAAAAAATTCAAATCTTCCATTAGTTTAAAGATTTACTTATTTTTTTCCAGGAAAAAATACCTTCTCCCCTCAGTTTCTCATGATCCTGATCAAAGACATAAGGAATGTTCTACTGAGAAAAGTCTCATATTTATCAGAGGCCACTCTCACTAACTGGCCTCTTCTTTTTGTAGTATAACCTCTGAATTGAACATTTTAACATGATGTAAATGCTTGGCTTTTGTATATTATTGAATTGCCAAGTAATTGCACTTGAATCCAATACAACTTCTGACTTCATTTTTCTGGTTTGAGCTTGTTCCTATGCAAATTTTAAGTCATCATCACATTCATTTGGTTTGCAATTTTTCCTAGGGTTACAAGGAGGGTGACGGTGTGGTTAGCCATGTGGAAGACCTTGCTTAATCTGTTACATGCCTACGATGGTAATGCATAACTATATTGAGAATTATATCAGTTTTATACCAAAGGTTGGAGGGTTTAGTACCCTTAAGAAAGAGAGAATTACCTATGATAAAGCATCATGAAAGAGCTATTTTGCATATACATCCCACTATGAGCTACTTATGTGACTAGGCCCCACATGGTTAACTCAGTATCACATCCACCAGCCAAAAGTCAAGGCACAAGCCCCACATTGTATTTCTCTTAATACCTTTCTCTCCCCCTTGCAGGCCACAAGGAGGCAGACTTCACTGACACACATATAGAAATCTCTCATTTCACACACTATGAATCTCATCCCATAGAGACTATCTCGTGGCTCTCCTTCTCTTATCCTCTTTCTCACCTCCTGCAACTAGACCTTCCCTACTTTCATCCTCAAGGCATGGCTTGGTTTACTAAAGAACCCTTAAAAGCAATTGGAAACTCCACTAGGAAGGTGACCACCTCAATAACGAAACCCCAAACAAAATCTAAATCTCACTCAAGTCCCTCGGTCATATGAAAGATACACTCTTTATTTGGGTGGTGCACCAACTGTCACAAGACTCCACAAAAATCTTAGATCTTGTAGAACTCCCTCAATCAGATGAAATATGTGCTCTTTATTTGAGTGTTGCAGGTCTTTTTGTGCCTTTAAAGAATGGGAAGTAGATCTAGGTAGTGATTGCTCACGACGATAAAGCTCCAAATCTCCTCTTCATTTAAGTCATGAATCTCCTATAAATCTTAAGAATGGCTTCAGCCAAGTCCCTAACCTTCCAAAAATTCCCAAATTTAATTTTGATAGGTCCCAAAATCTCTTAGAGATCTCTAGAGATGCTATGCAAGTACATGTTTTTTAACTAGCATTAACCCTTTGAAGAAATCTGGTAATAAATAGCAGAAGGAAAGAGACATCTGAAAAATCCATAAATTCTACAAGGCACAGCTTCTATAATGAAAATTTGAAGGCAAACACATACAAGTAGAATGTTTTCATGTCAAAATCAAACAATCTTGATGTTGGTCTTACAATGGTGAAGTTGTCCTTTTTGTCTTCCCTTTTTTGTTATTTTATGTAGTCCTCTTAATGTTGTTTCACTCTCAAGTCATTCTTAGAATTCTAATTCTAAAAGATCCTATCTGAGCACTAATGTCTTGTATCCATTTAATATATGCTAAAAAGCCTAAAAGCTTATCTCTTTTATACACTTGGTGGTGTAGCCGCAAGTTCAAGTCACCCCCTCAATGTCAAACATGCACCAATTGCCCTTGCATATGTGATTGTCAGTCACTTTAACATTTTTTCCCTCTTTTTGTACATGACGCTCACTTCTCTTAGATGCTACCAAGTAGCAAGAAGTGACCTAATAGCATGAAATATTCTTATTACCACACTTAGTATATTTTACCACTTAAATTCCACAATAATGTCTCTATATAACTTGTAGTTGTCTAAATTCTATGCTTTGGTGACCATCCTGTGAGATATGAACCCAACAACTCACGCGGTAACTCAAGTAATTTCACTTGAGCTGTTACAATAGAATAGCCCTCAGGTTCGAGAATAGAGTCAGAACTGATAGCCATTTCCCTTCCCCTTGGTCTTTTTTGCTTGCAGCTTTCTTTCCCTAGCAAGAGTTCACCAAAGTTGAACCTAACACGCCTCAAGTAGATTACATTGGACAGCTGTGGCCCCACCTATCTATATGATGTTTGATTATGCACCCTTGGCCTTTGCCACCGCAAGACAAAACTCACAAGGGTACTACTACCCGCAACAACTTAGAAAACATGGTTCCATTTTTTTCACATGCTTAAGAAAGCTCCATCACTTTGTTTATTTTTGGATTACTCACCGCATTAGCCAAGTTGAGGGTCCCTATAGTCTTCAGGCTCCAAATTCTATTCCCTGAAAGCTACTGTCTAACTTGCCAATTTGATACAATACATAGTATACATGCCATCCCATTACACTAACTTAACAATTGTGGTTCACTTTTAGCAAAGATTCATTTTTCCCACCATGAAATACCCTAGGTACTAAAATACTTTGATATCATTGTTACTTTAGTTTGCTTTGCAGATTTCACAACTGGAAAATGCCTAGCTCCACCATCAGTAACCCAGTCTAGTTGAGTCCCTGCTCCAAGACATACTGCAATATATATCCAAGAAATTTCTATGATTGTAATGGTACTTCACAAGTATTTACACAAGGCCTGTACACTCAACCAAAATTTTGAGTTGTATGGGATAAACATTTTTTCCTACTAGTCATAGCTTGACATATGGTTTGATCCTGTAGATGCTATATGGAATATATATGTTATAATAGTGTATATATGGCAGCAAGAATAGTGTAAATAATAATCCCTGTACTAGCTATACTACAATTGTACTACACCTTGTATAGCTCTATAAATAAGACATATGACACATGGTGCATATGCCATATATGCTTCATCTTGAGAGAGAGTGATAGAATAATGTACATATAATAGTTAGAACAGTGTATATATTAATCCTTGTACTAGCTGTACTACAGTACACCTTGTATAACTATAAATAAGACAGATATGTAAGGAGTTTCTCGCTTACATATTCCAAACAATTTTGTCTTTTTTTTTCTTTGTCCTAAATTCTTTAATATATTAGTACAATTAAACCAAAAAAAAAGGGGGATTGGTTTGACCAAGCAATCAAATTGATCACTTGGCCAAACCAGCCCCCCTTTATGGAAGTGGGAAAATTAATTCTATGGGGGAGAGAGCAATTAGCAATGAATTCTACTGCTTTAAACCAACAATAAAGCAAAGTAACGCAAGAAAGTCCTTCTGATTTCTTCCAGACATCCCATCATCGTATAGAATTTCATGGTTTCAACCCATAATCCTGATAAATCCAATCAATAGAACAAAGTCATTCTGCACTCCAGACATCCTCTGCCATCACATAAAACTAGTTTCTCTCTCAACACTACATAATACAAGCTGATAGATTTCAAGTGCTCATTTATCTCATGAATCTAATATGTAATAACCCCATGCTACCAATCCATCAATTTTCTCTCCATCATATATAACCCAATGAGCTCAGAAAAAGAAAACTACCAACTCATCTATATCCATGTCATCAAACAGTCCAATGGCTCATTGCCCCACTTTCCTTGCTAGAGGGCACATCAGCTTCCAAGTTATGACATTTATTCAATATTTCCTATAACCTATGGAGAGAATTTCACCCTAGGAAAGACAAAGTTCACCAGAAACATATCCACTTACATAAGTAGATATCAAACTACTAATATCAATTGTGATAAATTTTTTAGTCCAGCAGATTTTCCCAGTTACCAGTAGCATGTTAACCATTCAACATAAGAACAAAACTATCAGCACAAATAACTCACTAATCATTTAGACATATTAAAAACCAAAACTTAGCAGCGAAGAGTTCTAAATAGTGAGCAAAAGAGACTAGTATATCTACATTTCTATAGAAAAAGATCTAAAAATCACATCTTCGGAGTAAAATAAAGTGACCACCCAAATGTCATCCAACAAATATTTCTCCTGTCACCCACCTCAAGGATGATATAAAGTTCTGTTATTACTCTATTACTCTAAACAAAAAAACTCTGATGAAACCAACAAACCATATAGGGCCAGCAACTCTACACCAATATTATGAACTCACTTATCTTTTCCATATACAATCCCTTTGCACAGCAATTGCTAATGCCAAAGTAACTTCTTTAAACCCTCATTTAAAAGTTTAGACACATAACAATAGAAACCCACGTTATCAATTTACAAACAAACCTCCTAAGTTACTAGGAAAAAATCATTTGATTAAAAAATCTTCCCAAAAAAAAAAGATGACAAATTCTCCAATAGTTTCAGAATGGAATTTGGTGAAAGGAAATAAATATACATCTCAATGGACAGGGGAAAAAGACAGAATACTTTTCAATTAAACAAGTGTTTTAAACTTTGGTATACTGATAAGATTAAAGCTAGAAATAGAATAGGTATAATTGTGGATAAGTATTGAAAAAATGATGTGGTAAATGTAAAAAGATTAAGAGACAAAATTATAACATTAAAATTTATAGTGAAAAGAGAAACTTTTAATGTTATTAGTGTTTACGCACCACAAGTAAAGTTAAAAAAGCACTATAAGATAAAGTTTTGGGAGGATTTAGAAGGTTTAATTTAGGAAATGCCTTTAAGGGAAAAGATTCTCATAGAAGGGGATCTTAATGGTCATCTTCGGAATATATCTAGATATTACAAGGGTTCGTATGGGGGATATGATTTAAGAGAAACAAATGCAGAGGGTAAAACTATTTTAGACTTTTCATTAGTGTTTAAATTTATTATAGCTAACACTTGTTATAAAAAGCGCGAAAAGCATTTTATCACGTATAAAAGTGGGAGAACATGTTCTCAAATTGATTTATTTCTATTAAAAAAAGTGGACAGAAAGATTTGCATAGATTGCAAAATTATACTTGGTGAGAATTTAACTACACAACATATGGTTTTAGTGATAGATATTCGAATTAAGAAGAGAGTAAAAAGTAAAGGTTAAAATAGGATGGCAAGGATAAAGTGGTGGCAATTGAAAGGTGATAAAAAAAAGACCTTACAGAGAAGGATTCTGGAAGAAAGATAATAGGAGGTATAAGGAAGTGCAAATGATATGTGAAACGAGATGGTTAAGAGATTGGGAAGGTTGCAAAAGAGATACTTGGGGAATCAAGAGGTTTTGGACTTAGGGATAAAGAATCTTGGTGGTGGGATGCAAGCGTACAAGATAAGGTTAAAGTTAAAAGAGAAAATTATAAAGCATGGTCTTTTTGTGTAAAAGTGAGAAAAATTGAAAAAAATATATAAAGTAGCTAAGAAAGACACAAAAAAAGCAATGAGAGAAGCGAAAGTTGGGCTTTTGATGGGTTATATCAATCCTTAGGCATTAAAGTTGAGGAAAGAAGTATTTATAAGCTTGCTTAAAGTAAAGAAAGAAAGACAAGAGATGTTGACCAAGTGAGATGTATTAAAAACAAAGAAGGGAGAGTCTTGGTCACAAAACAACATATTAAGAAATGTGGAAGTGTTATTTTCATAGGCTTTTTAATGAAGGACATGAGATTTCATTGCACTCAAATAGCCTAGACATTACAGAAAATGATTAAAATTATACCTTTTATCGTAGGATTCGAGAGAGAGGCAGAGGTAGAAGCTTTGAAAAAGATGGAGAATGATAAAGTAGTAGGACTAGATAATATACCGATTGAAATATGAAAATGTTCAAGAGTGAAAGGTATAAGTTAGCTCACAAAATTATTTAATAAGATTATGAAATCCAAGAGAATATTAGACGAGTGGAGAAAAAGTACTTTAATTCTTATTTATAAGAACAAGGGAGACATACAAAATTGTGCAAACTATAGAAGAATTAAACTGATGAGCCACACTATAAAGTTATGGGAAAAGGTTATGAAACGAAAACTAAGGCAAGAGACTCAAATTACAAAGAATCAATTTGGTTTTATACCTAATAGGTAGACTATGGAAGTGATATACTTGTTACGTAGATTAATGGAGAAATATCAAAGGAATCAAAAAGACTTACATATGGTGTTCAATGATTTAGAGAAAGCATATGATAAAGTGCTAAGAGATATTTTGTGGAAAGTTTTGAACAAAAAATAAGTTTGTATTACATATATTCGAACAATTCAGGATATGTATGATGAGGTTACAACTAGTGTGAGAACTCAAGGTGGGCCCACTAAGGATTTTCCAATAACTATTGGCTTATATCAGGAGTCAACTTTGAGCTCCTATCTCTTTACTTTAATCTTAGATGTGCTTCCTGAATATATAGGTAAAATTATTAAAAAAAATTTAAATTTAAATTATCTATCTAAAGATATGATTTATAATATAAATTTATGGCGTCAATTGATTTATGTGGATGACCCCACCTAGTGAGAAAAAGCCTTATTGTTGTTGTTGTTGTACCTTTATTCAGTCTCTAACCAATGGCATCACAAATGGGCAGAGATTTTTGAAAATCCCTAACACTTACCCTAGGAAGGTCAAAATAATATAGCTCACCTTCATCTTGAAATACACAACTGAACCATTATAACGAATAAACCACTCTACCGCTAGGACCCAAGACTAATGTAGTAAATGCATCTATCACCCAATTAAGCAAGAAAAAAGAGTATTATCACCTTGACATAGGTATAGAAATGAAATATAAGTGTCTTGCAATCTCCAAGGACATAATAAAGTACAAAGTTACAAACCATTTTGTTGAGTGTGTTAGAAACTACCCACAAAGTTGAATAAAAAAATATGCAAATACAAATATTGGTATATGAGAAAAGACAATTTTTAAAAAAAATTTATAATTCCACTGTTAAATTCTTAGTTCAGGTTGGTCTGATAATAAACATAAATTAGCAACTTTAATTATCTACTGTGCCAGTGAAACATTATAATCAGGACCACAATACTAATGATGTAGAACGGGAAGTGTAATCCAAGGGAAACCAAAAATGCTTTATATTAAGCCTTATATACGTAAGGCAAACATCTAAAACTCCCAAACGACTCATAATAAACCCCACATCCCAAATTATAAACACATAAACACTTATAATAAAATAATTACAGTTAATCTTATTTCATTATTAATTCTCCGTTAACTAACACAAAGAAGAAGTTTCCATGTTGAAGATAATTGTTCATAAACTTTTTGACATAAACAAAATGGCCATTAATTACAAATCAATGTCATTATCTCTATACATCTATTTGTCCTGTTCTTTCCGTTTCTTTATTGCATTTCGGTTCACTTAATCAATTGATTTATTATTCTCAATCTTACTTGAACAATCATCATTTAACACCAACCCAACCTTTTGATAGGAGCTGAGAATTATCTCAGTTAAAATATTTTCTCAAGCCCTTACTTGAATTTCACAGAGAGATGGTCGTTTTGCTAGAACTTGTTTATATATAATTTGCATTTTGATTCCTCTATAATTTCAAGTACATCAGTACAGTTCAGATGTGAAATTTTTGGTGCAGTTAGATGGAAATATTTATTGATTAAAGTGAATCAAACATGATATAAAACTGAGAAAATTAATAAACAAATCAGCAGCAGGTCAAAAGAAGGCACAATGCAAATAAAATAACCCAAACTACATATAAGCCAAGGAAAGAAGGCACACATTAACCTTTGAAAAGAATTTCTGTGCATGGCTCCTGATTTGCACAGCAGTCTTTGTTCCTATATGCTCTGCATACCAAAAAGTAAAACACCACAAAGGATCAGCCCGGCATGAGAGAAAAAAAGAAGGAAAAAAAAAAAAGAGTTCCAGTTAAGTGTTCGTAAAATAAATAGAGAAGTTCATGTCATTTCCTTATAGGAGAATTCAAAGTTATGAGTCAGCAGAGTACAATTACGGTGTAATCCTAAACTATTTCCTGCATGTTAAGAAATGAACAGAGGAAAAGACCTGTTTTAAAACTGAGCAAACCATTACCTTCAATGCGCTGCCATGCTCTCCCATAGAGCTTTAAAGCTTCTAGAAACCTATTATGCTCCTCCTCAGTCCATCTTTCTCTTTGCTTTGTGATTGTATATGGTTTTCTTGTCTGTAATTGCCAGTTATCTACTTAGAAAATATTCATCTTTACTAATTCCCTTGTTTGTCTTCTATATCAACAAAACATTGCAGCACGAAAAGAAATGAAACCGTAATCCATCATAATAACCTTACCTTAACAGGATATGGTTTTCTTGTCCGTAATTGCCAGTTATCTACTTAGAAAACATTCAGCTTTACTAATTCAATTGTTTGTCTTTTATATCAACAAAGATTACAGAAGAAAAAGAAATAAAACCTCGATCCATTATAATAACCTATTAATCTTACCTTAACAACCACTTCTTCTCCAGAGGAGTATGCGTCCATTACAGGACCTCTGCAGCAAGCGCTGCTTCAGATCTTCCCTGACGGGTAGTGGATAAAACGAATATCTTCTTTCATTTTTTGTAACATGGAACACAGTAAATCGTAAAGCCGTGGTGAATGGAAGCAGAAGCTGATAAGGTGATGCTACTGCAAAAGAAAAAAAAGGGAGAAGAACAGGTAGAGATCCGTCTCTGTTTGGTATCAGCACTAATAAGCATTCCACCTCAGAAGCAGCAAGGGTATAGTTATATTATACAAATTATCAATATAATAATCGATAAATTAAGAAAAATATAATTAAAATTTCAAGAATCCACCGCAACAAAGATGCTTCTCCGAAAGAATAAAACTAAGTTCCTTAATCAGAATCCTCACCAAAACAACGAACCCAACCGCGCCAACACCTTTCAATCGCGTGAACAAGCAAAGAGAGAGGAAAACTATAATCAGTATATTAAAAAAAAACAATTCGTATATTCAAATCATTAACAGTTGGCAAAATCAAACACATCATCCAATGAAGAGTCGAGTTGAGTTGAATAAGTGACATGTTCAAATCGAACGTATCACAGAGTGAAGTAAAACATATAATTAGTATCATAAAACAACCACTCGTATATTTAAAATCAATAAGAGTGGGCAAAATCAAATACATCATCAAATGAAGAATAGAGTTGAGTAAGGGATATGTTCAAAGCGAAAGTATCATCAGTGAAGTAAAACATATTTCGCAGTTCGTTTTCCTTGAATGTTCTCGGGAACCGAACCGAGAAGAGGTAAGCAAATACGCGAAAAAGGGAAGTACCTTGGAATAAAGCCATGGTAATAAAGAACAAGAGTGTTGGAAGTGCGATCATGCATGTGAAAGGAACAAATTCACCGGACTCTCACCGGAGAACTCATTTCCGGCAATGGCAAAAATCCGAATCTGAGAGGGACTTCAGATCAGAGAAGACAACGAAAGCAAAAAAAGCGCAGAATGAAGCAGAAGCAGAAGCAGAAGCAACGATAGTTTATTTGCTCTTTTCCTCCCGTAAGAGGACCCAACACTAAAACCCACCAGAAACTACGACGCCAAACGGTTCAGAGACTGAGAAGCAATCTCAGCCACTAATAATTTCTCGTGTCATGCATTTTATTTTATTTTTCGTAAAAATTAGGGGCCGTTTTTTTTTGAGGCTACCAAGGGAGGAAGGGCAAAGTCGTCAAACCGTATCTCATTGGTTTGTGCCACGTGGCTGGAAAGTAGTGGCGGATGTTGCACACGCCCACGTTTGTGCTTTTGCCTAATATTTTTCGCTTTCTTTTTCATAATTCGGCCTTCGGCCTCAAATTTCATCCACAAACTCTCAGGCTGAGGCTTTCAGCCCGTAAAAGCGACGCCAGCTGTGAGGTGTGAGGTCCAGTGATTACGTGGCAGAAGCAACCGTTTGCGTCCGGTTAGACGCGTACGGAAATGTGGCCTAGGAATTCAAAAACATATTTGATTAACTGATGAAATAGAAAAAAAAGTAAAAAAATAGATAAATAAAATAATTAATAATTTTTATGTATTTATTTTTTAAAAAATAATTTGATAATTAAAATAATATTTTAATAAATAAAATACTAATTATATAAATATAATAAATATTATATAAATTATATAAAAAAGTATATCTGTAATTATTATAGTCATTTAATATTTTAATAAAAATTAAAAATTAAAAAAATTATAATATTTATTATTTTATTATTATTATTATTTAATAATATTTATTTTTTAAAAACAGAAGTGTAATAATTATTTTTTATTCATTTTGTATTTTTATTTTTATATCTAATATTCTATATATCAAACAACCTATTAAAGTGTCACATTATTTATATTTTTTTAATTAAAAAAAAGTCTAAATCGAATAAAATATGAATTATCTATTAATAAAATAATATCAAATTATATAATTGAATTATATATTTAATTATTTATTATTCTATTATTATATAAATAAGATATTATATGATAATTAAATTTTATTATTTATTCTAATATTATTATATAAAAAAGCATAGTGTGAAATTTATTATATAATTTAATTCTATTTTATTTATTAATATATAGATGACATAATTCAAAAGATGTATGTAAAAATTTCTCAATGTAGTCTCGCAGTGGTGAAATTTTTAGCCAACGTGGCGCTTCGCTTTTCAGAGATCGATACGTGGCGTTTTAGTTGTATAACTGCCTAAATGGTTGGCAACAATGATGCCTTCTTGGGGACACGTGGAAGGTGCAGGTTAGATCTTGATACTCGTACAGTTTGGACAATGTTTCCTTTTTTTTTTCTGGTCCATAATCAATGTGAGCCAGAATTCTGTCCCTCAGCACGTGTTTAGGTGTGCAGAAGGAAAATACTAGATTTTGGTTTTCTCACAAAAATTAGAGAAATATTATTTAAAAAATTACATTTCAAAGTTTAAATTAAAGATATTTATATTTAAAAATTTTAAAGATGAAAGATATTTATTTTTAAAAGTTTTAAATTTTTAAAGATCTCAAAACCAAAATTTTAATTATAAAAAAATTTAATTACAAAAAAAATTAAAAATTACACGAGATATGATAAAACTTATAAATCTATTATATTATTCACCTAATTTTTTTTATTTTTGTTTACTATTATTCTCAAAATGACTTATTAAATTAAAATTTTTAGTATAACTATCTTTTAGAATAATTTTAAAATTTAAAATTTTTAATATAAATATTTTTAACTCAAGGTCTTAAAGTATACTTTTTCTCGATATTATTTCTTAGTGCAAATTATTTTGTCATACTTAAATTACATAATTTTTTAATTTAAAAATATATGCAAATCTATTTTAACGTTATGGTCAAAATAATCTTTAAAATAATTTATTTAAAATATATTAGTTTTAAAGTTTTATTTTAATATTATCTATTTTGAGTTAAAATTTTAATTTACTATAAATTTAAAAAAAATAATATTGATTATATATGTTTAATATTTATTATATCATAATTGTAATAACTATAAAAATATTTTAGTCAAAATAGATAAAATTATAACTTGTTTTATGTTATAAAAAAATTAATATAATATATCTTTTAATTTTGGAAAAGGAAAGTGAAACTTTTAAAAATAAAGAATAAAAACTCTATAATTTAAATATCTCTTAAAAAATATACCATTTACCTATTTCTCAATGCCTCACTGTTTTGGTGTCTTTTGATATCTAAATCAAACATGATTTTAGCACACTTGAAAATCCAAATGCTAACTCAATTGCTATAATAAATTCTATATTACTTTTTTTTTTTTTAACAGCAATTCCAATAGAGAACTACTATATTTAAAGAAAGGGAAGAGAGTGGGATATCAAACACCCAAAAAGCATAACCTTTTGCTTTTATCTCGTGTCAGAAGAAGAGGCGTACTTGGCTCTATAAATTTTGTGTTCTTTTTGTTAAAATAAAATTATAAAACATTAAACATATCTATAAAAATACATCTCTAACACTGCTTTAAGAATTTAAAAATTAAACAAATTTTAAGAATACTTCAAACTAGAATATTTTAAAAATACTTTAAAAAATAAAGTGTTTTATGAGATAATTGATAGATAAAAAAAAAGATATGAAATAATATCAAATTCAAATTTGTTAAACTCATTAACTGTTAAAATTGGAACCTATTATAAGTTTATTGATCAAAAGTACCATCTTTTTCTTTAGCTTTTGGGTAAAGTTACAACCTCCTAAGAAATATTCAAATTATGCAATCCTTTTCTTATTTTAAAAATTAGATTATTTATCCTAAAATAAAAGATAGTGTACTATTACCTTTGTTACAACAAAATATTACTTTCAATTACATATATTTTAAGTAAAATATTCTTATATTTATTACTTATAAAATATAACTAGTATTAAATATGTATTTAATTAATATAAAATAGTCTTTTTAAAAAAAATTAGAATAAATTAAATTTATAAGTTTGAATATAAAAAAATAACATTAAAATAAAAGTTTAAAAAATAAATTTTTTAATAAGTTTTATTTTTAACAAAAGTGTTGAATTATTGGATCACCTATAATAGACTAATTTAGATTCATTAATATAACCCAAAGAAACTAGTTAATTATTAGTAATTAATATTCAAATTATTCTAAATTTTAATTTAAAAAAATTTGTCAATTAATGGGTTACAAATAAAATGGAAAATTAACCATTGAAAACTACCACTTTTCAACACAAAAAGAAAACAAAGATTAACTCTTGTTTTTGAGACATGAGTAGTAGAAAACATATAAGAGAAAATTTCTTTCTCCCTTCCTTTTTAATCTTCTCTGGTATTTAGCGTTTTTATTGTAAAATAAGATCAAAGTTTGACTTGTGACTTTCATTGTATTACATAAAGCCTGTAAATTTGAAGATTTATTTGTTATAAATAAATACTCCTAACTTTTTTTTTATTGGTATTAGAGTCAAGTTCGCTCAATTTTATTGTTTCTCATGGTATATGTATGTTGTTGGTATTGAATTTCATAAATTTGTTGCAAAATTTCATATTTTTTAAAAAGTTCAAAATTTGGACCTTAGATACCATTAATGAGAGAAAATTGTAGAGATTGTTTAGGTCATGAAATTCATACTATCGGAAGAAAAAACTTGCAGTAAAAATTTCAAGGAAAAAAAAAGGAGCATCTATAGGGGAGAAATTACAACTTTAATTTTTAGAAAACTCATGATCAAATAACCCTTTTTCAAGAATTGGCATTCCCAACACATAGCATCATTGGATACAAGCATTATACGATTGGAAAGTTTGTTCAATAAGCTTTCTAACACCACTAATTTCATCCAAAATGGAGGAAAAACAAATGAGATATGAAACCTTAAATTTGGCTTCTCGAACACCCAAATTATGAAAATTTGAAACTTATAAAAATTTCCAAGATTAAAGATAAATTGGGAGGACCACTCTCAAGGGTGGTGCATATGGCTCACTCCTACCACCATTTGGTTAAACAAGGGTACCAAATGATAGAAGAAGCCAAGAAAGAGTCACTGGCGCAATCATAATCACTGGCAACACCCTAAAAGGTAGCACATGCATATGACATCTTCCCCCCTTATCATTTTTTAATTTTTTGAACCAAAATCCTTTAAGCAATGCATAGGGTTGCGTGCCAAAGAGCTTTAAGGGTGGTTTTTGGTTATAAAAGTCCCTAAATTCATAAGTTTCATTTTAATAAATTTGTCTATATTTTCATAATTTTTAGTTTTTTTTCAATGATTTTTTTCCTTAAAATGGTGTATTTATGTATAAAATAGTTCATAATCAATTGAATTATGAATTAACAATTTTATCTTCCTTTAATAAGTACACTATGAACCTAGAGACATACTTGGTTTACAAAATGGATGCAAACTATAGCATTCAACAACAAATCCAAAACATAGGACATTTTGGAATGACTTAAAGGTACAAAGCATCAAAATTCCACATTCCTAGACTTGATCAACTCACTCCTTGATGACAATTGTTGGACACCAATCAATGCAAAACCAAAAGAGAACTATAAGCCTAATAAAGAAAAAAGTTAGAAAGGCTCAAACTTTTACCAATGTGCAATTGAGATAAAGCTCATGGAAGAATGTTGTATTGTCACGAACGTTATACAATCTATTTTGCTTTCTTAATTTCCAAATATGAGAAGTGCACAATGTTTTGTTCGTTATGCAAATGAAAAAGGAATTCATCCAATCAGGCATCCAGAATCTTTGTGCAAGTTTTCAGATAGTCCTTTTTATAATTATAGATATTGTTTTGATAATAAGGAGGATGAAATACCCTTTGATAAAATGAAATATCTCTGATATAGTTTCTTTAGATTATTGTATTAATGTTAGTATGAAAACATTAGTGATAATATAACAAAAACTACATGTTTACTTTACTTGATGTATGTGATATTTAAATTATCCTTTGTTTAATATTACATTTTTTTATCATTGTCATAATTGAGAAATGTTTAATTGAGTGGGAGTTCTTATATCAATAGACCTAAGTTTATCTAAGAATTATAATTGAACAATATCTACACATAAATTCAATAGAAAGATAACAATAATTTTTTGGATATATGTGATGGAAGTAAGATAAATATAAAATTTTTATCATTAACCTAATAATGCCATTATTAATCTAGTCAAAATTTGTTGCAAATGTATGACATTGTGTATATAATTTGATTTTGTACTGTGTCTATGTAAATCTATGACTAAGTGATTATGGTCACTAAAGACATTATTATTGAGAAAAAGGTGATAAATTGAACAGTGACAATTGAAAATTTTTTCACCATAAAGTTTTACATATTCTTAAAAAGCAAGATACTAAAAAGCCATTAAATAATATTATGTTGGAGTCTGAACATGAAATTTCAGCTTAACATAAGGTAAATCAAAATGCGTTTTAGCTCTTAAAAAAAAAAAAGATAGCATAGCTCATATAACAATGCTAAGTTGCTTGATTGATGACTTAATATATGATTATTAGTCTTATCTGACCACACAAGTCATGTAGATTGCCTCAAAAGATAAGTTTAGTAATACTTTTACAACTAAACTTAGAAGGCTAATTATTAAGTTTGACCCATATAGGTAACGACCAAATAATTCAATAAAGTAACATTTAAAAGATATGTCAAATATGATTAAAGAACTGAAATCAATTAGTTATGTCCTTATATATAAGTAGCAAGTTTAGATTATCATAAAATCTCTTTCTCTAAATAAGAGCATAAGCAAACTTGATTCATAATGAGAGTATCCCATTTTTTATGATATTGTTCATTATTTAAAACTTAAAGATAAGGCCTAAAGGCTGTTAGATCCTTTGGTCATGCCTATATGATAGAGATAGCTAAGACTTCAAGACTTAACAACAAGAAGGGCAAATATTTTTATAAGAAAAAAGGATTTGGCCAATGGTTTAAGAAGGCTAAGAAGGAATTTAGGAAAATAGACAAACTTGGTGGAAATAAGCTCAACATGGTTAAAGTCAAGTATTATGCCTGTAAAAAGTTAGGTTACTTTACTCATGATTGCACTAAGCAAACTAAGGTAATGCCATGAATTAAATATTTTATTTATGTTAGGAAAGAGGTTGGTTTTGATCTAGGTGATATATAGACGAAAAGAAAATTACTTGATATAAATATAACTATCCTTGTGTTTAAAGTATGTTTAGTATGAAGTTAATTTAATAACATCATAAGCATAGACACTATATATATAAGAAGGCAATCTAAGTAATATTGAAATTCAAGAGAAATTAGGATTGCTATAAATAAAATATATATGGATGAATTTACGGTATTTGAAGTATATAAATAAATGTATAATATGTGTCCAAAGGTGATATTTTTTTATGCTAATCCTATAATAAAATTTCTAGTATAAAAATTCCTAAATGTTGTGCATCATGATAGAGCACTTAGTATAAAAGTTTAAAGAGTAGCAAAAAGTTATATGCTATTTATCTCATCATATATGATTATGCAATGTTGGATCATTGAGTTGTTCATAGTGGATTAATCCAAACCCATTTATATAACCTAAAGAAATTAATTAGTTAATTAATTATTAGTAATTAATTTAATTATTTCATTAATATTCAAACTACTTTGAATTTGAATTTACAAGTTTTTTTTTTTGCCAATTAAATGGTTACAAATATAAAGGAAAAATAATAATTAAAAATTACCTTTTTTTCAATGCAAAAAGAAAGTTTACATTCACTCTTTTTTTTTTAGACACAAGTAAAAAACGCAAAGTTCTCAAAAAACACAGGGGAGAAAATTTCTCTCTCCCTTCCCTTTTAATTTTCTCTAGTATTTGTTATTTCTCCTGTAAAACAAAATTGGAGTTCAACTCGTGACTTAGCATGGAGGCAATGAATTTGAAAATCTATCTATTTCAAATAAATATCCCAATTTTTCTTTCAAAAAAATCAATATTGTTTTTCAAGGTATTTTTGTCATTTTTTGACTTTAAGGGAAATTTGTACATATTTTTATAATAAAAAAATATGTCAATAATTTGAGTATCTTTTAAGACATCCCTTGGCAGATAAGAGAATAATTTATCTTTATTTTCATTAAAAGCCATCATCCACTTTATCTTCACTTAATTATGAAGAAAGCGATTTTTTCAACAAAAAGATAAAAAAATTTATATACAATTATTTATATCCTTATTGTTAGGTTATTCAATTACAATATGATAAATATATAATTTTTTAATAATATTATGACAAATATATAATTTTTGCAAACAACTATATAGTTCTCTAATTTAACTATCTACTTGTTATATTATTATTAAAGAATTATATAATTTTTATATTTTAATTAAAAAACTTAATAATAAAAATATAAAAGATTACATAGGTTTAATCTAAAAAATAGGATATTTAATATTTTGAATACAAAATAATCAACAAGACTGTCAATTAAAATAAAATAAAACACTGGCTCACCCAAAAAGAAAAAATCCTATTAAAAGTAATAGACGAAAATTCATTAAAAAAAACCATGACTTTTTATAGCATGACAATTGCCAGATCTTCCTACTCTCTAATATGGTGGCCACTTGACTTGTCGAGATTTGTGGTCTAAATTCTGAAGTACACGTACTAACAATTAGGCATTAACGCAAGCAAAATTCTGGCCAAGAGAAGAAAAGGATACAGATGACGACAATAATTTTCTTCGTTTCGTCCAAGATTCTCTAATTTCGCTTTTCAAGTGTCAGGAGGTCTGGTCTGGCCATAGGGGTCCACAGGCTCTTCCTCAAGGCCCAATTACTATACATGCACATTTAACGAAACCATTTATGATCCATTAAGATTCCATTGAACATTCTAGTCAGACAGAGCCACCGTAACCCAATTGAGTTTTGGGCCAAATGGGCCTCATTCATCTTGGGCCAAGGTGGGGAGTAACAAATAAATTAAGGAACCAATTCAATTTGTTTCATATTCATTTATTCATTTTATTTAATGCTTTAAAATGGTTTCTTAATCTTTTTGAGTATTCAAAAGTGATCCTCAGTTATTTTTGGTGTTCCAAAATGATCTTTGATGAATATAATGAAAAAAAGATAAATATGGTATATAAAAGTAAAGAGGTCAAATTCAAATAAAAGAAAATTAAAAGACTATATTAAAATAAATAGATAAGTTAAAAAACCAAAAAAATAGTACACCTTGCAAATTATAATCTATTGGTTATCTATCTGTCTATTTATCTTGTTGCCCCTATGCATGGAAGAATTTTTCTTTTTAAATCAACAAATACTTAAAGAATATTGTGTTGAGAACAAACTTATTAATAAATTAAGGAAAAATTAAATTTACGTTCCCTAATATTTGTCTCTAATTGCAATATTTCTCCTAATTTTAAAAAATTGCAATTGACTCCAATCTAGGTCCTTTAAATTGAAAATCTCCTTCAATTGTTCAATTGAATAATATAAATTATCCAATTCAAATTTTAAATTTTTTATGACTTTCATTTAAATAAAGCATAATGCATAATAAAAAATAATATTTCAATTAAAAATTTAAAAAATAATAATTTAAATTAAAAACAAAAAAAATAAAATTCAAAACCTAGATTATCCAAATTACATAATTAAACAATTGAAAGAAATATTCATTTCAGAGAATCCAATTTGCTTCTCATCTATTAGCTTTAATAAAAAAAGCCCCCATTATAATTATATAAAATTACCAAAATATCTTTTACTTCTTAATATTCCTTTCACTCGTCTTTTAACTTTTTCAATTAATCTATTCATTTGAATTATAAAAAAAAATTTGACCTATTTATTATTAAAAAAATTATATATGTATTTATTGTCAAATTTTTAATTAAAATATAATAAATATATAAATTTTTAATAATAATAAAAATATTTTTTTTAATTCAATATCATTAAATTAAAATGTTCAAATAATTTATTCAATAATTTAATAATAAAATATAAGAATACCACTTAAGATATCTCTGTTCTCTGAATTTTTTTAAAAAAATTTCAAATCGTCGTTGTGTTCTATCATATCAAAGTCATGTTTGATGACTGTTAAAGTCCAAAAAACCATTTCTCTTTTAGACACGTGTCAAACACGTGTTGCACTGTGGCTATCAAAATAACATGTCAGTACTTTCTAAAAGTTAATGGGTCAAAAGTAGCAGAAGCATCAAGTCCTTGATTAGATTTTGGGTTCTGCAAAAAATCAAGTTTGGATCAAGAATATAATATTTTATGAATTTATTCTTTGAAATAATGTATTAGAAATATTCTCATTCAAGATTGTGTCGACCGTGTAAAAGTCCGGAAGCAGATCCTCTCCCGTCTGTTCTCTGCCGTGTTGTCTCCAGTGTCGAATCTACACCGTCCAATTGATCTAGCGCTGCAAGAAGAAACACGCATGCATTTTAATCGCAGCGCACGTTTACTTTAGTTGCTGCCAAGTGTTGCTGTATCTACCTTAGACCTCCCACATGTTAAATCTTGCTGCAACAAACCAATTTCCCCCGTTTGGCTAATCTGATGGAGGAACAAATACAACTTGGTAATTACGAACTGGGAGAAGAGGTGGGTTTCGGCCATTTTGGGTATCACTGCTTCGCGAAGGGATAGAAAGGCAGCTTGAAGGGGCAAGATATGGCTGTTAAAGTCATTTGAAAATCCAAGATTTGGGACCTATTAAGTCTACTTTTCCTTCTGTATATTCTTGTGTTTCTATTGGGAATTTATAAGTGGTTTATTTGTGAATAGGTTTTGTCTCATCTCATCAATTTGACATTTGTAGTATGATTATGTAATTCTTACTTTGTTGTTCACCCTAGTATATAGCATCTAATCATAGAATTTTCTCTTTGAAATATCAAACTGTTCATGAGATTGTACTGGCTGATTTTTCTATATATGTTTAGCATATGTTCTAGAGATTGCAATTGTATTTAAATCCAGGGAGGACCATCAAAAACAAATTGAATTGGAAAAAGTTGGGTTTGCACTTGCAAAGGTTGATGAAGATGGAAAAGAAATCAACTCTCATATTCCTCAATATATGTCTTCTGCATCTTAGTATCTTAATGCTGAAAGATCTGTAAGTGTTATATTTGTTTTTCTCTATTTTTGATATATGCGTCTATTGTCTAAGGATATTTGACTTCTAAAAATCATTTTTATTTTTTGATAGAGTTTAAAATATCAAAGGAAATGAAAACTAGATCCAAATTACACAAAATTGTGCTACTTACATGCAAGCACAAACTTTTTTTTTTTTTCTCTTGAGAGATTGTGTATGTCTTTGATCTCTTTTGAGGATAACGTCAAAAATTTTTTTGGATCTTTTATTTACATTTCCCCTAACTTCACTAATGCTTATATTTTGATTTTCTATTCAAGTTTAATTAAGTTAATATCCATTTACTTGTTACAGCTGCAGAGCTATGACACCTAATGCTAACTCATGCATGGAAAGACCGTGGAAAGTCTGAGCAAAGTGGACAAACAAGTAAACTACCCTCATAAGAACATCAAAACTTTTGAACTTGACTATGATGGCAAATGGGATAGATGGAATGACTATTATTTTTGTTATTATAGTACTTTGTATAATACAGGGACAACTGAATTGGTCTTGTGTGTAGGATGACCATTATTTTAACACTTTCATAATATATCTTAAATTAATTAGAACTAAATATTTTTACTTTCAGGAACTCACGTATTTGTGAGGATACTGCAAAATAGAAATTAAATTGTTTTTCTTTTTATTATTATTATTAGAATAACCAAGTTAAAATATATTCAATGGTACTAATATATTGATTTAACCTTTATAAATCTTGCATTACAAAAAATATAAAAAATTGGCATTATTTTTTTTTTAAATTGTTGTGCTAAAGAATAAAATTTGTTTTCCAAAATAAAAAAATTCATTAACATTACTCTTAATAGCATTTGACATATAAAAAATTAATATTACATCTTATATGTGTTACCTTTTGATAAAAGTAAAAATAAATGAAACTAATATTTCCTCCATAGCATTGAACATTATAATTTTTCTTGATGCATCGAATTTATATCTTACTCTGAAGCAAATCTCCAATAAGCAAAGTGTTGTCTCTGCAAACTCTTCCTCGACTTTTTTAGCTGCAATCAGAAATGAATGAGAAGACAAACACAGAGGAGGAAAAACAACGGCGGGAAAACGAAGGTTGGTGGTGAGAATGAAGGGAAGATGGAGGGAAAATGAAGAATTGGAGAAGTTGATTTTTGTTGCATCAGATTACCAAATCAGTCGTGGCAGATCTACGGTGGATGTAGCAACACCTGGCAACGACTAAAGCATTAGATTTATGTGTGATAAAACGCACCGTTGCAATAATGTGCAATGGTGAGCTGCGATTAAAATGCATGTGTGTCTCTTCTTGCAGTATTTGATCAGTTGGACGGTGTAGATTCGACACTGGAGACAACACGGCAGAGAACATACGGGAGAGGATCTGCTTCCTAACAGTGCGTTTGGATCAATATTTTCTCTTCTCTCGCTTCTCTTCCCTCCTTTTCTCTCCCTCCCCTTTTCTCTTCCCCCATCCAAACAAAGCGTAAAAGTCCCAATGAATAAGAACAGCAAAACGATATATTAATATTAATTAATTAGTCATTCGCAGCAATGTGGTAAAACACACTAGTGTTGACGTCAGCTTGATGTGAATGTGTGATGCACGAAGAGATTATAAAATAGTTCAAAAAATTAATTTGGCGTGTATTGCGACTACACGAGGTAAAGTGCTCTCGTACCAAGTTGTTAAAGTAAAAAGAATTTAATGATTTAAAAATATTATATTTATATATTATATAAAAACATATTTTAAAATGTTTTATCCTTGTCATTTATTGTGTATTTAGATGGAAAGAAAATTAAAAAAAAAAAAGAAAGAAGGGAGAAGAAAATAACATTTTGTTTTATTTGGTTCGAAAAGAAAACTAAGAATAAGAAAAAAAATGAAGATAAAAATATGATGAATCACATCAATTTTTTTTTTTGAATATAGAGAGATTTAGAGGAGAAAATGTAGGCGTCGTTGCAAGAATGAATAAAAAAGTATATATATTTAACAAATTTTTTTAACATTTTAATTAATTAGTTAGTATTATAATTATTAATTTTATTACAAAATTAATTAATAACAAATATATTTTTCAAAATAATAATTTTTAATATTAAAACCAACAAATTATATATATAATTAAAAAATATATTACATATAAATTTTTCTTTTGAAAAAAGAATGTTCGACCAAATGCCCATTAGACATATATATCCAACTATCAATTAGTTAGAATATATAAAAATAATATAATATATATATATATAAAGCAAAATTCTTTAACATTTTAATTAATTATATATAATTTAAACAAAAAATTACACATAATAATTTAAAAAAAAATACTATCTATGTTGCTATCAAACTTTAGTTAGACATATATATGTCCAACTTGTGTATATGTATATATATATGTGTGTGTGTGTGTGTGTGTGTGTGTGTGTGTGTGTGTGTGTGTGTGTGTGTGTTAGGCAACACACATATATATATATATATAATATTTTTAAATATATAATATTTATATATATATATATAATATTATAATAAAATATTACATATAATATTAAAAAATATTTATTTTTATTTAAATTAATTAAATATATATAAAAATAATATTTATAAAATTTTAAAATAAATATTAATATTTATGATATTACAATAATAATTTATAAATAATTTGTTACAAAATACAATTTAATTAAATTTAAAGAATATATTTTTTATTTAAAATGTGTTTTTTTAATAATTTTTTTATTTTATTCAAAAATAATTTTTTTTATAATTTAAAAAATTTTTTAAATTAATTTTTATTTCTTTTATTATTCTTATTTCTTAAATATATATATATATATGCAAAAATTTAAAATAATAATAGTATTATTATATTAAATTAACACTTTTTTTTTATCTCTTCTCCTTCCATCTAAACATATGGAGAAAAAACATTTTTTTCTTAGTTTTCTTTTTTCTTGCATCTTTCTCCACTTTTCTCTCTTTTCACTTTTCTCCTCTTCCATCCAAACACAACGTTAGATCACAGATCATTATTATATTTTTAAAAATTACATATTTCATAAGTTGTTTTTTTTTATGTTATGTATCCTTAAGTTGAGTAATATAATTAATTTTTTTATTACTACATATTATCTTATTTATTTTAATTAATATTAATATTTAATTTTAATTAGATAATTTTATAAACAAATATCAATGTAGTAAAAAATTTTCTGATACATTTTCCAAGATGCCAACGCGTGAGTTCTTTAGAGTATTGCAGATGAATGCAATATTTTTCACATTGTAATATTTAAATTATTAATTTTTAAATAGCAAAATGCTTACAAGTCACAAGGTAAAATGTAAAGTGAAATATATTGAGCCAAAAGAGAATTGATTCAGTAAGTTAGGAATATTATTATAATATTATATGAAAAATTGCACAAAAATTTTATTAATTTTGAGTTATAAATAGATAATTTTTTAACTTTTAAAACTTTGATAATAAATTTTTCTTAAATATTTCAATATATATAGATGACTCATATTATTACTAGTTAGTTCATTATTTTACTAATAAAACGTGATAATAAACACTCAAATTTTATTTTTTATGTACATAATCTTAAAATTTTAAATTATATGTAAATAATTTCTTGAACTTTAGAGCATATATATATATATATATATGATCCTTTGACGTGTCATGTTTTAATCGTAAAATAATAGACTAATTAATGGTAAGGGGTAATTTAAACATTTTAAAGGATTTATTTTTAAGTTTTAAAAGCTAAAAAAGTTATCTAACCTAAAATTAGTGGATTATATGTAATTTAACCAATATAAAATTATTATTATTTATAACCCTGTTATATTTCTTCCAAGAATGCTGATGCATGCCAGCTCGTGGAGCTATTAGGTGCAAAGGATACTCTAATCCGATATGATCATCGGTAGACTTTTTAATTATTTTGATTAAAAAAATCATTTTAAAATTATTTTTTTAGCCAAAGACTTTTAATTATTAATCGAGTCATTGATTTTATTTTTGTCAATTTTAAAATGGTAAAATTGTGTGTGAACCTAACAAATGGTTATTAAACAAAAAGTATCAATGTTTGAGTAGTATTCTTACCTTAAATTTGATTTTTCCATCCACATATGGTTAAAAAATATATTTTTGTTGACACAATTAAAAATACTCAAAGAAATATAAAAGAAGTCAACAAATTAATAACTTACATAAACATGCACTTCAATTCTAAAGATTGAAGTGAATGTGATGTCCAAACTAAATTCAGTTCTTTCCTTTTAATTACTCTCTTCCCAAGGCACCAACTTCTTGTGTAAAATAATAATAATAATATATAATGACATAATAATATTTATAGTCAGCTTAATTCAGCCGTCGGCGCCTACTAAATGATCTAAAGCAACCATATGGCAAATGGTCATATAGATTTTGGTCACTTTAAGACTAAATGAAAGCTAAAATGTTTAAAAGATTAGGTTTTGGAGCACCCTTTTATATTTTCATTATCAAGTATTTTTAGTATACTGTAAAAATTATTTATACTTAAAAGATTAGGTTTTTGGAAAATTTAATAATATAATTTTAAACTGTAAAAATTATACACACATATAAAAAATGTATACATTGATTATATTAATTTATAAAATTTTAAGAGTAAAAATATGAAAATTTTACTTAAATTTTCTCCGTATTTAAATGCCACAGAGCACATGTCTAAATAAAACTAGGTAGGTACTGAGTGAGGCGTTGTAGGTAAAGGTGGGTAGCAATGCACGCGTATCTCCCACCCTCAAGAAGAGAGAATATCCTAAACCTATCACACAGTCAAACATTGCAAACAAACGAAGGGGACTGAAACTCAACAACCTCTTGAATTTGAACCATAATGGCTTTGAATAATTTCTCCCATAAAAAAAGATTGTATCTGTTTTGATGTTATGTATAACGATCGTTTAATTAATTTTAGGTGGTTGCACAGAAGCTTTATTTAGTAAATGCAAAAGTTTATGGTTCAGTTTTGACCATTTTTATCTTGGAGGCAGATTTGCAGTTCCATTTTTGTTTATAAAATAATTTAGATGAATTGGCTGGAGGTTTTTTAATATTTTGAAGGGATATGGTATCCTATTATGCTCATTATTTTAATACTTGTTGATAAATCTAATCATTATTAGATATGTGTTGAATTTTATTTTACATAGAAATTTTTAAAATTTTAAATTCAATTTAAAAAAAAATTGTCAGATTCTTTATTGAGAGTATGAAGAACATTACTATGTATGTATTTATAATTATATTGACACTAAAGTTCATTTGATACGTAGAAAGGAGCGATTCTTACATATATTTGATGTGTCACGTTATTTTTATATTCAATAGTTAAGATTTATTTTACACATGAACTTTACTTATACTACACATAAACTTCACATGTACAAATTAAATCTTAGTTATTAATTTTTTTTTGGTGTACAAATTAAATATTTAAGGTGCATCTAAAAATTTTTTTGTAAAAAGTTAAAAATGGAAAGGAAAAAAAAATGATTATAGATAAAAATATCTATAATATTCAGAAATTTAATAATTAAATAATTATTCTTAAAAAATATTAAATAATAATTGAATAATAATTATAAAAGTAAAATTAAGATTTTTTTAAAAAATTTCTTTTCCTCCCCATTTCCCACATGCGGAGCATACCGAACTGGCTGTAATGTATCTTAACGATTTTTTTTTTGGGATAAGCAATGTCAATTGTATTATTCATATGGAGGTTTATATTTACAAATGAATAAAAATAAATAAATTTAATGCGGCGGAGTCAGGGTTGGCAATTTTCTCTGTTGGTGGAGATCCCTATAAAAATTGCCCCTACATAAGATGAGGAGTATTGCCCCTTAAGGTCTCGATATATTATTAGAATATTTTTTTATTATATTCAATAGTTTAATAACATATATGCCTAAATATAATTAATACTTGTATATCTATAATTTATACTAGTAAACTTTAATATATATATATATATATATATATTCTTTTATTAATTTACTTAAGATAATATTGTTATGATTTGCCCAATTTTTGGAAAATTTGGATTTAATGTTTATAAAATTCTATTAAAAAAGTAAATTGTCACAAGCCTCAATTTCTCTTTGAGGAGAATATTTGTCATTTATAATGAAAAATGAGCCAAAGATAGAAAAGTAAGTGAGTGGCAAGGACGATGAGCTGGGTGGGCCGCCCCATGCCACCTTATCCTTGAACTAGCATCCCTTACGTTAGGTACAGCAGAAAGAATTTATTGCAAGAGGTGTAGTAATCAATTTTCATGTATTTTAAATTTTTGTTGTTTTTCAAGATTTAGAATTTAATAAAATAATAATAATTATAACTATGATAAAAAAAATTTTAATTGTAAATATAGTTAAAAATTTTAAAATATAATTTTTTCGTTATAGTTAAATTTTTTATCTTTATAATTATAATTTTATATTCTATTTTAAACTCTAAACCTTAAAACAAAAAAATTAAAAACAGATGAAAAAATCACTTCTACCCTCTATTACAAAAAATCCTACTGCCTTATCCTCCATGATCCTATCTCGCGTCAATGCCATTTATAGGTGAAGTCATTGACTTTTGTATAATAATATTATTTGTAAATATAATTCATAACTAACATTATAGAATTGACCTTCTTTTTAGCCATATTATAGAATATATACTTTGTTTATCTAAAAATGCCTTTGATGAGGGACTTTCGTTGCAAAGCAGGGTTCGAATTCTTCTGTAAATACCTTGTGAACAAAGCCAAATCGAAGTTTGAGTGGAAATTAGTGAGAACACGTCGTGGTCCTACCCTCCTTATCCTCTTTTTAACTGTACGTTTGGATGGAAAGAAAATTGAGGCGAAGAGAAAAGAGGGAGAAGAAAACGACATTTTTCCCTGATTGGTTCCGAAAGAAAACTGGGGAGAAGAGAAAAGATGAAAAAAAAAATACAGTGGGTCTCATTAATTTTTTTTTCTCCCCGAAGATAAAGAGATTTAGAGGAAAAAATATTATACGTTGTAGGATTGAATAAAAAAATATATAAATTTAACAAATTTTTTTAATATTTTAATTAATATTATAATTATTAATTTTATTACAAAATTAATTAATAATAAATATATTTTTTAATATTAAAACTAACAAATTATATATATAATTAAAAAATATTATATATAAACATAATTAATTAACACTATAATATTTATATAACAAAATTTTTTAACATTTTAATTAATTAATTAAAAAATTAATGTTATAATTAATTTTATTATAAAATTGATTAATATATTGTATAAAATAATACTATATTTTTATCTTATTAAAATTAATAAATTATATATAATTTAAACAAAAAATTATAAAAAAAAATACTACCGAACTGAAATTCAGTCGGATAATATATCCGGCCAAACTTCAATGGGACATATATATATATATATATATACACACACGTCTGACTGAAATTCAGTCGTACGTGCGTATATATATATATATATAATATTATTTTAAATATATAATAATAATTATTTTTATATATATTATATTTAAATTAATTAATATATATTAAAATAATATTTATAAAATTTTAAAATGAATATTAATATTTATGATATTAAAATAATAATTTATAAATAATTTTTTATAAAATAAATTTTAATTAATTTAAAAAATATTTTTTAAAAACATATTTTTTTTAATTTTAAATATGTATTTTTTAATAATTATTTTATTCAAAAATACTTTTTTTATAATTTAAATATTTTTTAATTAATTTTTATTTCTTTTATTATTCTTATTTTTTAAAAAATATATGTATATATAAAAAGTTAAAATAATAATAATAATATTATTATATTAAATTAACATATCTTTTTTTTTTTCTTATTGTATAGAGAAAAAATATTTTTTTTTTAATTTTCTTTTCTTTCACATTTTTTGTCTCTTTCCCCTCCACCCCCCCCCCCCCCCCCTTCCCCTAAACTTTTTTTTTCCCATCTAAACAAAGCGTAAGTTCTAGCAAAATGGAGAATTTACAATTGAATTGACACTAACGTACCCCATTGAAACTCGCATTTCTGTAGGCGAGAAAAAGATTGAAGTTGAAGTCATCTTCTGCCGTTCATAATGCTAGTAGGTCTGAGTGGACAGGTAAGTACAAATAAGAGATAACCATACCACACCATGCACCAATGCTGTTTATTACTGGACACGTTTCAGCAACAATAATTTGGATTGTTTTAATTTATAAAAGAAAAATAAATTATTGTAAGTAAATTTTAATTATTTCTTTAAATTTAATTTATTTAGTTTTCAAAAAATTTAAACAGTCAACATTTATTTAAAATAATTTCTTTTTTATCCTCAAATATTTTAACTTCGGCGACAGCAAAATATGGTACTGTGATACGAGACACATGGAAAGATGGAGGACCGCCTGTGCCTGTAGGTGCTGATGCACATGATGACAGCAGCGGCTGACTAAGGCCTTGTGAGGTCATCCCTTACGCAATTAATTTAGAAATGTCTTAAACGCAACCTTAACATATCACCATTCAACGCAAATTTATTAAAATAATCCGGGCAAGTTAGTTGAACAGTCTTATAACTCAGATAATAACAAAGAAAATTAGAATCAATTCAACTACGCCAAAATTATTATAATTTTAAAAACTTTAATTTTAATTTGTTTGGCCAACGATATTATATATTAATCTTTTGAAAATGAAATTGAGAAATCAATTCCTCCAAACAATGTAGTCAATTAGATAAAATTCTAATAAATACAAAAAACTTATATATAGTTCTATATATTGTTGTTATCAAATTTCTTAATTAAAACATAACAGGTATATGTGTCTTCAATAATAATATAATGAGTATATAGTTTTTTCAAATTATTGTATAATTTTTTAATTAAATTATATACTTGTTATATTATTATTAAAAAATTATATACTTATCATATTTTAATTGAAAAAAAAATATAATAATAAAAATATAAGAAATTGTATTTAGCTCTCATCATTCTAATAATACAATCAAAGTCAATTAAACAAAGAACAAATCTATTGGTTAAAACTTACAAGAGTATATATTAGAAGATAATCAAGAAAGGACTGAATCTTGTGTAAAAGAAATAAGAAAAGCCTACATATCAATTCAAAATAAACCAACAACAAAAGAGGCATAAACAAAAACCTTCTTGGAACTAAAGTGATTTGGATAGTGCCTAATGGAGGCCAATCACAACCCCTTTCCTTCTCATTTGTAGTCTCATTTAATAGAGTATGTTTAGAAACTCTTTATATTTTTCCAAAAAATTCTTTCTCATTAAGTTGATTGTGTCTTTCTCTTCATCCATGAATGCTTGAGACTAGTTGATTTGTGGATTTTTAACCGTTGATTCAAGGAAACATTAAAGAGAGGCCAAATTAAGTGGGACAAAAGTTTTAAAGGACAAAGCTTTCACTAATTGAAACTAAGTTGTGGTAGAAGTAGCTATCAAATAATGAAAGGAAAAACATTGTTTTATCAATAAAAATATAAGATTTAGTGGAGGTTTAAACCATCATTAAACAAATCAACAATGGTTATGATAACAACCACTAAATCATACATTATGAGTAGTTTTCAACAGTTGTGAAAATAATTGTCATTAAAGCCAACTTAGTAGTGGTTACAGAACTACAACTAAATGTGCCTAAAAGGGCTCCAAAATATGTTTGGTGGTTTTGGAACCACTATGAATTCAATGATATCTATTAACAACTTTAATATTATCGACATTGGCTTGTCACTTAAACATATACTTTTCACATCTTTTATAAAAATTCTATTGTCCATCTCTAATTGAGCTCATAAAATAGTTTACATCAACATTAATCATTTTGTTTGATGTTGGAAATGTTCCTTCATCATCCACCCTCTTATTATTAGTGTGATAACCAAATGCATCATGGAATACGTCTTGTATAAGGTCATTTATATAAATCCTATGTTCTCCCATGTATGGCCTTGAGATTTCACAAAAGGTTCTTCTCTAATTCTTCCCTATATCTAACTCAAAAAATGTACACTTGTGAAATTGGTTTAATGTTAATTAAGTGGTTATTTACAACTTCTCTAATATGTCATTTTTTTAAAAAAAATTTTGCATCTAGAACATAACATATTATTCTATCTTAACGCACTTATTAGCAAATGCCAAATCTAAAAACATATTAAGTCCTTTTAAATATCCTTCTCACAATGTGGTTAAGCCTCTTATGCCATAACATCACATTTAACTACATTAACAATATCAAAGGAAACTAAAATTTTAGTCCAATATAAACTAAAAAACTTCTTTTCACATGCCACAACCAAAAAACCTTTAGTGATTTTACCTTGTCCATCACTAAAAGTACTAACATAACCATCATCATCATAAACATTGGTAAAAATTAGATGCATGTATAACATCCTTCAAAAACAACTTTGCCCCATTATTTGTTTTCAAAATAACAGTCTTGATACACGTAACCTTTGACATATCATATTATCCATCTTCAATACACCATAATCACTAGAAGTATAAGATGTGAAGAAATCCTTTCTTAATGTCACATGGAAGCAAATACCACTATCAACAATCCAACTAGATTCATCAGAAGGAATGTTAATTAGATTTTGACCTTAAACAACTATAAGATCTTTTTAAGTAATGGTAAGAACATGATCATTACTATCACCACCTTTATTGTCTTGCTTGCCTTTATTCTTGTTCTCATTTTTCCATTTATAATAAAATTTCTTGATGCGGCTCCTTTTCTTACAATAATGACACTTAAGATTTTTTTACTTAGACCTTGATTTGCTTTTACTATTATTTTTGCTAGTTTCTTCATGATCCTTTTCTTTGTTTCTCCCTTGATTTTTAGTAACCAAAACCTCTAATTGTAAAGTTCATCCTTCTTGACATTTTTGTCTCACTTCTTCATTCAAGACAATGTTTTTCACAAAATCCATTAACACAATACCACAAAGAGCAAAACTTGCTAAAAGCACATGAAGATTTTACCAAGAATCACGTAAAGTGTTAAGTAACAAGTATTCCAAAATCTTATCTTTAAAGTTAACACCTATGCCAAAAAATTGATTAAAGCATCCTTGAAATTCATTCAAGTGATCAAAAATAGAATTGCCCTCTTTGTACCATAAATTCATAGCTCGTTTACGTAAAGGCAATTTATTGTTGCCAAATTTAGAAGCATATAAGGATTCAAGCTTATCCTACAAAATTTTAGCATGTGACTTATTAGAGATGTGATTCAAAGCATTATTGTTAACCCATTTTCAAATAAAGTTACAAACTATCTCATGCTAACAAACCCTTTCTTCTTTAGTTTTAGACTAGTCTCTGAGTAGCAAAAATAGGTAAATACGGTTTTTTCACAAATAGTAGATCTTTCATCTTTTGTTTTCATTTATGATAATTTGTGCCATTCAAATTGATCATTCTACTTAGACTTTATTATTTAATCAAGCAAAACCCATAGGTAAACAACAAAGCTCTGATATCATTTGTTAAGAAAGGATGTCCACATGCAAGATAATTATTGGAAAAAAAATTAATTATAAGTAAAAAATGACTTATTGTTTGTAGTTTGTTATTGCATGAATAGTTGAGATTGGAACTCGTTGTATTTGACTAATTATATGTTGTAGGCAAATTAAGGTGGCTTTCTTTATAGAAGGCACTGTGCTGGGTTTTTTGTAAACATCTTAAGTGATGAATTAATCTTATGATATAATTTGTATGAATGAAGAAGGGAGTTTATTCTAAAATTTTTATTGAATTAAAGTGTAAATTATATCTATCATCTCTAGCCTTGATTAATACAGTAATGGAATAAAGTCTTATATGTTAATCAACCTTATGAATGCAAGGTCTTTTATATTGGTCTTGTCTTTAGTTGTAAGGCGTGATAAACAAGGTAGAGAAACACAATTTACGTACAAAGACAAAACGGTTACAATGTCATGAACAATATATTGAAATTTCGTCAAGATTGGAGCACTTTTGACAAAGTGAGAATAATTTTTTTCTCCCAACAGCACCACAATGTCTCACATATGGAAGTCTCTCAATTAAATTGAAACCCTTCTAATTGTTTTCATCCAACACTATTCTATAGCTTTAGGATAGTATGTCGCTTAAAAGCAACAATCTCTCTCTCTCTCTCTCTCTCTCTCTCTTTTAAATCTAAACCAAATGGACTCCACATGAGGAAGACCACGACAAACTCTCCCTCCAAATTAAGTAGAGGCATACGACATACAAACTAGCATAGTGACATCATAGGGAAGGGATGATAACAATGCATGATGACTAGGATTTTGAGCAGCACTGATCATAATTAAGAAGAGGAACTACTCAGGGTTGAGAAAAGGTTGGATGGAGTCATGGAAGCTGATAGACATAGAATTGCCATACAACAGTGCTTTAGCAAACCTTAGCAATACTAGGCACTACAAGAAAGCAATGAATTTGTCACAGAATTTTCTCATGAAAAAATTTCCGTCACAATTTCTCACGGAAATTATCACTAATTTTATCTCGGAATAATCCTTTTCACGGACTTTTCTCACAGAAAAATATGCGAGAGAGAAAATAGAGAAAATTCCATAAGAAATACCGTCAAAATGGTGGTGCGAAAAGACGGGAAAAATTTCTCGCGATAATTTTCCATCAGAAAAGTTAACATAATCCAATTGGTAATTTTTTTTTTAAAATTTTGTGAGAATTTCTCACGAAATATTCTGTGAGAATTATTTGTCACAGAATATTCTGTGAGAAATTCTCACAGGGTTGTTCCGTGAGAAATTCTCACGGTTTTGTTCCGTGAGAAATTCTCACGGACAGCATTTGCCACGTAACCGTCACTAATTTTTCATGGAATTTTTCGTGAGAAAAAACGCTTTATGCCAAAACCCTCTTCGATTGATTTCATTTCTGCTGTGAGTTTCCTTCACCGGCGTTGCAAGCTTCGATTTTGCTGTGGGTTTCCTTCACTGGCACTGCAAGCTTCAATTTTTGCTGTGGGTTTCCTTTTCTGGAGCTGCAACCTTCGATTTCGCGCAGATTTGGGTTTCCTTCACCGGCGCTGCAACCTTCAGTGGAGAAAATTTCATTTTCTTGCAAGTCATTAGTTGTTACATCACAGTTGTTTCCTTCCACAACCCGAGACTGATTTCCATATTCAGCATTCAAGGTAACAGATGGATCTTTAATGATTCCTTTCCTGACAGCATAATTGAGCACATCTTCTTTTATAACCCTACCATCTTTTCCAGTTCCACATACATCATTTATGTCTATATCATGTTGCTTTGCTAGATTCTGTACAGCAGGTGTTGATAGAACTCCACCTCGTTTACCTTTTTCATCATCAGAGCTAGGTGACTTTACATTTTCTGAATCTCTAAAAATGACTGTCAGTAATGAAGACTCATTAACTACTATCTTTAAAAGGGTTTCACCAACCTACAATTTTACCCAACAGAAGCTTAATTACATCTATAATCTCCAATCACAGTACAAAATGATAAATTTTTTTGTTGGCATCTGATTACATAGAGTTTTTTTTTTGGGTTGAAGAGACTAAATAAAGATTCAAATAATGAAATTTTGTATAGCTTCCACACATTTGCAGCCTCTGAAATCTTCTACATACAAAGGAAATGTAACTCTACATAGGCTCCATAGATATTGCAAAATAGACATGACTTATACACTCTCCTCATATGTCATGATCTTATGTCGTGAATAAGAGCCACCACGTCGAATCAAATGGTAAATTAGCTACTAAAGGTGCGGACTCAGATACAAGTACATTTCTCATCCACTATTAGTTGATCCTGTCCTAATGAAAGAGTAAACATAACAAAGAGAAATGAAGAGAAAATCACATAATAAAACATATTTTTCAAACAATCTTCTGAGAATGATATTTTTAAGTATTCCTTCACGAGCCTAGGCTACACACATAGCCTCTCTATGTATACCTCCCATATTACGACAAAGATGTTAAATTTTTCTCTCAGTCACTCAAATATTAATTCACTACTTATAATATTTTCTCCTACTCGCTTGCATGAATTCTCCAAAAAATATTCAGGATGCTCCCTTTCTTTCCTCCTCTTCACCTACTCTGTTAGATCACCTTCTCACTCTTCCCCAAAAGTTTGACATGAGCTTTCATTTAGTAAACTATTTGTGTAGATTTAAAGTCATTATATATATATATATATAATATATATATATATATATATAAGAAACTCATATAATCTTCTTTACTTTTTATTTTATCCTATTAGTTAGGAGAAATAAAGCACATGTTTGTTAATTTTTTGATGATAGATTTAAATAAATGGAAAGTGAGATTTCCTTTTCTTTATAGCCATTTGACAATATAAAATCTTATATAAAATGAATTAGACATTCAATGAGTAGTTATTCTTTTTATCCACCAATTAAATAGACGCATCTTTAGTTGCGATAATAGCCGCCCCAAATGAGTTATTTGAAGAAAATATAAGGATTGATGAAAGTTTGCTATCATCCTTAGATTACTAAGGCAGTATTTAAATTCTTAAGCAATATACTACTAGTCAATATCATTGTTCTAATTTATGAAGTTAATTTTTGTGTTTTTGTTTTTTTGGTTTCATTTAAGTCTCATGGATCTTCCTGAACATCGACGTTGGATGTATAATAGAACAGATGGTAATCGTCAAAGGATTACACAAGAGTTCTTTGCAGGCATAGAGGAGTTTGTTCAATTTGCGAGTCATTTAGATATATTTAAACAAGAAGGGAGGTTTAGATGTCCTTGCGTGAAATGTAAATGTATGAGGTATCATAAGCCAGATGAAATCAGGATGTACTTGTATAAAAAAAGATTTATGCCTAATTATTACTATTGGCATAACCATGGAGAAGAATGTCCACTATCAGCTCTGATTGAGACTAGCATTCATATGGATTTTAATCCATATGAACAAATGGTTAAGGATGTGGCTGAAGTATCATTTGAGAGATATGATATGCCTGAAGACCCAAATCCAAGTGCTGTGATATTTTATGACATGCTAAGAGCTGCACAGGCTCCATTGTGGGATGGGTGTCAAAATCATACAGTGTTGTCAGTGGCTGTAAGATTGTTGAGTATCAAATTTGATTATAATATTCCAGAGGCATGTACTGATGAGATTATCACATTGATGTCTGAAATTTTACCTTCTAATCACCGAATGCCTGCTAACTTGTACCAAACAAAAAAATTAGTTTCGAAACTTGGTTATGGTTATCAAAAGATTGACTGCTATAGCAACGGGTGTATGTTGTACTATGGTAACGCAGCTAATGATAGGGAATGTCAATTTTGTGATGAAGCTAGATTTAAGGAGGCAAGAGTTGGAAAAGGAAGGTTTAAGGAGGTTCCCAATAAACAAATGTGATATTTACCAACTCTAGAGATTGTTTGTCTCTAATGCCTCAGCTAAATACATGAGATGGCATCATGAAAATCGTCGTGATAAAGGTGTGTTGTCGCATCCATCAGATGGAAATGCTTGGAAGCATTTTGATCAAACTCATCCAGAATTTGCATTAGAGCCGAGGAATGTCAGATTGGGTCTTTGTACTAATGGGTTCACTCCATTTAGTTTGAGTTTTAAGCCTTACTCTTGTTGGCCTGTAATTGTTACCCCATATAATCTTCCACTCGGTATGTGTATGCGACAAGAATATATGTTCTTGACAATCATAATACCTGGGTTTCATAATCCAAATAGTAAAATTGATGTTTTCTTACAACCTCTAATTGCAGATTTGAAGTTGCTTTGGGGAGAGAATGTGCAAACATATGACATTTCTATGAAACAAAATTTGAAGTTAAGAGTTGCCCTTATGTGGACTATTAATGATTTCTCAGCTTATGGCATGTTGAGTGGTTGTCAAACTGCAGGAAGATTGGGTTGTCCCATTTGCATAGGTTGTTCAAAGGCATTCTGATTAAAGCATGGAGGAAAAACTTGTTATTTTGATTGTCATCGTCAGTTTTTACCGATGAATCATCCATTTCGTCGAAATAAACAAAACTTCCTAAAGAATACCACAGAAACTTCACCACCACCATTGAGGTATTCAGGAGAAGAAGTGTATGAGCAAGTTCAAAAATTTCCTAAAATAACTGAATTTCCAAGCCTGTCTTTGGAAGGATACGATCAAGATCATAATTGGACTAAACGTAGTATCTTTTGGGACCTACCCTATTGGCATGACTTGTTGAATCCACATAATATAGATGTAATGCATACAGAAAGTAATATTTTTCATAATGTGTTCAACACAGTAATGAATGTGAAAGGTAAGACAAAAGATAATGTGAAAGCAATGTTAGATTTGGCTGTCTACTGTAAATGACCTACTTTACACATGGAAGATAAAGGAAATGGTAAAATGATAAAGCCAAAGGCAGCGTACACATTTAATATGGATCATAAAAGGGTAATATGCGAATGGATTAAATCTTTAAAGCTTCCAGATGGTTATGCATCCAACTTGGGACGTTGTGTTGATGTGAAGAGTTGCACTTTAATAGGGATGAAAAGTCATGATTATCATGTGTTCATGGAGAGGTTATTACCAATCGTATCCAATGGGTTACCAACCTCGATTTCTAATACTTTAATAGAGTTGAGTCATTTCTTTCGAGATCTCTGTGCTCCTACTTTACAACTAAATAACCTTAATGTGATGGAGCAAAATATTCCTGTCATTTTATGTAAACTTGAGAAGATTTTTTCTCCTGGTTTCTTTGATGCCATGGAACACTTACCTATTCACTTAGTGTACGAAGCAACAGTGGGTGGACCTGTACAATATAGGTGGATGTATCCATTTGAGAGATTTTTGCATACACTAAAGAGAAAGGTTAAAAATAAGGCACATGTTGAAGGATCTATTTGTGAAGCATATATACTTGAAGAAACTTCAACTTTTTGTTCTTATTACTTTGAGTCACATGTTCATTCAAGAACTAGAAGAGCTCCTCGAAATGATGATGGTGGGGAGTGTAATGATCATCCTCCTATTTCAATTTTCAACTATCCTGATCAGCCTCATGGAAGATCTACTGGTAACACTCGTTATCTTATTGATAATGAGGCTAATGCTATAACGTTGTATGTTCTTCTCAATTGTCCAGAGGTTAAACCTTTTCTAAAGTAAGATTCTTTCATAACTTAGGTGCATATATAGGATTAACTTTTTGTCGTAATATTTTCACTATTTAGGATTAACTTTTTTGTGGTATATTTGTAGTTTGTATGTTGAGGCATTACTGTCCAAGAATTCTACCTTATCCAATGAGGCAATTGATAAGTATATTTCATCTGAATTTCATGATTAGTTTAAAACTCATATAAGTATTCAATTTATGAATAATTGGTTATATAGTTATGGAACTAAACTTCTTATATTATATTTTTATAATATTTGTTCTTTGATTAGGTTTTGAATTCTACAAATGGAATACAAGATGCTTTATTAGTTTTATTGGCTTGGGGTCCATTGAGACTGGTACATACATGGGATCAATGGTCTGTTAACAGGTATAAGTTTCATACAGCCTCTTGGGCAAAAGGAAGGAAGACAAACAATAGTGGGGTATGCGTAAAAGGAAATAGCCATGGTGAAATTGAATTTTCATATCATGGTGTGTTGAAGGAGATTATACAGTTAGAATTTACTGGCCTACCAACTAAGCGATTGACAATCTCCAACTGTGATTGGTATGATCCTACCAACTAAGGAACTTGAGTTTGCTCTAAATATGGTATTATAGAAGTCAAGGCTAAAGGAACATACAAGGGTAATGACCCTTTTATCCTTGCCCAACAAGCTGATCAGGTATACTTTACATCATATTCAAAATCGATATCCAACAAAAATGGTTGGTTTGTTGTGATTAGAACAAAAGCAAGAAATATGATTGAAACCCCTGGTGATGATAATGTAGAGGCACCATTTCAGGAAGAAAGCAACGATTCACCTCAGTTAGTTGATACTGACATTAATGAGCAAGATCTAAGAGACAATATGCGTCAGAGCGAAGAAGTGGATGGTGTACATGTTGACACTTTTATTGATACAACTGGTGAAACTAAAGAAGAAAATGATGAAGTTTTAGAAGAGAAACTATTAGATACCGACTCATCCGATACTCAAAAGGATCCTCTTACTGATTATTCCTTAACAAGTGATTGACAGTATTCGGTACTAACTTGTTATTATTATTTAGCATTTATTTAACTTACTTAACTTATTTTCTAATGTTGGTAATGATAATGCTTTACTTATTTTTCCCTCCAGATGTCAGATAGAGGTCATAATAAGGTTGGAGGATCTGCGGCACCCAAAAAAGGAAAAGAAAAGTTTGTACAATAGTTTGAGCTGATTCACATACCATTACCTGCTGTACAGTCATCATCTCCGCACTTATCTCCATATGCTGGGACCCCTCCTGGATCAGCATCTGCATCATCTTCTTTTCTGTCTCCACACATTCAAACACCACCTGATTCCTCAACCTTCATTGGTTCAGAAATACCTTCTACACATATTTTGAGTACAGATGGCTCATCTTCTCATCCCATTAGATATGAGCCAGGGACGAGATTGAGTGATGGATGACTAGTTATTAGACTTCATGGAGTTGATGAATAAGAATTCTTTAAACGCAACTTTTTTTGTATTGTAGTTATTCTATTATTTTTATTTTTATTGCATCATTTTTTTCATTTGCAAGTTTTATCCACATATCCCACACGTCACCATATTGTCTCAGGTTATTCATAGTAAGTTTGAGCATGGTTGGCCAACATTTACTAAAGTACCTGATATTGTAAAGAATTTATGGTTTGCAAAGTTTAAAGTAAGCTAATTTATAACCTTGTAAGTTATAATACATATAGTTAATGTGTTACTCTGATTATTTATAATATTAGCTTCGCTTATTTTTAATACAGAGATTGTGTGCTTGGGATCCATCTACTGAGGGACGAATTTACAAGATATGGAGGAAGAAGTGTAGCACTATTATGTGTGCGTCCTTTAGAGACATTCGTACTAGAAAAACTAAAGGTGATTGGTTATCTCTGACAGCTCGAGCTGAGTTAGATGAGTATTGGCAAAGTGATGAATTTAAAGCCAAGTCTACACATAATAAGGCAAACAGGGCTGCAGATACTGGAGGATGCCTACATAGAGGAGGGCGTGTTCCATTTTCAGAGCATAAGAGAAGGATGGTAAATATTCTTTATTTGCAATGGTTTTTTTGAATTACTATTTTTTTTTAAATATTTCCTTTCAAATATTATAATTCTTATGTATTTTAACTAAGTGTTGTAGGAAATAGAGTTGGGTAGGGAGGTTCAGATCCTAGAAGTATTCAAGAGGATCCAACACAATGAGAAGAAGGGAGGTTGGATTGGTAAAAAAGCCTCTGACACTTATGTAAGTCATTTAACTTATTTGTTAATAAGATTGTTACTATAATTTGTTTATGTACTTAATATTCATTTGTTATTTGTTGTAACAGAGCCAATATGAGCAGATGAAGCAAACTCAAGAGTCAGGATCAGATGATATTGATTCTTCTATATAGCTCAAAGTTGTCGGTGGAAAGAACAAAAGAGGTCGTGCTTATGGGTTTGGGTCAGAGGCTGGTCTTCTTACTTTTGATGGCACACATCACTTTGGATATGGCCCTGGTGAGCTTTCACAAATGAGAGCACACTTAGAGGCCTCATTTGAGAAGAAATTAGAAGAGAAACTATCAAAACAAGCCTAAATTTATGAGACAAGTCTTGCCAAGATGCAAAAGGCACACGAAGATAAGATGAAAGCTTTCATGAAACAAATTATGGCTCACATGAGTATAGGACCTGAAAGAGGTGGCACTTCGTATGATGAACCAACCCATGCTGATGATGGTGACAACGGTGGTGGTGGTGGTGCTGGCAGTGGGGGTGGTTGTGGTGGTGATGATGATGATGATGATTTTGTTGATATGGATGATGATGATGAATAGTGATCCTAGCATTCTTATATATGTCATATTATGAAATTATGATATGCAAACTTGTAATGCTAAATACATATTTGTCTCAAGTTTAATGTACTTTCGAATTTATAAACTTGTGATTTTGTTATTATCAAAGTTTTGTTATTGGTTAGCTGGACATAAGTACTGTATTTTTTGACTATTTAAATGAATAATTTTTTTAGTTTTCTCGCGGAATTTTTCCGTGAGAAACCTTCTTGTTTTTCTCACGGAATTTTTCTGCGAGAAACATTTTCTCTCAGATTTTTACCTCGAGAAACCTTCTTGTTTTTCTCGCGGAATTTTTCTGCGAGAAACATTTTCTCTCGGATTTTTACCTCGAGAAAATCCGTGAGAAATTTCACGAACTTGACACCACTTTTCTCTCTCATTTTTCTCACGGAAAATTTCCGTGAGAAGATATATTTCCTACGGCTAGTTTTTTCACGGTCAGATTTGCGTGAAAATTTCCATGACAAAGGACTTTATCACGAAAATTATGCTGTTTTCTCACGGAAAAATACCGCGAGAAATTACCTGTTTTCTTGTAGTGAGGCAAGAAGGAGAAAGTTAGGATAAATTTGCTTTAATAAAAATGAGAAGTAAAATGCAAAATTTTCAATTAATTATTTTACAATTGTCTCTTATTAGCATTAAGAAGAATGTCGTAAATATGTTTTCAGATGTCTATTATTACACAAAACTTTTTTTATTATATAACATTATATAATTGATTATTTTAAAAAAGATTCTAAAAGTTATATTTTTGTAAACAAAATTCCACAGCAAAAATTAAATCAAATTTACCTATTTTTAATTTTCATAAATTAAAATTAATATCACGTGAATTATTACTTTATTGATAGTATATATTCAATTTAAAAAGTGTGTTATCAATACTATGTTAACTAATCACATCTTGTTAATTCCACCATGTCAACTGATCAAATTAAGTTGCCCAAGCTAAAAGAAGGTTTGGTATGGCAATGGGGTTACTGCGACAAATACGATCGAAAACCATTCCCTGTCATCGTGTCTCTTTAGAAAATTCTTTTCCTCTTCCATTGGCTTAATATCAAATTTTTAAAGATAATCACTTATTTGATTAAATGACATAAAAGTGATAAAAATATAAAAAATAATTAAATAAAAATAAGTAAAATAAAAAATAATTTTTATATCTCTACTTAAAAAAGTAATTTAATAATTAAAATAATAAATGAAAAAATATAATAAATATTACATAAATTATATAAATAAATCAAACAGGCCATAATAGTATAAATATCTACCACCAAAAATGAGGTTTTTCTAAACGAATCGACATGATGTTCTAGGTTGATGGTTGAGAATTTCCATGGCTAGTCATTTGATTCTTTTCACTTTCACTAAGCATATTTTTCTTATTAGTTTATTTTTTCTTTTAATTATATTTAATATTTAGATACCTATTACAAGACATTTAAATATATAAAAATGAAATTCCTATACTCTTCTTGATTGTGATATATTAAAAAATAGAACAGTAAAGCTTTTTTTTTTTTTATATATTTTATACAAAAACTACAAATGACTTTAAATATATTTTAAAAAAAAACTAAACTATTAGTTCTTACCAAACATGCTTTAAGAGTTATTGTAATAAAATAAATTTTTACTTTAATTCTATATAAATCATCTATAAAAACTCTTCATATGCATTAAGGACTTGAACTTGTAATTAGGAGGTGATTATGATACGACAACATAATATATCACATTTTTATCCTTTTCTTTTATAAAATAAAATTTATGTGATCGAATGTAACGTAACGTTTTCTGTCCATTCAAAAATCACATGGCCTGTCTGAGTCTCTTGAAGGGACCACAATATTGTTCCAATTGTAGGTAATTCGTCAGGGGCCCAAAAAAAAAAATACACTTTCTTCTTAAGACATCGGAAGCAGAAATATATAATTAATATAGAGTAAGAGCACAGAAATGAAAGGACATTCCTAGCTATCATGCCATTTATGTGAATTGTCCATGCAATTTTTAATTAAGTGACAACTAATAATTCAGTCTCACGGTTTTAGTAGAAAAAGGAAAATTTGCTATTATTATTTTTTAAAAAAATTCACATATTTTTTCAGCTGATAATAAATATCAATCACTGAATGAATGATACTTATAAAACAGAATGATAATTTTTTTTATTTGATAAAAAAATTCTAACTTTAAAGCAAGACAAACCACCGGCTAACAAATAATCACCAACAGAAATTAACCTAGATGCTTAGGTCCACGTAGCTCCATGCCAATTATGATAATTTTATTCTTTTTTTTTTTGTTATTATAGTTAGAAATATTCTCAAATTTCTTTAATTCGAACTGAATCACCTGTGACCAGCTTAAAGGTGCATTCTTCGATATCACAAACGCAGTAGTGTATTTAAGATTTCAATCTCAAAGTTTTTTATTAAAAGAATTGTTAAGATAAAATACCGTCTCATGTTGTTAATTAAGCTAAACCTTGTATGTTTTGAAGAGAAATTTTTACCTACGCTTGGTATACCACTAATGCAGATCCTTTTTTACTCGGTATGAAGAAGACGTCATTTTATTAGAAACAAATAAAAAAAAGTGTAAATAAAATGAGACAGAATGTGTGAAAAAAAAAACTTTATATTTTTACTTTTAAAAACATGATTTGATAAATAAAATAATAATTTTATAAATAAAATAATAAATACAAAAATATAATAAATATTATATAAACTATATAAAGATAACATATTCGCATCACAATAAATTAAATCACGATAAATTAAATAGGTTGTAATAGTATAAATATCTACCACCAAATATGAGGTTTTTCTAAACGACAGGAGATTCTAGGTTGATGGTTGAAAATTTCCAAGGCTAGTCATTTGATTCTTTTCACTTTACTAAGCATATCGTGACATTTTTCTTATTAGTTTATTTTTTATATCTATTACAAGACATTTAAATATATAAAAATGAAAATTTCTATACTCCTCTTGATTGTGATATATTAAAAAATAGAACTGTAAAGCTTTTTTATATTTTATACAAAAACTACGAATAACTATATATATATATATATATATATTTTTTTTTAAAAACTAAACTATTAATTCTTACCAAACATGCTTTAAGAGTTATTGTAGTAAAATAAAATTTAACTTTATTTCTATATAAATCATCTATAAAAACGCTTCATATGCATTAAGGACTTGAACTTGTAATTGTTAGGTGATTACGTTAGGACAACATAATATTTCACATTTTTATCCTTTTCTTTTATAAAATTAAATTTACGTGATCGAACGTAACGTAACATTAGTTGTCCATTCAAAAATCACATGGCGTGTCTGAGTCTCTTGAAGGGACCGCAATATTATTCCAATTGGCCCAAAAAAAAGAAAAAGAAAAAATACACCTTCTTCTTAAGAAATCGGATGCAATTTTTAATTAAGTGAAAACTAATAATTAAGTTTCACGGCATTAGGGGAAAAAGAAAATTTGCTATTATTATTTTGAAAAAATTACATATCTATTTTTTTAGTTGACAATAAATATCAATCATTGAATGAATGATATTTATAAAACAGAATGATAATTTTTTTTATTTGATAAAAAAATTCTAACTTTAAAGCAAGACAAACTACGGGCTAATAATCACTAATAGAAATAAAACGTAGATGCTTAGGTCCATGTAGCTCCATACCAATTATGATAATTTTACTTTATTTTTCATTATTAGAGTTAGAAGTATTCTCAAATTTCTTTAATTTGAACTGAATCAACTGTGACCAACTTAAAGGTGCATTCTTCCATATCACAAATCCAGGGGGTGTATTTAAGATTTTAATCTCAAAGGGTTTTATTAAAGAATCCAACTTAAATTGTTTGGATAAAATACTGTCTTATGTTCTTAATTAAGCTAACCCTTATATATTTTGAAGAAATGCAGATCCTTTCTTACTCAGTATGAAGAAGACGTGATCCTGCAAGAAAGAAATTAAAAACAAAGAGAGAGAGAGTAAATGAAAAGAGACAAAATGGGTGAAAAAAAAAAAAAAAGATTCCAAACACATTTGTACTCCTTTATATTGCACGTTCCTTTTGTTTAGCAAAAAAGAATCCAAATTTAGTATATTATATCATTTATATACTACTTTATAAAATGGAGTTAAATCACATAAATAGTCCTCACACAAGCATTATATTTATATGATAGTATTATAATAAGTAATAGAGTATAAGACTATTACAATATTATCACAATACTATTACATAAATAGAATATTATATAGAGCCTAATTTTATAATTTAATTCTATTTTATTAGAAAATATATGAACAGCGTAATACACTATATGTTTGTATGAGTTTCTCTATTTTGAAGTATTGTCCTATTTTGTTACTTTTTTTTCATTTCATTAAAACATTTAATTTTATTTTTTAAATGCATATGTGCATTTTGCGAGAGTGGTCACATCGTCATACGTCATCCGTCTTACGTAGGCTTGAGTCGGTGATGCGCCATCAATACGGGTCCCCGGTTAATATAAGTACAGGCGTTTCATTCACCGTCGGGCACGCATTTGGGTTCTCTCAATTCTAACTCTAACCCATTCCATTAATTCAGTTATTTTTATTTTTTCTTTTCAACTTCTCTTATCATCACTTGTTGTCTCTCCTTTCTCTTGTGGAATTGACAAAATTTGGGACGGAGAGAATCCATTCTCGTGCACCAAGTATCTAAGGCTCACAGGATATATAAATATATAACGTCAAAGGCATATATAGCTAGCCACCTAGCAGAGTGCTCTGTGATGGCCGCCGCAACCACCGACGCCGCCACCCCCGCCCCCACAAAGCCGGCGCTCTTAACCGACCTCGCCTCCTCTGTGAACCAAGTACCCCCTAATTTCGTCAGGCCCCTCAGTGACCGTCCAAATCTTCAAGACGTTCAATCCTCAGACGGTTCTTCCATTCCTCTCATCGACCTTCAAGATCTCGATGGTCCTAACCGCTCTCAAACCATCCGGAAGATTGGTGAAGCTTGCCTAAACTACGGTTTCTTTCAGGTAATAGAAGAATCAAATAAAGACGCAACCCAAATTACTCCATATAATTCGCAAGCTTGTTTTATTTATGGACAAAACAAAACTTGGTACAGATAGCTAGATGTTTACTACCTGGTTTACTATATGATTGGGTAGTTCAAAAAGTAACCTCCACATGAGTTATATATATATATATATATATATATGTATGTATGTATGTATGTATGTATGTTTTTATTTGTGGATTTAATAGTATATAATTGAAGAATCTCAGCAGAGTGTAATATCTGCTAATTTCTTTGTGGTTTTTGCGAAGGTTATGAACCATGGAGTTCCGGAGGAAGTGGTTGAGAAGATGGTGAATGTGTCGAGGGGATTTTTCTATTTGCCAGAGAGTGAGAGGTTGAAGAATTACTCTGACGATCCTACGAAGACGACCAGGCTCTCCACTAGTTTCAACGTGAGAACTGAGACAGTTTCAAACTGGAGGGACTTCTTGAGGCTTCATTGTCATCCTCTTGAGGATTACATCCATGAATGGCCTACCAACCCTTCATCTTTCAGGTATATTGATTATGAAACAGGATCTTCTCTCTTGATTTAGAGAATTAATCTGAGAGAGAAAAAGAGATAAGTATTTGGGGCCACTTAAAAGTGAGTTTCACCTGCTTTTTTTCTTTTCTCCTCTCGTTAACTGGATCACCTTCATTATAGGAGAAAATCCAAATCTATTAATTATTCACGCTTTCTAGGATTCTATATTCCTTTCATACAAAGCATGTAAACTTTAGATAAAGGAATTGGGTCCCATGGGGATCGAAGATTCATATCAAACACAAAATTATTCCTCAAATACAATATAACTTTTAAAATTACACGGGGACCACCTTAATATCCCAATATTGTATTCATGTTGTTACAAGAGTCTTTACTTCTTAGATCTCATTATATATACATACATATATATATATATATATATATTTGGGAGCAGAGAAGATGTGGGTGAGTACTGCAGAAAAATGAGAGAATTGTCACTGATATTGCTTGAGGCGATATCAGAAAGCTTGGGGTTAGAGAAGGATTACATAGACGAGGCATTGGGGAAGCACGGGCAGCACATGGCCATTAACTACTACCCACCGTGTCCTGAGCCAGAGCTGACGTATGGGCTGCCCGGCCACACTGACCCTAACGCCATTACCATTCTTCTGCAAGACGACGTCCCTGGATTACAGGTCCTCAAGGACGGCAAGTGGGTCGCCGTTAACCCCATTCCCAACACCTTCATCGTCAATATTGGGGACCAAATTCAGGTAACTCCCTCACAATTTCATTTTTTTCATTTTTGATTTTTTAGCGTTACGATTAGATGAAAAAATTCTTGCCTATATCGAGAATGGGAGACGTACACATTTAATGATTAAGATTTGCTTCATACATATACAAAGTAAATCTTGACTGTTACGTATGTCTGGAGTACTTCACAATTTTTCTGATTAGGTGTATTCAGATAAAACTTGAATCTAAATTTCTTGGTTCAACAAAACCATTTTTTACATCGGTTTTTTTGTTTAACTCAGGTATTCAGGAGAAAGAAAAGGACGAAACCTGTTACCTTTTAATTATTTTGTTTTGTTCTTCTTTTATCACGTGAGCATGGCGTAGAGAATTCAAAGATCCATACCTATCCTTTTACTATTCTTACAGAGGTGTCCAAAAATTATGTACACCGTTCTCTGTCCCCAAAAGGGCGTTAGTACTAATGCGTCCATGTGTTTTCACGCGTGTAGAGTGTCCGTGCGTTTCACGCGTGTAGAGTGTCTGAATAGTATAGATTTTGGATTTTTACTTTTTCAATTTTAATTTAAATAATTATTTTTTATAAAATATTTTTTTATCATTTTATTTTATTTTTAAATAAAAAACTAAAATTAAAAAATTAAATCATTCAAATTTAATTTAAACAATTTAAATCATACATATATATATATATATATAATTCTGTAACTTTTACTTTTTTTTATTATTGTTCAGTAATATATACTGTGCATATACTATTTTTTTTAAATGAAACTTACGTTTTTTTTCGTTTTATTTTTTTCTTGTGGGACCCACACCTACAAGAAATTTTTTGAAATCCTTTGCAAGATGTACATCTAAGTTAAATATACCCCGTTAGTCCATTATATAACGTAGTTTGTAAAAAGTTTATTTGATTTAAAATATAAAATATTATGTAATTTTTTGTGTTGACTTCTCAAAAATGTTCCTTTTTTTTTTTTAAATGTTAGTTTAATTTTTTTTTCTTTTATAAATAAAGATAAAAGTAAAAAAAAGTAATAAATTTAAAAAGTTTGAGGTAGTTTAATAATTTTATTAAATTGTGTGAATATGAACCGGAAAGAATACATTCTTGCACGTCGGGATCTGATATGATATTTTCACGTGACACTATAGAGTGAGATTGCACCTTGTACAGTCACAGGAAAAAAAAAAAGTTCAGGTCCCATGAAATTAAAATTCATCTTTATTTTACTTTTTTATTGCATAAAATGCAACATGAAAGAAAATCCAAAGTTAACTAGGTAATTGGTGCCCTTGTAGTTCAGAGCCATGTCTGCAGCCGCTACTTGAACTGAACTACATACCCTAAACCTCCTACAGTATTGTAAATTTGGAAAGAGAAAGAGAAAATAAGTGAGGGTCACTAAGTATGCCTCATACAAAGATGAATCTCTTATAATAGATAGTGCAGAAAATCAAGTTGAAGTAAGAACGAGAAGAAGAGGTGGGCCGGTGAGATCCATCACGTGGGTTTCATTTTTTTCTCTCTTTCTCATTTTAATGTCTTACAGTATCATAAGAGATTTGAGTTCTATCTCAAACTTCGGATACCTTCTCAAGCCCCTCAGATTTCAAACCAAAAAAAAAAAAAAAACGTGACACTAGCTTTCATATTCTTTGATGGACACTCCTCTGTCCTTTCGGTAATCGTTTTAAGCAAACACCGTTTTCTCGTTGGGGTTAAGATATTTCGTTTGGAAAGTGTAAAAAAAAAAACACCCACATATTGTATGTGTTCACGTCTATAAATTTGGTGTGCAAGGAAGCCTTTGATGGTTTTCATATATTAAAAAAGTTTATGCATGTTTAGTATGGTAATTTAAAATTAATATGACTATTTAAAAGTTGTATCGTGTTGTTGACATATATATAAATACTACGTGTACTTGCATACATATTACATTAAAAATGTTATAAGTTTGAGGATAACCTTGAACAAAAGTAATCTGACACGAGGTTTGGTTTGTGGTGTGTTGTGAAGGTGATAAGCAACGACAGGTACAAGAGTGTGTTGCATCGTGCAGTGGTGAATTGCGAAAAGGAGAGGATGTCCATTCCAACGTTCTATTGCCCATCACCCGACGCTGTGATTGGTCCAGCTCCCCACCTCATAGACCTTCATCGTCCTGCGCAGTACAGGAACTTTACTTATAGTGAATACTACGACAAGTTCTGGAACAGGGGACTCTCTAGGGAAACCTGCGTCGACATGTTTAAGGCTTCGCCATAATTAATTAAATTTAAAACTTGGTAATGAATCCTACCTTTATTTTCAAAATATCTAAATCTCCCCCATCTCTTTTTTTTTTTTTTCTCTTTTATTTTTTTTACATTTCTTTCTTTTCCTCTACCTTCTAATATCTCCTTCTTTTCTTTTATTTTCTCTCCTTCTTCGTTCTTGTTTTAATATCTTTTCCTATTCTCTTCGTTGCTGTATTATATCAATTTGGGTTTAAATTTTAGATGTATGTAAATGACTCTTATTATTAGTAAATTTATTAATTTATTAATAAAAGAGTGATATATTAGATTAAATATATTTATTTAGATTTTATTTTTTATACAAATAATTCCCTTTGGATTATGTACTAATAATTACTTAAACTTTGAGTTATATCTGTGTGATTCTATTCTATGTGCTATTTTTCTTCTCTAAACAGAGTTTTTCATTGGTTTATCTCCTTTGGCCGTACTAGGCTTTTTTTGGATTGATGAATTTATGATTTCTTGTTGGAGAAAAATCTCTTCCGATTTACGAAATTAGAAAAATAAGGGGTTTTCGGGGAAACGGGAGAAATTGAAAATTTGGAAATATGATAGATTATTAAAAAGAACAACTCTTCATTACGTAAAATATGTTGGCATTTTGCCTATTTGGCATGATCATCAATTGCTAGATGAATCTGGGCTATTTTCATTTCATGGTCACCGTAAAACAAAACAGAGTATTAATTCTTTATGAGTGTTATAAATTTTTTCAGTAAGGTAATCTCAATATGCAATAATGAACGTTCAATAAAGACATAATTAAGATATAATATGCTAGTTTCTTGAAATAAGTTTTCATCAAATCATAGCATGTTTGGTTCCGCGTTGCATTACCTCACAACCACGTTTTGATAAAGCATCCGTTTATTGCTTCTGCGTTTGCAAGCCATCAAACGTGATTTTTTTCCTTTCCCAACGCGGAACCAAACACGCTATCACTGGATATCAAAACCTACCATTGCAGTTTGAATTGCAGTTGTGTTGAGTATTAAAAAAATGAAAAAATTACATTTAAAGACTTAAATTATATAAAATTTACAATAAAAAATAATAAAAAATTAAATTACCATTAAAAATTATTATTACTATCAAATTTTAAAAAATTTACTATCAATTTTTTAAAATTTACTATTAAAAGTAAAAACATTTTAAAATCTAATAGTAATGATAATTTTTAAAAATAATTTTGATTTTTAAAGTCATTCATTATAAATTTTATATAATATGAGTCATTAAATATAATTTTTTTTAAAAAAATTACCGACCCAAATTAAAATATTTATAATAAAAAATGTTAAAATTTTAAATTATTATTTAAGAACAAAAAATTTTTTATTTGAAGTTTAAATCTCTGATTTTTTTATACAGTTTAAATTTTTTATTTTTAGATCATTCAAAATATTTTTAAAATTTAAGATTTTTTAATATAAACATATTTAATTTAAATCTTTAACTGTAATGTTTTCTAATACTAATCTCGCCAATTGCAATTAAGGTTGTAGTGTCAGCTTTTGACATCCAGTTGTTTGATGAAAAGTCATTTGAGATAGAGAGTTAGCACAAAGGCAGCCTATCAGCAAAACTGTTGTGTGATGAATATTTAATAAGACACGAATCGAATTAGCATGAGTGCATAACTTGACTAGGTCCATTTGGGAATGTTGCTAATTTTTGCTTATTTTAAAATTGTTTCTTTTCAATGGAGATTTATAGAAAACATTATAAGAAGAAGTGATTTGTATTTGGTAACATAATTTGATAAAGCATTTTTATTAATATTATTGTGTTTCGCAAATTATTCAAAGAATTTTTTTTAATGGTTAGATTACTTAAAGGAGTATAGATTTAAGGGGCAAGTGAAAAAAGATAAGAGATAATTAGGAGAGTTAATGATTTTTGAGGGGGGGTCTTTAAGAAATAATTTTTTATTTAAACTTTTAAAGAGAAACTCCAATTTTTGCTTTTTTCGTGTAACAGAAAAATTACTTCTACTTTTACTGGGAAGTGACTTTTTTTTTTTTTCAAATAAAAATTTGGCCAAATACTTTTTTTTTTTCAAATTTAAGAAATAATCAATTTCTAAAAAGGCCTTCTTGAAAAGCTAAGCCAACAGGCCGTTTCTCATTGACCCATTCCTACCCTTTCTAAAAGACAAAGCCTGTGTCAATTAAAAACATGGCACTTTATGGCCGTTATAGTTGTTTATGCTAAATACATAGATGGGTAGTAGGGCCCAAGAGAAAAAGAAAATGGGTAATTGAGAGCTTTTTTTTTGGTCATTGGACCCAAAAAAAAAACATTTGGAGTTAATGCCCAATGTCTATGTTGTAGTAACTATTTTCTTTTGGATCTAACGAGATATTTATAATTCAGATGTTTGTAAACAGAAACCTATACTTTTAAAATTTTTAGAAGCAGTTCTTGTTAAGCATCTATCATTATGTCATTAATTTTTGATGGAGTGGCATCACATGCTATACATGGATTTCACTTTATCATCTATTTTAAACTCTTTTGCTGGTAGTAATTATATATATTTAATATGTTGAAATGAGACATGATTAACTATATGAGTAAAATTTAATGGTACAATAGTAAAAATTTAATGACAGAGAAAAAAAATTAAAAATTACAAGAATTTAATTATAAACTTTTAAATTATAGAGATTAAATTAAAAATTATGTAGAAATTTAAGCATCAACATATTAATTTAACAAAAAAATTATGTAGCTTTTTGTCGATGGTGTAGTTAGTATGGCCTCATCTTATGCTTAATATATATAATCATTCAAACTTTTTTTCAATTTTTGCATCCGTATTTATATTAAATGAAAGTCTTGTTTTGAATATTTTATTGACAAAATTTGCAAATTGAATTTTGCAGATTTCCCAAATAAAGTTAGAGAAGCATCAAACAAACACATGAAAAATTTTTAGGCGAAGCAGATGTCGGATGAAGTTCTTGGAGCCTTTTGCTTTATTCTTAATTTTTTGAAAGCTTATTTTAATTGATTTGTGTTCACCAAATAGAAATAATCGTAGGTTGAAAAGCCTTCTTATAAGACATATATAGCAGTAGCTATATCAGTAATGTGAGATTGTTTGTGAAAATTACCATGAAAGATATATGTGAGCTTTATCCTAGTAATGGGGAAAGAAATAGTAGGCTTTGGTTAGGCATCTGACTCCCCAAAAAAAAAGGCTTTGGAGAAAATCTGATGAGACAATCCATTATTTTTCACCAGTCCTGCGAAAATAGCAGCACGCGTGAATGTTTGCATGAAAAATAAGTTGCAAGAAAGACAACAATTGTTGGCGAGAAAGTTAAATAATCAAATAAATCTGCAAATGGCAACATTTATTAAGATGGTCCTTTGTAGCATGACTATAATTTAGAGAGGAGAGATTAGCTTGCCATCAAGGCAGTGTGTTCCACCACCTCTTACATGTGATATTCTTTATGAGAAAATGTCTCTCTCAATTTTGCTATAAATAAGGATTTTTAGTTTCGTTCTTTCAAGTCAACTGAGTTCACAATATTCAAGAACACTATTAATGATAAAACATCGAAAGTTTTTAAGCATCTCTTTGTAAAAATTCTTTAAGAATGACAATAGCTGGAGGCAATTTTCCTGCATTTTAATTCATTTAGACATCATTTATAACTTTTGCATGTCCACTTCAATCTAATAATTAGTATCAGAGCCCATGATATCTTTGCCTTGCTCATTTTCTAAGCTTAAAATATTTGGCTATTGTACTACTTTCAAGTTGCTATTTAGAGGCTTGTTTATCATGTTTTCATATCATAAAACTAATCCCTATGAAATTCTAATGAAAAACGCTGAATGAACCACTCAAAAAAGAACTTAAAATTGCCGAAAATAACTAGGTGGAACAATGATTTTGTTGTGGTTCGGGTTAGATCATCGTGACCTAACATGAGGTTGAAGACAACTAAACGATGGGTCATTTTTGGGCTAGTCTATAAAGACATGTGGTTTTGATGGTTGTTCAAACTATATTTTGACTCATATTGAAACAAAAGTGGAACCCATTATTTTACTAAATATTAGATGCTATATGTTGTTTTCTTTGGGCCATGTTGTTTTGACTCATATTGGACATTGCTGTTTTTGGATTTATTGTTTTGGGCTTTTATAAATTTACATTTTGGACCTTTGAAAAAAAACCCAGAATAGTAACCCTTGTATGGGCCTGTTGGTTTTGGGCCTTTCTATTTTAAGCTTCCTTTTGGACCAATTTTTGGCCATTTTTTAGATTTTTTTGACAAGCTTTGGGATAAAATTAGTATTAATTAATAATGGGCTATTTTAATTTTGGAATTGGGCCTACTTTCAAATTGCTTGGGCAAAATTGTGTTTGGACCAATTCTAGTCATGGGCCAACTCGCTTTTTGGCATGTTTTTGGCAAAATTTGGATACTTGAACTTTGTTTTTATACCAAATAGTCATAATGGGACAATTTGAAATTTTTTTGGGGACAAATTTAGAATTAAAAGAAAATAAAATTTGGCCAATATTTTGTTTAAATTTGGCAATAATTATTTTTTAAGTCATTTAATTTTGTCCAAAATTTTTGAAAATTATTTTTGGACAATTTAAATTTATTTTTGACAATATTTAGTGGGCCTTTTATCAAAAACAAACATTTAATTGTTATTAGGATATCATGTGATCTATATAATTTTAGTTTAAGTAGAGTTTAGCCACAATATTTTTAATTATTCTCAAAACATATAAAAGATATGAAAATTACATTTAGGATCACATAAAGAAAATGACATCAATTAGTAATCAATATATTTGTGATAATTATTATCCTACAAAATTGTTATAATATTTTATATGATTAATTAAGATGTGATAGTGAATTTTTTTTCTTCTTAATTTGCTTATAAAGATTAAGATAGGAGATATAATTTGCTAGTTTTATCATATGTGTATATAAACCTAATTAAATAAAACTTACCCCATAGACATTTTTATTTGTTACTAGGCTTGTGGTTTAAAAAACATGTATACATTGGTAGGACATGTTATATGGAAAATTTAATTGCCTTAAAATTTTGATATAACATGTAATTATTTACAACTTATCAACCAACTAATACCTCTAATTTCAAATTCCTGAATTAAGTAGAGATAATTATAAGATTTGGAAGGAGAAAATTCTTCTTTAACTAGAGTGGATAAATGTCAATTATGCAATAAGGAAGGATAAGCCTCATGTAACATCCAGTTCTATGTGAGAAACTTAATGTCTAGTTTCTCTGTAAACTTGCGAAACGCACCAGATATAAAAGCAAGTCCCCTAAAATGAATGATTTAAGGTCAAATAAAATTAGGATAAAATTTTAAATAATAAAAAATGAGTATTTGAGGTTTGAGTTGCCTAAGAACTAGAGCCAAAGTGGTTCAATAAAATTGCTGAAAGCATAATGACATTTTCGTAATTTTGGATACTTTTTAGAAAACTCAAAGGAGACATTTTTAAATAAAAAATGAGTTTTTCAGAGTTCTCAGAAACTCTAAAAATTATAGGAACCCTCAGAGCAGTTAAAATCTCTTCAGTTGACGTTTTACAACGTCGGTTGACTCAAACTTTGTCGCCTCATTTGGAAAGATTTTAGATCTAAATTGAGTGATTCCAAAGGTATTTTATAAGTTAGAGAATCTAAATTTTATAATGGAAAAGACGATTCTAGAAAATGAGCTAAATTGAGTCTAAAACGAAAAGCCAAGAAAGTGGGACATAAATAGAATTTTTGAAGAACAAAGTTAAAAATAAGTGTCTTATAAGTGACGTCCCATCCTCCTCCTCCTCTTTAGATCAACATATGCTCTGCCCTAAAATAGAAGAGAGAATAGCTTCAAGAGGCATTCAAGGGAGGAGCAAAGAAGGAGGGAAGAAGCTTGCAAAAGGTAAGGAAAAGTATAGGATTTCATGGCTTCTCCTTTACAGAAGATGTTCTCCTCCTTCTTCTCTTTCTTTCTATAGTCTTGGTATGTGATTTGGATATGTTTTGGGTCTGGTTCAGAAAGGAGAAGTCAAATTTCAAGGAGAGGCTAGAAGCATAGCAAAACATCTTTAAAAAACTTTGAAATGATATACCCATCTTGTATTTTCTTATTGCTCTTCCTTATGTGAATTTTGTGCAACCTAGAGCCCATCTAAAAGGAGTTAATTCTGACCATATCAAGGGAAGAACAAGTGATTTAGAGGGTGGGAATTAAGACTAGGCAATTGGAAACAAAAAAGGAGCCTTAAAATTCAAGTTAGCACAACTTGGGGTTTCGAAATAAATAATCAAATTTTATTTTTCCTAGAGGTATTCTAGCTGATGTAAGACATGATATGAGTTTCTTAGACCTTTAGGAAGTTGCATAAATGCCATCCCCTTCAAAAAAGTGAAGCAAACTCTATGGGTGTTAAACATTGGTCATGTCTAAGCCAAAAGGAGTGTGGCCACCTAGGGAGTGTTTTAATTTGTTTCAAACTCAAAATCGGACTAGATATGATGGAATAACATCAAAGGAAGCCTTAAAAAAAATTTAAAAGTTTTGGAATGTGAGATGGAGGTATAGACTCCATAATATGATATTAGGAAACAACTTATAATTAGGCTTCTTATAATGAATGTGTGATGACCCCAAGGAGTTTAAAGGAAGTCAAGAGACCTATAATGAATGAGAAATGAGAGTCAAGATTATCAATTCTCATAGCTGCTTCATAAGGTTTTGTATGGAAGTATAATGTAGTCATAGAACAAAGTAAGCTTCTCTACAGTGTGTGTGGTATGAGAACTTATTTCAAGAATGTAATTAGGTCCTATTTGATGTGTCTAAACCAAAAAAATCAAGTTTTACCTCATTGCAAGGCTTGGGCAAAAAGTGGGAGAAGAATTTTAAGAGAAAAGTGTGAGACATTTGCTCAAAGGTAGCTTTCTAACTTTTCTCTCATGCATTCTTGATTGTTTTTTTGTCTTTGGATATGTGTATGTATGTTTATACCATGGGAGATGTTTTTAGCTATTTCCTACATGCCATGGTACCATGATATTCTTGAAATATATTTTATGAATAGGTTTTGGTTTGAATTTGTTTGGTGAAGCCAAAAGCCCCTTAGTAAGGGTGAGGATGAGTCAAAAGTTTTTAAGATTAGGTGAGACAAAATCAAAAGTCTCAAGAAGAGTGAGGTTAAGTCAAAAGTCTCTTAAAAATAGATGAGGCAAGTCTAAAAGTCTCAAAGAAAATGGGTGAGACTAAACCAATGCCCTTGAGAGCCAATGTGTGCTGTGTATGATTTTGTTGAACATGAAAAATGATTTATGTATATTCATGACCAGCCTAAAAGACATGCATGCATTCTTTGACTTGAATTGTATCCATTATATATGTTTGAAAGGGTAAAGAGTTATTGAGATTCTTTAAATTTTATTTTTCCCCCTCCATATGCTTATTCATGTCTAGGTGACTCAAGAGGATAAAGAAAATGAGGCTAACAACCTTAGGAAGAAAGACCTTGACAATGGAGTAACTAAATAAGCATTTTAAAGATATATTGATGTTAAATGATATAACCATGTGTTGTATATGTAATGTAGACTATTGAACATGTTCAAAAGTATGTAAACATGTTATATGTATGTACTTTGGAACCATATGGATGAGTATGTAGAGTTTTGCCACTCTTATACTTGGTCGCAATTATGTAAGTGAATGTGAAAGAGTGAATTTGTGATGCATGTATATTTGGACCTTTTGGGCAACCTTTATATCTTGTTTTTATCTATTGGGACATGCCCAAGTATTTATGGTTAGAGTAGGAGAGTATTTGGTTTCAATTTGACCCCATTGAGTTCCTAAAAGTGCTATTTTTGCACCTTATATAATAAATTAACCAAATAGATGAATTTTCTCATAAAATTTGGCATGAATGTAAGTCTCATTTAGAGATTTTTGCTGAGTTAAGAACTATATTATTTAGAGTTTTAGAGAATAAATTATGAATTTTTAAAGTTGAGAAAATTTTCAAAATTGGTATCAATATTGTTCATTTAGTTAGTTTTTTCTTCTATGTTATTTGAGAGCCAAATAATATCCAATGCTCATAAAATTTTATAGACATAAATTAGGGATGATAATCTTTCTGTAGTACATGAGAGCACCTTATTTGAATTTATATTGAGGGAGATATGAATTTTTGAAGTTGGTAATTAGTGCCAATGATGTAGACAGACCTCCAGTATTATTCCATCAATTTTCATATGTTAGATACCATTTTATTGATCTAGAACTATTTTTACCTAAAAGTAGACATCCACAGATTCTTAGAATGGTATGGTTTGCTTGATTTTGATTTTTCTAAAATTAGTTATGAATTTTTGAAATTTATATCAGAGACCTATGACAACAAATTTGGGCATTGGACTTTTGGTGCTATTCTATTATCATGCATGATTCAGTAAATATTTTTATAGTCTAAAATAATTTTTAACCTATGGTTGACATTTAGGGCTTTCCAAGAAGCTCTTATTTGCTTGATTTTTATTTTTTTAGAATTAATTATAATTTTTCAAAATTTATGTTAGTAACATATTCCTGGAACCCGAGACAAGCAAATTTGTTTTGAGGAAAATGGCTTCAAACTCGAGATTTACATGATGAATTGTGGTGTTCTTGATGTGATTAAATATATTATGAATAGAAGAAAGGGTTGGTAAACTCATATGGCCTATTTGACTAAGTTTGAGCTTACTTGGCTGAAGAGAAAATATGTAAACCTATGGTTTGATGTGTGTTGTAATGTGATTTTGTGGAATATAGCTTGTAGTAAAATTTTGAACTTTCAATTATGCCATTTATAGTTGAACAAATGTGTTAAGGATGGTTATTACATTTGGCAAGCTCATATGATTTATTTGGCCATTAATGAATTATTTCGACATTATATGTCAATTATTTTCGCTGTTAAAGTGATAAATTGGTTAAAATGGCACTTTAATGTCACTTGTGATATATCTTGATGATATCTGGTTATGGTGTTACACCTCCAACACCCTTGAGTACCTATTAGTATTCATGAATATTGAGAGTGATCAAATCAAATCACCTTAATATGATGTACATTAAAACCAAAATATCTATTAGTATTCATGAATCAATTAGGCAATATGTAAATGTTTGAGATTTGTTGAAGGTTATAAATGGACAATTTGAATCCTTGAACATAGCTTTAGCATGTACCCTAATAACAAGGTTATCATCCATGAAACTAAACAACATAAAAGGTGTGTGTAAACACATTATGAAGATGAGAAAAATAACGGCCTAACTAAAATAAGAGAGGTTGAGATATTTGAATTTTTCTTTATGTATTTTATTCTGACTTCCTTAAACACCTCAGTATGGGCCTTTTAAGATCTCCCATAACATGCATAAAGAAAAATGATCAATTAATAAAACTATTGACCATGTATGTTTAAGAGGAAGGAAGACTTCTAGTAGAAATAAGAGAAAGTGGACATGTAGTAACATAAAGAAAGAATAAGAAACAAGCTAAAGCAAAGGGGAATGGCAAGACATCCATCCAATTTGAAATTAAGAATGAGTCCAAGTGTTTTTTCAACAAGAAAAAAGGATACATGAAGAAGGATTGTATTAGATTCAAGCCTTGGCTTGAAAAGAGAAGTAACTTAATCTTATTTTTTTGTTATGAATCTAATATGGTAAATGTTAGTAGTAACACATGGTGGATTGATTCTAATTACAATCCACTTCTCGAATACCTTATAGTGCTTTTTAAATCAAAGGAAATTAGTGAAAAGTAAGCAGTTCATTTATTTGAGAAATAAGATGAACTCATAAGTGGAAGCCATGAGAACTTGCATATTAATGCTTGATGTTGGCTTTGTTTTAATTTTGAATAAAACCTTTTGTGTACCAATTTTTTTTTAAAAGCTTGATTTTTATTTCAAAACTTGTACCATTTGAATATTTCCTTGATTTTAAAATAATATATTTAAGTTATTTTATAAATCTAATTGGGAATGGGTCAATTAGTAAAGGTATGTTTTGAATCCAATTATAAGACAGTACATTTTATAATTCAATGCATGTTTTCAGTAATATAGATATTAAAAGATGTATTGCTAATGAAAGTTCTTTTATATTGTGACACTATAAATTAAGTAATATCTTAACACTGATGGTTAAAAGATTGCCAAATGATAAAATATTCAATATTTTTAACTTTATTGATTTTGACATTTGTATAGATTACATAAATGGAAAACAAACAAAAAAAACAAAAAATACATATTAAAATTTAATGAAATTAAAAAATAGCCACAATTGGAAAAAAATTTATTAAGAAATGGAAAACATGTAAAATGTGAAATGTTGACAATGGTTTACTAATTTTTTTGGATTTCTTGTGTCAATTATAAAATTTGCCACTTTCTAAATTTGTACTTAATTTTTCTTTATTTTCTTTCTATATATACAGTGATTTTTTTTCTCTTTTGTATTCAAAATTTTTATTTTTATTTTCTTGTTTTTTCTTTCTTAGTTTAGTTGATCTTTACCTGTTTGCTCTTTTGCATCCTATGCTACTGCACGGGTTTCTCTTTTATATCTTTTGCTGCTACGTGGGTTCTTTATATTGTTGTGTTTTTTTATATTTCTAAAAGTTTTTGTGTTTGTTCTTCCACGTTTTGCTCTTTTGCGTTTTATGCTGCATGCATTCTTCATAATTTTGAAGGTTTCATCGCATGCATTCTTCATAATTTTCAAGATTTTATAGTGTTTGAAACTACAATGCTTGTGTTAATATCATTTTTTTATTCTCTTTGCATCTTCTCTCTTTTAAACTAGCTTTTTTTTTCTCTTTTATTTCTGTTACTTGGTTTTTCTTTAGTTAGCTTTTTTCTTTTATTTATTTTATGTAGTTTTTTTTATTAGGATAATATTTTGCTTCATTTTTTCTATTCAAATTTTAAAGCTGAGACTGAGAAAAGATGAAGCAAGAGAAAATAAAGAAGAACAAGAATAAAAAATTAGTTATGGAAAAGATGATGATGGAAAAAAAGATAGGAGAAAATCAGGAAGTAAGAACTGGAAGAATACAAAGGATAATGCAAAACAAAAAATAGAAAAAATGAAGTAATAAAATTTGAAAAAATGAAAAAATGTAATAATTTTAATAAAAATAAAATAACTATCTTTTTGTTTGAAAATATAAATTAAAAATTTAATAATTATAAAATGGAATATAATACTTTTTTCCAAATTATTAATAATTATAAATGAGTAACCTAGACAAGTAATTAATAGTAATTATTATTTATAAAAAATTAATAAGAACATTATTTAATATTAAAATTGTAAGATTTTTATAATTATTAATTAAAATATAAATAAGCGCTAAAATTAAATTCAAAATTGTATAATTAAAATTGTAATAATTACAATAAATTCATATTTTCCAAATTAATAAAATTAAAATTGTAAAAATAAAAAAAGTACCAATTGCATCACAATCAGAATTTTTTTATTACTTTGCAATTGGGAATCTTCCGATTGAAAGTTGGTTAGAATTTCTAAGTGACCAACAATTAAAAATTTCGACTGAAAGCTGGTGGGAATTTGTCTGATTGCAGGTTGGTTAGACAAATTTCAACTGATTTTAGTTAGAACTTTTAAATTTTTTTTTTCAAATTTAATTTAATTCATTATTATTTATTCAAAGTATCACTTTTAATATTATATATTACTAAGTTCTACTATTTTGCTTTTATTTTCTAAATTATCATTTATAATATTAAATATTATTAACAAAATTATAAGTCACTCTGTGTTAGTGTTCTATAATAATCAATTTTTATTAAATACATTTTTTAAAAAATAAAATGTATTAATATATATTACATTAATTTTTTTTTCTAGCATAAATTTCTTTTTATTACTTGAAAAAGCTATCAAAAGCTAAGTCAGCATGTGCTAGTTTTTGTCTCCAGTACTGTTTTCTGACTGATTATCTATCGATAATGTACTGTTTTGGTAAAAATTATTGACTAATCAAAATCTGACAGAGCAAAGCAACTAAATTATCAGTTGAAATTATATTATTTCCTACTGAATTGTGATATTTTTTTCAACTAAACATTTAAACAGATTTCAATATTTTACTGGAATGGAGGTCTCTTTGGAGTCACTAGAACGACGACCCTTAGGGTGTGTTTGGTTGGAGAGTTTTTGAAGGAGAGAGGAGGGGAGGGGAGAGGAAGAGGGATAAAATGTTTGGTTTAATAAAATTGGAGGGGAGGTGAAGGGAGGGGAGGGAAAGGAATCAAATTTGTCTCTTCTCTAAATTGGAGGATTTCGGAGGGGAGGAGAGGGGAGGGGTGGGATGGAGTATTTTTTAAGTTTTAATTTATTTTTTTTACTTTTTTTAATTTTTTAATATATTAATATTTAATAAAAATTAAGATAATTTTTTTTATCAGAAATTAAAAATAAAAAAGATTAAAATTTATAATTTTTTTTAAAAAATTATTGATATACATAATTTTTTTATAAAAAATAAAATTAAAATAATATAAAAGGTAAATTTATCTAAATATAATCTCCCTTAATCTCCCTCTCCTTTCTCTCCCCTCCCTTCCCTTTTTGAACCAAACAATAATCTCTCTCTCTTTTCCCTTCCCTCCCTTCCGTTGAACCAAATGGAGCCATAATTTGATCACCTCCAAATACCCTCACATCCACGGTGTTAATTTTGACTTGCCTCATGTCATTGAAGCTGCTCATTCATATGCTGGTATGATCATCTTAATATTAGTTACAGTTTATCTTTATGATTTGGCGAAACATCATTTGTTCTTTGTGGTATAAAGAGTTTCATTTAAATTTTGATTGAATAATTATACAAGTGTTAAAATAATAATTTTTTTAAAACTAGATCCATCGCTAAAGAACTTTTTTTTTTGGCTAAATAATATGAATGCCTGTTTCACTTATATTTTAAGAAGTTTTATAGTGTTTTTAAATTATTATTATTGGGATAAAGCTAATATTTTTAAAATAAGATTTTAATACTAATAATGATCTTAAGAGACTAAGAAATTATTTAGTGTGTATGTGTGTAGAGAGAGAGAGAGAGAGAGAGAGAGAGAGAGAGAGAGAGAGAGAGAGAGAGAGAGAGAGAGAGAGAGAGAGAGAGAGAGACAAGGACACCGTTGCAATTAGTAACCCCTTCACATTGTACTAGTATTTCTTTGCAAGGTACTGATAATTCTTAATTGATGTGGTAATAATGTTAACAGTAACTTCTTGTTAATCAAGTTATTAATATGCTGAATAGTCACTAGTATAATAAGAGATTGCATGCTGGAAACTAGCTAATAATAATATTTGGTAAAGATACTAGCATGATAAGAAATTATTAATAGTTATTTAATAATGTAAGTCTAACTCTAATTGATATATATATATATATATATATGGATGTCAATTGATATTTATATAATTATTTTTATAAAAGCTTAAATGAATATAAAAAACCATTAAGCAATGATAAAATAAATTATAAGACAAATTAATTTTGTACAATTATTACAGGAGATAAATTATAATTTATCATATTTTTTCTATACTAATGTCTATAGTTTGGGATTTTTTTGGTCATTGGTCTCAGCTCTCTAGTCATTCATTTTCAACCTTTATGTTTGAACCTAGACTGAGAGGGCATGGTAGGTGGTGAGTAGCCAAATAGACATAAATTGATATCAGTAAGCTAAAGAAAAAATTGAAAATGATTCTTTTACTTATTTTTAATTTTTTAAGAATTAAAGTTAAATTTATTAGGTCATTTATATAAAAGAATTTCTATGACATAAACGGAACTTTATGGAATAATCCTGCACGCTAGGCGTTGGAATTTGGTCAATCTTATTGGTGATGTGATAATATATTAAATTTTGCATGTATTAAGTACCTGCCACGTTGCTTGTTACGTTTATACCTAGTTAACAACGTTTTGACAGACATTAACGACAAGGATCTTTTTTACTTATTTAAAATTATCGGGAGCAATTTACAAGAAAATAAAATATAAGAATTAAATTAAAAATTTAGAAAAATTATAAGGTCTAAAAATTTAATTTAACCAATTTTATGCTTTTAATTTTGACATGATATTCTTAATTACATTAAAAATTATTTCAAATGCGTGATTTGATTATGATTTGATCACCCACAAAAAAAAATAATAATAAAGGCATGGCATATGGTTTCTGAGAACCGTGTGCCTAAATAGAGTACATTTTAGTTATAAAAAATAAAGTATGGTGGGAGTATGAAGAATGTCAATGTTCTTTTTTTTAATATAATATAAAAAAATACATTTTAGTTATTATAATAATAAAAAATTTATGGGATAAACTTTGGAGAGTCACGTGGAAAGATAATGTTGAACAATTGAATGAATCAGGAATATATTCTTTGATCAACACTTCACAAAAGTACAAACTTGTCAATCGTTAATTCTCTTTTTAGTCAATTAGTTGAAAAGACCATTTGTTGAGATTTTTTTATTGGACAAATTAACACTCTTTTCAATATAAACAAACTAATTAATATTGCTATTCGATTAATTTTTTGACACCATTTATTTAATAATTTTATTTCTTTAATATTATTACATCTATCCATCCTATAAAATCACATAAACCAAAATACATTTCTTATTGTATAAGTAATACATTTTTTGTGTTAGGGTTAGGATGGTCTTTATGCATTTAGCATTCAATTTTCCAAACTTTTTCATATCAAATAAATTAATAAAAAATGTTATCATATTTTATTAATTAAATTAATTATTTTAAATATATATATAATTTGTTATTAGTAACTTGACATGCACTAAAATGAATGTTAATTTTTATTTTATTTTTAAATAAATTATTTAAATAAAAATTAAGTAATTTTTTATTAAAAATAAAAAGATGTAGTGGAAAGTTATTTAATGTTTACTCCTCCCTTTTATCAATAAATAATTAGTTGGAACTATAATTAAATTTATTTCATTTTATCTTTTTATTAATATATATAATTTCGGGAGTTATGACTAGAAAGCCCAAAAAGGTATATATTAATATAGATATAAATATAGGTATGAATAATTTATTTTACTTTTTTTTTTCTAAATAATGGATATTCATAATACTCATATATAACACATTATGGCTATAACATTAAAATTTAATATAATATTATAAAAAAATTAATGATAGAGACTAATTTAAAAACTTTTAAAACTGTAAGAACTTATTCATAAATTTTTAAGAATAAACTAAAAAATTAAACAAAATTATATAGATCGAAAGAATAATTTAGGGAGAATCATAAAAAATGACTTAAAGATAAAAAAATTATTTTTTAAGACTTATTATTACTTATTTTAAAATGATTATCATTGGCTTTAACAACAAATAGTTAAATCTAAAAGTCTTTAAAAATAATTTTTTTTTAATTTTTTGATCCTTAAACATAATTTTTTTAATAATTTAACCATTTTTTTAAGCAAGAGACAATATGCCCGAGCGGTTCCATTTCTGAATTAATATTCTCAAAAGCTGACCACGTGCATGGTGTCTTCTAAACCTGCTTTGATTATATTATCAATTTAAGACTAAATTTTTTTCATTTTAATATTTTTATTTCATTTAAGTAAAAATATTTAGATCCGAGTTTGAGATCTTTAAACTGATTTATTTTTAAACTTTATGTTTGAGTCTAGACTGAGAAGCCATGCTAGGGGGAGAGTAGCCAAATAGAAACAAATTAATATCAATAAACCAAAGCAAAAATTGAAAATAATTCCTTTACTTATTTTCAATTTTTTAAATTAAAATTAATTTTAGATCATTTAAAAAAATATCTATGACATAAATGAAACTTTAGGATAGAATAATCCGACACCCTTGGTATTGAAATTTGATCAGTATGACTTATTTGATTTATTATGACGTAAATATGTTTTTTATATAAATTGTATAATATTGATTTTATTTTTATAATTATTATTTTATCTATTAAATTATTATTTTAATTATTAAATTATTTTTTTAAATAAAGGACATAAAAATTAATTTTTATCTCACTTACTTTTATTTATCTATTTTTATGTGTTCTATTTTTTTATATTATTTAATCAAATAAGCGGTGGCGGGTAGCATTTGAAAACTTCAATGGGGTCATTGGCTTTACAATGCAATTTTGAAGATACTAGTCAATGATTAATGCTATGTTTGAAAATACTTTTGGAGACTCCTAAACCACGGTTTGCAACCTACAAAATGTAAAAGTTATGTTTTGTTGTTTTGACCAAAATTACGGTTTAAGGAAAGCAAAAGCTGAACCAAACATGTACTAACTTTTTCAAATTATAAATGCGTGCAATAAATTTGAAAAGTATATTCAAGGTATTCCTACTTACCCCTGGATATTTTAAGGGGTCTAGATTCTCTCATTTTTGCGAGAGAAAATGATGGTCATTTTTATGAAATCATAGCCATCCATTGCATCCGATGATTAATACTTTGCTATGTCATAATTTGCTAGTCAAAAGCTTAACAACCCTATGTTTGACCCGGGGACCTCTATCTCCTATTTAATATTTTTTTAATAGAGTTTTTATTAATTTTATATTATTTATTCATATCTCATTTAATTTTACAATTAAAAATTGTAATATTTTTTCATCTTTTAACATAAACGCTACTTTGCATGATATTTTTTTATTACTTTCAAAATAAATTAAAATAATTATAATATTAAAAAATTGTACAAAATTAGAATGAAATACTTCAAATTAATATATTAAAAATTTCATATGTAATATAATAAAAGTTTAAGATATTATTTAATTAAAAAATATATTTATAAAAAAATGATGAAGAAATAAGAGTAATCTATCCATATTATGTAACATATGTTTCTCAATCGAAAAAGATTATCTTAAACTTTGACATGTAACATAAGAAAATTTTAATATATTGAATTTAAGTGTTTTATTCTAAATCTGTATAAGTTTTAATATTATAATTATTTTAATTTACTTTTAAATTAATAAAAAAATATCATGTAAAATAATGTCATATATATATATATATATAAGGAGAATGAATTAGATTGTAGAATATTGTTCTTAAATTAGCATGAGATATATATAAGGAGAATGAATTAGATTGTAGAATATTGTTCTTAAATTAGCATGAGTCTGCTGGTAAAACAAAAAATTGACTCATCAGTCTTACTTTTCTTTTAATTCTTTTTATTTCATTTTCTTTCAATTTTTTTCTACCCTTTTTTTAATTTAAAAGAGGCCACTTGAGTCTCATGTAATTAATTATATAGAGCTCACAACTAGTTTATATTAAAAGATAAATAAAAAATTTAACATTTTTTAATATAAAATTAAATGAGATATAAACAAATAATATAAAATTAATAAAAACTTTGTTAAAGAAGTATTAGCAAATTATGACATAGCAAAGCAATAATCATCGGATGCAATGGATGGCTACGATTTCGTAAAAATGACCATCATTTTCCCTCGCAAAAATGAGAGAATCTAGACCCGACAACGAACTAATATTAGTATAAATATTAAATAATCAAAGTAATAACGGCGAATAAAAGCCACGGACAAACAGGAGTGTTAGGTGGGGGAGCAAAGAAAATAAAAAAATGACATTCAAAGACTCATATTTTGTCAAATTTATAATAAAAAAATTTGAAAATTAAAATTATTTTTTAAAAATATAATTATTATTAGATTTTAAAAAATTTATTATTAAGTTTAAGAGACTTACTATTAAGTATAAAAAATTTTAATATTTAATAATAAATTCTCCAAATTCAATAATAAATTTTTTAAAAATAATTTTGATTTAAAAAAATTTTTTATTATAAATTTTATAAGATATAAATCTTGAGATATAATTTTTTCAAATAAAGCGTATAGAGCTTTTGCTTCCCTGAAACGGTCTATTTGGACTATTCCTAGAAAATTAGACCCTTATTTTTTTTATTTTAACCATTCATTTTTATTATTTTGATTTTTTATTTTAAAAAATAAAATGCACAATAAATTTTTTTTAAACTTCTATTAAATTAATAAATAAAATATTAATTTAATAAAAGTAAAAAAATTGTCATATTACTTTCTTTAAAATAAAAAAATATTAGAATTAAAAAAAAAAAGATAAAATCTCGTCCAGATCTGCTGCTCGGATCCATCCGCCACGTGATTCCCTTTTCCCATTGTATCCTTCTTCGTCTTTCCCATCTTTAGAAAAAGTAGACATGAAGAGAATATATGCCAAGCCCCCTGTCCATCTCAGAAGTCATAAGTACAACACACTGCATTTATCTCGAAGGATAAATATATTCATCAGAAACCTGCTTGGATTTGAGTAAACCCAAAATGTCTAATCCATCAGAAACCCATAAAGAACCCCACACTTTCAAAGCAAAACAACAAATTACAGAAGACCAAAAGCTTGAAGGTGATGAAGATCGAGAAAGCTTTTCCTACGCTATGCAGCTGGCGAACTCCGTTGTGCTTCCCATGGCCTTGCAAACTGCTATGGAGCTCGAAGTGTTCGATGAGATGTCCAAAAGAGGTCCAGGTGCCAAACTCTCTGCAAAAGACATTGCGACCCAGATTTCCAGAAAGAACCCAGAAGCACCCACACTGCTGGATCGAATCCTGAGGCTCCTGGCTAGTCATTCTGTGATTGATTCCTTTGTTGTTGCTGATAATGAAAATGAAGGGGTTGGTTCTTTTCTGAGGCTTTACAGTTTGAATCCTGTATCCAAGTATTTTGTGCGCAATGAAGATGGGGTGTCACTGGGGCCTCTCATGGCCTTGATTCAAGACAAGGTCTTCCTACAAAGCTGGTCAGTTTTCTCATTTCTCTGCTCCATTATTATTAATGGAAAATTAAAAAAATTTTGTTGAATTTTAAGTCATTTAAAAATAATTTTTTAAGTTTTAAATATAAAAAAATCCTTCAATTTTTACATTTCAAGATAGATTATTCTATCTATTTTTGATAAAACTTTTGTGTAAATATAGAAAATGATCTCTCTTTTTTTTTTTTTAATGGCGATTATGTTCACATTAAAGGCAAATAAAAATTTGTCACATTAACTGCAAAAAAGTTTGATGAGATATTTAAATTAACATTATTAAAGAAAATATATAGTTTTAATGGAGTTTTTTTTTTCTTATTTCTTTTAATCTTTGGTCGGTTCCTCATTAATGCACCCTTTACTTCCGTGAGAGAAAGGAAAGTATCATCAGATGCGGGATCCGGATCTCCTGCGCATTTTAAGGATGTGCAAAGCCTCCACATCTTTAAAATATAATTTGGATATTTTAAATTTTAAATTTTAAATTTTAAATTTTTTTATTTAAATTATTATTTTTATAAAAATATATAATTAAAAATTTATTTCAATTTTACATTTTGCATCTTTAAAAAAAATATATCAAAATTTTAAAAGAAATAAAAAGAGATCTGAACCCTACACTTCTTTAAAGATGTGCAGGGGATCCGTTTCCTCATATGCGAGATTCTTACTGTTATGTCTTTCCACTGTTTGTTTTTGTTTGCTTCCTTATTTTAATCTTTGGTCCGTTCCTCATTAATGCCGCTCTTTAAAATATATATATATATATATATATTCTATCTTTTTCTTATTACATATGATACAGTATTAGGAAGATCAATCTCCCTAGAACTATTATCAAAAGTTAATTGAAAAATTCTTATATAAAGTCAAAATCAACAAGACTAGGTTAAACTAATTATTTATAAATATATACGCTTACTAATATATTGCTTAAGTATAACTCTCTTCTCTTACTACCAATAGTTGGGTCCACAAGTTTTTTATAGGCTGGATCTATTCAAGAGCTTTTCTCACAACCCACTTCAAACTCCACTTACCAATTTCGTCACTGTTTTAGGGAAAGTGATTCGTTTCATAAACAAAAAATTCTTGAAAGTATAGCATGAAGGATAGATTTGGTTTCTTAATGTATTACGGCCAAAAATATTTTCAAACTTTGCCTGAAACTCTTCCTGAATCGATCTAATTGTGTTTCGATTTTGAACTCTAATATCCAGTATAAGTTATTAACACAACTTTGGGTCTGGCTTTCTTCCCATACAGCATAGTAGTGTGGAATTTTAAGTCATTTAGGTCAAAAGAAGGAATTTGCAAAGGTGCTGCCTGCTTAACAATTGGGTATCACAATAGAATTTAGGAATCAAATTTTGTGTCGTGGTGGTCTATCAGCACAAATTGGTCGATGAATTTTTTAAAGTGGCCTCCGTTACATCACGAGAAATTACATTTTATTCTTTGTTATAAAATTGATATATAAGCTTAAAAAATATCATTACATCCTTTTTAAACCTTGAACTATAATAGAAACGTTAAACTGACTAATGTTTTGAACTAAAATGAAACTTCTCAAAATAAAAAATAAATGTTCTACAAGTTCAAACATTAAGTTAAACTAAATATTGTTATCATAGTCAAAATTACGTAGCACTCTTGTACTTAATTTTTAGTGAGATTTAAAGTTATGTATGAATTTTACAATCAAACCTTAATTATGGTAAATAAAATATAGTTTCTTCTGGATAGACGATATAGATTTGCTTGATGTACTTGATCACTAATTAAATAACGAAAGATTTTTTATTTTGTATATGTATTACATCATTCTCAGACTTCATTAATAAATTAGTTTTAACAAATTTTCTAAATAAATTTGTTTTATAAAAAATAAATAGGTCAAACCAATTATAAATACTCATATAAATATGTTAGATTTACTTTTCACTAAAGTCGATCTCTTTCATGCTTATTTGATTTATCATTATCAATTTGATTTACTTATTTTTTGTAAACTGAATCTATCTAATTCTTTTTTCCTGGTGAGATTAAACTTTTTTTAATAAATATTTGGGGTTAATTGTGTTTAGATGCAATCATGTATCAGTCACAAATATATTTGTAGAAAAGGAAATTGTGTAATTAGCATCTCCTTCTTAGGATATATGCATTTCGTATATTTTTTAGTTGGTCTTTTTGGCTCCTTAATAAAATGTAACATAAATTAATAATTTAACATGCAGAAAGAGTTGTTCATTAATTTTATGTAATCCTAGCTAGTTCAAGTTTATTAAACATAATTATATTATATATGTTGATGCACCTAAAGGTCCAAATTGAAAGAGGCAGTAGTGGAAGGAGGCATACCCTTCAACAGAGTTTATGGGATGCATGCGTTCGAGTATCCGAGGTTGGATCCCAGGTTCAATCAGGTTTTCAATACAGCAATGACTAACTACACCACTTTGGTTGTTCACAACATTCTTAAATCCTATAAAGGCTTTGAGCATCTCAAAACATTGGTGGATGTGGGGGGTGGCCTTGGGGTGACCCTTAATTTGATCATTTCCAAATATCCTCACATCCATGGTGTTAATTTTGACTTGCCTCATGTCATTGAAGCAGCTCCTTCGTATCCAGGTATGATCATCTTAATATATTAGTTACGGTTTATCTTTATGATTTGGCTAAACATCAATTTGTTCTTTGTGGTGTAACGAGTTTCATTTAAATAATTACATAATTGTTAATACTAATAATAATTTTTTAAAAACTAGATCCATCGCGGAAGAGCAATTTTTATTTGGGGTAATATGAAATGCTCGTTTCACTTATATTTTAAAAAGTTTCATAATGTTTTTAAATTATTACTCGGATAAAGCTAACTGTTTTGAAAATAATAGATTAGTACTAATAATGATCTTAAGAGACTAAGAAATTATCTACTGTATAGGTGTTATATATATATATAGAGAGAGAGAGAGAGAGAGAGAGAGAGAGAGAGAGAGAGAGAGAGAGAGAGAGAGAGTTTTAAGTGCACCATTGATGCAATTAGTAATCATACCCTCATATCTTATTGGTATTTCCTTGCAACGTATTGATAATTGTTAATTGACGTATGTGGGTAATAATTAATGGTAATCTTATATCAATGAAGTTATTAACACCTTGAACAATCTATTACTAGTATAATAAGAGGTTGCGTGCTGAAAACGATCTAAATAATAATGTTTCAGTAAAATTACTACTACCTTGAGCAATTGTTATTAATATGATAAGAAATCATTAATAGTTATTTAATAATGTAAGACTAACTTTGATTGATATTGGTGTTAACTCATATTCACATAATTATTTTTATAAAAATTTAAATGAATATAAAAAAATTCATTAAGTGATAATGAAACAAATTATAGGACAAACTAATTTTGTACAAATAAGAGATAAATTATAATTTATCCTATTTTATCTATATTAATATATATATAGTTTTGAAATTTGTTTGGTCATTGGTCTCAAAAATTTATATATTAGTAAAAATATGAAATAAAATGAATTTAGATATAATACAAACTAATAAAGAGGTAATTATTAAAAGGGAGTGAAAAGTTATTTAACTTTCCGCTACATCTTTTTATTTTTTTACAAAATATTAAAAAGCTTATTATTTTATTTAAACAATTTATTTGAATATAAAATATTCACATGCACGATATTGCATATTAAACCACTAGTTTGTTATATATATTAATTAATTTTTTTGGTCTAATTACCAGTGATAATGATTATTAAACTAAAACATATAAATTAAAGTTAGTACTGATATTTTGGTTACAAAAGTCTTGCTCCACAAATATAGTGTTCTGAAGGTTATTTTTGTTTTAAAAAAATTGGGTGCGTTAATAGTAGAAATGAATTATGTATAATGTTAACCCTATCATTGGAGAATCAATTTTAAAGCAATATAATATTACTGCAGGTGTGGAACATGTGGGAGGGGATATGTTGCAAAATGTTCCCCAAGGAGATGCTATTTTTATGAAGGTGCCTTTTCAGTTTCCGCAAAATATTATTATAGCTGACATATATACTACTTCCACAGTTTTTCTTTTTCTAATGGTAACTCGAACTATTTATTCAACCCCAAATTTATTCCCTTTTTTAGTGAATTATATCAATTTAGACATTTTTTTTAAAATTACTCGATTTATGCTTCATTGAGTTTTTAAATTTGGTCCATTTAATTTAAGAAAAATTATAAGTTAGTCCTTGTAATTTTAAAAACTTTTAATTCAATCTCTACTGTTAACTTCTGTCAAAAGTTATGTTAAATTTATTAATATCGCCAATTATATATTATTATAATATTTTAAATACATATAATTTCAATTAATTTATATTTAGATTTTTTTTGGCCATTCATTTATACTTAAATTACTTAAGATAGGTTGTATGATATGATATATATGTGAATTTGTTTTATTTTATTATTTATTTTTACATTTTGTGTTGATATATCATGCATATTTTAAGTATTTAAATAGTATATAATTTAATAAAACATCCAAGATGTCTAAAGATGTAAACTAATGTAAACATTTTTTAAATTATAAAATTTAATTAAAAATTCACAATTATAAAAAATTAAATTAAAATTTTAGCCAAATTTTTTAGAACAAAATATAATTTAACTTATTTTTTTTAATCTTCGTTCATTAAAAAAATTTAAGATATTTTGAGTCATAATTAAAGGAAAAAATCAATGATGGTAACTGCCAAAAGGATAGTTCAATAATTTATCATTAATGTGTATTATGGCTTGAATTGAACAACCAAGTCTCGTCGGAATTAACTAATGGTGCAATGACTGATATGTCCCAAATAGTGTTGAAGTTTTTTAAAAAAAATTAAAGTAACGTTTTAATATTTAGAAAATAAGAATTATTTTTTTAACCTAGTCATTTACTGTTAATTTAGTGTTTAATTTGTTATTGTTACGTAATTCAGTCATTTAATCGACACAACTAAAATTATTGATGTTTATTGAAGTCAGTAATTTGGCTAAAAAATAAAAATTAAATTGACGAACAATACTAAATTGAAAGAAATAGAAAAAAAAAAGAAATCATATTAAGAAAGCATGCATCTTTATACTCTTTCTTTTACATCAATTATGTATTGAAACATTGAATAACCAATACGATGGTTTTGAACACAATTTTGAAATGTAGTCTATACTGCATGATTGGAGCGATGAACAATGCTTGAAGCTATTGAAACACTGCTATAATGCTGTACCTGAAGATGGGAAATTGATTGTTGTGGAGGCAGTTCTTCCCATAATGCCTGAGACCAGTTCTACAGTGAAGCACATATGCTATGGTGATGTTCTAATGATGACTCAAAACCCAGGAGGGAGGGAGAGAAATGAACAAGAGCTTATAAATCTGGCCGTTAGATCTGGATTTAGCGGTATTAGATTTGATTCATTTGTCTGTGACCAATGGGTTATGGAGTTCTTCAAGTAGCACTTCTAGAAATGGTCTCAAACTGCAAATAAAGAAGGTTAAACAAACTTTTTGGTCATGTAATAATAAAATGAAGTCATCTCTTATTGGCTTTGTTCATATGATATTAAAAAAAATATGATATTTCAATACAATTTGAGCCACTTGGATTTGATTGATGATAAGGAATCAAATGAGAGATGGATTTGGTCCTGCGCACTATGGTGTTGCGAAGTATCAATATCGCCAGATTTAAAAAAAAAAAAAAATTTGACCCCCTGCATGAAGAGAAACCGAATGCAATCAGATGTTGTTTCTCTTTAATCTCATAATACTCTTTTTTCAATTCATTTTTCTCCTAAAGTAGGTTTTTTTAAAAAATAATTTACTTGATTACTTATTATTTAATAAATTTGTTGTCCAAGTATTTATGATAATTTTAAATTTTAATTTACATAAAAAAAATAATCCAAACGTTTCAAAAATTGAAAAAAAAAAATAGATCTATTATTTTTCATGATAACTAAAACAAACTTAGTCTTTGTCAATTTGTAACATCATACAGTTAAAGCAATAATGATAATAAAGACTTAATTGAGGTTTGGTTAGGATGGAGTTGCAGTAAGATCCTTTATAGCAGAGAATCTTACAGCACCTTGTGTAATAACGAAATTTTCAATATTTTTAATTTTTTTAATTTTTAAGATTTAAAGTTTAATATAAAAGATAAAAATTGTAATTGTAAAGATAACAAAATTTAATTATAAGAAAAAAATATATTTTAAAAATTTTAAATATAGAGAAAACAGTTAAAATTTTTAAAATATAATTTTTTCTTACAATTAAAATTTTTTATTCTTTCAATTATAATTTTTATTTTTATGTTAAATTTTAAAACCTGAAAAGTAAAGAATAAATAAATAAAAACATTGAAAATTTGGTTATTATACCCCGCAATAAAATCCCTTGAGTTGCGTTAAATGTGGTTGAACTAAATATAATCTTATTAATTACTTATGACTCTTTTTAAATTTTTAAAAAGGTTGTGACCTATGTAATCCCAGCTCAACCATAAATTTATTCAATTTTTTTTTTCACTTGATTGACTTTAATTTTATTTGATAAAAAAAATTATTCATATCTATTAGTATGAATTTAAGGAATAAGGTGCAAGTTGAAAAAGGGATATCAAAATTACAAAAATACTAATAAATTTTAATTTTTTTTAATTATCTATATATTTGTGTATGTGTTCACTGACATGCACGCACACAATGTATAACGTGTGATTATATATAAATTTTTATTTATAATATTATTTATTTATATAAATTTTTTAATTTTAATCTTTTATTCTATTTAATTCTTTAATATTTTCAATTTTTTTTTATAACAAGTAAATTTTAAATTCCTTCAGTTGTTATATATTATTTAAATTAATATACAATTTTATAATATTTTATTACATTTATTTGTTCTAAATTTTGGAATTTCTTATTTAAATTACTTACTGAATTTAAAAGATAGTAACCTCATAATTTTTCTTCTTCACGCACGTTCCTTCCCGTTCTCTCCAAAGATTATAATCTAAACCTGGATTCTCTATTGCTTAGCTTCAGTAGCAGTTCCACACCCCCCAAAATATTTTAAGTTTGCATTTAGTTAGCATAATTTGACACATCATTGCTATGTGTCTTCCTCCTGATTTATTACATAGTGATTACACTGGTGCAAATCACTTTTGAGGATGCACAAAAAAAAAAAAAAAGCCAACTACGCTATTTATTTGAATTTTTATATTGCATCTTCATTTTATTTACATCACAAATTTTGGCAAGAAATTTGTTAATTAATTTTAAAAAGATGCTATATCATCCAAAATTAGAAAGGAATAGAACGGTTGTAGTGGCCATTGCATTGTCAATTTATCACTCTCATATAAAGATAAATAACAAAGGGATGAATTGGGTTATACAAACAATATACAATTTTTGTTAAAAAGTTCTTTTTAATAAGTTATAAATATAATATAATACACGTGTATATGATTGAGAGAATAATGTGTGAACAAATTATATCGTATAAATGCATTAAGTTGCATGTGATGTCACTGTTAATGTGACACTATTTGAACCTTTCAATTGAATTGTGGGATGATGATCGACAACTGCCTGTATGAGTCATTTAAGACATCAAAAAAATTTTGTTTTCATCTCATCTCCTTTGTCTTTTTATATATGAAAGCAAGGTGCAAGATTGAATTTCCACCCCAATTCCATTTTGTCTTTCAATGCAATTTCTCTCTCTAGTAAAGATTTATTGCAATCAAATTAGGATTATGTTCTAGACCATTAGAAAAATAAAAACACTTTCAAAATTTTTAAAAAGTTGTATAATAAAGCTTCTCAAATTTGTCTAGCACATTTTACATGAAGTAATTTCTATTTTTGGGGGATGTTATCTTTTGGCAATTATACTAAGTAATAATGATTTTCAAATTCAAGTAACCTATTTAAGTGATAGAAAATAAGGACAAAAATATTTAAGAATGATGAAACCAAATAACTAATCTCTTGACCAAAAACTTCTGCCAAAAGTTGATCACATGGAAGACCATGTATTATGAAACTTTCACAAAATCTTAAAGGGCCAGTTCACAACATTCTCATAAATCTAGAGGATCATCTTAAAGCATTCACAAAAGCTTAAGACATTTTTATTAGAATTATATGAGTTAGTTGACTAATTTTAGAATTAAAATAATTAATTTTAAGAAAAATATACATAACTGTTTTATATAGCTCCATGCTTATGTTTTAATATTGTATATGACTGGCTTGATTTTGGTGAATTCAAGAATTGATCATACTTTAGTGATTTTTTATAGGTTATAAATACAAGAAAAATTGAATTGAAGTTATCTTGAAGCGAGATTGTTAGTAGCCTAGAGTTATGAAGCCTTAAAAACCTATTATTGAAGAAAAAACACATGGCATCATGACTTCAGAAAGCAAAGTCACGAAACCCAAAGCTATGCCATAATGCCTTTCACATAAAATGATGATACAATATTGTTTTGGATGTTGAGTTTTGCTAGGTTTTAAGGCATATATCCTTTCCATTCATGATTAGCCATCATTTTGGACTATTTTAAGGGTTAAGAAGAGTTTCAGGGCATAAAGGAAGTAAGGAAGAGTTGGGCTTGAAGAGAAGACAAGATCCATAACTAGTTTTTTGTTCCTTTTCTCTTTTTTTTTTTTGCATTTCCTTTATGTTTTTGCTATGTACTTTGGTTTTAATGTTGAATTTGTGTGTAATGGGTAGCTAAACTCCTTAATTTGGGATTGTGATAAACCTTAGCACATAGTAGATTACACTTACTCTTTTTACTTGCAATTTATGATATGATTTGTTTATTTAATCATTGTTCTTTATTCTTCTAAGTGTGTGGAAGTTATTAGATGATTTGGGTAATTTAAATAAACTTGGGAAAGAGATTATAAAAATTAGACCATGGATTAGATAATGTGAGTTCATGAAACTTATCATGTTAAGTGGATTAATTTGTTTATAGGATAGAAATATATCTACCAATCTCACATAGCTATATTAGGACCCATCCTTGATCAAATCTCTCAATCAAATACATAAGGAATTATGAATTTATTAGGATAATGCCTATAGGTAATTTGAAAGATACTTTTAAATAAATTAGAGTTTTAGATTAACAATGATCATTATTAAGAGCAATATAGAGAGAGTTTAATTGGCTTCCTATGAAATGTTAGAGAAAATCATAATCCCAAACTATTTACTTCCTAATTTAGTCTAGAATGTTGTCTCCCTTTATTTTATTAGTTTTGTATTTTTAATTTAGTTTTATTTCCAATCCCTTTTTATTTTTAGTTAATTAAGGTTCACAATTTTAATAATAAGCAATTATCATATTGACAAATCCTTGTGAGAACAATATTTTATTCATCATTATATTACTTGTGTGATGTATATACTTGTATATACACTTTCATATCACAAGTGTTTGGTGCTATTGTCAAGGATTTATGCATAGAGTTTTTGCTGATATTAATACTAATCTCACTTGATTTAAACTTAAGCCTTCTATAGTTTGTTTTTGTTTGTTATAAGTAGTTGAGTCCTTTGGTTTATGTTTTATTTATGTTGGTATTGTTAATATTTTTGTTTAGTTCTTGTTTTTGTTGTTTTTGTTTTTAATTATGGAATACTTATGGTTGATAAAAGGGATAGTTAGTGTGTATGAACTTAATAACTTAACCAATTTGATAGGTCAGGAAATTGAATTTGATAGGAGGTTTGATAACTATGATATGTACACTTGTTATGATGCTCATGTTAATGATTCTTAATACTTGTATATGACTTATAATAATTGTGAAGAAGCTCACTATAGAGAGTATTACACATATGGAGGATGATTTCAATAAGAATAAAAATATATATTTTTTTGGATAACACTTATATCCCTAATTGGAATCATGAACAAATTTTTTTTTAGAATTAGGGTCAGGCTTTTTCATCATATACAATATACCCTTCCCAAGCTCCTTATTTTCAATTACATGATAAAGTCTCCACTTAAGAGCAAAACCTAAACTTGGAAGAAATAATTTAGCAATATATAACTAAGGCATATGACACAATTATAAATATAGAAACTTACATAGGTAAACTAGCCAATGTCATTTGTAATAGTCCACAAAAGAGTTTTCCAAGGAATGTGGTAACCATTCCTATTAGGGAAGATAAGGAACATTGCAAGGATATTACTTGGAGGAGTGAAAAGAGTTGCTAGAGATTTCAAGTGAATATGAAAGGGAGCATGAACAAATAATAGAGGAAGAAAAAGATATTGTAAGGCTAAAAGACTAAAATATAACCTTTCAAGTAGCCATGGTAAGGGAACCTTTTGTTGAATCAGATTATGTTGCATTGAGACTGAAGTAGACAATGTGGTTCCAATCATTTGCAAAGTGAATTATTTGATGAATTCTCCAATAGAGTCTTTGGTTCTTACTGAAGAGAATCAAGAAGATTTTATATGGTGTTTGAAGTATTTGGATGCTTCTAAAACTATCCAAGAAGAATTAAAATTAGAGCTTCTAACGAGGTCAACTAAAGCATGTATTTCAATGTTGAGAAGTCACATGCATTAAAGTGAAAGAGACACCCATTGAAGCTGAACCTTGCTTACCCAAGGAAAAAGGGAAGCAAGGCAATTGTAGTGTTTGATACTTATGATTAGGTTTAGCAATAAAGTTGGGCTAAAGATTTTAAAAAACTTTTTTTAAAGTTGAAGTATGCTACAACTTTGGTTGCTACATCATGGCATCCTTTGTTTTTTGTGTGCACTCTATTTTCGATAGATGTGCATCATGGTGCACATTAAGGAAAATAAAAAGGCTATAACGCTCAACCTATTACACACCTGATCTAACCCACCTTTCTTTATATTCCTAGAACCCATTTTCCCATCTAAAAAACCCGATTCCTCCCTCATCAAATTGTTGCTCTTCACCCCTCTCTAAACCCAAACGTGAGTCCTCCTATGAGTTTTCCAAATTTTTCAAAAATTACAAAAATGCCCCTACTTCCCTCGGTAAATTTTCTGATCTCTTTTGGCTCTGGTTTTTAGGCATCTTAAATCTCAAATCCTTATTTTCTAATATTTAAAATTTTATTATAATTTTAGTTGGCCCTAATTCCTTCTATTTCGAGGACTTCCTTTTATATTTGGCCTATTTCTGACATTTACGGAGAAATTGAACATTGTGTTTCTCACGTTTACGAAGGGACCAGATGTTACAAAACGTCATGGCCCCTTCATCCTTTCCCCCTTCTCTGTCATGTTCCAGCCAAATCCTATTGTCCACCACCTTTTCTTTCCATTTTTGACCCAACCTCTTTTTTAATTTTTTTGGGTCCTACACTTCACAAATTTTCCTGCAATCTACCATTTCTTTTTTGTGCTTCCCTTTTCATTGAGCTACCCTCATCCATGCCTAAACCCCTCACCTCCTTCTTGGCCTAAGGCTTTGTTTGGTTCAACGGAGGGGAAGGGAGGAAAGGGGAGATTATTGTTTAGTTCAGAAAGGGAGGGGAGAGGATGGGAGGTAGTTATATTTAGACAAATTTATCCTTTATATTATTTTAATTTTATTTTTTATAAAGAAATTTATTTATATCAATAATTTTTTTAAAAAATTATAAATTCTAATCTTTTTTTTTTTTATTTTTAATTTTTGATAAAAAATTATCTTAATTTTTATTAAATATTAATATATTAAAATATTAAAAAATTAAAAAGGATAAAAAGGTAAATTAAAACTTAAAAAAATACTCTACCTCTCCTTTCCCCTCCAAAACTCCCTAATTTGGAGGGTAGGCAAATTTGGCCTCTTTCCCTCCCCTTTCCTCTAATTTTATTCAACCAAACACCTTATTCCTTCTCCCCTCCAAAAACCTGCAACCAAACACACCCTAAGACTCCTCTTTCCTTCTCCCGACACCACCTTACCCTTGTTCATGCTTCCCCTATCCAATTCTACAATGTTGTGGGTGTTAATTCTCTTGCATATTTTAGGCATTTATTTGTGTTGTGGATCAATCATGGGTCTATAATTTAAAGCTTCTTAGGTATATTTTTGGTTCTAGTTTAGATTTTGGTTGTCTATATTGATGGATAGGGCTGACATTGATACTTAAGTTGATGAAAATGGTTGTTGCTATATCACTTAAAACCTTGTACCTCAATTTTTGGGCTTATTAGGATATTGCTTAGGAGCCCAAACTGCTATTTGTGAACATGCGCAGGGATGCTAACCATTATTAGTACTATGATTCATTTTAGTCATTGTGTTTTGAAGTTATTTTGTTTATCTTCATATAAAATAATAAAATATCATTTTAGATGTTGAGTTTTGTTAGGTTTTGAGGCATATATCCCTTCCATTCATAATTAGCTATCATTTTGGACTATTTTGGAAGGTTAAGGAGAGCTTTGGAACATGAATGAAACAAGGGAAAGTATTGGGATTGAAAAGAAGACAAGATCCACAACTACTTTTCACTATTTTTTTCTCTTTTATTTGCATTTCCTTTATGTTGCTGTCATGTACTCTGGTTTTAATGTTGGATTTGTGTGTAATGAGTAGCTAAACTCCTTAGTTTGAGATCATGATGAAACCTAGCATGTAGTGGGTTGTAATTACTTTATTTACCTATAGTTTATGGCATGATTTGTTTATTCAATCCTTGTTTTTCATGTTTATAAATTTGTAGAAACTATCAGATGATTTAGGCAACTTAAATGAATTTAGGAAATGGATTTTAGAACTAAACCATAGATTAGGTTGTATGAGTTCATGAAACTTACAATGTTATGTGGATTGATTTGCTTATAAGATAGAAATATGCTTATCGGTCTCATATAACCATATTAGGATCCATTTTTTATCAAGTCTCTCAATCAAATGTATAAAGAATTATGAATTTGTTAGTAGAATGTTTATAAATAATTAAGAAGATGCTTATATATAAATTAGAGTCTCAAATTAACAAATATCATCATTAAGAGCAATATAAAGAGAGGTTTAGTGGCTTTCTATGAAATACTAGAAGGAATCATAATCCCAAACCATTTATCTCCTAATTTAGTCTAAAATGTTGTCTTCCTTTATTTTGTTATTTTTGTATTTTTAATTTAGTTTTATCTTCGATCTTTTTTATTATTGAATTGATTTAGATTAATGTGCATATTTTTAATACTTAATAATTATTTTAGTAAAAAATTCTCATAAAAATAATACTCTATTTATTATTATATTATTTGTATAATACATATATAATACACATATTTACATGTATTATTATTATTATTATTATTATTATTATTATTATTATTATTATTATTATTATTATTATTATATTAAACATTATTGTCAATCTTTTGCTTATTGTTGGACTACTGATGTCATCAATCAGCAAATTCATGAACCATGTTCAAGTCTTCTTGTTGTCTGCCTCCACCATTTCCATTACTATGGGAAGCATCTGATCATTTGTATCTTTGCCCCCACTAGCTAGTAATTGCCCCATAGTTAAACACTTTTCTCTAGTTCTTGCATTAATGTTGACTCTTACTCTTGTGAAAATGCAAGTTTGTTTCTCGGGAAATTGACGAGATAATCCATCATTCTTCATCAGTCCTGTCAAAATTAGCAGCACACCCAGTGATGAAAAAGATAAAAATGACAAAGGTATAAATATGGGTAAATGGATTATTTATTATTTCTTTTTCTGATGTATAGTTTGTATGAGGAAGTGTGGATGATGTGATAATTTATTAAAATTTATGTGTATTAAATATTACTATGTTGTTGGTTATGTCTATCCCTGGTTAAGAGCGTTTTGACAGACACCAATGACAAAGACTTTTCTACAAAAATTTGAAATTATAAGGAACAACTTACAAAAAAATAAAGTATAAAGAACAAATTAAAAATTTAATAGAATTATAAGAACCGAAAGTTCAATAGAGCCAATTTTATTCTTTTAATTTAAAAAGCGTGATTTAACCGAAAAACAATTTTTTGTCACATCGCTCATGATTTCCATCAGTTGAGTACTGCATGCCTAAATAAAATACATTTTACTTATTTTAATAATAAGAAGTTTCTAGCATAATTTTTTGGGGACTCAACGTGGAAAGATAACGTTGAATAATTGAATGAATCAGGCATATTTTCTTTGATCACCACTCCACAAAAGTACAAACTTGTCTATCGTCAATTTTCTTTTTCTTCGATTATTTGAAAAGACCATTTGTTGAGATTTTTTTATTGGAAAAAACTCTTTTTAATATAAACGAATGAATTAATGTTGCTATTCAATTTTATTTTTACACCATATAGTTAATAATTTTATTTGTTTAATATTTATAAGTAATAAATGTTTTGCGTTAGGGTTAGGATTTTCTTTATGCGTTTAATTTTCTATTTTAAAATTGTTTTCATATCGAATAAATTAATAAAAGGAGATGTTATCTTATTTTATTAATTAAATTAATTATTTTAAATTTATATTTTAGAAGTATATAAATATATATAGTTTGTTATTAGTAACCTGACAAGCACTAGAGTGAATGTTAATATTTTTAAATTTATTTTTATATAAATTACTTAAATAAAAACAAAATTAAATAATTTTTTATATTTATAAAAATAAAAAAATGTAGTGGAAAGTTATTTGATTTTTTATTCCGCCCTTATATCAATAACTTATTAGTTGGTGTTATATTTAGATTTATTTTATTTTTCACTAATATATATATATATATATATGTATTTAGGACTAATAACCACGAAGCCCAAAACCATATATATTAATATAGATATAGATATAAGTATGAATAATTTCTTTTATTCGTGTCTTTGGTTTAAATCATGGAAATTTATAGTACTAATAAATAACATATTATAGCCATGTCATCAAAATTTAACAAAATATTATAAAAAATTTAACAATATAGACTAACTTAAAAATTTTAAAAATTATAAGAACCTATTTATAAAATTTTAAATTATAAAAATAAATTAAAAATTGAATAAAATTATAAGGATTAAGAGAATACTTAATCATCTTTTTAAGCAAGAGCAAGTAGTTGCTTTTTTGGGTTCATATTCTCAAAACTGACGACTTGGCACCTTCCAAACCTGCTTTGATAATATTGTATCAATTTAATACTAAGTTTATCTCATTTTAGAAATTTTTTATTTGATTTAAGTAAAAATATCTAAGTCCGACTCTGAGCTCTTTAGTCTGATTCATTTTCAAACTTTATGTATGACCTTAGACAGAGAAGCCGCGGTGAGTATTCTGAGACAAAGGAAGAATTTAGATGCTTTGAATCTAGAGAAGAAATTAAAAATTATTAATTTAGGAGGAAAAAAGAATAAAATAAATGATGTGCGGAAAAAAAAAAAGTTCTATCCACATTTTTATTCTTTTGTATCAATCTTTGTCTTACTATATATAATACAGTATTAGAAAAGATCAATCTCACAAATACTATTATCAAAAGTTGATTGAGAAATTTTTATACGAATTTAATCACATGAAATGAGTAGGTTAAACTAATAATTTATAAATATATAAGCTTATTATTAATATACCTTTTCAGTTTAAGTCACTATTCTTACTACCAATAGCTTGGTGGCCCATTAGGATTTTATGGGCTGGATCTATTTAAAATTTTTTCTTAAAACCCACTTCAGACTCCACTTACCAATTTCGTCATTGTTGACAACGAAGGTGGTTCACTTCATAGACAAAAAATTCTTGAAAGTATAGCATGTAGGACAGATTTGGTTTCTTAATGTAGTCCGGCTAAAAGTATTTTCAAACTTTGCTAGAAACTCTTTCTCAATCGATCTGTTTGTGCTTTGATTTTCAACTCTAATATCCACCATCCAGAAGTAGTTAGTAACATAACTTTGATGCTGTCAGAATGGATGCCTCCTGGAATCAGATCCTCTCAATTCTAGTCAATTGCGATGTAGTGCCTTTCTAGTGCAATGCCTTTTTGGTCGTCTAGATCAAACCGTTTAAATTTAATCGAGATAATCAGAATTTTATTTTTTAAATTTTAATCATCATTTTTTAAGTTCATAATTAAAAAATTATTTATATTTTACACTCTACTCCTTTTTTAAAAAAATAATTTTAAATAATAATTAAAAAATACAAGATCTTAGTAATTCATATTTGATTTGAGCCAAAAGGGCAAATTAGATGGGTAAGAAGGCCCTGCAGGCAATTGATTTGGATGATCGAGAAGGCACTGTGTAATACTTTAGCTCTCTAGCTTTTACTCTATATCCCATAGGCTTCTTGTTACACAATTTTAAGAAAATAACATATTTAATGGGATAAAATTACATTACATAAGGTCCAATTAATTCATTTTATGATTCATGGACCATATGAGCTCATCAATACCATTTTCCATTCATAATATAACTATACAAGTCAAAAACATTACATTTCATCTCAATATTCATAGGTTTGGAACCATACACATCATATCAGAATTTTTAATCTCGGGTTGCTGTCATAGATTTCTAATATGAACTTGTGAAATTCATAATTAATTCTAAAAAAATTGAAATCATATATATAATAATTTTCTAAAAATTTTTGGATGTTAACTAATGACTAAAAATAGTTCTAGATCAAGAAAATGGCGTTTACATCACAAAAAATTAATAGAATAGTACCAAAAGTCGAACTATATTATTGGTACTATCATGTAATTTTAAAAATTCGGTTCTTCCTCTACAGAGCTCCAAATGAAGTGCCCTTAGTGACTATGGAAAGCTTATGATGTCTAATTTATACCTATAAAATTGTATAAGCATTGGATTTTATTTGACGCTTGAGAGACCCTATAACTAAAACTAATTATTAGCATAGTAACTTTACCATTTCTGCATAATTTGACAAATTTTGAAAAATTATAATAAATTCTTTAGAGTTCCAAATTTACTGTTCTTTAGTTCTATGCAAAGCTATAGATGAGTTCTATAAGTGTGCCAAATTTCATGTCAAGATTAGTCTATTTTGTCAGATTTTGGTTCAGGCTTAATTTATGGTCAAATTTTGCTTCTAAATGGCTTTAATGGGTACCAAATAACCTTCTTATGATTCCATGGCCACTTAAGCACGTCCCAAAGTATAATTATAGCCTAGGGAAGTATATCAAATGGTTCAAATTATCATAGAGCTCAATCTTACGATGCCATTCCCATTTATACACATAAATATACTAGTACATGAGTGGCAAAAACTTACATATTCATTTATATGGTTCCAAAATAGGTATATACATCATGTCTACATATTTTTGAACATGCTCAATGGTCTACATTATATATACATCGTATGGGTACATTTCTTGACATGGAAATACTAGTAAAATGCCTATTTCTTTACTCCTATGTCAAAATGCCATGCTCCAAGACCTTTGGCCTCCATTCATTAGTTCACTTGGCTCATATAGATATAATGAGGCATATTGAGAAGAGTGAGATTCAAAAAATCTTAATATCTCTTTATTCTTTCAAACATTCATAATGGATGCATATATATGTCAAAGAATATATACATGTCATACAAATCTCTCATGAACATACATACAATATTTTTTTGGTCATGTGAACTTATACATATCAAATATAGGCTTTTAAGGGCATTGGTCTAACTTCACCCAACTTTTTAAGAATTTTTGGATTTGTCTCACCCATTTTTCAATGGACTTTTGATTACGCCTCATTTTTCTTGATATTTTTAGCTTTGTCTTACCAAATTTTAAGGACTTTGGCCTCATCTTGACCCATATTAAGGGAATTTTGGCATCACCATACCCATTCAAGCCAAAATACATTCATAAACTCATTTCAAAGAACATAATGGCATAACATGTAAGCATTGGCTAGAAATATTTCTTATACTTCAAATATACACACAAGCATTTAATGACAAGAAATCAACCAAATAATACATGTGAGAAAGGTTAGAGAGCTACCTTAAAGCAAGAACATCACACTTTTCTCTTGAACTCTTTTCCTTTTCAGTCAAGCTCATGCAACTAGGTGATACTTGATTTTCTTGGCCTAGACACATCAAATAAGAGATGATTCAATCATTGGAACAGGCTCTAACTTTATACAAACTCTATGGACGGTTACTTTCTCGTATGACTATATAATGGCTCCATACAAGACATAATGAAGCAACTATTTGAATTCATGATCTTGGCTCAATTTTCTTCTTCAATCTAAACCTTTTGACTCCATTTCGACTCCTTAGAGTTATCACAATTTCATTTCAAGGAGCCTAGTTATAAGTTGCTTCTTTATGTCTCATTATGGAGCTTATACCTCTATCTCACAACCTAAGCTTTCTAAATTCATTTTAAAGCTTCCTTTGATATTCTTCCATTATATTTAGTCCCTTTCTAATTTTAGAATAATTTAAAACACTCCCTAGGTGTATGGCGTTGCTTAGGCCTAGACACACACCACCAATGGCACCCATAGAGTTTTGCAATTTTTCTTAAAGGAAATGACTCATGTAAAGCTTCCTAGAAGTCTAAGGGACTCATACCATATCTTATATAAGCTAGAATATCTATAAGAAAAATCAAATTTCATCATTTGTTTCAAAACTTTAGTTATGCCAACTTGAATTTCTTGCTTATCTTTTTGATTCAACTTGCCTATTCTAAATTCCCATACTTTAAAAACACTTGTTCTTCCCTTGATATGGTTAGAATTCAACTCCTTCTACTTGGGCTAGGTTTGACTGAAACTTTAAGGAAGAAGAACAAACAAAAGAAGCATGAAAGACTATGGAATTACCTTGTATTCAAGCCCATTCAAGTGAGCTTTTCAAAACTTCTAAGCTTCCCCTTCAATTCTTCTCCTCCTTCCACTAAATTAGACATATATAAGCTTCAATCAACTCATCAAAATCATGGGGAAAGAGAGGAGAAAAAGGAGGACAAGGTTAGGGAAGGAAGAAGCATGAAATTGTCTTGTATTTTTACTTTTTCCTTGGTCTTTCTTCTTTTTCTTCTTCTTCTTCTTTCCTCTCTTTCTTGTGTGCCCTTGAAGCTCTCTCTCAATTCTGTCTAGACTAGCAATACATTAGTGGAGAGAGTGGAGCAAGTGGCTGGACGTTTTTAAGAAGCAAAAAGTAAAATTAATGCACTTTTTTAACTTTTCATTTTAGTCCCTAAACTATAATTTATCCATTTGGTATCATTTCAACTTCTTTTTGAGAATTTTCTTTTTCATCATAAAATTTAGATTCTCTAACTTATAAATTACCTCTAGTTTCACCCAAATTGGATTTAAAACTATTTTGAACTATTTGGTTAAAGTTTTGGTCAATTCTTTACAGAAATCCCTCATTAGAGGGTGTTTAATTGTTCTAAAGGTTCTCATAGTTTTTAGAGCCTCTGAGAACCCTAGAAAGTTCAAAGTTTTTATTTAAAAATCTCCCATATGAGTTTTTTCAAAATTTTCAAAAATTACAAAAATGCCTCAACTTCGTTTTGCAAATTTTTTTAACTCTTTTGGTTTAGGTTTCTAAGCAACTTAAGCATCTAATTCTTATTTTTAGGGGTCTAGATTGTCACTCTAATTTTATTTGGCTGCTATCCCTTTGCTTTAGGAGACTTTCTTTGAAAAATCGCATATTTCTGACCTTTTTTTAGTAAATCAGGTGTTACACACTGCATAGGCAATTAATCAAATCATTAATTGAGAAGATCTAGTTCTAGGCCTCCTTGAGTCTGGCCTTCTTCTCAAATAATGTAGTGGTGTGAAATTTTTTGTCAGTTAGGCTAAAAGAAGGAATTTGCAAAGATGCTACCTCCTTAACAATTGGGTAACATAATAGAATGAGGAATCACATTTTGTGTTGTGGTTGTCAATCAGTTCAATTTGGTAGAGGAATTTTTTTTAAAGTGGCCTTCATTACATCATAATAAATTACTTTTTATTCTTTGTTATAAAGTTGATATATAAGCTTTAAAAATGTTAATGCATCTTTTATAAATTTTGAACTATAAAATAAAAACATTAAATTTTAGGTAATGTTTTGAACTAAAAAGAAACTTTTTAAAATTAATTAAAAGTAAACTTTTTAAAAGTTCAACTATTAAGGGCCTATTTGGTATATCATATAAGACTTAATAGTATAAACTAATACAATACATTATGAACATATCATTTGTTTAGTGCAACTAATGTATTGTATAAATTTATACATCAAACTCCTCTTATATATCAAAATGATATATAATCTAATCAAATCTTAAAGAGTGGGATTATGTTTGATTAAGTTTTGATGTATAAAGTCTTATCAATACTTTTCTATTTTAACCCTTACTCATAGGGGTGCTCATTGGCCAACTTGGGTTGAGTTTTGATTTAACAACAGTGAGCATGGGTCGGGTATTAACTTAACTCGATGTTTGGCCTGATTTTGCACTAGGCTACTTTCTCTAGGTCTAATGCTTGGGCTTAGCCTAGTTTAATTAATATTGGTTGGGATTGGGTTGGTTAGACTTTTTTATATTTTTAATTTTGGTAAAAATTATAAAATAACCCTTAAAAAATAAAACTTTCATATAAGTTCCTATAAAATTATATTTTATTACTAAAAAAATTTCATATAAGCTCCTATGCAATAATTACAAAAAATTTAATAAGATTGGGATGAGCTACACCAAAACTAATTTAGTATCATATTTGGCCTAATGGGTTTAATATCATATTGGGGTAGATTGGTCTTCCAAATTGGCTAAGTCGCTTTTTTTTTTCTTAATATTTGGTGAAAATTATAAATTAACTCTTAAAAATAAAAATTTTATATAAGTTCTTATAAAATTATATTTTATCCTTAAAAAAAATAAAATTTTCATATAAGTCCTTATAAAATGAATACTTTTTTAAAAAATTCATAGGATTGGCTTGGGCTAATCAAAACCGGCTAACATGGCTAACTTAACCAAGTCTGCCCAAATTATTTTTAACTATTTAGCCTAATGTGATAAGGAGGAACTAGGTTGCCTAAACTGCCATACACTATGTGTAGCCCTACTCATTCATATTCTCTCTCTTTCTATAAAAATTAATATAACACAATAAATTTAAATAAATAAAATATATTTTTAAGTAAAATTTTTTTTTGTCAAAAGAGTTAATTTTTATCCTATTTGATATTATATAGTGTATCATTAAATAAATGATGGTATTACGTTATATGATATATTATCTTATACAGTGTTATACTAAATAATGTATAATCTTAAAATTTTATAAAGTCTTATCCTTTCAAATCTACACTATAACACCATGCCTCGTTTCATGCTTATTCTATGGGAGGTGACATAATGATATTAATTCTCATGGATAAGTTGCATTTCTCTATAGGTAAAATTTTTCTTTCGGAGTCTCATGGGCCGTATGGACTTGTGTATCACATTTTTACATTTAGATATATGGATACAACTCATTTCTATCCCCAAAATTAGCCTACAACTCGTGGAAAGCAAAGGGACACATGAAACTCATGTTTGCATTTTTGGCCAAAATTTTAGCTTTTCTGTCACTACATTTGGAAAATAATAACTAATTCTAGAAAAATCGAAATCATGCATTCTTTGCTATTTTTGGAAGTTATACATGTCTACTTTATACTAAGAATATGACTAGATTATGAATCATCACACAAAGGACGCTTGACATTTGAAAAGGAGCAGAGGTCTGGCTGACTACTAGTTCTATCACAGGTTTCTGTAGCAAACTTAAAAAATATCTAATTAATTTCACAAACATTCAATCCATATAAATGATACTAATATAGAAAGATTCTTATATTATCTAGAGGAGAAAAATAATTCCAGACCATCTCAGGCACATCTAGGCATCGAAAATTAATCAAACAGTGATCAAGGTCAGTCTGGATGCCTGATATTGGGCAAAAATTTTAAAAATTCATATTTTCCTTTCTAGACATCCAAATGGGGTGCTTCTAGTTGGCACAAGTTGATGGGAGTGTTTAGTTAATTTTTATAAAATTTTGTGGCAATTAGACATCACTTGCCTCTTGAGTGATAGATTACATTTTTGGACCTGTGTGAACAGTACATCAGACCAAATTTAGAAAATTCATCAAATATTCCAACTTTGAAAATTCATCAAATATTCCATGGACCTCTGAAAATTATAAACTTTAGCTTTCCAAAAAGCTCTTAACAAGATCTATATATATGAAAAATCTTAGATCAAGAATAGTTCATTTGGTCTAAAAATGACATAGCCTTATGGAATAGTCATTTTTGCTTCCTATCAAAAGTCACTTCGATCCAAATGGCCTCCTCTTGAGTTTGACACCTCTTGGGCAAGTTTAAAAGTATGAACATGACTTGTATGAACTACCCAAGTGGTCTCAAACCTCACACATCTTAATTTAGCCATTCCACTTCTATTATTACACTAATCTATCTAACCATTCAAGAGCTAAACTTGTTACTTAATGCCCAAAATATGCTATCTCATATATTTGGAATCAAACTTCATTTATACATCATATATTTGGGTATTTACATATATTCATATGGTTACATAATAATTTCATCATGAGATTACATCATATGCCATATGTATGGCTAAAAAGAAGGTAAGACTAGATATATTCATATACTTTGATACCCATCTTCTTTTTCTAAACTTGTTGGCCTCCATTAGCTTGCTCAATTGTTTCATCTAGCATGTTAAGACATTAAAGAGGAGGGGATGAGATTTAAAGAATCCCAATAGCTCATCTCTTATTCAATCACACATAAATCATGTAATACAAGTCTCACAAATGCATGCATGGGTATATTAACATGTTCAATCATTTAAGAAGCATTTTCAATATTTGAGCAAGTCATACATAGCATACAAAAACTTGCCAAGCAAGTGGATTACCCTCACCCATTCACTTGTGAATTTTGGACTTGCCTCATCCATTGTTTAAAAGGTTATTGGACTCAATCTTACTCTTGGGAGTCAACCTCACTTTTGGAAGACTTTTTACTTTTTTTTTTTTGTTTTCTTACTTGAATATTCCTTTCTTTGGCTTCCTCTCTTCTAATCCGAACTTTTCCTCCTTGATCTAACCTTAAAATAGCACCAAAACTTTAAGAAAACCATAAGGAGAAAAGGGAGAAGGAGGAGAAGAGATTTCCTAAAGAGAAGATTAGGAAATTCCAACAATTTCTTACCTTTTTCTAAAAATTTTCCCTTCTCCTTTGCCTTATTCTTGTGCGCCTCCTTCCCTTGAGTTTTCTTTGATTTTTGGGCAAAACTTGGTCGACCTAAATGAGAGGAAAAGAAGGACTCCTTATATATACATGGGTTTAAGAAGGATTTTTCCAAAAATTTTCATTTTACCCTTCATTCTTGGCATTTTTGTTTCTAACTCATTTAGCTCATTTTTTAGAATCGTCTTTTCCATTATAAATTTTAGGTTCCCAATTTAATAAAATGCCTTTGGAATCACTCAAATCAAAGCTAAAACCTTCCCGAATAAATCAATCAAAGTTCAGGCTAATCGACGTTGAAAAATGTCCACTGGAGGGGCTTTAACTGTCTCAGGGCTTTCCATAATTTTCAAGGCTTCTAAGAACCCTAGAGAACTCAAAACTTTCATTTAAAAAGCCCTCTATACCTAATTCCATACCATACAAGCTTTAACACATTATACAAGAAAACCTTATACTTGCTGGCGAAAACCTTGTTGACAAGGTTTCAAAATTTGCATTATAGATTATAGGATCTTGTCGACAAGATCTTCAACCCAGGTGATGAGATGTTATCTTAACCCTTAAATTAATTTGGTCCACTGCCATACTTCATGCTCAATATATATTCTAGTGGTCACATAACATCATCTCTTATTTTCGAAGAATCGGATATTATATATACTATTAGGCTTTATTTTATGCAACTTACCAAATAGGCCCTAAATTAAACTAAATACTATTATCATAGTTACAATTATGTAGGGCTCTTATAGTTAATTTTGTGTGAGATTTAACATTTTTACTCTAATTCAAAGTTTAAAAAGTGTTTTATTATATTTTAAAATTAAGTATGAATTTTAAAATCAAACTTTAATTCTAGAAGATAAAATATAATTTCTCCTAGGTAGAATATAGATTTACTTGATGTATTTGAGTGTTAATTAATATCAAAAAATTTTTTTTTAGTATAAACACATTGTTTATGGACTATTACATTATTCTCAAATTTCATTAATAAATTAGTTTTAAAAAATTTTCAAAATAAATTTGTTTTATAAAAAATAAATAGATCAAACTAATTATAAATACATATGTAAATGTGTTAGATTTACTTTCCATTGTCATTTATCTCTTTCTTGCTTATTTTTTTATTATTAATTCAATTTACTTATTTTTTATAAATTGAATTTATTTAATTTTTTCCTCTAGTAAGATTAATTTTTTTAAAATAAATATGTGGGGTTAATTGTGTTTAGATACAATCATATATGAGTCACAAATATATTTGTAGAAAGTAAATTGTGCAATTAGGATTGCTTGATTAGGATTAATGCATTTTGCATTTTTTTAGTTCATCTTTTTGGCTTCTTAATAAAATGTTACTTAAAATTAATTTAACATGCTGAATGAGTTGTTCACTAATTTTATGTAACCTTAGCTAGTTTGAGTTTACTAAATATAATCTGCCCATCTATCGACCTATCTCTTGGATTTTTACTATTAGTCATATTTTTGATACGTTGTAATAATGTAGCTTCTCTTTTACTTTTATTGTTCATAACCTGTGTACACAGGACCAACTCTTTTTATTGGGCTTTGTAATTTTTTATTTTGTTCGCTTTGTATCTTAAAATCGTGCTTTCTCTTTGAAATCTCAAAATTGTGGTTGATCTCTTTCTCTCACACGTGTGCATCTCCTACGCCTTGTATTCTTTTTTCGCATCTTGAAGCTTGTGCTTTCTCTTTCAAATTTTAAAAATGTCACTAATTCCTCACACACACACACACACACACACATGACCACGAAAAATTTTATGTGTCCGCAAGTGCACGGGTCGGATCAAGTAGTTCAGTGATAAGTAAAAGTATCGTTCCCACGAAGAATGACTTGAATGCAATTAGGCAGTGCACAACCTACTTTTATCCACGTTAAACAACCAATTATGAAATTCTTGACTTTAGAACTAATTTTAAAATAAAGCAAATTGAAAGAAAACTTAGTTGGCGAAGAAAAGTTTGGTAAAATCCAAGGTTTTAAAATTATCTAGAGTCACTATTCCCTTGATGCTTACTAAACTTAATTTCTTGTTTAATTGCAATTAATTTTCACCTTGTGGGTTAAGGGATTCAAAAGCTATAACCGTCCATCGATGTAATTATAGCCCTACTCTCCCCTAAAATCTAAGTGTCCTTAGATTTAGGTTTGAGTGCATTAAGTACTATAACCCTCTACAAACCAATTAAGGCAATTAGGTATATTTCTATCCAAATTACAAATTAGATAATTCTAAACTTAATTTATCTAACTCTTAGGTCCAATCAAAATCCCTTTTTCAAGGTCAATTCTAATTACCCAATTCAATTCCAAGAGGTGGCCAATCTCAAAGAAAGCAATAAGCAAGAGAAGGATACACAAGGTTCTAATCATCACAATCAACAAGAAAATAAAGATTCAGTTCGCATCAAGTTCATAGTACTCTAGGTAAATAAGAATTTAGCTACACATAGCTAAATTTACAGTGAATCCAGTCAAATACATGGAGAAGATGAAGAGAAATAAAGAAAGCAAACAAAAGAAGTGAAAGAGATGCAGAAAGTGAAGTTTCCCCTTTGATTCTTCCTCTTCCTTCACCCTTCCAAGCTTGAATAGCCTCAAAGATCACCCAAATTCGCCTCCCTGGACGTCCAGACTTTTCTCTACCGTAGAATGAATAAACCCTAGCTCCTCCTCCTTCTTTTTTATCTTGAAAATTAAAACTGTGCGTTTCAGGTCTGACCTCGCTATGGCGAGGAACGACTCTCGCTATAGTGAGGTCTCATAAGTTCTCAGCTTTCTGCTGCGCTTGCTACCTCCACGCTATAGTGAGTTGCTCTCTGGAATTTCTATGCAACACGACTTCGCTATTGCGAAGCGTCCCCTTCGCTACGGAGAAAGTACCATCTCACTATAGCGAACTGCGGTCTCGCTGTAACGAGATGACTTGTTCAATCTGCTTTTGCCATTTTCAGCTTCCCTCTGTTATGTTCAACTCTTTCTACATTTTGCTACTTTTCCCTGAAATTGAAATCAAACGTAAAGTGAGGCTTAAACTGATAAAAATATTACAATTACAATACTTTCTTTGTTTTGTTTGATTGAGTATACTTTTAACCATATTAATCAGAGAAAAGTATTTTACCTCCCTAATTTAGTGTCAAATATAGTCCTTTTGAATCCTAAATTAGGAGGTTATCAAACTCCCCCACACTTAAATCTTTGCTTGTCCTCAAGCAAATCTTAGAAAGAATTACGCCCAAGCAATCAGAATTTCAGATCCCCCCTACACTTATAATGAATCCAATTTCAGAAGCAGAAGCTCAACAAAACTCAAATTGGATTTGAAAACAATGTACTCATAGTAACACCCTTATTTCTAAAGTGTGTGTGTGTTCAACAAGAGATGTTAAGAAATAATCAAGAAATCCTAAATAATTTTTCCCAGCAATTTCAAGACCTAACCCAATCATCTGTACTAACTTCAATCATCAAAGCTCATTGAGAGGGGTCTCTATTATTCAATGTAGAATTATTTCCAGCACTTTTTTTTTTCTCTCCTCGTCAAATTACTTAATCTTTTTGACGCGAATGACAACATTGGTTATGAAACCACCTGGTTACTCAGATTAAAGAAATCCTCAGAGGGCTACTAGCATACTCTTAGTTGTATCACTGTTTGACGCGAAAGTCCACACTTTTTGGTGCAAACCCCCGGTTACTAAGTGATTTCAACCATTGGAGTAGAGAATCATTTTATTTTATTTTATTTTGTTTATTTTTTTTCGCACTAGATTTTTTTTTTTACACAAGATATCCCTCTCAACTGACAGTCAAGTATCCATCAGGAACAGATAATTTAGGGAAATCTAAAACAACTGGAAGCTCATTATAAGAAAAACTTGAATTACTTCAAAAATCATCTTATTGGAAAGTGCTCCTATTGTGGGTGCATACTACAACTATATTACTTACTTTATCCATTTCAAGTTCGCTTAACCTCTACATTCCTTAATTAATATTCATCTAAAGTGAGAAGGGATGAATCTGATTTAACATATGAGCATAAGGAATATGGGCACTTGAATATTATTAATAAGAAGATGTTATTGTCAACTTATACCCACTTATCCTATATTTATCTATGTTTACCTTAACTCCCCTACACTTAAAAGTTACATTGTCCGCAATATATAAAATGGGAAAAATCAGAAGTAGAAAAATAAAAACAGATGGGGGCGGAGGGAAGGGATGTAAAGAGGTAAGGAGAGACGAGACTCCCCTGATAAGAAGAGATAAGAGAGCAAGAGGATGCGTGTGAACAACTCTTTCATCTGAGAGACAAAAATAGACAAAATACACGCAGCAAATAGTAAGTTGGCGTTAGACTTAAGAAGACAATTAAGAGCATAGCCAATTCAGGAGCTGAGAGCATAATCAGATACAGTTATCCATATACAGTTATCCAAAATATAAAATGAGGAAAAGCAAAACAAAAACTGGCAGCTGGATAGAAGGGTCCTAAGAATCAGAAGGCTTAGGTCGATCCTGAGGTGCAGGCTCCTGAGGGAGAATGATAACCGGGGTCTGAGAAGCCTCAGGAGGTGGTGGTGGAGGTGCGGGCATCAGGTAGTCCATGAGCATCTGCAACTGATCTTTCATTGATAGGACATGCCCTTTCAGCCTATCAATGGACTCTCGTGCCTAACTCTCAAATTCTGTGCGATATGGAGCACCATGTCCTATCGAGTCTGGAGTACCCAGGCGTTGCTGTGAGGGAGGAGGTGGAGATGCCTCAGGCTGTACCTGAGCAGGTGCTCTCTGCCTACGGGGTTGTCCTGGTGCATCCTTCATACTATCATATTTGAATGGCCCCTTTGGCTTGAACTGCGCGTCATTTTTAGAGATGCGGCTACCCCCCATTGTAAGTAATTCTGTAAACATATGAGGGTATGCTAGGCTAACCCTATCGGACCTCGCCACTTGCTTGAAATTTAAGTACATGAGACGAGGAATGTTTACCCGCTGCCTAGTCATAAAGCACCACGTCAGAGTAGCTTGTTCTTGGGTCATGTCTGATCCATGAGAACTTGTTAGTATGTTGCTTGTGATAAATTGTAACAAAAAATGAGCGGGTTTGTTGAGTTGATTCACCGGGTAAACCTTATTAACCAGCCGAGCTCTTCCTTTTTCTGCAATTTTTGTCTCCACTTCTTCCCAAGGAATGGATTGAGGGTTCTCCAGGTAGGACTGAAAGGCACAGTCTGGGACATCAGGCAGTTCATAAAAGTCTTGGAAAACTTTCTCGTTGATGCGCACCCAAGCCGAATGGCAATAGTATTCATCCTCCTCTTCCTCAGTATCCTCAAAATTAGCGTACAACTCCTGGATCATTAATGGGATCCGATGCACCAGTTTTTTAGTGAATCCTTGCAACCCATGCCATTCAAAATCTGGGAAGGTTAGGTCCAAAACATGGGGTGCATAGTAACGATCTTCAACAACCCCTCTGTCAGCAAAAAGCCGCTCAAAGCGAAATTCCGCCTGGGCAGATGCAAATCGATCCTTATCATATGATTGCTTCTTCTGCTTTGAAGATGAGGCTTCAGCAGTCTTAGTTTGTTTTTTAGGAGCCATAGTTGTGAAATTCAAACAAGAAGGAAAGATAAAAATCAATGGCATCATTCAAAGAAAATCATTTAATCAGTAAATCAAATGAATGTAGCATGTTTAGACGAAGGAAAGACACGACTAACAGCATCCAAGGGACTAGGGGGCAAGGAATAAAGAAGCAACCCACGCAAAATGGTTCAGAAAAGCTCAGTTCTGGAAAAACTCTCGAACTCGCTATAGCGAGTTCGAGCAGGTTTCTGCACAGCTAGATTTCACGGAGGAAAAAAACAATTTTAAGCCATTCTTTTGCATAGAAACAGTCGACCAATAAAACCCATCTAGAAAAGTTAACCAAATGACCCTTAAATATACAGATCTAAGCAAAATGAGATTAACCCTAATATGACCAGATACAGTGAAGTAACCAGCGATTCAGGGGAATAAAAGAGTCAATCGATTTACCTGATGCAACAGATGCGAGGGGTGAGGGGAATGCGAGCTTAAGATGCATGAAATGCAGCAAAAGAAAGAATGGAAGAGGTTTAGGAGCTTCGTTGCAGTAGTGGGATAGAAACGACGGAGTGGAGAAATTATGTTGTTTTATGAGTTTTTTTTTTTATATAGAACCTCGCCATTACCCGGTAATAGCGAGGGTTTCTCTGGGTTTATTACCAAAATCAAAGCTGCTGTCCTTGCAATAGCGAAATTTCTTCTCGCCACTGCGAGAAAACTTGGATAATTGGTGGTGGCTGAAGAATCTCGCTATAGCTAGGCTATAGCAAGGATCTCTCTGGATTTTGTACTAAATAATGGAGCTGCTGCACTCGCTGTAGCGAATGAGCTATCTCGCAGTAGCGAGAAAACTTCGCAAAAAAATGTGCAACAATTACTCGCAATAGCCAGGCTACAGCGAGGTTCTCTCTAGACTTTGTACCAGAATGCAGCACAGAATTCTCGCTATGGCGAGGTAATGTTCTTGCTGTAGTGAGAACACTTAACATTGCAAACTTTTACTCGTCACATCCTAGCCATAGCGAGATACTCTCTGGTGTTTGTACCAGAAGTGTGACAAGCAGCCTCGCCATAGCGAGACGGATTCCTCGCTATAGCGAACTATATATATTTTTTTAACTGAAATACTCCCTCAAATGCAACCAGATATAATAATAAATTACAATTCAAAGTATGGTTAGATACTCCCTGTAAACATGTCTGGTGCTGCTCCTTCCTGCCAATCCCTTGCTCCTTAATATCCACATTTTAACCTACAAAACACATAAAAAGAGAAAAGTATCAAACCCAAAAATGAGAAGAACTTTAGATTCAAACATAAAAACAAGAAGAAAACTTGGGTTGCCTCCCAAGGAGCGCTAAGTTTAAAGTCTTCAGCCAGACTATCCTGACGCTTCTATGAGCAGTCTTGGAGTTGCACATTTGCCTTCATCCTGTCCACCGGTCCACCAAGGTAATGCTTCAAGCGTTGACCATTTACCTTAAAAATTTTCCCACTTTTCTCATCTTGAATTTCAATGGCACCAAAGGTAGTGTAGACACCACCTTAAAAGGACCAGACCACCTGGATTTAAGCTTTCCTAGAAACAACCTCAAACGAAAGTTATACAATAGCACTAAATCACCAGGTATCAAATCCCTTTTTAAAATCTTTCTATCATGCCAGATCTTTGTCTTTTCCTTATATAGCCTAGAACTCTCATAAGCTTGTAACCTGAATTCATGGAGTTCATTAAGGTTCAACAGCCTCTTCTCACTAGCATCTTTATAATCCAAATTCAACTTCTTTATGGCCCAAAAAGCTTTGTACTCAAGTTCCAAAGGTAAATGACAAGCTTTTCCAAAAATTAATTGATATGGAGACATACCAATTGGTGTTTTGTAAGCTGTCCTATATGCCCATAAAGCTTCATCTAGCTTATCAGACCAATCCTTCCTATTAACACTCACTGTTTTTTCTAAAATTCTCTTGATCTCCCTATTAGATACTTCACAGAGGCCATTGGTCTGAAGGTGGTAAGCTAAAGCCATTTTGTGGTGAACTCCATATTTTTCTAGCAAAGCTTTAAACAAACGATTATTAAAATGAGTTCCACCATCACTAATGATAGCTCTAGGGGTGCCAAAATGAGAAAAAATATTCTTCTTTATAAATCGCACCACTGTTTGAGCATCATTATGTTGGCAAGCTACCGCCTCAACCCATTTACTCACATATTCAACTGCCACTAAGATATATTGTTGGCCTCTAGAAGAAACAAAGGGACCCATAAAATCTATTCCCCATAAATCAAACAATTCAACTTCAAAGATACCGGTTTGAGGAAGTCTTTTAGAAATATTACTGGATCTTTGACAAGCATCACAATGAGAAGCAAACAAATGAGAATCTTTAAACAATGTAGGCCAATAAAAACCAGATTGCAATACTTTAAAAGCATTTTTCTGACCACTAAAATGTCCCCCAAATGGTGATGCATGGCATGCAAGCAAAATGTCATGTTGTTCAATCTTAGGAACACACTTCTTAAGAACTCCATCTACACATCTTTTGAACAAATAAGGCTCATCCCAAATGTAAAACTTAACCTCATTCAAGAACTTCTTCTTTTGATAATAGTTTAAATCAGGAGGTAAAACTTCACAAACAATATAATTTGCTATATTAGCATACCAAGGTACATGTAGCAAATTAGCAGCCATAATGCATTCATCAGGGAAAACATCATTCACAAGCCTATTATCACTAACATGTTTAGAATCTAACCTAGAAAGATGATCAGCTACTAGGTTTTCACTTCCTTTCCTATCCACTATATGCAAATCAAACTCTTGAAGTAATAAAACCCACCTAATCAATCTAGGTTTGGACTTTTTCTTTCTCAACAAATATTTAATAGCCGCATGATCAGTGTGTACTACTACTTTGACTCCTAACAGATAAACTCTAAACTTCTCAAAAGTAAAGACAATAGCTAACATTTCTTTCTTAGTGGTAGAGTAATTTACCTGAGCATCCACTAATGTCCTGCTAGCATAATAGATAGGATGAAAAACTCGGTCTCGCCTCTGTCCCAGAACAGCTCCTACTGCATAGTCACTTGCATCACACATAACCTGAAAAGGCAATGACTAGTCCGGAGCAACTATTACCGGTGCAGTTATTAGCTTCTGTTTCAATTCTTCAAAACTTTTCAAACAGTCATCATCAAAAAGGAACTTAGCATCCTTTTCTAATAGCTTGGTCAAGGGCTTTGAAATTTTTGAGAAATTCTTGATAAATCTTCTATAGAATCCCACATGCCCAAGAAAACTTCGGACTCCCTTGACACTAGTAGGAGGTGGCAACTTCTCAATCAATAATATCTTGGCCTGATCTACTTCCAAACCTTCCTTAGATACCTTGTGTCCTAATACTATTCCTTCCTGCACCATGAAGTGACATTTTTCCCAGTTCAAAATTAAGTCAGTCTCCTCACACCTTTCAAGTACCTTAGAGAGATTCTTCAAACAAACTTCAAATGAATCACCAAAGACAGAAAAGTCATCCATAAAAATTTCCATGATATCTTCGATGAAATCAGAAAAAATTGATGTCATGCATCTTTGAAAGGTTGTTGGTGCGTTACATAACCTGAAAGGCATTCTCCTGAAAGCAAAAGTGCCATAGGGACAGGTGAAGGTTGTTTTCTCTTGGTCTTCAGGTACTATAGAAATTTGGTTGTATCTTGAATAACCATCCAGAAAGTAAAAATATTCCTTCCCCGCTAGCCTATCAAGCATTTGGTCAATGAAGGGAAGAGGAAAATGATCTTTTCTAGTGGCTGCGTTTAATTTTCGATAGTCCATGCACACTCTCCAACCAGTGACAGTTCTTGTAGAAATCAATTCTTTCTTTTCATTTGTCACAATTGTCATCCCTCCTTTCTTAGGGACACACTGTACTGGACTAACCCATGCACTATCTGAAATTGGATAGATGATTCCTGTATCCAGCCACTTGATGATTTCCTTCTTGACAACTTCCTTTATCATCGGGTTAAGCCTCCTCTGATTCTCTATAGATGGCTCATGATCATCCTCTAGTAGAATTTTATACATCACAATGGAATGGCTTATCCCTTTGATATCTGCAAGTGTCAATCCTAAAGCCTTTTTATGACTCTTTAGCACTTCAATCAATCTCTGTTCTTGATGAGAATTCAATGATGTAGAAATGATGACAGGAAGTGTCTCTGAATCCCCTAAATATGCATATTTTAGATGCTGAGGGAGAGGTTTTAACTCCAAAATCGGAGGTTGCTCAATTGAATGCTTAAGAGATGATGCTGAACGGGAAGCCAAAGCTAAAGATTCCACTTGCCAATGCTGTTTAGCCCGAGTGGTTGAAAAATTAAGCACTTGGGCTACCTCATGACTAGCTTTAGCATTCTCATGCTTCACTCCCATTAATAATGCTTCAATAGGATCTTGGACTATCATTGTATTAAATTGTTCTTGAGTTAAATCATCAATCACTGAAACTCTGAAGCAATTTTCAATATCTCTAGGATATTTCAGTGCTTTGTCCATGTTAAACACCACCTGCTCATCTCCCAATCTCATCACTATTTGTCCTTTCTCTACATCAATAAGAGTTCTAGCTGTGGCTAAGAATGGACGACCAACAATCAACGGATTATCTTTATCTTCTTCACAGTCTACAACAATGAAATCAGCTGGATATATGAACTCACCAACCTTCACTAAAACATCTTCAATTATACCCCGTGGATATGCTAAGCTCCGATCCGCTAATTGTAATGTTACTGTAGTAGGTCTTGCCTCACCGAGTTGCAATTTCTCAAAGACAGATAATAACATAAGATTTACACTGGCTCCAAGATCACACAAAGCCTTACCTTGAAAGTGAGTACCTATTTTACAAGGCACAGAGAAGCTACTCGGATCTTTGCACTTCATTGGAATCCATGGGTTGATTATTTTGCTGCACTCTTCAACAAGTGCTACAGTTTCAAATTCACCAAATTTTCGCTTCTTGCTCAGCATCTCTTTTAAAAACTTGACATACTTAGGCATGTACTCCAATGCTTCTGAAAATAGGATATTTATGTGAAGTTGCTTGAACACTTCCAGAAATTTTTGATACTGCTTATCTTCCACCTTCTTTTGAAGTCTTTGAGGAAATGGTAATGGAGGTATTGTCCTTGGTAATGTTTGCAGTTTCTCTCCTTGTTTCTCCCCCTTATCAACGTCTACATGTTTTTTAACTTCTTCTCTACTCACTTTTCTCTTCTTTTCAACTGATGCATCCACACATTCTTCTCCTATTCTTTTATCATTACTCATCTCCTCTGTAGCACTTTCACCCTTATCATCCTCTACAACAGCCTTTGATGTAGGTGTGTGGCTAACCACCCTTGGTGTTTGAACATCTGGCAACACTTTTCCACTTCAAAGAGTTATGGCTTTACACTCTTCCTTGCCTTCTCTTCTAGGATTAGGCACTGTATCACTTGGCAATCCCCCTTGTCTTAATGAATTCATTGCTGAGGCTAATTGACCCATTTGCAATTCTAGATTTCTCAAGGAGGTGTCTACTCTAGCATTCACTTGAGCTTGCTCTTTATTTTGCTTACTTTGAATGCTAATGAACTTAGCCAAGGCATCTTCCAGATTTGTCTTAGGTTCTTGAATAGGTGCATTTTGCCTTACAAGTTGAGCAAAACCTGGTGGTTGAGTAGGCTTAATGCTTGAGGAAGATGCTGGTTGATTCAGTGCTGGTCCATGCTTCCAAGAGAAGTTTGGATGATTCCGCCACCCAGGATTGTAATTATTAGAGTACGGATTCTGATTCTTTGGAAAGTTCCCCACATAGTTAACTAATTCTGAAGGTGCCAAAGGACAATAATCCACTGAATGTAGATCCCCACAGTTTTCACAAGTAATTGGGGCCACCTAAGTAGAATAGACATTCATTTGCTGATTTCGCTACACTTGAGATTCTAGCATATCAAATCTCTTGTTCAGAGCGGAAAGAATAGTAGCAAGTAGAATAGAGGGGTCTTCTTGAGTATTGGCAATATTAGCACTCACCATTCTATCACCTCCTCTTTGTACATAACTTTCAGATAATGTGTCCAATGCCTGAATAACATCATCCACAGGCATTTCATCCCAACGCCCATTTAAAATAGCATCTAACATTGTATCGGTTTGTGGAGTTAGACGCGTGCAGAATTTTTGAACAATAGCACAATTATCCATCCCATGGCTTGGGCATTGGCGAAGCAAATGCTTGTACCTCTGCCATGCAGCATATAAGTGCTTATCTGAAGCCTGTTTGAAGTTGATGAGCTCACGACGTGCATCTGCTATTCTATTATTTGGAATAAAGCGAGCTCTGAACCTTGCTTCTAGCTTATCCCAAGTATCGATTGAACCCTCAGGCAGAGTCAATAACCACTCCTTAGCCTTTCCTTATAGAGAGAGAGGGAATAGTCGAAGTCTCAGCACATCTCTTGGTACCCCATTCTGCTTGAATGAATCACACTCCCAAGAATGACAGAATATGACGGTTGGGATCTTCATCAGACCTCTCACCAGTGAATTGTCTGTTGAGCTGCAACATGGAGATCATCACTGGCTTGAACTCAAAGTTAGCAGCTTGAAAGTCTGGCACTACTATACTAGATAGAGTGCCCTTCATATTACAACCCATAAAGTCTTTTATGGACTGATTTTGATTCCCTTCCTGAGCCATTTCTTCACTCACCAAATTTGGAGTTTTAGAAAGAGATTCTTCAAAGTTCAAGTTTACCACAAGATCACTAATTTTCTTCGTTGTGTGCTTCTTCTTTGTAGAGGATTGCTTCGGCATGTACTGTGGTACCTGTAGAGGAAAATTCAGCTAACTGTATTACTTCAAACAAAAAGTCAAAGCAAATAACAAAATAAAAAGAAATTCTAGCTAATTAACTAACTAATGCTCAATCGAGGACTACTAAAGATTACACACTTCTAACTGAACATTTAAGCCATTCCCCCGCAACGGCACCAGAAAACTTGACCACGAAAAATTTTATGTGTGTCCGCAAGTGCACGGGTCAGATCAAGTAGTTCAGTGATAAGTAAAAGTATCGTTCCCACAAAGAATGACTTGAATGCAATTAGGTAGTGCACAACCTACTTTTATCCACGTTAAACAACCAATTATGAAATTCTTGACTTTAGAACTAATTTTAAAATAAAGCAAATTGAAAGAAAACTTAGTTGGCGAAGAAAAGTTTGGTAAAATCCAAGGTTTTAAAATTACCTAGAGTCACTATTCCCTTGATGCTTACTAAACTTAATTTCTTGTTTAATTGCAATTAATTTTCACCTTGTGGGTTAAGGGATTCAAAAGCTATAACCGTCCGTCGATGTAATTATAGCCCTACTCTCCCCTAAAATCTAAGTGTCCTTAGATTTAGGTTCGAGTGCATTAAGTACTATAACCCTCTACAAACCAATTAAGGCAATTAGGTATATTTCTATCCAAATTACAAATTAGATAATTCTAAACTTAATTTATCCAACTCTTAGGTCCAATCAAAATCCCTTTTTCAAGGTCAATTCCAATTACCCAATTCAATTCCAAGAGGTGGCCAATCTCAAAGAAAGCAATAAGCAAGAGAAGGATACACAAGGTTCTAATCATCACAATCAACAAGAAAATAATGATTCAGTTCGCATCAAGTTCATGGTACTCTAGGTAAATAAGAATTTAGCTATACATAGCTAAATTTACAGTGAATCCAGTCAAATACATGGAGAAGATGAAGAGAAATAAAGAAAGCAAACAAAAGAAGTGAAAGAGATGCAGAAAGTGAAGTTTCCCCTTTGATTCTTCCTCTTCCTTCACCCTTTCAAGCTTGAATAGCCTCAAAGATCACCCAAATTCGCCTTCCTGGACGTCCAGACTTTTCTCTGCCGCAGAATGAATAAACCCTAGCTCCTCCTCCTTCTTTTTTATCTTGAAAATTAAAACTGCGCGTTTCAGGTCCAACCTCGCTATGGCGAGGAACGACTTTCGCTATAGCGAGGTCTCATAAGTTCTCAGCTTTCTGCTGCGCTCGCTACCTCCATGCTATAGCGAGTTGCTCTCTGGAATTTCTATGTAACACTACTTCGCTATTGCGAAACGTCCCCTTCGCTACGGCAAAAGTACCATCTCACTATAGCGAACTGCGGTCTCGCTGTAACGAGATGACTTGTTCAATCTACTTTTGCCATTTTCAGCTTCCCTCTCTTATGTTCAACTCTTTCTACATTTTGCTACTTTTCCCTGAAATTGAAATCAAACGTAAAGTAAGGCTTAAACTGATAAAAATATTACAATTACAATACTTTCTTTGTTTTGTTTGATTGAGTACACTTTTAACCATATTAATCAGAGAAAAGTATTTTACCTCCCTAATTTAGTGTCAAATATAGTCCTTTTGAATCCTAAATTAGGAGGTTATCAACACACACACACACACACACACACATGCACATCTCCTTCTTCCTCTTTCATGAATGGAATCTGATGCAGAGGCACACCATAGAAAGCCTAGCAAACTAATCTTCCTATTTCATTAATCTGCTACTTGCCACTGCTATTGTCATGTGTGCTTTTATAGATTCCTTTGAAGTAAAAGCTTGAGAATTTTCTTATTGTTTTGTTCAATTTCAAAAAAAAAAACAAACATTTGTAATGATGTTTTATGATGTAGGAGTTGCAAAGGCCACAAGATTGGACTAAAGGTTTCAAGCATTTGTAATGATGTTACAAGGGTTATTGATGAACATCTCATACCTTCAGCTATAGTTTATGAAAGCATGTGAGGTCCAGTTTCTTATATTTTCATTTTACATAATAGTATAGATTATATTATTAGAAAAATCATATGGATCTTGTATGGAAATTAGAATACCAGATATAATAAATCCTAGAGAGCACCGATATAGGTACACATATTGCGTGCAACACGATATAATACATGGGATACAACAATTTCTAAAATTCCAGGATACATGTACAAATATATATATATATATATATATTCAATAATTTCACACATTAAAAATTAAATTAAACCATAAATAAGTTACACTAGCATAAATGATAAAATAATTTGCATGCATAAACAAGATATCCATAACAAGTTACATTCCCTACAAACATTAATACTAGAATTTTTAATTCAAACTAATCTTCATCTTCATCCACATTAATAACATTCCTTATGAGCTCTTGTTCCAGATTTGGTTCATCTAGAGATAAAGTTGCAACCTCAAGACCTTCAGCCCTATCAAATAGCTCCCAATGATCTCCATTAACATCCCACATCCTAATCATTCCACTAGAATACTTTTCACTCTTTCTTAATAGAAGACAAAAATTGGTATAAACATAAACCAAGTTTTCAACCCTTTTTGGATTCAACTTATTCCTTTTTAATGAGTGAATGAAATAGTAGGTGCTCCAATTCCTTTCAAAACAAGATGATGAACATGGTTGACGAAGAAGCTTTAATGCAAGCTATTGGAGCATTAGGGTTGAAGAACCATAATTTAACCACTAATTTTTAGGCTCCAAATTCCATCTATCTTATAAAGAATCAAATAATAAATATACATTTGAAGTTCCACAAAAGATTGAAAACTCGTAAAGAATCAATTTTCTCTCCCTAGAATCTTTAAAGTATATATTAAAGCATTTGGTCATCTCAATTGAAATTTCAACATTTAGATGAGGAGGAAATCTATTTGGTGCTGCATTAAGCCATTGAAGAGTGTAATACCTATGTAGTATGCAATAAAAACAATGAGAATTGAACTTGTTTAGTACACAATTAAATGTGGAAAGAATATTAACATAAGTGTGGAATATTAGTATAGCTTACCTATGATTCAATGAATGTGCAAGGCAATGAAGTGGTGTATAACTCTTTATCCAATAGTCAATTATAATTCCAGACACAACTTTATAAAATCTTGAATACTCAGAAAGTTTCTTTCTCTTATACTTATATATTGATACCTTCACTTGTTCTATCATTGAATCTTACATATTACAAATCAAGTGAAGTGTAGGATTTTCTGTATCACAACATTTGAGCATGTGATAAATAGGTTTTGTGAAAGAAAGGATGTAATTAATCTTATCCCACCAAGAGTCATCAAGAATCAACTCTTTAATAATATTAGCCTTTCCAATATCATCCTCTTTATATGCATTCCATTCATTACTAATTACTATTGTGTAAAGAGACATTTTTATGAGTCTAAGCCTCTTTAGCATCATAATAGTTGAAGCAAACCTAGTTTCAGCAATGACAAGCAACTTCAAGGGCAAAAATTCATTGAAAATGGCCAATGTCATGGAATGATTCGTGATAAAAGTCCTAATAAAAATTACATCACCTTTGATTTGAGTGATCCAGTGGAATTCTTCATATACTAATTCATTTACCTCAATGTTTTTAGTTGCACATATGTTTTTTAACGTGAGATTGAGTGTGTGGATAACACATGGTGTCTAAAAAATGTGAGGATACTCAGCCTTAATAATCTTGCCAGTAACTTTACAAACAGGGGCATTGTCGATAATAATTTAACCACATTTTGAGGTTTTACCTCTTTAATTGTCTATTTCATCAAATCAGCAATGTAGAATTTATCCTTAGTATTATTTAGTCCTGTCAATTGCTTTCAAAAAAATAGGGCCTCATCAGATGTAGCCATAAAATTAATTAATGGCCTTTGTTGCATATTAGTCTAGCCATCTGTCACTAGACTTACTCCCTTCTCACTTTAAATCCTTTTTATTGGCTCAAGTAACCTCTCAATATTTGTCCTTTCTTATTACAACAAAAGCCTTAGTGCATTATAACTAGGAGGTTTAAAACTAGCAATCACATTGTTTATAGCATAATGATAAGAGCTAATGTAATATGGATTGTGTGTGAAATTAAAAGATAAACTACTTGAATAAAACATCATAACAATTTTTGCACATAAATTTTTCCTTACTATTTAGTTGAAGGCTTTTTCCAAAGTGCCAACAACCGTATTTTTTCCTTGGTTGTACTCACTTTGAACACCCAAAGGAGATAAGCCTATAGATGGTGGTGGTAATGGCACTTCTTTTGGTTTTGATTTATTCTCAACCTCATCTTGCAAATTTTTCATCTCTGCTAAAGAATGAGTATCAACTTTAGGACACATAGAAATTCCTTTACCAGATACTCTCAGCAAATGCCACTTAACTCTAGAATAAGACCCTTGAAATTCACGGTTACAATAATTACACTTCTAATGCTTGTTTCCACCAGAATTTGCAGTTTCTCCCTTTCTGCTTTTAACAATCAAAGTTACATAGACCTACAAAGGAGTTTCCTCTTTTTGGAGAACAGTACTAGTACAATATTTAGCAAAAGCAGTGGGCCTAGGATTACTAATAGAACTAGAACTTCTAGTGGCCATGATACCTATAATGAAAGAGTAATAACAACCAGAATAGAATCGATAAAATATGGCAGGAATTGATGAAGATAGGGAAATTCAGGAATTGATAAGGATGGGAAAATTCATAAATAAATGCTACAACAAACAATTCCAAGCAATCATGAAGAGGAAAACTCACTTCTCTTAAGAAAGTATTCATTAATTTGGTTCATGATGCAGCTTTTAATAGTGTAGCATGCTTAGTTCCCATTTTGGGGACAATATTAGAAAGTTATTGTGAATGAAAATCAATAGTTGTTTGTATAAGAACAAGCAAGATACTTAAATGAAAGGATGAAGAATTGCAGGCTAAACATTCAAGGTTGATTCAATGATTGATAAGGAGATTTACATTACTGTCATTTCATTAGTTATTACCAGTAATTTTATTCTCTTATGGCAGAAATTTCCTTTAAAACTTGGTATACATAAGAAGGACATTCCTACCTTTATAGACTAAAGTAAGTTGACATAGATGATATCTTGTGTAAAATGGAGAGACAAATAGGCAAAGGATAAGATTAGTTTGAATTTGATAGTTGGACTTGGCAGAATACTACACAAAGAACAAAGAGACATCTCATTTGAAATGAGTCATTTCTCATTTCCTCATCCTAATATTTCCTAAAAGATCAATTTGAAATCTAATACATTTTCATATAAAAGATAAGTTGATACTTGATATGCAAAGCCAATATTTCAGGGTAGAAAGTTTTCTTTTCATATCAAGAAATCAGTTGATACTTGACATGCAAAAAGTTTGCTTTACATCTCATATGCAAAGCCAATATTTCAAGGTAGAAAATTTACTATGCAAAGCTAATAGATCAGTTGATACTTGATATGGAAAGCCATAAACACGCAGATTTTACATTTAGCATTCTTTTCATTACAAAAATTGAAATCCAAAAGACAAACTCCAATGTAATTCTGATGCAGCTATCAAATTAAACTAGACAAAAATCAAAATATTAGCGTAAATTAAAAAAAAAGGGAGGGAGGACTTGATACTCACAGTCACAGCAAGAAGAAGCGATTCTTTGGTGAATAACGGAGAAACTAGTATGCACCACGAATGACAAAGGAACTAAACTAGAGCCTCGCCAGAGAAGACAACGAAGGAATCAAACCAAAGCCTCGCCGACAAAGACAGGCAATGAATTACGGATGCAGAAGCACGGGTCAAGTAGGGCTTTCAAAGGATACAGCAGCAGGGCTTTTGAAGGAGGAAATATGTTAAATTGTAGAAAATGGCATCATTTGGGACATAGCGATTTTGTAGCCATTCCATAGTCATTTTAAAGCTGTTTCGTCGCATATCGAAATGTTTTAGTATGTATCGAAATGTTTTGAAACATTCCCAAAAAAAAAAACATTTTAGATACATTTGTACTTGTACAATAGGCATATCTGTATTAAATACATATCCAGTATGGGTATGGCTCCAAAAAAGATGTACCTGTGCTTCCTAGAATAAATCTAAAGTGTACTTGTGTTAATCATCTTTAAATTTTTATCATGAACATGCATTCATATTTGGTTTAGTTGTTTCTCTCTAATCTCTACTTCAATGGTGGCTCCAATGAGATAAGTGTGAGATTTCTCTCTATAATATACACTATAAAGTGGAGAGGGAACCTAGCCTTTTATAAGTTGTTAACCTTAATGGAGCCCATTTATTAGGCTTTTATTGATATGCGCTTATATTCAAGCAGCCTATCATATTACTCAAGCAAAGTGTTACAAGCCATTATTAGAATATTATAATTGGGTTTGTCTTGTCTCCTAATTAATATTTTTAAAATTAGACTGATCATTGAATCGGTAGAGGTATTCACGGTTCATAAGTCGAACTGTGGTTGAATTGATAATAATTAAATATATATATATTTTAAATTTTTTATATATTAAAATTTTAATATAACAAATAAATATTAGTAAATTTTAAATATTTGATTATTATTTTAATATTTCTTAAGATATTTGAGGAATCATTTTTTAATTGAAAAACAAAAACTACTCATAATTAAAAGTTAAAAATATTTAATATTTAATTTTTAAAGTTATTAAATTGTATTAAGATTCTACTTATCATTAAAAAAATAGCAATTTTAGCCAAATATTTTTATATTTGAGAGAAATGTTACTAGGAGATGTAGTACAATAAAGAGAAAGTACCGAAAATAACCAAGTATGCACATTTTATTTTATTTTATTTTATTTTATATTTCTCAATATTTCAATCCCTTCTTTCTTATAATATTTTCTATTTTTAATTTTTTAAATTTATTCAAGATAAATTATCTTATTATATAAGAAAAATTAAAAAAAAAAAGTTTGCTAACTGGTTCACATCTATTTTTGACCAATCACTTTTTGATAGGTTCAATCAATTTTTAACCAGTTTTTGATCGATTTTTTATCGGTACTTTGATAAACTAATTTTTTAGGCCAATTGAACCAGACCAAGGACTGGTTTCTGGTCCAATCAGTCAAATTGACCAATCTGGTTTGATTATTACAACTATGCTCCCAATGCACCTATTCAATCTATTTTTTAAAAATCCAAAATATTATTAGTGGCAAGCCATATTTTAACATTCTTCGACTTGGACAATATTAATTAATAATTATTATTTTATAGAACATTTTATTTTTGAAAACAACTCTCAAACTGATAACTAAAATAATTTTAATGTGGTAACAATTTCAAAAAACCAACGATCCTTATGACAACACCTCCATCGTGACTTTGTCCAATAAAGTTAATAATGTCAAATCATGGCAATAATTGCTTTCTTTTATTGATGTAAAACTATGCATAGTTACATACACTATTAATAACATGGATGCAATTAGTGGTATTATAGTATAGCAGTGAAAATAACACCATCATATGTGATTCTACCATGTTATTTTCATTATCAGTTCTCCAAGATTTCTCTTTAAATAGAGAAAACATATATGTCTCAAAATCCTTTTATGATGTTGATTAGAAGACATATTCAATTGATACTTAAGATTGATACCAAGTCTTAAGAACTCCTAACAGAATTCGTTATAATCTCCATAATGACATATAAAACAATATATTACTAACTATGCCAACCAATAGGGCATGCATACGCACAGTAGAAATATATATAATATCAAGTGTGACAATTAACATTAATGTATAAAACAACATATAAAGTGTAACAACCGGGAAAAAGAAAAGAAAAGGGAAAAGAAAGGAAGTGAAATCTGGAAATTTTCGGAATCCAGAATTTCTGCTAAGTCCTCTTGCAATAGCGAGAAACGGTCTCGCTATAGCGAGAGAGCTAGTTCGCCATAGCGAAGGCGATTCTAGCTATAGCGAGTGCTGGCAGCAGCCCATACAAAAACCAGGGAGTTGCCCGCTGTAGCGGCGCCATAGCGAGAGTGAAGTCTGGAACTGACGCGATTTCGCCATAGCGAGTGGTAAATCTCGCCATAGCGAAGGGAACTGGCACGAGCTCGCCGTAGTGAAGGTTACACCTCGCCATAGCGAAGCCAGATTACACGAGCTCGCTATAGTGAAGGTTAGTTTTCGCCGTAGCGAGAGTCGGTCCAGAAGAGAGTAAATAGCGAGATTTAGACTTCATTAAACGCCCAAACTCATTTCTTCTCTCATATCTGCCCTAAGCTTCGACCCAAAGAGAGAAAAGAGGCGTGGAGAGTGTGAGAGATCAAGAGAAGGAGGAAGATCAAGGGAAAGGTAAGGTAACTTCTCCCATTTCTTCTTAGAACTCTGATCCCCTCCCTTTGCCCTTTCTTTCTGCGGTTTTAATTGTGAAAATGGTTGCATTTTGAGCATGGGTCAGAAGAGGGAAAGTGGAAAACCCTTTTGAATCCTTGAGTTTCTTTGAAAATGAGGTTTTCCACTACCATGGGAGCTTGAGAGAGAAAGGGTTAATAGCATTCTAGAGAGAGAACCCTAGGTTGTGTGTGATAGAGGGTTGCTCTAAATTAAATTACAAGAGAGTAATTGCATGCTTTTGGTGTGTCTAGGCTCAAGTGAAACACTTACATCAAGGTGTGTTTGTGGACCTAAGGAGGGAAAGGAGAAACTGAAAGGAAAAGCTAGTGTTAGCTTTGGCTCTAAAGGTAGCTCTCTCTTTCACTCTTTCTTGTGCATTCTTGGGTATGATAGTCATTGTATGATTATGTATATGCTTGTTGTATGGAATATGCCATATGATATTGCTTTGATGCATTGATGTCAATATGCTTGTGTGTTGAAATGTGAGTATTGCTCGGGTGCGGTAGTGCCGAAAGTCCCATGAGATGGGTGAGGTGAAGCCGAAAGTCCCTTGAGATAGGTGAGACAAGGCCAAAAGTCTCAAACGAGTGAGGCCAAGTCAAAAGTCCTTATACTCGGGTAAGGCCATCCAAAAGTCCCTAAACTCGGGTGAGGCTAGACCAAAAGTCCCTGGAGCCCATTTTTGGCATTGTTGTGAATTCCATAGCATGTACATTATGTGTTGGATGTTTGAGAATAGCTAAATGCTTATTCACATGCTTTGACTTGTTATATGCCTTGATTGCTTGCTGGATTGAGTGCTTGAGCTACTGAGATTCCCTGAATCTCACCCCTATCCCCTCCTAACTAATATGCTAGGTGGAGCTCAAGGAGAACCGAGCACCCACCAAGGAGCCTGGGAGCATGCATAGTTAGAGATATTACTTTCTTTGATATTTTGATGTAAATATGATGTAAAGTGGTGCCAAATGAAGATGTGCCCACTATTTTTGAGATGTAAAGTTTGTAACACATGTAGAAATATGAAAGGATGATGTATGAACTCTGTTATTAGCCAAAGTAATGGAAATGTGGGTTTTTACCCCTTTGATACATGAATGTTATTGTGTAAATTTGGCCATAGCATAGTGAGATTTGGATGTATGATGATTTGTATCATATGGACATGTTAGATATACTAGTCTTATGCTTTTGAACTTGTCCATGTGGAGTGAAAATGTGTGAGAGGCTATCTAGAACCGTTTTGGACCTTTGGGGTGCCAAAACCGGTATTTTTGAGAGTTTCGTCAAAATATGACGGGATGAGCTCCGTTAGCCATGAAATTTGGCATGCCTCTAGAGTTTGTAGAAAGCTTCTTGAGAAGCTAAAGGGAGAAATATTCGGAGGACGAGAGAATATTTGGTGAATTGTTGAATTTGGGAAAAATTGTTGATTTGGTCATGTTACTGTTTCATAGGGCAGAAATGAAATCTGTGGCACTTTTAGACCAAATGGATTCCAAATGTGGTGAAATTTTATACACATAAACTAGAAAACCAAAGTGACTTGTAGGAACTAGAATCACCTAAATCGGAGGTCTGTAGAGAGAGATTGAACTGTCTGAAGTTCTGTATCAGCATCAGGGAGCTTTCCTGACCCCCATCACTGTTCCATCGATTGTCGGGGTGTAAGAGCTACTGAACTGATCTAGATTTATTTTTCTCCTCTAGTAGACATCCGTATCTTTCCGAATTGGTATAATGTGCCCAGATTGGATTTTTGTGGATTTAGTTATGAATTTTTGAAAGTCATGACAGCAAGCTGCACCAGAAACAATGACAGCTGGACCTTCCTCCCATTTTCAATGTCAAACATGGTCCAAACGATGTGTTTGTGGTTGGGAATGATTTTTAGTGTAAATTTGACACTTATAGCTTTCCAGAAAGCTAAAGTTTACTAGATTCCCATTTTTCTACAATTAATTATGATTTTCCAAAGTTAGAGCCAAAAGATGACTTTTGGGCCCAAGTGAGAAAATGCAATTTTACTGATTTTTTTGGCTCTATACCCGTGGCTTATGGGTTGTTTTATGCTATGTATGAGTCGTATGTATGGAGTTTGAGTTGAAGATGCTGGAGATGGGTTCACAGGACCCACGGGGTGAAAGATGAGTATATGAAACCCTGGTTTATAGCATGTAAATGCCACGAAAGAGTAGTGACTCTTTGGAAATCATATGGAACCGAGCCTATAGAGAGGCTAGGTAACGGTAGTAGTTTAAGGTGTCACATTTTTGGTATCAGAGCGAAGGTTCAGGCACTTTTGCTCAATGATAGGCTCTTGAAGTATGTGAATTGCTTGTATTTGGTGTGAATGGTCATGGAAGTTGTAGCATCCTTATGCATATGTGTTGTGATAGTGTTGTGAACTGAGGATTGCTATTTCTTTCAGACATGGTTGAGACTAGACGGGGCAGGGGTAGAGGCAGAGGCAGAGGCAGACTGCCCAGAGCTCAGAGAGATGAGCCAGAGGTTCCTACTGAGACTAGGGTTCCTCTGTAGGCCATCATGGATAGACTAGACCGGTATGAGGCCATGATGGGCCAGCACCAAGAGATGCTGGAGCAACAGAGATATATTGCCCAGCAGCAGCATGATATGATCATGCACTTGCAAGATACCCTGGCTAGGCAAGAAGAAGCCAGAAGAGATGCCCCTGTACCTCAGCTATCTACATCCAGCATTCCACCTGTACCTCCCCAGGAGCCTGCTGCTCCACAGACCCAAGCGCCTATCCAAAAAGTATTGAAATAGTTCAGGCAGAACAATCCACCCTCGTTTGACGGGGAATTGGATGCGGATAAGGCGGAGGCTTGGGTGATGCAGCTTAAGAAAATCTTCTCAGTGATGAATTGTACCACTGAGCAGAAAGCCCAGTTAGCCACCTTTATGCTAGAAAAGGAGGCTGATAGATGGTGGGAGAGTGCGAAACCTCTTATGGAAACCAAGAACATACCGATCACTTGGGAGACATTCTTAGTTGAATTTTATGAGAAGTATGTCCCAAGTTCAGTGAGGAAGAAGAAAGAGATGGAGTTCATGAGTTTGAGACAGACTGATGAGATGACTGTGGACCAGTATGTGGCCAAGTTTATAGAGCTGTCTCGGTATTCCTCTTACCTCCAGAGGTATGACGATGAACCCTGGAGATGTGAGCAGTTTGAGACTGGTTTGAGGCCCCTGATTAGCGACAGAGTCACTCCACAGCGGATCAGGAAGTTTAATACTCTTGTGGAGGTCAGTAGGGTGATTGAGACGAATCTGCAAGTCATCATGCCTACTGTGACTACGGCTAGTCAGAAGAGGGTTCCAAATTTGAAAAGGCCGAAACCAGAGGAGGGCTCTAGTTTGACCCCTAGTACCAAGAAAATAGGCAAGGGGCCATGGAGTAGAAGGCCACAGCAAGGTGTGCCACCTCCTCGGGGTCAGTCATCCTTCCAGCAGTCTCCGGTGACATGTTACAAGTGTGGGAAGCCGGGGCACATTGCTAGACACTGTCCTCAGATGGAGACAGCGCCTCCTCCTAGACCACAGACCCAGGGCCGAGTGTTCGCCCTTACTCAGCAGGAAGCCAGCGCATCTCCCAGTTTGATCCGAGGTACGCTGTTAGTGAATGGCTTTCCTGTAGTTGCTATGTTTGATTCGGGTGCTAGTCACTCGTTTATATCTTATGATTGTGTGAGGAAATTGGGTCTGGTTGTTAGTGTCTTGCCCTTTGACTTATCTGTCATTACACCCACTAGAGGCCACGTGGTCACTTCCCATACTTGCTTAAATGTCACTGTCCAATTTAACCACTGTCATACCACTATTGATTTGGTTTGTATGCCTTTTCATGAAATTGACTTGATTATTGGTATGAACTGGTTGGCTGCGAATAATGCCATACTTGATTGTGAACACCGAACCATTTCCTTACCTGTTTGTGGGACCATACCTAGGGTAGGAGCAGAGTTATCTTTTATGACTACTGCCCAGGCTGAGAGATATTTAAAGTGTGGATGTCAAGGATTTCTAGTCTTTTTCTCTATTCGGGCTGAGGTAGAAGAAGGGATAGAGGAGATCCCAGTTGTCAGAGAATTCGCGGAGGTTTTCCCTAGAGAGTTTGATTTTAGTGGCCTACCTCCTGAGAGAGAATTAGAGTTCCCTATAGACATAGTACCTGGTGCTGGACCGGTGTCCAAAGCTCCTTATAGGATGGCTCCCGCCGAGCTTGCTGAGTTGAAAGTGCAGGTAGAGGAACTGTTAGAGAAAGGGTTCATCCGCCCTAGTGTTTCACCTTGGGGTGCTTCGGTGTTGTTTGTGAGAAAGAAAGATGGTAGCTTGCGGTTGTGTATAGATTACCGAGAGCTGAATAAAGTTACCATCAAGAATAAATATCCTCTCCCTAGAATTGATGATCTGTTAGATCAGTTGGCTGGGCATCTGTGTTTTCTAAGATAGATCTTAGATCTGGTTACCACCAATTGAGAGTGAGAACTGAAGACGTCTCTAAGACGGCTTTCAGGACGAGATATGGGCACTATGAGTTCCTTGTGATGCCATTCGGGTTGACGAATGCGCCTGCTGTGTTCATGGATTATATGAACAGGGTATTCAGACCGTATTTAGATCAGTTTGTAGTGGTCTTTATTGATGATATTTTAGTGTACTCCCGATCTTTTGAGGAGCATGAGAGGCATTTGAGACTAGTCCTAGACACCTTGAGAGAGAAAAGGTTGTATGCCAAACTGAGTAAATGTGAGTTTTGGCTGACCGAGGTGCGATTCTTAGGTCATGTGATCTCACGAGATGGGTCCCCTGTGCTGATTATCCCTGACCCTAGTGAACCATTTGTGGTTTATTGTGATGCTTCGGGCAAAGGGTTAGGATGTGTGTTGATGCAGCAGGGTAGAGTAGTGGCATATGCCTCGAGGCAGTTGAGACCTCATGAGGAGAATTACCCCACACATGACCTGGAGTTAGCTGCCGTAGTGTTTGCTCTTAAAATTTGGAGACACTATCTGTATGGTGCGACCATAGAGATCTATAGTAACCACAAGAGTCTGAAATACCTGTTTGATCAGAGAGAACTCAATATGAGACAGAAGAGATGGATGGAGTTTTTGAAAGATTATGATTATGTGTTGAAATACCATCCGGGCAAGGCCAATGTGGTGGTAGACGCCCTGAGTAGAAAATCCATCCATGTAGCCCATATGATGATTAGAGAGCAGGAGCTCCTAGAGAAGTTCAGAGAGTTGAACCTCTCGTGTCAGGTGGTATCGGGTAGATTATATCTGAGTGAAACCCGAATTGAGAATATCTTGAGAACCCAGATCTTAGATGCCCAGAGAGAGGATGAGTTCCTGAAACGGATCAGGAATGAGATCACCCAAGGTAAGACCTCAGATTTCAAGATATCTGAGGATGGCATGATAGTATATTGGGATAGAATCTGTGTGCCTAGTCAGAATGAGTTGAGAGAAAGCATTCTGGAAGAGGCGCATAAAAGTAAGTATAATATCCACCCAGGTGCCACCAAGATGTATCAGGATGTGAAAAAGATTTTCTGGTGGCCAGGGATGAAAAGTGATGTGACGGATTATGTGGCTAGATGCCTAGTGTGTCAGAGGATAAAGATTGAACATCAGAAACCGGCTGGGTTGTTGCAACCTCTAGATATCCCTGAGTGGAAGTGGGATAGTATAGCCATGGATTTTGTCATGGGGTTACCCAGGACATCCTCTGGACACGATGCTATTTGGGTAGTTGTGGATAGACTGACGAAGTCTGCACACTTTTTAGCTATTAAGGCTACTTATACACTGGATAAATTGGCCCAGTTGTATATCAGAGAGATAGTGCGACTTCATGGAGTGCCCAATAGCATAGTTTCGGATAGAGACCCCAGGTTCACATCGAACTTTTGGAGGTCACTGCAGCATGCCTTAAGGACGAGATTGCGGTTTAGTACTGCATATCACCCCCAGACTGATGGTCAGACTGAAAGGACCATCCAGACATTAGAAGATATGTTGAGGGCATGTGTGCTAGAAATGAAGGGGAACTGGGATGTGTATTTACCGTTAGCAGAGTTTGCTTATAACAACAGTTACCATTCCAGTATCCAGATGGCCCCTTATGAGGCTTTGTATGGGAGAAAGTGCAGATCCCCTCTGTGTTGGGTTGAGTTAGGTGAGAGGAGTATGATAGGACCTGAGATTGTGAACCAGACCACCCGACAGATAGAATTGATTAGAAAGAGGCTTCTCACAGCCCAGAGTAGGCAGAAAAGCTATGCTGATAAGCATAGGAGGCCGTTAGAGTTTGAGGTTAGAGACCATGTATTCATTCGAATATCTCCAATGACGGGAGTAGGTCGGTCAATGAGGGTAAGGAAGCTCAGTCCTAGGTACATTGGTCCGTTTGAAATCCTTGAGAAAATTGGACCCGTGGCTTACCGAATAGCCTTGCCTCCTAACCTAGCCCAAATACACAGTGTTTTTCATGTCTCCCAGTTGAAAAAGTATTTACCAGATTCCTCACATGTCATAGAATATGAGCATGTGCAATTGCAGGAAGATCTTTCCTATGTAGTGAAACCGGGAAGAATTGTGGATGCTAAGCTGAAACAGCTGAGAAGCAAGAGCATTCCTCTGGTGAAAGTGATCTGGAGAGGTCTGACATCTGAGGAAGCCACCTGGGAATTGGCGGATGAGATGAGGCAGAAATATCCAGAATTATTCCCTTGAGGTAAGTTTTTAAATTTCGAGGACGAAATTTCTTTTAAGAGGGGTAGAAATGTAACAACCGGGAAAAAGAAAAGAAAAGAGAAAAGAAAGGAAGTGAAATCTGGAAATTTTCGGAATCCAGAATTTCTGCTAAGTCCTCTCGCAATAGCGAGAACGGTCTCGCTACAGCGAGAGAGCTAGTTCGCCATAGAGAAGGCGATTCTAGCTATAGCGAGTGCTGGCAGCAGCCCATACAAAAACTAAGGAGTTGCCCGCTGTAGCGGCGCCATAGCGAGAGTGAAGTCTGGAACTGACGCGATTTCGCCATAGTGAGTGGTAAATCTCGCCATAGCGAAGGGAACTGGCACGAGCTCGCCGTAGCGAAGGTTACACCTCGCCATAGCGAAGCCAGATTACACGAGCTCGCTATAGCGAAGGTTAGTTTTCGCCGTAGCGAGAGTCGGTCCGGAAGAGAGTAAATAGCGAGATTTAGACTTCATTAAACGCCCAAACTCATTTCTTCTCTCATATCTGCCCTAAGCTTCGACCCAAAGAGAGAAAAGAGGCGTGGAGAGTGTGAGAGATCAAGAGAAGGAGAAAGATCAAGGGAAAGGTAAGGTAACTTCTCCCATTTCTTCTTAGAACTCTGATCCCCTCCCTTTGCCCTCTCTTTCTGCGGTTTTAATTGTGAAAATAGTTGCATTTTGAGCATGGGTCAGAAGAGAGAAAGTGGAAAACCCTTTTGAATCCTTGAGTTTCTTTGAAAATGAGGTTTTCCACTACCATGGGAGCTTGAGAGAGAAAGGGTTAATGGCATTCTAGAGAGAGAACCCTAGGTTGTGTGTGATAGAGGGTTGCTCTAAATTAAATTACAAGAGAGTAATTGCATGCTTTTGGTGTGTCTAGGCTCAAGTGAAACACTTACATTAAGGTGTGTTTGTGGACCTAAGGAGGGAAAGGAGAAACTGAAAGGAAAAGCTAGTGTTAGCTTTGGCTCCAAAGGTAGCTCTCTCTTTCACTCTTTCTTGTGCATTCTTGGGTATGATAGTCATTGTATGATTATGTATATGCTTGTTGTATGGAATATGCCATATGATATTGCTTTGATGCATTGATGTCAATATGCTTGTGTGTTGAAATGTGAGTATTGCTCGGGTGCGGTAGTGCCGAAAGTCCCATGAGATGGGTGAGGTGAAGCCGAAAGTCCCTTGAGATAGGTGAGACAAGGCCAAAAGTCTCAAACGAGTGAGGCCAAGTCAAAAGTCCTTATACTCGGGTAAGGCCATCCAAAAGTCCCTAAACTCGGGTGAGGCTAGACCAAAAGTCCCTGGAGCCCATTTTTGGCATTGTTGTGAATTCCATAGCATGTACATTATGTGTTGGATGTTTGAGAATAGCTAAATGCTTATTCACATGCTTTGACTTGTTATATGCCTTGATTGCTTGCTGGATTGAGTGCTTGAGCTACTGAGATTCCTTGAATCTCACCCCTATCCCCTCCCAACTAATATGCTAGGTGGAGCTCAAGGAGAACCGAGCACCCACCAAGGAGCCTGGGAGCATGCATAGTTAGAGAAATTACTTTCTTTGATATTTTGATGTAAATATGATGTAAAGTGGTGCCAAATGAAGATGTGCCCACTATTTTTGAGATGTAAAGTTTGTAACACATGTAGAAATATGAAAGGATGATGTATGAACTCTGTTATTAGCCAAAGTAATGGAAATGTGGGTTTTTACCCCTTTGATACATGAATGTTATTGTGTAAATTTGGCCATAGCATAGTGAGATTTGGATGTATGATGATTTGTATCATATGGACATGTTAGATATACTAGTCTTATGCTTTTGAACTTGTCCATGTGGAGTGAAAATGTGTGAGAGGCTATCTAGAACCGTTTTAGACCTTTGGGGTGCCAAAACCGGTATTTTTGAGAGTTTCGTCAAAATATGACGGGATGAGCTCCGTTAGCCATGAAATTTGGCATGCCTCTAGAGTTTGTAGAAAGCTTCTTGAGAAGCTAAAGGGAGAAATATTCGGAGGACGAGAGAATATTTGGTGAATTGTTGAATTTGGGAAAAATTGTTGATTTGGTCATGTTACTGTTTCATAGGGCAGAAATGAAATCTGTGGCACTTTTAGACCAAATGGATTCCAAATGTGGTGAAATTTTATACACATAAACTAGAAAACCAAAGTGACTTGTAGGAACTGGAATCACCCAAATCGGAGGTCTGTAGAGAGAGATTGAACTGTCTGAAGTTTTGTATCAGCATCAGGGAGCTTTCCTGACCCCCGTCATTGTTCCATCGATTTTCGGGGTGTAGGAACTACTGAACTGATCTGGACTTATTTTTTTCCTCTAGTAGACATCCGTATCTTTCCGAATTGGTATAATGTACCTAGATTGGATTTTTGTGGATTTAGTTATGAATTTTTGAAAGTCATGACAGCAAGCTGCACCAGAAACAGTGACAGCTGGACCTTCCTCCCATTTTCAATATCAAACATGGTCCAAACGATGTGTTTGTGATTGGAAATGATTTTTAGTGTAAATTTGACACTTAGAGCTTTCCAGAAAGCTAAAGTTTACTAGATTCCCATTTTTCTACAATTAATTATGATTTTCCAAAGTTAGAGCCAAAAGATGACTTTTGGGCCCAAGTGAGAAAATGCAATTTTACTGGTTTTTTTGGCTCTATACCCGTGGCTTATGGGTTGTTTTATGCTATGTATGAGTCATATGTATAGAGTTTGAGTTGAGGATGTTGGAGATGGGTTCACAGGACCCACGGGGTGAAAGATGAGTATATGAAACCCTGGTTCATAGCATGTAAATGCCACGAAAGAGTAGTGACTCTTTGGAAATCATATGGAACCGAGCCTATAGAGAAGCTAGGTAGCGATAGTAGTTTAAGGTGTCACATAAAGTAATGCCAAAAAATAATAGGATCCATAAAAGAAAACATCATAAATAAGGATACTACATAACATTCCCATTACCAAGTACATCAAAAGAGCTTAAGACACCCACATTTTCAACATGCCTATTAAAATCTATGGGTCTAATTCCCTTAGTTAATGGATTAGCCAATATAAAATTTGTGCCTATATGCTCTACAATTATGTCCCTATTCTTCACAAAATCTTTCATAATCAGGTACTTTAATTCTAAATACTTAGTTTTGTGGGAAGTCTTATTGTTCCTTGAAAAATGCATAGCTACACTATTATCATAGAAGATCTTTAATGGTTTAGCAATGGAATCGACAACTTGAAGCTTTAAAACAAAGTTTCTTAACCAAATAGCTTGAGTAACAAAGTTTCTTAACCAAATAGCTTGAGTAACAATATCATAGCAAGCAATATACTTAGCCATCATCGTGGAAGAGACTTTCAAGGTCTGTTTCTCACTTTTCCATTATATAGCACCTCCAACTAACATGAAAATATATTCTGAAGTAGATACTAAATCATCAAGGCACTCACTATGATCAAAATCTATATACCTAACCACTTTTAGGTTATCAACCTTCCTATATACAAGTATGTAGGATTTTGTCTTTTGCAAATACCTTCTCACCTTTTTAGTAGCAACCCAATGATCACTTCTAGGATTAGAAAGATACCTTCCATGGACACCATTCACAGAAGCCAAGTTAGGTCTAGTGCAAACTTGAAGATACATCAAACTCCCAATAGCACTTGTGTAAGGAACATTTTTCATGGATTTCTCTTCATTTTTATTCTTAAGGCATTATTCTTTGTTAAATTTATTACCCTTAGTTATAAGATCATTTCCAGGCTTACAATCTTACATACTACATCTTTCAAGAACTTTCTCAACGTAGGTCTTTTAAGATAACCCTAACAAATTACGAGCTTTATTTCTTTTGATTTGACTACCTAAAACAAATGATGTCTCCTTAAGATCTTTCATGTCAAAATTCTTAGACAACATTTGCTTTGTATTTGGTAATAGCCCCAGGTCATTGCTAGCAAGCAAAATATCATCAACATAGAAAATCAGAAAAATATAATTACTCTTATTAACCTAAAGGTATATGCATTAATCAACCTTATTTTTACTAAAGCGCAAAGAAGTGACCACTTCTGTAGATTTCAAATACTACAAGTGGGAAGCCTACTTTAGGCCATAAATTAACTTTTTCAACTTACAAACCAAATACTCCCTCCTACTTTCTTGAGAATCTTCAGGTTCTTACATATAATCTTTTTCATTAAGATTATCATTTAGAAAAGTTATTTTGACATCCTTTTGATGAAGCTCTAGGTCACAATGAGTTACTAGGGCCATGATAATTTTAAAGGAATCTTTTGTGGCTACTGAAGAAAAATATCTCTTTATAATCTATTCCTTCTTTCTGGGTGAAACGCTTTACTACCAACTGAGCCTTAAAATGCTCAATCCTCCTTTTAGAATCTATCTTGGTCTTGTAAATCTATGGGTTTACAATGTTCAAAAGGCTTTACAAGTTCCCATACTCCATTATTAGCTATACACTGCATCTTTTCCTTCATAGCTTCTTCCCACATATTAGACTTGGGACATGCCATAGCTTCACTATATGTCTTAGGATCTCCTATGTCATAATTATGTTCACTTAAGAAATTAGTATAATAGATATCAGGAATTGTAGATTTCTTTTGTCTCTCAGATTTTCTTAATGGAGCTTGTGTAATAGGCACAACTGGTTGAGGATTCTCAACAAGATCAAGTGGCTTAACAATAGGAACATGATTAATTGGCTCAATAGTGGGAGATTGATCAATACTTTCTTGATGATTTATCTGAACAATTAGTGCAAGTGTAGGTGTAGATGCCACAATCTCAGTTATAGGCAGAGGTATAGCAACAATTCTATTTTGATCATCATTGCTAGAAAACTAACTAGTCTCAACATTAGCTAAATCAAATTCAATGAATTTAATAGTCATGGATTCCACAATTTTAGTACTCTTATTAGGGCAATAGAACTTGTATCTTTTTGCACGATATGGATATCTAATAAAGTAGCATCTAACATATTTGGGATTAGTTTTCTTCTTAAAAGGATTGTAAATCCTCATCTTTGTAGCACATCCTCAGACTTTAAGGTGATTAAGGCTAGACTTTCTACCAATTCATAACTTAAAAGGTGTACATGGCTATTTTAATGGCTTTTTCCCAAAGGTATTCAGGTAAGTTTGTCCTACTTATTATGCTCCTCATCATTTCTTTAAGAGTATGGTTTCACCTTTTGGCAATACCATTTCGTTTAAAACTACCTGACATAGTATATTAGGGAACAATCCTATAATCTTGCAAAAACTTAGCAAATGATTCAATATGCTGTCTAGTCATATCATATTTGCTATGTTATTCACTGCCTTGGTCAAATCTCATAATCTTAATGACTTTCCCTAATTGCTTTTCAACCTTAGTTTTAAGAATTTTGAATTTTTCAAGAGCATATGACTTTTCTTTAATAAGATAAAGATAGCCATATTGGGAAAAATCATTAATAAATGTGATAAAGTATTTAGCAACACAAATTGTAGAAGAAAGTGGTCACTAGTATCAATATGAACAATCTCTAAAAGGTCAGAATTGCAACTTGCACCTTGCTTTTTACTCTTGGTCAATTTTCCCCTAATACAATCTACACAAGTTTCCATATCTCCAAAATCTAGGGAATAAAAGATCTCATTATCTCATTTTTAATTAATATCTTTACCTTTTCCCTAGAAATATGTCTAAAACATTTATGCTATAACATAAAGGATCTCTCATCAATTCTAGGTCTTTTAGCACCACCAAACTTAACATTCAAGGAAGCATACTGCATATCATTTAAACACAATTTGTATAAACCATCATCTAAAATAGCAGAACCAATAGATTTAGAATCAAAAGTTAAATTAACTTTTCCATCTTTAAAAATGAAACAATATCCATGCTTATCTAAAGTTGAAATAGAAATCAAATTTCTCCTAAAAGAAAGAACATAAAAAATATTATTCAAAACCAATCTCCAAAACTAATTTAACCGTCCCTATAACTTCTATTGCAACCCTAATATCATTGTCAACTTTTAGCTTGGACTCTCTCACACTTGGTTTCCACTTGCTTGAAAATGGTTGCAAGGTAATAGTAATATGAGTTGTCGCACCATTATCAATCCACTAAGAATTAATTACACCATTAACTAAATTGGATTAAAAACAAACTAAAGGTAGGGGTTTACCTTGATTCTTAATTTTGTTCTCTAACCAAGACTTGTAGAAATAGAAATCACTCCTTTTATAACCTTTCTTTTTATAATGGAGACACTCAAAATTCTTAAAGTAGGGTGCTTTCTTACTTTTTACATTTTGAGATTGACTAGGAGATTTCTTATGACCATGCCTCTTGGTATCTTAAGTTTTATTAAGAGCATGGAAATTGAATTTCCTTTTATCAACAAGACCCTTACCATTTTTAAGTTTGGCATGGAAGAAAAGAAGTGCACTCTCACTCTTTTCCTTTTTTAATTTCTCTTCCTCAGCTACACACTTGGTGATAAGTTGGTTCATTGTCCAGGGTTCATTCAAGGTGTTATAGGCAGTTTTAATTTAAGTGAACTCAGTAGTTAAGGAACTTAGGATGTGAGGAACAAGAAAAGAATAAGGTAAATCAATCTTCAGATTCTTAATTTTACTTTAGAGGTGAATCATTTTAATTATAAACTCTTTAACACCCACAATACTATCATACTTCATATATATGAGTTCTTTTATTAGATATCCAGATTTAGCATTATTAGATACTTGGTACATATCCCCTATTGCCTTGACCAAATATTTCACTTTAGTGACATTTGATAGACCACTCAATAGGTGTTCAGGAACACTTCTTTCAACTACTAACATGCCAAGTTTATTAGATTTCTCCCATTTAGCATATAATGGTCTTTGCTCATTTGTGCTGTTTGTAGTAGGCATAGGAGGCTCATCCACAAACAAAGCATAATTAATGTTATCCATCCTTAATACAAACACTATGCCCTTTTTCCACTTCTTAAATTAGAGCTAGTCAATTCCTTAACAAAAGTAGTATTATTATTCAATCCAAAAGAGATTGTTAAAAAAAAGAAAGAAAGCAAAGTGGAACATGTCAGATAATAGGGTATAGGCAATTTTAGCACCTTTAAATGTATAGGCTATCCTTTCAGTATGCCAACCATATTACTACATCTCGCGTTTGGGTAGAGTATGTAGAACATGGATAACATTTGTATTGCAAGAAGCCAACTGGGAATATCCTAGTTTTAAAAGTCTTCCCCTTTGGGCAGATTGATGTTTTAGACTTGTTTATTCTCCATAAAAAAATGCTTCGAGCCATTCCTAATTAAAACATACAACAACTCCCTTTCGACAGGTAATTGTATGCAATGACTAAGAACTATCCTACAATGAACACTTCCGTGATAATTTTTCCATACAAAATCATAAAACTCCATTCAGAACTTTTAAAAATTGCCATAAAATTTTTCTCCTTCCAGCATACAAATATGTATACCTATTACACCTCAAATTATTCAAGCAAACATTTATGCACTTTAAAATCTAGTCCCCAAAAATTTGAATGTTTAATCTATTAAATTTTATTATGTGAGTTCTCATACATGATTTAAATATCATGAAAATATATATATATATATATATAATAGTCTAAGGAGAATACACAAATCAAACTATCCAGATTATGCCAAATATATATATTATCCAAAAATTTTCAAATTTCAAAAGAACTTATGCTCAAGAAATATAGCACAACTGAACAAAATTTAGAATAAATACGTAATGTAGCGAAAGAAAAAATAAATAAATAAAATAATGTTACCCATAAATAGAGCACACAAAATAGGATAATAATGTAACTTGTATAAAATTTGAATACTTGGACCCACAATTGAATCAATTACTACTTCTCTCATGAGTTCTTTCTTGCCTTCAAAAAAACCCGAAAAAAAAACGGAATTGAATTAACTCATTTAATAGAATTAAAAGCTGCTCCTGTATACGCATGTTGGTGGATTGTGGATGGATACTACAATGAAATAAAATGGTGACAGCGTTAATATCAGCAATGAACCATACAGTACGAGTGTAGTGCAGAAGAAGAACACTATAGTGCTAGGTTCAATTTCCTGTGTTAACAAGAAAAAGAAAAGAAAAACGAGCAATTATTTTTATTACTATTTTTGCTTTAACCTTTATAAAATACTGCACCAACGCATCACATTCAAGCTCCCATTTAATGTTTGAATACCCCCCTTTTTCTTTAATTTATATGAAGCTTGCAGATGCCACATTGAAAAGAATGATGAGCTGAAATTTAAAAAATAGGTGTATGCGAAAGAATTATATTTATAACAAGAATCATAAAAGTATCCTTTAATTGACGCCAAAACATGAATAGTTTGCTATGATGGATAATATTCGAAAAAAATTCATAGGGAGTTGAATTTTTGAATAAAAAAAATTAGATTTAAAAAATTCAATCATAAATCCATACAAGGCAAATCGACATGTTAGAAAAATCATATAGATCTTGTATGAAAATTAAAATACTAGATATAATAAATTTAAAATGTACCTGTGTTAACTATCTTCAGATCTCTATCATGGACAAGCATTCGTATCTAGCGTAGATTTTCTTCTTTGATCTCTACTTCAATGATGGCTCCATTGACATAAGCCTAAGATTTTTCTTTATACCATACACTATAGAGTAGAAAAGGGACTTAAGCTTTTATGAGTTGTTAATCTTAATAAAGCCTACCCATCATGAGCCTCTATAGGTATAGGCTTACATTTAAGTCGCCCATTATATCATTCAAATAAGATGTCACAAGTCATTTTTAGAATATTATAACCAGGTTTGTCTTGCCCCCCAATAGTTCCATTCAACTTTTTTTTTAATATAAAATCCAAAATATTATTAATTAGCTGGAGCCCATATTTTAACATATATTTGCATTGAATAGGGAGTCAAGCAAAGATAGCACATTGATCATGCAGCTTCTCAGGGCAACCTTACCTGTGGACTACTGACGTCCTACAAGATGAGGTCATTATTTTGAAAGACTTATAGACAGTAGTTGATCATCTGGATTTTATATTTTTCAGTCTTTGACTAATATTTGATTCTATGAGTAGAGACAATAATGGAAAGGGCGCTTCTACTAATTCATTCCATAGTACTATTCCCGCCTTTCGGAGGACAACCATTGGTAAGCTTATTAAAATTTGCGATTAAAAGGTTATTGTTTTTTACTCTGTATACTGTATCATTTGTTTTATGCAGTGTTAAATCTACCTACGTCAAACCATTAGAGATAACAATTTAGTTCAAGGTTGTCTAATTTGATTTCTTTTGTCTACTTTAATACATTTGCTTATTCACGTACTACAGATTTCAGCATGGAATATTAAACACTTTAGTGGTTAATTGTAGCACTTTATCAACACCTTCATATGCTGCACCCTACCTTGGTAGATTGAGTGAAAGCGTCAACAAAGGGATGTTAATTCACTACACATCACCTTGGTGCTATAAATTTATAAATAATTTTCTTCCAATTATTAATTGCTAAATGTTTCACCAGTATAAAGAGAGTTACATAATTTCAACCAAATGAACCAGGGAACATCAATTGGAGAAGGTATCAATTCATGAAGATGGCAGTGTAGAATGCGATGCCTGTGTAATGGATGGAAAATTTGGAGCCTTTGGGGCTGTTGGTGCAATGCCAGGTACTTACATGATAGAACAACTTTCTGTTATGGTTTATGCTGGAGAGTATATTTATGCAAACTTTAAGCTGATAGAAAATGGCCCGATTGCATATCTTTAGGTGCACAGTTTCCTTAAAATGTATTGTCTGTAAGGCAATTTCAAGTGGTTATGAAAGCTAGAAGATATTGAAACTTATGTTGCTTCATCATGAACAGAAGTATCTTCTTTTAACTAATTATTAATTTTATAGAAAAGATGCCTGGGATTGTCAATGTAGCCCAGTATACAGGAAAGCAGAGTTGGGATTAGAAATCTTTAGTAAGTGTTTATCAATGTTTTAGTCATTACTTCCCCTCTTCGGTTGTTGAAGGTAGAAAACATCCAAACTTAGGTTGCTTGATCATGATTTCAAGAACATTCTTTTAACAGGATTCACCCTGCACAAAGGACGGCAGAATTCACAGGATTATAATTTAAATCATTGGCTGAATGAAAATAAACCTTATAGCCCTCAACAGAGCTTGGGCATTTGTACAATTATTGGTTGAATGAAAATAAACCTTATAGTCCTCAACAGAACTTTGGCATTTGTACAATGGCTAATATAACAGGTATGCTTATGCTTTCGCATCTACTCTTCATGATTGATAAGGCTCTTATTTTCTGTAAATATATTTCGTGGTCATCGTTATTAATTTGGACAATGAGGAGCTGCTTCCATAATCAACTCCTCATTGTCCACTTTTCAATTAATTATAATTCAGTTATTGCTTATCCACTTCTCTTCTTTCCTTTGTGTTTTTTAGTCAGCTGCTTCCATATTCAGCGCCTCATTGTCCACTTTTCAACTAATTATAATTCAGATGTTCAGTTAATTATAATTCAGTTATTGCTTATCTACTTTTCTTCTTTACATTGTGGTTTTTAGTCCAAGCTGACAGGTGACTAAAATGCCATGGGTATTAGGGGTGAACAAAACCGAACCAAACCAATTAAACCAAACCAAACCGAACCAAACCGCCAAAAACCGAATAAAACTGATTAATAATTGGTTTGGTTTGGTTTTTGTGATTGTAAAACCGATTAAATCGGTTCGGTTGTCGGTTTTCTCCATATTTAGTTCGGTTAACCGAACCAAACCGAACCATTAAAATTGCAATTAATTAAAATTTAATATTTTGTTTCTTTTTAGATTAGTGGGATCTTTTGTCAATTAAATTTGTATCAAAATTACATTCTTTATGTGATTCAAGAAATATACAAATTATTTATACTATTTATTATAAGATATTACACTTTTTTTTTCACTTTTTAAAGCTTATTTGTGAATGTATGAAGTTTGTTTAGGTAATATATATATATATATATATATAGAGTAAATTATTCCAAAGTTATTATTGGTCAAAATTTTAAGATATGTAAGATATTAGAAGTTAAATTCTACATATTATAACACTACAAAAAAACATATTTTTAGTGACGGCTTTTAGCGGCGATTACAAAAAGTTGTCACAGAAAAATATTTTTAGCTGCGACTTTATTAAGTTGTCGCTAAAAGTTGTCATTAAAATACTATTTTTAATTTCGATAAAAGTTTTAATGACGACAAAAAAAATTGCCACTAAAACTATTTAGTGACTACAAAAAATCGCTACTAAATACTTTTAGTGGCGACATCAATACTGTCGCCACTAAAAAGTCACATTTAGTGACGATTTTTAGTTACAACTACAAGCTCGCCACTAAAAGTTACTTTTAGTGGCGACAAATTGATTTTGTCACTAAAAGTCACTTTTAGTGGCGACACTTGTCGCCACTAAAAAGTCACATTTAGTGACGATTTTTAATTATAACTGCAAGCTCGTCACTAAAAATAACTTTTAGTGGCGACAAATTGATTTTGTCACTAAAAGTGATTTTTTAGTGGCGACACTTGTCGCCACTAAAAAGTTTTGTATCATTTGTGAAAATTTTAAAATTTTTCTGTCAAAAGTAACTTTTAGTGACGACTATTTTAGTCGCCACTAAAAGTTGTAGTGCAAAATTTTTATTAAAATAGACAAATACATTAAAATAAATAAATTATATTTATCAATATAACTTTATTAAAGAAAATAAAATGTTTAATGTTTACTAATATTAATTAAATTTTATATACAAATAACTTGAAGTAATCTTTCTATAAATTTTTGAATAAAAATAAAAAAATATTTTTACATATAAATAAGTTAAAAAAATATTTTTATATGTAGGTGCAATAACACTTCATTACATTAAAACAAATGAACCTTAAACTTTTGTTTTCACTAATTGAATGATTAGTTTGGTTTTAAAAATATTATACATTTAAAAGTTAATTATTTATATATATGTATATCATATATATCATATATATCATTTTTTGATAAAGTTAATGATAAAGTCTCTTCGGAATTATATATATATGTATATCATATATATCATATATCATTTTTTGAAAAAGAGTGTTATAAAAATAATACATAATTAATTATTTTCCTCACCTTTCTAATTTTTATTCTACTGTGTAATAAAAAAGATCTTTCCCATGTAATAGGATAGGATAGGATGAATGAAATAGATAATTATTTAAATATTATTTAAATATATGAAAAATATCCTTCCCATGTTTCTAAATCTCACATCAAGAGAGAAAATTGGTCCACTTCCAATTGCATTTAGCGACAAGCGTTGGTGTCAAATTTGTGAGAATGTTTAAGGCAATTAGAGACTTGAGTAAGTTTATAAATGCAGGTTGTCCCTATTCAAACCTTCAAATTCACCTACATTAGAGACCATCGATGAAGATGTTGCTGAGGATTATGATGATGATCAACTATAGCCTATTTAGTAACGTATGATACTAATATTTTTGAAATAGGTTTTTTCTTAGTGTTTTATTTTAAAAATACACATTAATGTTTTATTTTAGAAATAACACATTAATGATCAACTATAGCCTATTTAGTAACGTATGATACTAATATTTTTGAAATAGGTTTTTTTTTAGTGTTTTATTTTAGAAATACACATTAATGTTTTATTTTAGAAATACACATTAATGATCAACTATAGCCTATTTAGTAACGTATGATACTAATATTTTTGAAATAGGTTTTTTTTTAGTGTTTTATTTTAAAAATACACATTAATGTTTTATTTTAGAAATACACATTAATGATCAACTATAGCCTATTTAGTGTTTTATTTTAAAAATACACATTAATGTAATTTGTAGTCCAATTAGTACTCGTAATATAGTTGAGTTTATAATAATCACCTTGTGTTGTGAACTTTAGAGCTCGATAACAGATGTGATAACACTAATGTTGAGATTCATAATGAGTGACCTTAATGATGCATATTTATCTTGTTTAATTAAAAATATAATTAATTTGACAAAATATGTTTTATCTTTATCTTTATCTTTTCTTCATAACTTAGGAAAATAAAGGCAAAACAAATGAGGAGGGAGGAGTAAAATGAAAAGATATTGTCAAATGAGAAAGATATTTTTTCATTCATTTGAAATTGTTAATTAAAATACATAACCCACCCACAAAGTAAGAGAGGTAGTTGCCATTTATTTGAGTAATATATTATTAAACCACAATTTAAACTCCATATGGAATGCATTTTTTTAAAAGTATAAAGGTAAAATAAAATTATTCTTGTAATCTTTATACTTTTGTAAGATTCTTGAGTTTATTATTTATTTTTTGCAAATCATACATATTCAAGAAAGAAAAAATTAAAAGCATACATATTAAATTTAAATTTTAATAAAATTTTAAAGAAACTAATTTATCCTAAAAAAGAAAATGAAAATGAAGACGGAAGCAATTGAATGAATGGCAAAATTTTAGTATCCTGAATGGAATTGGTTGAAAAAAAAAATGAAATACAAAAAGAAATGAAAAAGAAGTGAAAAAGCAAATATATTCAAAATTTCATTACTCGTTTGCTCAATATGTGTCAATTGAAACAACACTAAAATTGTATCTACTTATGTAAATTCAAAATGTCATCTCTATTTTACTTCCTTCTTTTTCGAAATCCAGATTTTAACATTATATAATCATTAATCAAATATATAAAATAAATGAAATAGATAATGTCAAATAATGTAGTTGTTATATAACATTTATTGAAGGTTTCTTTTTAATTATTTTTCATCTAATTTTTAATCATTAATCAAATGTAATAGCACTATACAAGGATTTGGTTTATCCCTTAAAATATTTATAATAGCACTTGTAGCACTTGTTTGTGAAATAAAAAATGTTTATTCATTAAAAATTATATAGAGTTTTAATAAATTTTGAAGATTAAACATTAAATTTAAAAATCAAAGGAAAAAAAGATTTAATCTTTAAATTTAGATTCTCTTATCCAGGTTATCTTCTGTCAGATTATATAGTTATGTGTTTCTTCTATCAGATTCAAAACTTTATTATTTAATTATTTAATTATTCATTTATTCATTAATTCATTTATTTACACCCAAACCCCCTTCCTCTCTTTTTATTTAATCTTTAAATTTAGATTCTCTTATCTAGGTTATCTATATATCTACTTATATGCTTCTTGTCTCAAATTCAAAATCTAGATTTTAACATTATATAAAAATTAATCAAACATACAAAATAAATCATTAATTAAAAATATAAATATAAATATAAATATAAATATAAATAATTCTTAGATAAATAATTCTTACGTAAATAATTATAGTCTATTTGCTTTTTAAAAATTTAAAAATTTTAATTTTCTTATTTAATTTTATGAATTATTAAATCATTAATTAAAAAAATAAAACTATAAATAAAACCATCACAAAATATCAAATACTAAAGTTTTTATTATTTATAATTTTTTAGTAATAAATTAAAATTAGAGTTCATTAAATTAATATATCAAAATTAATATATCAAAATTAATATAATTGCAGCAACAGGGACTCAGTTTTGATTCATTTTTTTCAATTCCCTCCATATTGCGGCAACAGGGACTTAGTTTTTATTAAAATTTTTCAATTCCCTCCACAAACAAATACCAACGTGCAACAGCTCCAGCCCTAAAAGTCCCAACTTCTAAAGCAGCTCCAGCAGAGCACCTTAGTTCTCGACTTTTGAAGGAAGCAGCTCCAGTTCCTGACTTATGAAGCAGCTCCAGTAGCTCCAGTAGCTCCAGTTCCCAACTTCTGAAGTAGCTTCAGCAGAGCAAACAAAAGAGACTGAGCAAATGAGGGAGAAGGAGAACGAAAGTTGAGCAAATGAGGGAGAAGAAGAACAAGAATGAAGGCTGAGCAAAGATTGAATCTGTAAGCTTAATTTTAGTTGGGTAAGCCTCTAAAATGCTTCTTTATCCATAAATGCCCCAGGTTTTGATTTATGGAGGAAGTATAAACTCTAGGTTTTGTAAATTGGGATTTCTGATTTAATATTCCAGTTCCATACCTTGTAATGGTTCATTTTGATTTGGGTAAGCCTTAATTAATAATTTTTAGTGAGAATGAACAAAAATATGATGATTTTTATGGTTTTCTTAGTGAGGGCAGCCATGGATGCGAATTTGGAACCTCAAATTTCAATCTTGATATTTTAATGGTTACATAATGCTTCTTTAAGCTTGGGTAGACCTTAAATGATGATTTTTAAGCTTGGGTAGACCTAATGTGGCAATTTAGCATGAGTTTACTATTAAGACAAACACATATGCGAATTCTATGGAGGATAGAGAATGGAAGATGTTAAGGATTAGGAGCTTTAAATGGGTTAGTTGGGATGAAAATATAGTTGGGTAGTTTATACGAAAAGAATTTCAAAGAATGAAACTAATTATGATGTTAAATTTTCTCTTGTTCAATAGGTTAAGTTTTCTTGGACTGATTATTGGACACCTTGTTGGAGTTGCAGAAGTAACCTAATGTTATTTCCTCTTATATACATTATGTGCTATGCTATGCTGTGTATTGCATATGAAATGACTCAAGTGATTGTAATATGAAATGACTCTCTATATTGCCTTATATTATATCAGACATTGCCTTATATATTGCATGGTTATGTTATTATATTATATCAGACACTGCATATCTCATCCCCTCTTCTATCTTAGCTCCTCCAATAAGGAGAAGACCATGAAAGCTAGTAGCAAGTAAAGCTAGGTGTTGTAGTGATATATGTAGTTTCTTTTGATTCTTTTGTAAAATGCATATATGACATGTAACTTCCTAGCTAATTTGAAATATATACCTACGGTAATGAAGGAATGAAGGAAGATTTGAGGAAAAATTTAATACTTTGATGTATGTATTTGGTATGATATGAATGCAATTATTTTGATTAGTGTTTTGTGGTTCTTATGATATTGTTGTGGACTCTTAAGCTTTAGGTTGTGGGCTCTCTAAAGCTCTAGATATGAATGTATGATGGTTGGTTATGGGCTCTCTAAAGCTCTAAGTAGCATGGTGACTTGTATGTAGTATAAGGAACTTAGGTAGTCATATTTTGATCTAGAGATTTTTTAGGAGTTTGGGAAGTTCAAGTAGTCTTGAAATATAAGTTGAAACTTGTTAGAAGTGTTGGGTTGGTTAATGGAATGATGTAAGGCCATTATTTGCACATATATACTCTTTAGTGTGAAATTCAAAACCTAAATAGGTAGGTTTGGAAAGAGCTGCATTTGCAAGATCAAATGGTTGAGTCTAGGTCTAACACTTGGCAAATAAGAAGAGGATATTTAGAGATTTAATTCAACCTTAAGATGATAATTTTTGGATTTATATAGAATATTTTCTAAATTTTCAAAACTCATGACAGCAAAAGATAAATAAGGTGAATCTGCAGAATTTATGACCCTGACCAATTCTATTGTCATGCAATTTTTTAGGAACAAAAGATATAGGATTAGGCTGAAATCTTTACAACATAGAGTAGACATATAAAGCTTTAATTAAAGCCAAAGTTAACAAAATTTAGAGATCCATTACTCAAGTTATAAACATTTACATTTTTGAATCAGAATATGCTCTTTTAAGAAGAAATTAAAACAAGAATCTCAAAATTGAAAGCCAAAACATACTTTTTTGAGAAAAATAAATGACCGAACTGCCATTGCATAGATCTCAAAAAAATACCCAAATTAAAAAAAAAAAAAATCACCTTAAACGGACTACCATGCTCAAAGTTATGACTTTTAGAAGTTTGAAAGTTAAATTACAAATTTAGCATTTAGGCCGCGACTTGGTAAACCTCCGCTGCGGCTCAAGTGATTACTGAAACCTTTTAAATACATTCAAATGTAATTACGCCGTGGCTCAAATGCTCCTCGCCGCGACATAGTTCGATTCTGTAACCTCGAGAAAAAATATTAAACTTGCACTGCGGCTCAAATGCTCCTCGTCGCGACGTAGTTCGATTCTGTAACCTCGAGAAAAAAATATTAAACTTGCGCCGCGGCTCAAATACTCCTCGCCGCGATGTAGTTCGATTATGTAACTCTAAGAAAAAATATTAAATTTGCACCGCGGCTCAAATGCTCCTCGTCGCGGCGTAATATTCCTAGCCGCGACGTGACTTCATTCTGTAAAACAATGTGCCGCGGTGCAATATTCCTTGCCGCGGCGCAACTTCGTTCTGTTTGAACTCTGGCCCTGACTTATGTAATTTTGGTCGAGACTTCAATTATTTTTTATCCTAAGCTCTTTAATGGCTGGATTACTTGGTTTTATTGATATTTGATCTCCTATCTACCTCTATAAACTAGTACTTATCATTTAAGGACTTAAGGATTACTTGAATTAATTGAACTTTATTTTTTACCAAAACTTCAACCATTGTATCAACAAAGGTATACATTTCCTTACTGTAATACCTTTATTATCTAGCTTATCTTACTCATTCATAACCATTTGACATAGTTCAAAGCAAGAATACATGGTCTTACTATTAAAATTTGCTTGATTTCAAAATGTGTGTGCAACGAGAAAATTTCGCGTTTCTAGACTATCTAATTGCATCCATGACCACATGAGTATGTAGGAATGCAATAAAATGGTCTACTAAACATGTCTCTCAAAGGAGCATAAACCCGAAAATCAAAATCTCCCACTCCCATAAGAATACATACACCATATATGGCCATCAAATGTTCAAAGTCTACACTTCCATTCATTTGGCATCAAGTTCCATACATCCATCAAATATTTGGATATTTACACATGTTCAACTGATTACAAAACATTCCCCACATAATGTTTTGTAGCTATATGCCACCCATATATTGTTGTCAAACTTTCATCTTCCTATTTGTTGGCTTCCATTTCCTTGCTCATTAGCTCCTATTTGTTGGCTTCCATTAAAAATGCATGCATGCATGCATGCATGAGTACAATGGGTGACATGACATGAACATTCTCAGCTTGTTCGTTGGTTGGATAATATGGTACTCATGATAATGGATAGTTGAGTTTTGATTGTTATTTCAAATTTTTAGGTGTGGAAAATGAAACTTGGTTCTAATTGAACTATAATTTCTTATTCATAATGTGGTTTATTGCTTGCAACTATAAGAGAAACTGAAGGTGTGGCTTGATTACGACATGGTTCTTATCGCTGAAATTTTATTGCCTATGTTACCTAATGTAGGAAATATAGATAGAGAAAGAGAATAGGGATGGATAAAAGTTGGATAATGATCAAGAACAGAGCCGATCCAAGATATATACGAGGAGTGGATAGTTTTCTCCAATGGGCATTTAATCAATCAGGGGTTAGTGATATGATTCGTTGTCCATGCAAAGCGTGCCGGAACACAGAGTTCAAGCTAAGACATAGAGTAAGGGAGGATCTATTCAAAAAGGGTTTTTGTGAGAGTTACCAAGTATGGGATTCACATAGAGAACTTCGTCATCATGCCCAAAGTTGCTCACAGGAGGTTGATCAAGGTGTGCAAGAAGAAGATAATGATGACATTATTGAGATGATAAATGATGCATATGGGCATACAGAAAGAGAGGCGGGGACATATGGCTCTGAATATAATGACCCACCAAATATGCAAGCCAGGCATTTCTTCGAGCTATTGGAGGATGCTAAAACTGATCTGTATCCAGGTTGTAAGAAAGCTTCCAAGTTATCTTTCATTGTAAGACTACTTCACTTGTAATGTCTCAACCATTGGAGTAACAAGTCTATGGATGCCCTGCTTAACTTATTCAGGGATGTGCTTCTAGAAGGAGCACTAATACCAAACTCTTATTATAAAGCGAAGAAGGTTATTCGAGAGCTTGGATTGGACTACACCAAGATTGATGCATATGAAAATGATTGCATTTTGTATTGGAAGGAACATGTTGATGCCCAAAGATGTCCTAGATGCAACCTATCCAGATGGAAGTCAGATGGCCATAGAGGCAAGAAAGTCCTACACAAAGTATTACGCCATTTTCCCATAACGCCTAGGCTACAAAGGCTATATATGGCTCGTAACACAGCTAAAGAGATAAGGTGGCATAAGGATGCACGAAAGGATGATGGTGTGTTAAGACATCCATCTGATTCCATTGCATGGAAGACCTTTGATGAGGAACATCCCGACTTCTCTAAGGACCCTAGAAATATTCGCTTTGGCTTAGTAAGTGATGGATTCCAACCCTATGGCAATATGAGTGCTGCACATGGTATATGGCCAATGGTGTTGGCTCCTTATAATTTACCACCTTGGCATTGCATGAAACAACCATACTTTATGATGACACTCCTAATTCCAGGCCCTAGATGTCCAGGTGATGAAATAGATGTATATCTACAACCAATGATTGACGAGCTACAATATTTGTGGGAGGAAGGGGTCGAGACATATGATGCCCACTCACAATCTAATTTTAGGATGCGAGTAGCTGTATTATGGACAATAAATGACTTTCCGGCATATGGAAACCTTTCAGGGTGGTCAACTAAAGGAAAGTTAGCATACCCTTGTTGTCATAAGGACACACATTCAGTTTCTTTACGTAGCAAGGTATGTTTTATGGGCCATCGACGCTTCTTACCTATTACTCATCCTTGGCGGCGAAATAGAAGGGCATTTGATGGGAAGGTCCAAACTGCAAGAGCACCTACACCTTTATCCGGAATTGAAGCACTAAGACAATTACAAGCATTAGGTAATGTAACTTTTGGGAAAGGACAAAAAAGAAAGCGTGATCACCTAACCAATGCTTATAATTGGAGGAAGAAAAGTATTTTTTTCCAATTACCATACTGGAAAACCCTCTTACTTCGACACAACCTAGATGTCATGCATATAGAATGAAATGTGTCTGAAAACCTTATTTCAACAGTGATGGGGGTTGCGGGGAAAACCAAGGACACATTAAAGAGTCGGTATGACTTGGTGGATTTAGGAATTAGACAACAGTTGCATCCAATCGAGGATGGGAATAGAGTATTAATGCCTGCAGCTTGCTATGCCTTGTCTCCACATGAGAAATTAACGGTGTGTAACTTTTTGGCTAATTTAAAGGTTCCAGATGCCTTCTCATCAAATATTTCAAGGTGTGTACATGTCCGTGATCGAAAATTATTAATGCCATGACCACCACGTATTATTACAAGACATATTTCCAATTGCAATACGCGGTTTGTTACCTAAGGAAGTGTCAGAGCCGATAATAGAGTTAGGTAAATTTTTCAAAAATCTATGTTCTAAATGCCTAAAAATTGAGGATCTAGAACAACTTGAGACCCAAATTGTACTCATATTATGCAAATTAGAAATGGTATTTCCACCGGCTTTCTTTGATGTTATGGTTCACTTGCCCATTCACTTGCTAAGAGAGGCAATGCTTGGTGGACCTGTGCAATACCGATGGATGTACCCTATTGAGAGGTATTATGTTTTAATATATATTTTATTCTATCTCTAAAATTTTGCAACTTATTTCTCTTTTCCACTGCCTGCCTTTTACGTAGGTATTTGCGCACACTTAAATCTTATGTTCGTAATAAATCTCGTCCAGAAGGTTCAATTACAGAAGGTTATTTAGTCGACGAATGCCTTACCTTTTGTTCTCGTTATTTAAAAAATATGCCAACCAAATTTAATCAGCCTCCTAAAAATGATGACGGACCCATGGATAATGGTGACAAGTCCATCTTCAATCAAATTAGGAGGGCAAGAGGGTGTTATGAGTCTATTATTTTGCCTGAGATAGAGTTCTATCAAGCTTGTATATATGTATTACAAAATTGTGCAGATATTTTGCCATTCATGGAGTAAGTTATCACTTCTTTGCCAATCTTTATGACAACAATTAATTAGCAAATATTTCCTAACTATCACTACTACAATGTAGGGAGTACCAATTGGAGATTGAAACTCAAACTTCAACTATTGAGGACTTTCCCAAATGGTTTTGTGCATGAGTAGGTTCCTTTGTTAATATAGTTTACTTTGTTAAGTAGTCTATTTTGAGTTATGAACTTTTATCCAAATAAACTGTAATAAAGTATAGTTAATCTATGCAGGTTTTACAATTACGTACACAAGGCCAAGCTAATGACGACCTCATCAGTCTAGCACTTGGCCCAGCCAAAACAGTGCACCGTTTTTCTACTTATTTGGTTAATGGTTTTAGATTTCATACAAGAGATCGTGCCTTAGGGAGGAAAATTGATAACACTGGAGTTCTAGTGAAAGGGGATGACTCAGACGAAGGGAAAGAGTATTATGGCATCCTAGAGGACATATATGAGCTTTCATATATTGGGAATAAGAAAGTATATCTCTTCAAGTGTTATTGGTGGGATATGGGTCATTTAGGAAGAGGATACAAGGTTGACAAGTTTGGCATTACAAGTGTCAATGTTCGGCATTCGTTGGCTACAAATGAGCCATTTGTCTTGGCTAGCCAAGCAGAACAAGTGTTCTATCTGAAAGATATCATTGATGCGGAGTGGCTAATTGTTGTGAAGACAAATCCTCGTGACCTCTTTAACCTTTCAGAGGTGGAAGAATGTGAAGAAAGTAGTGAGAATGATGGTCTCCTTCTTGATGAGGCATATCAACAAGATGTAGTCCAATTAAATCCAATTTGGAATGATGACATAGGCATTGACCTTGTAGTCTTCTTGCATCGAGATGATGTTGAACCAGAAATACTAAGCCATACAAGTATACATACTCAAACAAGTGGGCATAATGCAAGGGGTGTGGTTGATGATTTCATTGATGACAATGATGAGATTGAGTCCACCGACGAAGAAGAAGGGGAAGATTTGCTTGATGATGATGATGCGAATGACACTGTGGACACTGAGTGTGATCAAGATTAGTATCAATCTTGCTGATCATTTGAAAAATTTATAATTATTGTACAACCAATCCCCATTATATGACCAAATGGTTGAAGTGTTTGAAATTTAGTATATTCTTATATCATATATGTTTTATGTTGTTTACTTTTATATTATTTTACTTCTTTTTTCTTTTTTGTGCTTGTTATGCATGTGTTTTATCGTCTACTTTTATTTGTTATTAATGTTTACTTCATCACATTTTGTTACTTATACTATATTTGGACAAAAGGTAGCAAATGTCAGGTTCTGCATGAGGTAGGTCAGGAGGTCGAGGAGGACGAGGCATTGGGCGGGGTAATGGCCGAGGTCGACATAACCCCACTGGAGAGGTGACATCACCTAATCGTACACATAGAGATTTGGTGCTAAGAGGTGCACTCTTACCTGAGCATGCACAGAGGGATTTGGAGTCAGGAGATGCACTTTCACCACTCCCACCACAGAGAGATAGACAAACTATTTATAATGATTCACCTCCAACACAACGATCACAGGTGCCGAGTAGTTCAGGTATCACTTCATACAAATAATGTTTTCTAAATTATGTTTTTACCATATATATACATCAATGACTAATTTGTTTGCCTTTTTTTTTTCATATGCAGCAGCTTCTTGCAGCACAGTTAAGAAGGGTAGGGGAAAATATAAGAGTATATCAGTGGACATGAAGACAAAATATGGTTCAAAAATTAAAGTTTACATCCCTGAGAACTCAGATAGACCTGTTGGAGATGGGGCCCGTGACTTTGCCAACTATTGTGGACATGTGGTGCGAACCACAGTCTCTCTTAGGGATGGTGATTGGGCCAAAGTTTATGCCAAATATGGGGATACTTTGTTATTGAAAGTAAAGGTATAACATTATATTTATGGGTCATTTTTCTTTATATAACATTCATAATGTTCCTCCATCAGTTAATAAGTTTGGTTTATTATGTTTCATGTAGGATAAATTTGATGTTCGTGATGGGTGCCCTGAAGAAAGATTAAATAGAACTTGTGTTGAGACAATGCAACGACTATACCGATCTTGGAAAGCTGACTTACATGCAGATTATGCTAAGTGTGACACAAATGAAGAGAAAGAGGCTGCTCGACCAAGTAATATCAGCCGTGATGATTGGGAGTGGCTGATGCATTACTGGGAAAGTCCAGATTTCAAGGTAATATGTATGTTTCTAACATGAATTTAAAGGATTGTTTGCTTTGTTTGTGTTCACATATTTTAAGGTTTCATGATTATAATACCATCCAATTATAGGCTGCGAGTAGTAGGAATAAGGCAAATAGGGCAAGGCAAGTGACAAAGCATACATGAGGTACCCGTTCATTTGCTGAGGTTGAGGAGCCTACGGTAAGTATTTGTGTTGTACTTGAGTTTATAAACATTTCTCTTTGTGTCATTCCCTCCCTCTATGGTAGCATAGATTATCATCTAATGAATATTGTAGAGAGATCCCATCACTGGAGAAGTGGCACCCCCTGACCGAGTTTGGGAACTCCAACACACCCGTAAGAATAAAGACGGAGAGGTGGAGTGGGTAGATCCCAAGTCACAAGAAATCCATGTAAGTTGCTATAAATCATTAAGCTTTAATTATTTATACCATTTCCTCATTGTTTATGGTGTTTATCTGTTGTTATGCCTTTAGGGGCGCATTCAAGAACTAGTTCATGAGCAAGAAGTAGAGGATAATGAGAATCCATTAACGGGAGATCAAATTTTGGCCACTGTACTGGGGGAGAGGTCAGGGTATGTTAGGGGGAAAGGATATGGAAAGAAACTGACAAAAAGGAGAATTATGGACTCAGTTGAAGTGGATTCAAGGGTTTCAACAAGGATGGAACAAATGCAAGCTGAAATGGAGAGAAAATTACAAGAAGAGCGAGAAAAGTTGCAAGAGGAAATGCAAGTTGAGATGGAAAAGAAGCTTAATGAAGAGCGGGCTACAATGCAACAACGGGTTCAGTTAGAGATTCAAGCTCAATTGGCTAGCCTTATGGCTACCATGCAACAGGTACTTGTAAATAATCTTTTACCTTAATGTTATGTTAAACAATAATAGTATATGATTAGTTTTATTTTTTATCAACAGGGACAGAATGCTCCAACCAATGACTCTTCTTGTGGACAAGCTAGGTGAAGAGAAGATGGACTTAGGTTTTTTTGTTGATGGTCATTTTGATGTATTAATTTTTGCCATCACTTCATGTTCGGTTCTGACATGTAGGACACTATGAGAGTACTTATAGTTATAATACTAATTATGATATACAATATTACAAAATTAATGTCTCTTGTGCATGTCAATTAGCGTATATATATATATATATATAATCAGTCTCCTTACCTTTAGTGGCAACAAATTTTGCCACTAAAGCTTATTTTTAATATCAACAACAAAATGACCGCCACTAAAGCTTTATTGTAACACCAAAAGTTGTTGCTAAAGCTTAATTGCCACAAAAATGCCATCACTTTTACTTTTTTTGTAACCATAATTTCTTGTTACTAAATGTCTTTAGTAACAAGTATAAGGTCATCCCTAAATGAATTTAGTGGCAACAATATGTTGTCACTAAAACTCTTTAGTGGTGACCGCATGTTGCCACTAAAAGTCTTTAGTGGCGACTAAGATTATGTTGCTAATCCATTTCTATATAGTGACAAATGATATGAACTTTTTCCCACAGCAATAAGTCGTTGCTAAATATATATAGTAACGATTTTAGTAATGTCACTATTTTGTTGTCACTAAAAGTGTACCTATAGTGGCCACTTATGTCGCCACTAAAACTCTAGATTTAGCGGCGACATACAATTAATGGCGACTACATATATGGATTTAGTGGCGATTGTTGCCACTAATACTCTTTTATTTAGTAGTGACATTTGTTAGATATAAATTATAATAAGTTTTAGTGGCGACTATATTTGTGGCTATATATTTGTAGCATCGACTTTTAGTGGCGACACTTTGTCGTGGCTAAAAAGTATTAGCATTACTGGAGTAGAGTGGCGGAAAAGATGTCGCCACTAAAACTTATTAGTGATGACATTTTGGCTTTTAGCGGCGACAAAAGTCGCCGCTAAAAGTTATTTTTTTTGTAGTAAGGAACAAATTTTTTTTAAAAAAAATTACTTTTGGACAAAAAAAACATGAACCAAACCGGACCAAACCGATTAAAATTTAAAACTGACAAGGTCCAACAAAATGCTAAACTGATTAAGTTGGTTCGGTTTGATTTTTGCTCAAAACCGAACCGAACCAAACCAAGCCTTTGAACACCCCTAATGGGTATTATTATTTTACTGACCATTAAAAAAAAAAAGAATAGTAATTAAGTGTTGTTGGCTGTTGCTTTATGTTGTAGAAAGCTTGATTGGAAGCAAACGAAGCAAACTTTGAAAGGAATAAACTCTTTGGCGATGGACACTATGAGGAGGCATTATCCCGACATGAACTTGCTTTGCAAGTTGGATCAGATATGCCTTCATCTGTGGAAATACGTTCAATATGCCGAGCAAGCTGTGCTGTAAGCTTTATGAAACTGGTATGTGCTCTATAGATTTTAACAACAGTTGTAAAATTCAGCTCATTATTGTATTTTTCCCTTCCGCACATGTTAATTAGATGCAGTAGCTTCAATCTGTTGCTGGTCAGCTTAATGATATATCTTGGTTCTTGAACCTTCTAAGAAATAAATGCGTTAAAGAATTGTCATTTGAGGTTCATAATTTTACTCTCAACTCATCTAGATTTTCTATTACTTACAGCTTCATAAGAGTAGGGAAGGGATTAAGTATTATCGGATCAGTTTTGATGTAGGCAAGGAGGATTAAAGTCATCTTATCAGTTAAAATATTGATTATCAAAAACCAGATCTCCTTTTGCATATTAAGCTTCGCTACATGATATATCAATATATGGTTTAAAATACAAGCCTTACTTTGGACAATAAAATCTTATGCAAGTTGCAGCAATTTTCATGTTGTTAAAATGTACTTTTCTTCATTTAGGGCTTTGGAAAGTATCAGACAAGAAGCTGATCAAGTAACTGGGGCGGCAAAGATAGGCAATGCTAAATAGATAGCTTTCATTTGTAAACTTTTAGTGGTACCATTTGTCTTTTTTTTTGTTTTTTGTTTCCTTGTGGCTGTTTTTATGGGCCAGTCACAATTAAGTCTTACTTTATTAAAGGTATTCTAAATCTCCTCATGCAGTTAACGATTTCTGGTTCACTTAACTAGTAATGTTTGTAATTAATATGCTCAATACTATAATCATAAGATTGGTCAAAAAGATAAAAAGGAAATTCAATTTTTTGGAAATGAGATGAAAAAGATTAAATAATTGTTTTATAGTAGTATATCTAAATGTTGGGAATGAGAGAGAATATATGAATTGTGAAAAAGAATTGATTGTTAAAATTTAATTTACTTGGTTATGGAGAATAAGAAAAAATAAAAAACGGTTATTCTGTTCGAAATAAGAAATATTGATCGAAACATGAATTAAGGAGAAAAAAAAGGAGTTGTAGGATAGTGATTAGGTTAATTAATTAATATGAGTGAGAAATAATGATATTTAGTAGATAGGTAAAAAAATTTCGAAACCATGATGTAATGACTTAACAAAAAAAATCAACAACAGAAAATAAAGGAGAATTTAGAGAGAGAGATATATATATATATATATATATAAGAGAACGAGTCTAGAATTTAGCAAAATATCAATATATATATAATTGTGGGTTATAATAATAATATAAATAAAAATAAATAAATAAAGTAACATAACACTTTTTAATTTGCTTCAAAATTTGACTATTTAGAATATTATATCTTTTTATTAATCAACCTAATTTCACACATTTCCCAACGTCCTATCTACTACAAAGTGGAACACCAATACTTCATCCATATATGTCCAAAGTAAAACTATTATTCACACTTCCTACAAAAAAAAAACTATTATTCACACTTTTACACTGCATTTGGATGGAAAGATTATCAGAGAAAAAAGAAAGGGAGGGAGCAAAACGGAGTTTTCCCCTATTTGGCTGGAGGAGAAAATGGAGTAGGGGAGAGAGTCAGCAGAGAAAAGTACTGCGGGACCCACGTGAAAATTTTCTCCCTAAATATGGAGAGATTACGGGGAGAAAATGCCTCGACGATAATTTTTGTCATTTATTTTTCAAAACTACCCTTCGCTATTCCTTTTTCATGCCCTCCTCCCCATCAAATGGCTATACGAACTAGGTTATTTTTTTTATTTTGTTGCTGCAGAACTCCCCATTTTGACCCAAGGCTTTGATTTGCTCTTTCAACCATCACACTGTCTGAAAAGTATCTTCTTGTTCTCCTTGTCTTCTTCCTCCTCCTTGTCTTTCATTAATGCCAGTGTTTTTGTATTCTTTAGATGTGATAGGCTGATTATTGCTACATTTCATAAAACTGTTATAATTTTGTCCTGACATCCTCTAGAATGGAACCAAAAACTTGATTAAGTGTGAAAGTTGAAAGGGTTAATTTTTGCATTCATGTTTTGTTTTTATACCCATACGCCAACATTGAAAGACCAGGAAAAGGGAAAAATATGCCAACAGACAAAGATGGGGAAGAAGAAAAATATTTATGAGATAATCAATCCTTACATTTTCATCATGGGTTGTATTCATGGTCTGAGTATATAATTTTTGAGAAATTTGTAAAAACCCTTACTCCAACGTTATCCTGGTCTGTATACCAAAAAGTTTTGGCCTTACTGAAGATCAAAATTTCTTTTTCTTTGTTCCTATTGTTTCTCTAGCATGTTGTGCAATTTGAGACCATCAGTTTGCCCACTCCAAAAGAAGAGGCGTGCAACCGTCTTTTCCGGTGTTTCGACATCTAAATGCTTATTTATATCTTAATGACAATGGTCAGATGGTATGAACTGTTGGTAAACTTAACAATTTTTTCAAGCAGTATTGTATAAGCTATTTGAAACATGGCTAATTGGGAAACACTGATCATGGGTAGTAACATCTTTTAGGTGGTGGATGTGGCCCAGCGGGTCAAAAAGGACGCACCGCTATCTATATTTTAACCATCCTACGATTTAAATATTTTTTTTCGTAGCAAATTTGTATCCACTTTCTTTTAAATTATTTTGTTTAAATTTTGCAACATATGTTGTTACCTACTTGGCATAATTGTTCACGGGCAGCACACCTACAGTAATTTGGAAATCACAGAATTCCCAGATGATGTTGTAGAGGACATTTATGATTCTAACTTTGAAGTTAAGCATTTGATAAATTTTGGATTGACAACTGAAGGTTCAGGATTGAACCATTTAATTGAGGACTTGGAAAGACAGAGGAGTACCTATGTTGTATGTGTTATTTTTTTGATGTTGTATGTAATACAATTTTTAAAAGAAATGTCAGCTGTAGTGAATAAACCCATGAGGGTTAGTGATATCGATCGATACAATATGCGAAAACAGTTGATGATACGACTCGAAGATGAAAAAAATTGTTAGGATATTTTGCATATGGGCCTACAAGCTTTTCAAGAGTTATGTGAGAAATTTTGAAACACTGGGAGAATTAAAGACTCACGCTGGGTTATAGTTGAAGAACAAGTTGCCAAGTTCTTACACATTTTAGCCCATAATATTAAGACTAGGACAATTTGTTTTTATTTTTATTGTTCGGGAGAAACTATTAACCGCCACTTTCATAATGTTTTACATGCAGCGGTTTCGCTTGAGGTCGAGTTTCTTATGCAGCTTTCTGGATCAGAGGTTCCTGGCCAAATTTTTTATAATAGCAGATTTTACCCATACTTTAAGATATACAATAATATTTTTCCTTACACATTTTATATTTCATACACAATGAGTTATAAATTATATATGTTGCTTCTAAAACGATAGGATTGTGTTGGAGCTATACATGACACTCATGTTCGAGTAAAGGTGCCTAGAGAAAAAATTACTTAATTTTGAGGATGAAAAGATCATCCCACACAAAATGTGTTTGCTGTATGTTCATTTGATATGAAATTCTCTTATGTCTTAGCTGGTTAGGAAGGATTAACTTCTGATTTACAAATTTTAAAGAATGCTCTGTCTAAAGGAGATAAACTTATATTTCCCCAAGGTTTATATGTAACTATGGATTTATAATTTGTTGATTTAAATTGAGAGTTGCATCTCTTTTTCTTCTCTCTAATTTATTATTTCATTTACAGGAAAGTTTTATCTAGGAGATGCCGATTTTCCACTTATGTGTGGCCTTTTAACACCTTATAAAGGAGTTTGCTATCACTTGAAAGAATATTCTTCAAGGGCACCACAAAATCAAAAAGAAATTTTCAACCATCGACATGCCTCATTGCAGAATGTCATTGAACGAATATTCGGAGTATTGAAAAAAAGATTTTTGATTATAGCTAGTGGCATTGAACCATATTATTCCTTCCAGACAATGATTGATATTGTGATAGCTTGTTGTATATTTCAAAATTTTTTAATGGGAGTAGATCCTGATGAGAACCTAATCATTGAAGTTGATAGTGAATTACTACTTAACCTGCCTGATCATAGTGAGGACACTTCTAACCATGGTCAAGAGAAAGACTATAGACAAGGAGCAATTTTGAGAGATAGTATTGCGTGCCAAATGTGGCATGACTATCAGAGTGGATTATAATTTAAACTACATTAATTTATTTTATAAGTTAACTAGTGTTTGATTGAATGATGTATAATATTATTATTTGAGTTATTAAAGTATTTTATCGATGACATTGTTTGGTATATTTTGAATAATCTATTAAATGTCAACATCATATAAATTGGATTGTGCCTTTTCTGTTCAATTTTCATTCCATTTGGTTCTTTATGATATTGTATTTTATGCAGACATTCAACAATGGCCCCGAAATTAGTTAAGGACAATTTGCGTTGGACACATGAAATGGATGAAGCTTTTTTAGATACTTTACTAGAAGAGATGATGAAAGGGAATCATCCTGATGGCACATTCATAACATTTGTATATGATAACGTATTGTAAGTGCTGAGAACTTCATTTGGGCTGTATATAATGAAGCAACACTCGAAAAATTGAAAGAAGACTTTGTCCCAGCGATTCAGAGAGTTGTATGATTTATTTAATGGATTGAGTGGATTCTCATGAAGTCCTATTTCAAAAATGTTTGAAGCGGATACTCAAATTTGGAATGAATTGATTGAGGTATTTTTATCCACGTGAGTGCACTGTTAATGCTTGTTGTGCATGTTCACTTATATCTTGCTACTTTATTTACAATTTTGTGTCATTCATACTTATTTAGCGTATAACTTGATATATTTGTAGAATAAACCACAAGCAAGGAAGTGGATGAGTAGCCCAGTCTTACATTATAGTAAGTTGTATGAACTATTTAGTGCAGATAGAGCAACAAAAAAGTACATTCAGAGTGTTAAAGACAAGTTAAAACGCTGGGAGAAAGAGTGCATTAATTTAAATGACTCTGTTGAAGGGACGAATATGAATGATATAATAAGCGAAAGTGATTTCAACTGGGGATATGAGCCCACCAACTCAATAGCTAACATGGATTCATTCAGTCCAACAGGTGGCAACTCTAATCATTCTACGGGGATTGCATCCTTAAAGAGACAAAAGCATAAGAAAGTTATAAGTGAAGCTATTGAAGAAAAATATGAAAAAATCACCTCAGGGATTAAAGAGCTAGCTGAAGTCATGTGAGATGGTAATTCTCTACATGATAAATCAATATCTTTATTTGAAAAACAAGTGGTTGTTGCCGAGAAATAAGCTAAAATTACGGAGAAGGGCCTTGCAATACTTGAAAAAAGTAGGCCCTGTTATTACAGTGAAGAAGAGGTATGGGCAGAAGTTGAACAAATAGAAGCAAATGAGGAATATAAATTGCAATGTTATTTCTTTTTATGCAAGGAAGAAAAGAGTAAGTGGATCTTTTTTGGGGTTCTACGGCACATGCGATTGCAAACATTAATAGAAATGATGAGGGATGCTGGCATTTCGTAATTGAGAGGACCATGATAAAATGTTTCTTTCACTTTTGTTATATGGCCGTGGTGATACTAGACTTGTAATATGGTGCTGGATATTTGTGTCACCACTATTAGCTGAATTAATTGTTAGAATTTTGTTCAAAAATAGAATGTATCGAAGTTTAAGGCACGCTAGTGGCTATTTGTGGTTTATTGGAATGATTAGCAATGAAATTTTAGTCTTATCTATCATTATGTGCGAAAGATCCAAAATTCTGAATTTTGCATGTATATTTTTATCAAGGTGTCTAGTAACATTTCAGGAGGAAAAAAAATAAATTATTGTGTATTGAGTGGCTGTTAAATTCTGTCATATATGAGTATTTTAATTTGGTTTTGTGTTTCTAGTAAATTTACATGGTTTAGAAGTGGAGGATGGGAAAAAGAGGATAGGAAATTATGTATACATTACCATGTTTTACAAAAAAATTAAGGCCAACCACTCTCAAGAAAATATAACTTCTGATGATTGTATATTTGGTTAAGGGAATTTGCACAATGTATGCTAGAAATTATACACAATTGGTAGAGAAAAAGTTAAAATACTAAATAAAATGTTAAAAAAAATTTTAAAGGCAGTGAAAATATGCTGACAAAAATAAAACATACATTTCAGGATGCATAAAGGTTGCGTACTTAAAAGAAAAACAAAATAGAAAAAAAAAAGTTAGAATGACATATCTAATTTTTAGAAAAAATGTCAAGAAGTTTTAATGTTTGCGTGGGACACCGAAAAAAAAAAAGAACTAAAAAAAAAGTTAAAGAAATTAAAAAAAACTGAAAAAGAAGTTAAAAAATATAAAAAAATGTGAAAAAACAAAAATTAATCAAACCTACGTGGGTCAGACAAAAAATGCAGTGGGACAAGGATGGGTCCAACCTGGGTCCGACCAAATGCTGGTAGGACCTTGGTCTGACTGTAATGCAATCAACCAATAGGTTTGACTGCCTCACAGTCGAACAAGGACTCCAACCAGCCTTTGGTCGAACTCCTATCCAACTACCATGTAGTTGGACTTAGGGTTCAACCACGGTTTGGTCGGACTTCTGTCCGACTATCTTGCAGTCAGACCTTATTGCGGATAGTTTGACTGCAAGCGCAGTCAGACCATGAGGTCCGACTGTTCTATCTCCGTGCATCTTTTTTTTTCTCCCTTCTTTTCCTCTTCCTTTTTTTTCTCCTTTTTTTCCCTCTTCGTTGTTATACAAAGAATTTATTTTCTTCATTTTATTTTCATACAACGTTTTGTTTCTAAAAATTTCAAGTACTTTTGTTTTTTTTTTCTTAATTAAACCTATTTCTATTTCCAGTAATTTCTTCCTTTCCTTCTCTTTGGTATCACTTTCTAAAAAATGTATCAATAGATTTAATTTTTTTTCCCAAAATAAACAATGTCCTATTTTCTTTTTTCTTTTTGTTTCATTACTTAAGAACTTTATATATTTCTTAAGAAATTTATATATGCCGTTAAGGTTTTTTAAATTTAGCAGGATATGAATCAGTACAATATATTTACATCATATATATATAAGTGTTTGTACTAAAGTCGGATATACTAATACCGATATTAAGAGGGCAAATATATATATATATATATTTCATAAATATAAATATAAGTATATATGCGCATAAACATTAGGCTAAAACATTTATATTTTGTTATGCTAGCCATATCTCTACATTACTCTTCCTCGCTATCATCTCCTTCATCATCATCATCATCATCATCATCATCATCATCTCCATCTCTATCTAGAGATATTGTTGCGGCACCTGTTTTTCTTTGGGATGAATGTCTCCCCATTGGTTGTCCATAATTACTATGAGTTATTTGTTGGAGTTGGATTCGCAGTTCTTCAATCTATCTTTGTTGGTCTTGAAACATACTTTGATATGATTGCATAAAAATATTGATAAATTCATTACGTACATGTTTTGTATGTAATCTGAATGTGGATACGGGGTTAATTGACTTGAGGATGCTTATTGATTATAGGTGTACCTGTTTTAGAGTTTCCAAAAATTTTGCAAAATATGTTACCAAGCCCATAAACTGCACCTTTCTTTTTCCCACCAGCAGCGCTAATAAACAGATTCATGTCAGATGCATTATCACTTGAACTCTGGGTGGTATCTTTTTGTTTCATATATTCATCCTATGAAAAAAAATCAGATAATTAACAGCAAAATAAATGAACACATGAAATAAAACATGTAGATATATTTTTCATTTTGATACCTATATAGCTTTTGACTTTTCGTCCACCTATGCATGGGTAGACTTATGTTGATTAGTTTTTAAATAAACTTCAGAAAATGAAGGATCCCGTCCCAATTCACGCGCCTATGCAACAAAATAAGAAAAAATTAGTCTAAGCATGCCACATACAAAGTATAAAATAAATACAGTATCTATATACCAATTCTCTAGCATGTTCTTCTATCAATGTAGAACCTCTTATGTGCAAAGAAGCACTGGCTTGATTCTTCTTTTTTTGTTCATTGTTAGAACGAAATCCTTCGAAATCCCAATACCCACAAAGGTCGTCCCAGATGGATTGTTTAATCTATTCTGGTCGTTTGCACGTATCATGTACATGTCCAATTATATCCTTCAATCGAGTTTTTACTCGATTTTTCCAGTTTGCCTAGATATCATGATGATGTCTCAGTTCCCAGCAATAAAGTTTCTTACAAACCATAAGGGATGCCAATAGCAATTATAATACTTGCAAGTTATTTTGTTGGTGCAAGTTATTTTGTTGTTATTTGCAATGTAACAAAGAGTAAAATGACACCTGAAATTCATGAAACCAGAGGTATTGATATTCTGGCGGCACTTCAGTCCAGCAATTCCATGGTCCATCATATTTATTCTTAAAAGTCTTTGCAATAGCAGCACAGATGTCTTTATCATTTGGGGTAAATATACAAATATAGGAAATAATGAAAAAGATTATCAACAAATATTATCATACAGATAATATTTTTAGAACAAATAGTGAAACAAAATAATGAACCCTATGCCATTAGGTCTAATCAGCATTGGCATAGGTTGATCTTAGTCATTGGAGTGTTCATTGGATTGCTCATTATGAGGATTGTTAGACTCTTGTTGAAAGTCTCGCGAGGTTGGCTATGTTTCTTCTCCAGCATTAGATGATTCTGGTTGTGACAAATTACTTCGTTGTTCTTTGGCACCTTCTAGAAGACATCCTGTAATGAAATAGATGCCATTTACTACATGCATATTTCGCAAGTTTGAATATAAATATAACATCACAAGCTTCCCTTCTTACCTTGTGAACTCTGCAGAACTTTGTGAATGTTGTCCTGAGTGACTCCTTCTTTGGTGAATGTGTTGGGGTTAAGTAAAATGTTATGGGGGAAATATATAAAAAGTTGTTATCTATAGGAAATAAAGATATTTAAATATATATGTGTCTATATCTGTGTACGTGTGTCATTGTAGATGGTGTGATTATATGTGGAGGAGAATGACATGTGGGACTAACTGACAAAAGTAAATATAAACATGGAAGAAAAAGTAATGACACATGGTTTTAATGGTACATGATTTTATATAGGCAAAAGTACAAATCAAGTAGGCCAGAAAGATTCCATCAATTGACATATAATGTCAATATCATGTGGGATGCAATAAATATGCATAATATTGCACCTATGTTGATAGATGATGGGGATTAAATTAAAAAAGATGTGGATGTGCTAGTAGCAGAAAATGTAGTTGTCCACTTTATATTACAATAATTATAGCACACATTTATACACTGGAACAAAACAAAACGTGTAGATCTTGTATGTTCAACAATTGAACGTCTACAACCATAAACTTGGCTATTATTATTATTATTATTATTTTGAACTTGAAGCTTTATGCTTCTGATAGTATTTGTGAATTTGACATTGCATGTCAAATATTGCATTTTCATTGGCTTGCATTTGCATCTTAAAATCTTTTAACTTGTACTCAATATCGGGATGTAGTCGACCTTGTGGACCTTGTGGGTATATGACCCCTACCACTTGGATATGATAATGATAGGAATTCATTTTTTTGTCAATAGTGATAACCGAAAGGTTGTTCCTCTTCTACTTTATGTGCAATACTTCCTAAGCCATACATGAAGCCTCCACTTTTTTTTCCTCCAGCAGCTATTGTCCATAGAGTAAGCTCATTTGCTAGTGAAAAATTTTGTGCATTGGCAGCATTTGCAATGTTGGTTTTAAGTCTTGCATATTCATTCTTAACCAAAACAAGAAAAAAATTATATAACAGTGAGATATATATATATATATATATGTGTAAGAGCGTTTCATATAAAGGAGTACAAAGTTAGCAGACTTACAAAAGTTTTTTCAAATTTTTTATCCACCTAAAGACCAGAGGCTAGATTTTGATGTGTTCGGATGTGGAGTTCTACTAGAGTTATAGGCCTACTGAAGTCTTCAGCCAGAGTTGCAGCATGATCATGATTAGTGAATGAAATATTACCACTAGTGTGAAGGGATGGGCCGTCTACTGAGGGAAGCTCTATTTTGTTTTGCATGTTCACTTCTTCGTCTAAATTCTATCTTATTCCAATAAGCACATAAATTATTCCATATATGTTCATTTATCCAAATAGGCCTCTTCCCTTTATTTCGAACATAACAGATCAAATCTTTTAAGTAATTTCTTGTGCGATCTTTAAAGTTCTTGTAAATTTGGCAATGATCCTTTATTGCCTAAACATAATATTTTTGACAATGATACCCAAAAATATTTATCAAATCATGTGCTTTAATGAAACAGGGCTAACAAATTTTTCATTGTGTTCAATTGAACTTTACTTGAAATTCTTTGAACCATAATTGTTTCACGGTTTCAAGAACTTCCTTCCATGAATTATAAGGTCTTAGATAATTATGCTTCATCACCACCACTATATACTCGACGATGTCATTTTCATTGGGTGCAAATCTAATTAATGCAGATGTAAAAACAATGTAAAATGAATTTATAGCCATTAAAATATTTTGAATGAGAATTCATACCCAGTTTCACTAATGGGATGAATAAGTTGTTTCCCTATATCTACTTCGGCTTGAATATGAGAATACAAGACTTCTTCATATGCTTTACCTATCTACACAAAAGCAGGAGGAAAAAGGAAAGCATGTAGAATATACATCCTCCGTAGTTCAAACATTATATAGATGAATTTAGTGTAGTTTCAGTGAAATTATATAGATGAACTTACTATAATTTCTGTGTGAAAGGTAAGCCTCACAAAACAATGATGTTCATACATGCATGATCTATCAGCAAAATGAAGTTCAAATACATTGATCATAGCTTCATGTCAGTTACTACAGCCATTTCACTATAACTTCTCAATGATCCTCTCATCCCTATCTATGCATATAAGGTCACTTCTAAATTTTTGTTACTTCAAACAGGAAGGATAGGATAAAGACAAAGTACCTTGCATACACATGTCCATCTTATAGCTCTTCGCGTGAAGCTATAAGGGATACAGATGAATTAGTTGGCACCCAAATGAGGACAAAGCCAAAGGAAATTTGTCATCTATGTGAAGAAGATAAGCTTACGATGATAAAGAGATGAAGACGGAAAATCTTGCCACATGATAAGGGAAGGGATGAGGACGACATGTGAGGTCACACAAGTGAGGACAAAGGAATTGAAAATCTTTTTGGCTAGCCACGTGAATGCATTGTAGGGATGGAGATCAACACTTGCTTTATCAGATGAGGACAAATCAAGGTTCAACTCTTCTTATTTGTTTATATATATATTTATATATTTCTTTATGTGGATAAATAAATAATAATATTTGTATTATAATAATTTTTAAAGTGATAAATAACATTTTTTTCACTAAATAATATATAATTCTAAAAATATAATTATATATAGACATATTTTTATTTAGCTAAAATAATTACGTAGATGAAACAGAATTTGTTTTTATGAGAGTGAATAAACAAAAACATACGTACCGGATTGATATGAAATCATTCATTATGATTATAATATTTTTTTCATTCAATTGAGGGAAAGATTATACTTATTTTGTTATACTGGCAACATCATTTTTATATTTTGGATTACTCGTTTAAGAAATTTTTCTAAAATTTTAAAAATTAAAAAATATGTAGACACTGTAGGGTCAAATTCGGACGATTGCATTCATATACATACACACATCCATGTGTTTTGTATTGTATTGTTAGGCAAGTCATTGCGGGATATTATCTGAGGGTAAGATTGTCTAGAAGAATAGTTACAAACTTTTCCTTTCTCCCATTTCCCTGCGTCCCATCCAAATAGGGGAAGAGAACCTTCTTTCTCCGCCCCTTTCTCTCCTCCCACTTTTCTCCTCCTCTATCCAAACGAAGCGTTAGTTTATGTAAACAGTTGGACCACTCATTCCTTCTTGCTTCTAGAATCTTTCTCTTCTTTTCTTGGCGTCATTTTTAGCTACTATGCACAGAGAGAAGGCAGCTCAATATTGTATAGCAACAGAAGCTAAATTTCCTCTTATTTGGTCCCTTCCACATCATGTTTTCCATCTTAATAAGCACAAGTGTTATTTTTGGTTTGTGATTTCAAATTTTCTATGCCTACGGTTAGTAAACTCTTCCCTCATCTCTAGCTTATCGATTCGGTCTTCGTCATTTTTTTTATTATTTGAAATTGAGCTCTTCGGGTCTCAATTATGCTTTGTGCTTATGCTATTTTGTTCGGTTTATTTTTGGAAAATATTTTTGGCCATAACTTCTTTAACCTAGGTGCTATTAAGTTCTTCCAAGGTAGGCTATTCCATTCCCTTCTTTTCTTTTATTATTTCTTTTCGACAGTGACTCTAATTCTTTGAGGTCTAATAACTACTACAACTCAGAGCATTTTCAACATTTGAAAATTTTTTCTTTGGTAGCCTTATTCTTTCTGTAGTAGGTTAGTGTGAGGCTTTGGTGGGATTGTAGGTTTAGGTGATTGCTAAGTGAATTGAGACTTAAAAATTAGTGGTAAGCAATTGTTATTTCCTTTGATGGTTTACCTTGCATGGATCCAACAAAACTTTAGCTAGTCTATTAACTAAGTGTAGTAGGTATGCTCCATGAATTGAGGTTTGGTGATTATTGGGTAGCTTAACTCACTTGATCCATTGGGATATGATCGAGGGGTTATATGAATTAATTAGTTTAGGTGCCAAAATTAAACCATTCAATGAGAAAGTATTAAGGTTAGAAATGGATGATTTGAACTTGAGATTAATTTAAGCACAAAAGTCATAAAGGATAATGTTTTATACTTGATAAAGTAGCTTGATTGATATAGTAGAATTAAGTTGAGAAATTACAATAGTTTTAATTAGGGTGGAAATAAAAGTAGATCACTTGATGCGTTCGATAGTTGCTAAATTAGGAATGGAATTATTCTTAGAATTAGGGAGATTATTACTAACCGCAAGACCTTAGTTGCGAGGGGAAAAAAAATTTAGTTAACATAACTTATATAAATTAATAACTAACTAGTAATGATGTTCATATTGTAGGCACCTTTGGAATGTTTTGAAGCTAGCTCTAGTTAGGTGATAGTTGGGGAAGATGGTAGGAATATCTTAGCAACATTTAAATGGTGAGTAGACCATAAAGCATGATATATTTTAAACATTCTTTTGATTTTACTTCCTGTGTTTTTGTCTGAAATCTGCTTGTCTGTGGGATGAGCATCCTAGGTAGTGATTTATTGTATATATTATTATCACTATATGTTTCAAACTATGATATGCCATATATTTGCTTGTGTTATTAAATAGATATGAATTGGTATTGAGTAAACGTGTTACATTGGGAAATTCTACCAACAATAATTTTCCTCATTATGTTTTTATAAGTTTGCTTAAATATTTTATGATTAAGAAATACTGTATTATTATTTGTGGAATTTTATTATGGATTAGTTATTTGGAAGGTTTCAGTATATGAATTCTACTTAGTTTATGGTATCATATATAAGGAAAGACCATGTAGAATGCTGGTTGCTAACATCAATTTTGTTAGCTCTCGGTACACCCGGAATATGGCCACATAGTTTTTGTGACTAAGTACCTTATGGGTATTATGTTAAATGCTCTCTGAATATTTACGGATTGTAAGGATGGTGGTATGCAAGGACAGTGGTAGCAATCCTGCCTGTGATTTCCGCCTATGGTATTATGTTAGGAGTTATGAATGGATTTTTCTATTGTAATGTTAGGTTAAATCATTTTCAAATTAAGTATTATTTATCTATTATTATTTTCTTTTATGCTTCTTTAAATTATGTTTTGATTTATGATCAGTTACTACATTTTGATTTTGTAGTTTATCAAGTTTGTAATGAAAAATAAGCTTTCCATTAAACTAAAATTTAAGCTTAATTAAATTGATTGCTTATGTATTTTATAATTTTCTCCTTTTATTACTGTTTGTCAAATGTCATTATTATTTAGTTTTCATATTTTTGTATCATTAATGAATATTGACATATCATTATTAAAGTAAGGTATGTTTATCCACCATTACTTTTGTTATTTTCTTGCCACCTTATACCCAAACTAAAACCTATTTTCACTTAGAAAAAAATCCATGCTAGCTCGTCCCTTTAACTATTATACTTTATTTTCTACTCACTAAATACCACGACTCATTCTATTAATTATTTTGTAGATATTGGAATTGTGTTCAAATACTCCTTTAGCCTAGCTACGGGGCATTGTTAATGGAAAGCCAGCAATTAACTAGTTGAGTATTGATGGTTAATTGTCTTTGGTGTATGCATATGCTTATACTTTAATGTCAACTCCAAAGTCTACAAGCAAGATCCTTGTCTTGTTGGCCATGTTTCGTTATTGATTAGAAAATGAGTGCAGAGCTCTCTGTTGTTTATAACTAGCATTTGTTGTTTATAGATAATTTAAAATGTCTTAAATTCAAGAAAAATTCTATTGAATTTTCTATGACAAGCTAAATATGACTTGATATAATTAGAAGAAGAAATGTAAACTTTGAATTCATATTAAATAAACATATTTTTACAGAGTTGTACTTTGTATTAGTGATTGAAATTTAATAAGGATTCTTGGTTTGTTGTTAAGCTTATGGATGTAGGTTTTCTCATATTCTATGCCGATCATGTTCTGATCAAGGGGGTGACACTTGATTTATAAAAATTTTTGAAAAATAGATATGAATATTTTTTTATAATTAAAGATTATATAAATTAAATTTTTATAATATATATATATATATATATATATGGATATTCAATTCTACAATTTAGAGAAGCCTAAAGCAAGGGCTATAGCAACCGTACCCTTCAGCCACCTCTGATAAGCAGACTTATTGTCAAATGGATATTTAATCAATGCCATCAACACTAATTGGTAATAAAAGGCTATGTAGACTGGCCACCGAAAAAAAAAAGGCTATATAGACTTTCAAGGTATTAATGTGGATAAGCATAATCTTTTATATAAATAAATCTCGAAATTATAAAAATCAAGTTTATTGAAAAAAAAGGTAAAATTTAACTGTAATTTTTTAAATGTTTACCATAAAAGTTAAGGTGAAATTTGATATGTAAATAACTATATTATTATTATTTTTAAGTATTTGAAATTTTCTTTTGAAATTCTATTAATCAAACCAATTTTAAAAGTAATTTGAATCCTCTAAAATATAAATTTAATGAAGTACCTCTGAAAGAGGAAAAGAACAATTCGAGGAATAGGATGCGTGTAAGGTTTATTTCTTTTATTTTCACATATTATTTTTTTTAATCTTTTTTTCATTTCAAAGGCATTTTACAACTTTCACATTTAAAAGGATTCAAATTCTTTTATAAAAGGATTTTTTTTCTTTTCAGCTATATTGGATATGAGGAGATTGAATCCTCAAAAAAAAAAAAATTTCAGTAAATTTTTTGTAAAGTTACAGAAAAAAAGAAAAAGGAAGAAAAAGTGGGAGAGAGAAAAAAGGGGGATGGATATGACTCTGATGTCTTTGCATTCGAATTGGATCCTCTCCATTGCGACTCACCAATTGCACTATCAATTGCGCAAATTGTGACTGTTCTTTGCATTGCGTGGCTCAAATTGTGACATGTCAGGGATGATTGGAAATGAACATTTAAAGGAAAAAAAAATCCAAAAATTTTTCAGAAAGAAAAAAAGAAATTGTAAAAGAGGTTTCTGACTTACTTTTTAACACTTTAATTGACGTTATATCAGGGTTTGTATTTTTTTTTTATTTTTTATTTTTATAAACTACTATATTCATTCTTAAAATATTATTGCAAGTGATTTAATTTTTAAATTAATAATCATTATATTTATCTTAAAAATTTTAAAACACATCAAATAGAAAGCAACTACAAATATTCAATTTAGATAATTTTTTCTCAACAAACAAAATATTTTTTCAAGAAAAAAGATTCCATTTTGAAACATATAAAACAACATTTGTTAGTATTTAATTAATATAATTAACATCAAATCCATTGGATATATTTTTTAATAGTGATAATTAAATTAAAAAGGAATAATTAAAAGAAAAAATTATGTTTAAGAACCAAAAAATGAAAAAAAATTATTTTTAAAGACTTTTACCATTAAGTTCAACTAATTGTTACTAAACTCAATAGTAATCATCCTAAAATAAATGGTAACAGGTCTTTAAGAATAATTTTTTTTATTTTTTAGTTTTTTATTATAATTCTCCCTAATTAAAAAATAGGACAAGTTAAATTGTTTTGGCATTCTAGGACAATAGTTCAATATTTTCTTTAAAAAGTTAAAGTTAGCATATTACCTGGTATCAACCATAATTTTTGTAAGATTATCTATTATTGTGTCTATGAATTAAATTAAAAAAGAATAATTAAAAAAAAGGGACAAGTTAAATTGTTTTGGCATTCTAGGACAATAGTTTAGTATTTTCTTAAGAAAGTTAAAGTTAGCATATTACCCTCAATGAACCACAATTTTTGAAAGATTGTCTATTATTGTGTGTATTTTTTTATTATTTCTTTTTCATTTAATTGTTAATATTAAAAAATATATCCAATGGGTTTGATATTAATTCTATTAATTAAATACTAACAAATGTTGTTTTATGTGTTTCAAAATGGAATCTTTTTCCTTGAAAATTTTTTTTTCGTTGTTGATGAAAAGTTATCTCGATTAAATATTTGCAGTTACTTTCTATTTGATGTGTTTTACAAATTTTAAGACGAATATAATAGTTTATGAAAATAAAAAATAAAATAGAAAAAAGAAAATACAAACCCTATGTAACGTCAATTAAAGTATCAAAAAGTAAGGTAGAAACTTCTTTCAGGATTTTATTTTTTTTGCTGAAAAAGTTTTGGATTTCTTTCCCCATAAATGTTCATTTCCAATCATCCTTGACGTGTCACACATTGACCCACGCGATGTGAGGAAAGGTCACGATTTGCGCAATTGACGAGGTGCAATGGAGAGGATCCTATTCCTGCATATGGACTCTTGATGACAATCCTAATGTTATTTGCTGGAATGTCACATGGGGGCAAGATTCTTTGCAATTACTACTTTTTTCACAAAGGAGAGAGAGACAGAGAGAGGAAGAGGGAGTGAATTGGATTAATCAAATTATTAGGACATTATTATTTGAAATTATTATATTTTAAAAGATTAAGATAATGAATTATTATTTGATAATTAATATCGATTTTAAATTTTTAAAATTTAAGATGAATTATCATATCTTATCCATTTAAAGGTAGAATATCTGCATGATTTATTATATCCTATTTTATCAATTTAAAGATAAGTTACCAATATCTTATTAGATATCTTCCTAGTAGACATAAATAAGAGATTAGCATAACATCTAAACCCTAGCCCAAAAGAAAAAAGAGAAAATATACAAAGTGAGAGAGTGACACCTCTTCTAAGAAGGGATAGAAAATTTGAAGATCCACTTTTGCTGAAACTTGGAATAAACTGCTGTTTGCGAATTTGGATATCTTCTAATTGTCATGTATTTACAAATTTTGATAATAGCAATATAATGAAAAGAGACTTACCAGGAGTACAGAAAGGAGCCAAGTTCTGCTTTAAACCCCCTATGTTTAAGTTAAAAATTGATTTAAACAAAATTCGAAACAAGGTTAAAAAAAAAAATAACACACTTAGATTTAAGGTTGGTCCACTGTTTATACCAAACAGGGTGATTACTGGAATAGTTATAAATAGTGGCCAAAAGCTTGTAAATTACTCTATGTTGAATAGAGGCGATGCCACGTTCAAACGGAATCTAATCGTTAGAGGGTACGTGCTATTGCTTAATAATGAGGTGTGTCCAAAAGTTAATCCTAGGTGTGTCTAAAAGTTAATCTTGAGTCTTAACTCACCAAACTTGATAATGGACTTATAGGCTAGGGTCAAAATTGCGTTTATTATTTGTAATTTTCTTTCAAATTTTCTAAACTTATTTGATTTTACCAGTACAGTGGATCTCTCAAATTCAATTATCCAAAAGACCATTGTACATTGCACCATAAGTCTGGGATTGGATTTTAATCGAGTTCGATGCCAGGTTAAATTTTAAATAAATTTAAAAATTAAAATTTGTTATTCGAATTAATATTAAGTAAGGTCAAATTATTAATAAATCATTTATTTTTTTAATTTATTATAAAAATTATAAAATAATTTAAAATTTTTATAAAATTACATTTTATATTTAAAAAAATTAAAATTTTTATATAAATTTTTATAAAATTTTTTTATTAAAATTATTGAATAAGCCATACTAGCCCTTTGATATAGCGAACTTAGTTGTGTAATTCCACTTGATCTGACTTGACAAGACTAGGCATACCAAACGTTCCAAGTTCGTACACACTCCTAGCTAATATCATGATAAAGACCCATCAACCAGGATTACACAACTCACAGCAATCAACAGCATCATTAACTGATCTAATCTTATTAAAATTTAAATAGATATTTAATGAGATTAATCAATATTTCTTGTTTTGCTCCGAAGTATAATATATATATATATATAATACTAATGTAAAATATGACTCTTTTAAGAATTATTCATCATTTAAATAATATTAGATTATGTTTATAATTTACACATTATCCCATATGTAATGGTTGAGTGTAAATCTTTGCCAAGAAAAACGGTGCGAACATTATTGTTCATTTATTATTATCAAGAAAAAAATAATTTTCTTTTTTAATTTTGTGGTCCTATCTTTGCGCTTATTACGTGGGGTCAATTTCATACTCAGCAAGGGTGACAGTGATAGTGTAAGTTCCACTTGATGACGTGTCACACTTGTTCAATCATCACCACATCCAGCGGAGCCAAGATTGGGGTCAGTGGGGCAAAAAAAAAAAAATTTATTGGGCAAATTATATTTATAGAGTAATGTAAATATTATTTTATTTAATAATATATTAAAAAATTTTGTAATATTTAGAAAAATGATATTTACAAAACATGATTCAAATGTGAAGAAACAGAACAAGATTAAAAAAAACATATACGATGAAGAAATTGAAAATAGAACAAGTATCAGGTCGGGGACAATAAAAGTGAGGGAGAAAAAACACGATTTAAAATTTAATTAAAGTTAAGAACAATTTAAAAAAAAGAAAAAATGAGAAAAAAAAAGAAAAGTGGGAAGAAACTAAAAAAGGAGAATAAAAATAGAAAAAAATGAAGGGAAAGATTAAAAAACAAATTATATGTATAGGTTTATTGGATTCAAATTAAAATATTTAATAATAAAAAAACAAATATATCATTCTAGGTCCGATGGACATTTGTCTACCCTCAACAGGTCATTATTGGGCTTACATCACATCTTTAGATTATATTTGGTAGAATAAAAAAGTTATTAAAAAAATAAAAAGAAATTAAAAGTAAAAATAAAAATTTTAAACTTAAAATCATGTTTAGCATAATATGAAAAAATATAAATACTATTTTATCTTAATTTATTAAATAAAATAAAATAAAATAAATAACTAAAAAGATCACTGAAGCCAGGATCAGGAAAGCTCCAGAAGACGTAGGACCAAAATCAGGACAGATTGAGACGCGGCATTGGGGGGTTAACTGAGGTAGGACCCACTCATGTTTCTGTCTTCCTTTAACCTATCTTCCCGGATCAGCTGAACCGGTCAACTTGAATTCTTTACGAGTTGGAATTCCTATCATTACTATTCATTGTTCTATCAAAGCTCTATAAATCTAACAATTCGTTCGGAACTCTAAATCAAACATACATATCACTCATTTCTTATTCCTCCCTTCAATTTTCTACTCTTAATGGCACACTCAGAGGAATTCCATTGCCAGTCCAAGCTTCTCAGCAACGAAGAGAATAATCAACCACTGAAGCAACAGCCACCAGAAATAGACGAAGAAGAAGAGAACTTCTCCTACGCGATGCAGCTGGCGACTTCTACTGTGATTTCCATGGCCATGCAAACGGCGACGGAGCTTGGCGTCTTCGACATCATCCACAGAGCCGGTCCCAGCGCTAGGCTATCCGCGGCGGAGATCGCGTCGCAGCTCTCTTGCAAGAACTCCGAAGCGCCTTCCGCGCTGGATCGTCTCCTCCGACTTCTGGCGTGTCACTCTGTGCTTTACTGTTCCGTCGTCGCCGACGAACATCTAGGGCGGGGATGTTTCTCGCGGTTGTACGGCCTCGCACCGGTGGCCAAATTCTTTGCCCGAAATGCAGATGGTGTGTCGTTGGGCCCCCTCATTGCGTTGATTCAAGATGAGGTCTTCCTCAACAGCTGGTTAGTCTGTCTTTTTCCCCTCAATTTCCCACTTTTTTTAATTTTGAAAATAAATAAAAAAATTATTCAAATTTAGATAATAAACTTTTTTACTTTAACATATTTAAAAGTAGATTCTTTACGTGAAACTGCTTACATGCATTTTTTATTTTTATTATCAAAATTTTTTATTAACATATGATAAATATATAATTTTTTAATAATGTCATAATAAGAGTATACTTTGTATAAACAAATTTATAGATACTTAATTAAACTATATATTTGTTACAGTATTAAAAAATTCTGTACATATTATATTTTAATTGAAAATTTTGATAATAAAAATATAAATAACTATATCTAAATTTAATTCTTATATATTTAAGAAGAATTATATATATGTGTGTGTAAAATAATTAAAAGATGAAAGAAAACTTGTGAAATGTAATAGGAAGGGTTTTTTTTTTGTGGGTACATTCTTCTTTTATTTTTTTTGTTTAAATCCTTAAAATAATTTATTGTCTAAGCAAAAATTACAAATTATAAATTACATGTTAAAATTTAAAAAAAATAAAAAACATGTCACATGCTTTTCTATATGTGTTAATACAAAATCCTATATAATGATATTACTGCATTCACGTTTTTTAGGTCCCAACTGAAAGATGCAATATTGGAAGGTGGTATTGCTTTCAATAGGGTCCATGGCTCACATGCTTTTGAGTATCCAAGCTTGGACTCGAGGTTCAACGAGGTTTTTAACAAGGCAATGATAAATCAAACCACTATAGTTGTGAAGAAGATTCTTGAATCCTACAAAGGTTTCGGCGATATCAGTAGACTTGTGGATGTTGGCGGTGGTCTCGGGGTTACTCTCAACTTGATCACTTCCAAATACCCTCATATTAAGGGAATCAATTTCGACTTGCCTCATGTCATACAACATGCTCCTCCTTATCCTGGTATGACCTTTACTTCCTATTATGATCCAATCTCACACTTCAATTTTGTATTATATCAACTTTGCATCATTATTTAACTTCATTGTCTTGATGGCAAAAAAGAAAAAAAACTTTGTTGCGTTGCGTGTCGAATTCCACTAAATTTGAGCTGTACTTAAAAATAAAAAAAGAAAATCATAAATAAGTTAACTCTTGGCCTAATTAGACAAGCTTACTCAAAAGTTTATAAAATATTTTAATATTAGAACATTTTAAAGCTACTAAATTATATATCATTTCTTTTTTAATATATATATATACACACACACTTATTTTACAAAAATATTTTATAATTAGGTCAGATGAGCTGGGCTCCACTAAACCTTCCCTTTTATTGAATAAGTTAAAGGTAGTTACAGATTTTCAGAAAAATTCATATGGTGTTCAAAGATTCGGTTTGGTTCGATTTTGAATCAAAACTAAATTGAACTAATTTAATATTTTATTAGACCTTATCGGTTTTAAATTTTAATCGGTTTGGTTCAGTTTTTGTTTAATTTGGTTCAGTTTAATCCAATTTGGTTCATGTTTTTTTTTGGCTTAAAAGTAATTTTTTTTTAAAAAATTTATTCTTTATAATATATAAAATTTAATTTCTAATATCTTGCTTCTTTTAAAATTTTGACTAATAATAATTTTAAAATAATTTATTATTTTTATCTCTTTTTTTTTTGCTTAAAAAATTTTATACATCCACAAAAAAATTTTAAAAAATGAAAAAAAAATAAGAGCAATATCTTATAATAAAATAGTATAAATAATTTATATATTTCTTGAACCACATAAAGAATGTAGTTTTAATACACGTTTAATTGATAAAAGATCTTATTAATCTAAAAAAAATAAAATATTAAATTTTAATTAATTACAAATTTAATGATTCGGTGAACTAAATATAAAAAAAATTGACAATTTAACTAATTTAATCGATTCTATAATTATAAAATTTAAATTAAATTAATTTTTAATTAATTTTATTTAATTTTTAAAGATTTAATTTGATTTAATTGATTTGGTTCGATACGATAAAATTCTTTTTCTTCATGCCGACACTTTCGGTCCGCACTTTGCTTGAGCAGATGATATTCCATGATCGGTAGTTACAGATTTTAGATTATATTGAATAAGCATATATTGGCGAGATTCCGAATTTGGGATTTTAGACCAAATATTATATATTTCATAAGAAATATATAATATCTAAACCTTCCCCTTTATTGAATAAGTCAGAGGTAGTTACAGATTTTCAGAAAAGCTTCTATCATAAAATTCTCTTTTTTCCTATGCCGACACTTTCGATCCGCACTATGCTCGAGCAGATGATACTCCATGATCGGTAGTTACAGATTTTAGATTATATTGAATAAGCATATATTGGCGCGATTCCGAATTTGGGATTTTAGACCAAATATTATATATTTTATAAGAACTATATAATATCTAAACCTTCCCCTTTATTGAATAAGTTAAAGGTCGTTACAGATTTTAGATTATATTGAATAAGCATATATTGACGCGATTCCGAATTTGGGATTTTAGACCAGATATTATATATTTCATAAGAAGGTAATACTCAAAATGTAAAGAACTTTTTAGGATTGTGTAATTTATTTTTTTAACCTTAAAATTGACTATAAATTTTTAGATTTTTAATTTTGTGTAATATAATTTTCTAAATTTTTTCATTTGAAACTCTAATAGTACTTGCTTATATAGGCTTAAAAGAGACTAAATCTAACCTATCATCTTTAAGTGACAGATAACGATTTTTTTTAATTTCAAAAACGTGGAAGAAAATTAAAAAAGAATCATTGTTTAGCACTTGGAATTATGGATCAGATTTTTTTGTATTGTATCAACTTTGCATCATTATTAAACTTCATTGCGTTGATGGCCCAAAGAAAAGAAAAAAAAAACTTTATTACGTCGCAGGTCAGGTTCCACTAAATTCGAGCTGTACTTAAAAATAAAAAAAATCATAAACAAGCTAATTCTTGGCCTAATTAGACAAGCTTATTCAAAAGTTTATAAAATATTTTAATTTTAGAGCATTTTAAAGCTACTAAATTATATATTTTTTCTTTTTTAATATATATCTATATACATTTTACAAAAATATTTTATAATTAGGTCAGCTGAGAGAGGCTCCACTAAACCTTCCCCTTTATTGAATAGGTTAAAGGTGGTTACAGATTATCAGAAAAGCTCCTACCATAAAATTCCCCTTTTTCCTTTGCCGACAGTTCTTAGTATGCTTATGCAGATGATACTTCATGATCGGTAGTTACAGATTTTAGATTATATTGCATAAGCATATATTGACGCGATTCCGAACTTGCGATTTTAGACCAGATATTATATATTTTATAAGATCAATACTCAAAATATAAAGAATTTTTTAGGATTGTGTAATTTATTTTTTTAACCTTAAAATTGACTATAAATTTTTAGATTTTTAATTTTGTGTAATATAGTTTTCTAAATTTTTTCGTTTGAAACTCTAATAGGACTTGCTTATAGGCTTAAAAGAGACTAAATCTAACCTATCATGTTTAAGTGACAAATAAGATTTTTGTAAAAAAAATTAATGTGGAAGAAAATAAAAAAAAAAGAATCATTTTTTACCACTTGGTTCTATAGATTAGATTTTTTTTTTTTGGGGATGATTTAACGTTTTTCACTATACATAAACAATGAAGTAGTGTAAGGATTTTGAACAGTTAAGTGTTTGGATAGGATTAGTTTACATATTAAAAGCTTGAAGGTTTTATGGTTAACTTTTAGAGGAATAAATTATAAAAATCAATAGATTATTTTTATTTTAGTCTTATAAGAGTTTAACTAATACTTTTTCATAGATAATAATTCACTTTATTGCATAGAAATAAATACATAATAATTCAATTTACATTTTATAAATAAATAATAACAAATTTAAATTTTACTAAGATATTCGCTATAGTAAGATCTTTTGCAATTTTCAAATAGCTTTTCACTGCTTTAATTGCAAGTGTGCAACCATATGTTGAGTGTAGGAATGGAAAAATAAAATATTTTTAAAAGGTTAAGTTTCACATTATTCAAATTAACAAAGTTTTGGATATAAAAAAAGTTAAGAAAGGAGGTGGACTTACGCGCACAAAAGTGGATTAAATTAGGCTTAACTCAATCAAAATTCACCTATTTTTTTCCTATTTCTTTAGTCTCTAATGTTCCTCTTATTACATTACTAACGTTCTTATTTTAATTTTTAAGCGTTCACAAATATGTTTTTTTTTAATTTTTGAATGTTCAACTCCTTACCTATGTGTGTGTGTATATATATATATATATATATATATATATATATAATTTATAATTTTTATACTCTTGTTTGAGTCTTTTTTTTTTACTTTTTCTTGCCGTTATATATTTCTAAACTTATATCAAGAAGAATCTATTTTATTTTTGATAATATCCATAAACATAGAATAATTTTTAAAGACAACATCCTATTATGTGATTTAAATTTAATGAAATTTCCCTGCCTACACCATCTTACATTTTTCATTTTCTAACACAACATAAAAAATCAATGCAGAAAGGTAGTCACAGATTGTTAGAAAGCTCCGATCATAAAATCACCTTTTTTCCTATGCTTTTTCCATGTTGTGACAATTTTAAAGTTGAAGCTTAGTTATTGGTGAGTTTCATGTGGTACCAAACATTGATTGTAATGTTGCTGGAATGGAACACGTGGGTGGCTATATGTTTGAAAATGTACCTAAAGAAGATGCCAATTTAAGACAATGTTATGAATAAAGATTCAGGGTCAAGGACAATTTTAACGCCATATTATATTGCATTAAAGGTCAGCCGTGGGTCTCACATTTTTTACAATTACCATTTTCTATTGGACCGTCAAGTCAATGTTTTGGTGCCGAAGACAAACACAGAACTAACCTAAACTATATTTTTTCTTTTTGCTGAACTTGACTAGATCGAAAACCCATGATTAAATCTATTACGATGTATCTTAAATTTGTAAATCACCTGATGTTGCAGGAGTGGAACACGTGGGAGGAGATATGTTTGAAAGTGTGCCTAAAGGAGATGCCATCTTTATGAAGGTGGGTTGTTATTTAAGACTGTTAATTGTGATGCCCTAGGGAAACGTCCAATCATTAACAATGAGAGGTTCATTAATGATGGCTTTGTTGGGCTGATTTTTGTAGTGGATTCTTCATGATTGGAGCGATGAACAGTGCTTGAAGCTGTTGAAGAACTGCTATAATGCCATTCCTGATGATGGAAAGGTGATAGTGGTGGACGCAGTCTTTCCCATAATACCAGAGACTTCTGCTGCAACGAAGAGCACTTCCCAACTTGATGTGCTTATGTTGACTCAGAACCCAGGAGGCAAAGAGCGAAGTGAACAAGAGTTCATGGATTTGGCAACACAAGCTGGGTTTAGTGGCATTAGATACGAATGCTTTGTTCGTAACTTCTGGATTATGGAGTTCTTTAAGTAGATTCCATGTTTTTTTCTTTCCCCTTTCATGCATTTCATGATAAAGCAGGCTGGCTAGTTACTATATTTTAACTTTGTATTTTGTAATCAAATTGTGTTGTTTGGAAGAAGTGGAAGTATATCGTATGAAAATATGTTATGATTACCATATAATTTTCTTTCTCTTTTTCAAAGTATTAATTAATCCCTTAAATTAATTTAATATTTTATGTTAATTAGAGAGAGAGGACAAAATATAAATTTGGTATCCCTGCGGGTTTGTCCTATTTATTTTTCACGGGATAGAAACTAGATAGAAAATTTCTTTGAGAGTAGTTTGGGAACAAGGACAGGAATAATTCTTCTTGGATTTCCATCTCCATCCATCTTGTATAAATATTCTTAAAATTTTAATTTGCATGTATTAGTGATCTTTTGGCTTTTGCACTTATAAAATTTTACGGACATGATGACCGAATTGACTTTTTTTTTTGGGTCTACCTCTCAAGTTCCTTCCTTGTTGGTCTCATCCATGGTCTCCATAGCCACTGACACCACCATACTCGTTGCCGCCGATGACTTCCCATCATCACTATCGACAAACGCCCACCATCACCGGTGCTCAGACTTTCAAAAGGAAAAATTGAAAGGATGAACATTCTTCGCTGTGAACGACCCCCCTCTCCTCGCTGCATTTGCACACCATACAGATTCCTTTTTAATTTAAGTCTTGAGATATTATAAACCTAATATTGAACTCAGTGATTATAAAATAATTAGATCCAACATGCATTTTAATTTAAGTCCTGTCAATGGTTAAAAGTATGAGCTATTAAATTTTATTGAAGGTAGGACTAGATTTCTTTTTTAACCCCAATTAGTGAGCTTATCTCATTGAAAGTCATTATTGAGCCAAGGGTCATAAAAAAAAAAGATGTAACCTAATGTAGGCATGGAAAGGTAAGGTAATTTTACATAAATCAATTTTGATTTAGTGATCTAAAATATCATGTATATTGATATGTTTCTGTTTATACTATTTAAATATAAAATTTTAGTATGAACACTTACATGTAGTATAGAGCTACATAATTTTAGAACCTAAAATTCATATCTAAAGACACATCTTTGATCTTTATTTTTGTGCTTCCACTCATTTGATTGTGCAAAATTAGTTTAGGGATTTTAATCTTCGCATAACAAATTAACTTTCCATTGATTTATGAGTTTTCTTGTTATATAGATTTGTATGGAAAATAATTTTGGCCTTTAAGTTTTCAGTTTCTTCATGCTCGAAAATTTTGATTTTACTTCATATGATGTATTTAATTTGATTTATTATATGGGATTGTTTCACCATGCCTTTATAATATTGTTTAGCATGTTTGATTGTGCTAAAATTCCTTAACATTGTGGAAAGAATGAAAAATTTTTTTGGCTTTGCGTTACTTGAAACCCACTTTTCATATCTAAAACGTCTCTGGTTTTCTTGCCTTTTTTCGTTTGAACGATGCTTTAAAATAATCCTAAACTTCTAAATACTTCAAGATTTGGGCTTTGTGGCATGAAAAACACCTAAAAAAACACTACATTTTCCCTTTAGTTTGCAATAGGTCTAAAAACAAGTTTCAGACCTATTGATCGAATAGATTGAAGGTTGAAGACAACTTCCTGCCAAGTCAAACAAGGTCCACGTGAAAGCCTTCTAAGGGATGGTGCTTATGGCCCACTTTCAACCTTGTTTGAAGTGGTTCCTTGCTCTATTTTGCTTCTTCTACTTTTTTTTTTTTTTTATAATTTTCTATGTTTTTATTTTATTTTTGTTTTGATTAGAAAAATTATTTATGAATTTAATACCTTTTCTTATTGTAAAATCAACCATTTTAATTTTTTGAGGTATAAATTGACATCAGAAAATATAGAAAAATTTAAGAAGGTATTTTAATACATGTTAAATATAAAATTAGGTATTTTTTTTGGTTCATGGATAGGCATATAATTTATATACTCTTAAGCATAAGTTAATGGAATCAAATATTACAGAATTTAACATTTATTTCAAAAATAGCTTTGTGGCTTAATGGAATAAATTGGTGATTGGCATATTGTGACTTACTATAAATCAAGTGGCTTGCTATATTATATGAGTAAGGTCTTTTCTTTTCTTTGAGTGGCTTACAATATGAACATTTTTTTTTTTTTGGTGTTTTCAATCCATTTTGCTGAACATGACCTCTATCATTAGCACATTTGGGAGTGAAAATTAATACAAGTGTCAATTAAATTATGTCATATTTTGGAAATCATTTTGGGCAATTTAGTACATTTTGGGAGTGTTTAACATGCAATGTAGCAATTTGGTAGAATTTTAAATAATTCATGTTGTGCAAATGAAAATTGGATATTTTGATTAAATTTGATCTTAAGTGTAGTGTTGTAGTATTAGGTATATAGTTTATATACTATAAGTCCTAAATTTAAAAGGATAAGGATTATGTTACTTGAATTTTAATTTGTGGTAATAACTTCTTGTTCATATTCTAATTGCAATAATGGTTCATACACTACAAAAAAAAAAGTATTTTGGCAATCGTATTTTAACCATAATTTACAAAACCATGGTTAAGGCATGTACTAGCCACAACTTATAGCCATAACTGTGGTTAGGACATATTGAGTCCTAATCATAATTAGGACTAGCTTATGTCTTAACCACAGTTATGCCAAATAAGGTTTAAGCTTTTTAATAGCTTAACCATTTTGCTTTGATTCCCATCGATCACCCTTATGTTATAATTTTGGGGGTTAATTTTCAAACGTTATTTGGTTATTAATAATGTGTTCTCAAAATTATTCTTTAATAGAAATAGCAAACATGCTTAATAGCATATTGTGAGGTGGACATAAATATGAGGAGGTCTTACATCTATGAGCATTATTCCTCCACATTAAGCTATGAGAGATTGGTATATTGAGTCCTTTTTCTCTTACTCAACATTCTTATATTTTTTTGCGACTTTGTGTTCTTTTTGTTTTTTCATCATATGTGTAGCCATTATGATGTTAGAATATTAATATGTTGCCAAATGGGCAATTAAGCTTGAGTTTGAATGTGGGTTTTCCAATCTAAATAACACAAATATTAATTATGTGCTATATTTAAGCCCAAATAATATTCTTGTCGCATGTTTATTCTTGTTATATGCTGTTTAAGCTCATTAAACAACAAGAAAAGATGGGTTCTAAGGAATTATAAGAGGTGACTTATGATCTAATACTGCAAGTTATACTTATCAATGGATTGGGAGCTTTAATGGCAACTAATTATCTTAATAATTTTATCAGTAGATTTTCAAAAATCCTTGAAGAAGCTTAATGTCAAAAGTTTTGATGAGCTCTTTTTATTTATGGAAGGTTGCCAATGTGCACTAATAAAATCAATATGTACTAATACAAATTGATATGCACTATTAATAATTTTCCTTGGATATTTGTGTATGAGAGGGTAAATTAGGTGTTTGTCTTATGTGTTTGCAAAAACTTTAGTTATTTTCAAAATTCTTTATTCAAATACTTGTTATTAATGTTACTTTGAAGAGTATTGAGCAAATCAATCAAGGAAAATTTTGTGTTAATGCTTGGAGTATGAAAAGCACAAATTCTATTCCCAAAAATAGATTACTTAACAATATATAGTTATACTTAATACAAAAGTTTGTTTCCAAGTAAACTAGAACAATTTCACAATCTCCTAAATAACTAGTTTACTTGAGATGGATGTAAGGTAAATGTATCTAGTAACAATTAATCAATAATTCATGAAAAATATCTGCATAAAAAATAGAGTATCAGTTAAACAACTTGAAATATAAGGAGTAAGCTAATGGAATCAAATATTACACGATTTAACATTTATTTCAAAAATGGTTTTGTGGCTTAATGAAATAAATTGCTAATTGGCAAATTGTGAATTGTTATAAATCATGTGGCTTTCTATATTATATGAGTAAGGTCTTCTCTTTTTGCTTAGTGGCTTACAATATGAGCAGTTTCTCTTGTGTCTTACAATCCATTTTACTGGACATGACCTCCATGATTAGCACATTTGTGAGTGAAAATTAATACACGTGTCATTTAAATTATGTCATATTTTTGGAAATCATTTTAGGCTATTCAATACATTTTAAGAGTGTTTAACATGCATTGCAGTAATTGGGTAGAATTTTAAATAATTTCATGTTGTGCAGGTGAAATTGGCTATTTTGATTAAATTTGATCTTAAGGCTAATATTGTAGCATTAGGTATATAGTTTCTATATTGAATCTTAAATTTAAAAAGACTAGGATTATGCTACTAGAATTTTAATTTGTAATAATAATTTGTTGTTCATATTCTAATTGCAACAATGGTGCATACGGTAGGAAAAAAAGTGTTTTAGCAATAGTGTCCTAACCACAATTTATAAAATCATGATTAAAACATATTCTAACCATGACTCAAATAGCCATGGCTAGAACAAAGCCCTAACCATGTTTAATTGCAAACGGTGATTAGGACTTGTCCTAACCTTAGTTTAGCCATAACCATGGTTAGGACTGAGTCCTAACTATGGTTAAGTCTAGCTTATGCCTTAATTGCAATTATGCCAAATAGTGGTTAAGCTTTTTAATAGCTTATTCACAATTCTTAAAAATCGTGCTTTAGCCTATCATACAAACCCTCTCCTTTTTGTCTTTATCTTTAATCTTATTCTCTCCAGTGGCATCCTTAAAGCTCTCTCCATCACCAAGGAGTAGAGTTATGTTCTGGTGACGCACTTCGTAAAAGCTAATAGTAGTGGCAACGGCCCTCACAACTACTATTTCATCTGACATAGCAATCCCTTTGTAAGATTCAACACTTTCTCCTTTATTCTCTTGTAGCCTCGTGCCTTTCCTAAATCTTAGGTTTTTTTGCTTTTCCTTAACTTTCCCCAAAGCTTAGGTTTCTTAGTTTCTATGAGTTTTAAAATAACGATTTTGCTTTGATTCCCATTGATCATCTTCTTAATTTTTAGGGTTAATTTTCAAATGTTGTTTAGTTGTTGATAATGCGAACTTAAAATTATTCTTTAATAGAAATGGAAAACAAGCTTAATGGCATGTTAGGATTGTGAGGTGGACATAAATGTGAGGAGGCCTCACTTCTATGAGCTTTATTCCTCCACATTAAACTTTGAGAAATTGTTATATTGAGTCTTTCTTTTTTCCCCTTTTCAACATTCTTATATTTGTTTGTGACTTTGCATTCTTTATCTTTTTTATCATATGTGCAACCATTATGATGTCAAAATATTACCATTTTTGCCAAATGAGCAATTAAACTAACTTTTGAATATTCCAATCTAAATAATGTGAATATTAATTGTGTGCTATATTTAGATAATATCCTTGTCACATGTTTACCCTTGTTATATGCTGTTTAAGCCCATTGAACAATAAGAAAGATAGGTTTTGGGGAGCTATAGGAGGTGGCGTATGATCTAATATTGCAAGTTATGCTTATCAATGGATTGGGAGCTTCAATGGCAGTTGATCATCTTAATGATTTTATCAGTAGATTTTTGAAAATCCTTGAAGGAGCTCAATGTCAAAAGGTTTGATGAGCTCTTTTCATTTGTGTAGGGGTTACCTATATGCACTAATAAAATCAATATGCACTAATAAAACTAATATGCACTATTAATAATTTTCCTTAAATATTTGTGTATGGGTTGTTAGACAAGGCAACCAACACCCAAGAGGGGAGGATAAATTGGGTGTTTATCTTAGGTGTTTACAAAAACTTTAGTTATTTAAAAAAAATTTATCTAAATACTTGTTATTAATGTTGCTTTCAAGAGTATTGAACAAAACAAAAATTATATTAATTAAGGAAAAACTATATATTAATGTTTAGAGTATGAAAAGCACAAATTCTATTCCCAAAAAATATCACTTAACAATATATAGTTAAATTTAATGCAAAAGCTTTATTATCAAATATTTTTATAATAATATAATATTTGTGTAAATTTTTTTTAAAAAAATTAATTATATAATTTTTATCTGTAAAAATTATATATACAAAATTTATACATTTATTATATTATTTTATAAAATTCTAACAACAAAAATATAAAAATTTTACTTAAATTTTCTTCGTATTTAAATGCCAAAGAGCACGTCTAAATAAAAATAGGTAGGTGCTGGGTAAGGCTTTGTAGGTAAAGGTGGGTAGCAGTGCACCAGTATCTCCTACCCTAAAAAAGAGAGAATATCCTAATCCTATCACACACTCAAAGATTGAAAACAAACTAAGGGGACTGAAACTCAACAGCCTCTTGAATTTGAACCATAATGGCTTTGAATAATTTCTCCCATAAAAAAAATTGTATCTGTTTTGATGTCATGTATAACGATCATTTAATTAATTTTAAGTAGTTGCACATAAGCTTTATTTAGTTAATTAAATTGAGATGAAATTATTAGTAAATGCAAAAGTTTATGGTCAGTTTTGACCATTTTTATTTTGGGAGCAGATTTGCAGTTCCTTTTTCTTTTTCTTTTTTTAATAATTTAGATGAATTGGTTGGAAGATTTTAAATATTTTGGAGGGATATGGTATCCTATTATATATGCTCATTATTTTAATACTTGTTGATAAATCTAATCATTATTAGACAGGAATTGAATTTTATTTTTCATAGAAATTTGTTAAATTTTAAATTTATTTTTTTTGAAAAAATAAATAAAAGTCAGATTCTTAATTGAGAGGGATGAAGAACACTACTATATATGTATTTGTAATTATATTGACGCTAATGTATCTGAAGGATTTATTTTTTTGGATAAGCAATGAAAATTATATTATCCATAGAGGTTTATATTTACAAATGAAAAAAAAATTAAAATAATAAAATAAATAAATTGAATGTGGTGGAGTTAGGGATGGCAATTGTCTCTGTTTTTGGAGATCCCTGTAAAAATTGCCCTACATAAGATGAGAAGTATTGCCTCGTAAGGTCTCGATAGATTAAAATGATTAGAATATTTTTTTATTATATTCAATAGTTAATAGCATATATGCCTAAATATAATTAATACTTGTATATTTATAATTTATACTAATAAAATTTAATATATATATATATATATATATTCTTTTATCAATTTACTTAAACTTAAGATAATATTGTTTTGATTTGCTAAATTTTTGGAAAATTTGGATTTAATCTTCATAAAATTGCATTAAAACGTAAATTCTCACAAGCCTCAATTTTTCTTTGACGAGAAAATTTGTCTTTTATAATGAAAAATGAGCTAAAGATAGGGAAGCAAGCGGGTGGCAAGGACGAAGAGGCGGGAAAGCCTCCCCGGGCCACGTTATCCTTTAACTAGAACTAGGATTCCTTATAGTAGTAGTTGCAGTAGGAAGAATTTAGAGAAAATTACAATTAAAACTCAGATGCTATAAAATTTATAATAAAAGATTTTAAAAATTAAAATTACTATTAAAGATCATAATTATCATTGAGTTTTATAAGATTTTATTACTAGTTTTAAAAAATTTATTATTGAGTATAAGAAAGTTTTAACATTTTCTTATATCCAATAATAAATTCTTTAAAATTGATTGTAAAATTCTTAAAACCTAATGCTAATGATGATCTTTAAAAATAATTTTAATTTTTAAAATTTTTTATTATAAATTTTATATGATATGGGTCTTTCATTATAATTTTTTTAAATATTTATTGCAAGATGTGTGATAATCAATTTTCATGTATTTTTAATTTTTTTGTTTTTCAAGATTTACAATTTAATTAAAAAGAAAAAAATTATACCTATGATGATAAAAATTTTAATTAAAAAAAATTATACTTTAAAATTTTTAATTATATAGTATAGTTAAACTCTAAACCCAAAAAAATTAAAAATAAAAACACATGAAAAAATAACTTCCGCCCTCTATTACAAAAAATCCTACTGCCTTATCCTCCATCACCCTATCTCGCGTCAATGCCATTTAAAGGTGAAGTCATTGAATTTTGTGTAATAAAGTTATTTGTAAATATAATTCATAACTAACATTATAAAATCAAACATTATAGAATTGACATTCTTTTTGGCCATATTATAGCATAGACTTTGTTTATCTAAAAATGCCTTTGATGGTGGACTTTGATTGCAATGCAGGGTTCGAATTCTACTGAAAATACCTTGTGAACAAAGCCAAATCGAAGTTTGAGTGGAAATTAGTGAGAACACGTCTTGGTCTTAGCCTCCTTATCCTATTTAAGTTGTAACAAAACGGTGAATTTGCAATTGAATTGACACTAACGTACCTTACTGAAATTCTCTCAAATTTCTGCGGGGGAGAAAAAGATTGTCAACTAGTAAGGGTTAAGGAAATTGAAATTGAAGTCATCTTCTCCCATTCATAATTCTATGAAGGATCTCTGAGGACAGGAAAGTGCAAGTAAGAGATAACATTACCACACCATGGACCGATGTTATTTATTACTGAACACGTGTCAGCAACAATAATTTGGATTGTTTTAATTTATAAAGAAAAATAAATTATTTTAAGTAAATGAAAATTATTTAAAAATTTATTTATTTCGTTACATATAATTTATTTATTTTTAAATAATTTAAACAGAAAAAATTTATTCAAAATAATTTCTTTTTTATCCACAAATTTTTTAACTTTAGCGACAGCAAGATATGGTATTGTGATACGAGACACATGGAAAGATCGATGACCACCTGTGCCTGCAGGTGCTGATGCACATGATGACAGCAGCGGCTGACCAAGGCCTTGTGAGGTCATCCCTTACGCAATTAATTTAGAAATGTCTTAAAAGCAACCTTAACATATCATTGTTCAACGCAAATTAATTAAAATAATCTGGGCAAGTTAGTTGAACAGTCTTATAACTCAGATAATAAGAAAGAAAATTAGAATCAATTCAACTGCGCCAAAATTATTATAATTTTAAAAACTTTAATTTTAATTTGTTTGGCCAACGATATTATATATTCTTTTGAAAATGAAATTGAGAAATCAATTCCTCCAAACAATGTAGTCAATTAGATAAAATTCTAATAAATACAAAAAATTTATATATAATTCTATATATTTTTGTTATCAAGTTTCTTAATTAAAACATAACAGGTATATGTGTCTCCAATAATAACATGATAAGTATATAATTTATTTAAATTATTGTATGATTTTTTTAATTAAACTATACACTTGTTATATTATTGTTAGAAAATTATACACTTGTTATATTTTAATTGAAAAAAAAACTAATAGTAAAAATATAAAAAATTGTATTTACCTTTCATCCTTCTAATAATACAATCAAAGTCAATTAAACAAAGAACAAATTTATTGGTTAAAACTTACAAGAGTATATATTAGAAGATAATCAAGAAAGGCCTAAATTTTGTGTAAAAGAAATAAGAAAAGCCTACATATCAATTCAAAATAAACCAACAACAAAAGAGGCATAAACAAAAACCTTCTTGGAACTAAAGTCATTTGGATAGTGCCTAATGGAGGCCAATCAAAACCCCTTTCCTTCTCATTTGTAGTCTTGTTTAATAGAGTATGTTTAGGAACTCTTAATATTTTTCCAAAATTCCTCTTTCTCATCAAGTTGATTGCATCTTTCTCTTCATCCATGAATGCTTGAGACTAGTTGATTTGTGGATTTTCAACCATTGATTTAAGGAAACATTCAAGAAGGGCCAAATTAAGTGGGACAAAAGTTTTAAAGCATAGAGCTTTCACTAATTGAAACTAGGTTGTGGTAGAAGTAGCTATTAGATAATGAAAGAGAAAACATTGTCTTGTTAGTAAAAATCTAAGATTTACTAGTGGTTTAAACCATCATTAAACAAATTAATAATAGTTATGATAACAATCACTAAATTATGCATTATGAGCAATTTTTAGCAACTTACTGGTGGTTATAGAACTACCACTAAATGTGTCCAGAAGGGCTCCAAAATTATGCTGGGTGGTTTTAAAACCACTATGAATTCAACGATATTTGTGAACAATTCTAATATTCTTGACATTGGCTTGTCACTTGAATATATACTTCTCACACCTTTTACACAAATTTTGTTGTCCATCTCTAATTGAGCTCATAAAATAGTTTAGCATCAACATTAATCATTTTGTTTGATGTTGGAAATGTTCCTTCATCATTCACCCTCTTGTTATTAGTGTGATAACCATGCATCATGGAATATGTCTTGTATAAGGTCATTTATATAAATCCTATGCTCTCCCACTTATGGCCTTGAGATTTTGTAGGAGGTTTTTCTCTAATTCTTTCCTTGTGTCTAGCTCAAAAAGTGTATACTTATAGAAATGGTTAACATTAATCAAGTGGTTATTTCCAACTTGTCTAATGTGTCAATTTTTTTTTTTTAAATTTGCATATAAGATATGGGCATTTTATTCTATCTTAACATACTTATTAGCAAATGTAAAATCTAAAAACATATTAAGTCCTTTTAAATATCTCCAATTCTCTACCATGGAGACAAAAAAAAAAAATTGAATAACTCAACATAGAAGCATATTTAATTATTAGAAAAAGTAGTAGCTTGAATGTTGTCATCTCTTAAACTTAGACAAAAGAGTTTCTTTCCTCTTAATAAATTAAGTTGGTATGATTTGAAATGGAAAATAATAAAAATATGATTACATTTGAAATTCATTAAAAATTTCAAAAGCACTTTCAACCAATCAATAAAGGGGGGCATTGGGAAGAAAAGGGAGAATTTTGGATGGTGAATCTTATTAATAATGCTTAATTCATGATTTGATTATATTATCATGGGTCATCTTTAGGATATTGCACCATATGTTAGCTAAAACAACTACTCAAATAATTGAAATTTTAAGGAAACTATTGGTTGATACAATAAGTAACTTGACATCCTAAAAAATTTAATAGCTTTAAACCTGACCCTTAAAATTGTATAGTAGATAAAGTTTGTTGTTAGAAAAACAAATGAATTATTCAAAGTTGTTACTAATTAAATTACTATAGAAGACATACAAGTAATTTTACAAATTCTAACTAGCCAACCTAAGTAAAAGAAAGTAGAACAAATTACAAGAACATGCAAATCAAAAGGAAATGAATATAAATTAGCTTATATATGCCAAAAAGAAATTAGTGAAAAGTAAAATAAATTATTAACCAATAATGATGGGTAACCTCTTTGATAGTTCATCCAACCAAGTTTAAGTAGTAGTTAGTGTACAAATACATTTTGTTTAAAAAGCATGATATAGACTATGCTTAGGTAGGACCTTTAACAAAGGTAACTAGAAAACCATGTATAAGATAACATATTAGAATAAACCATAATATATGCCACAATCAAGACAAAAATCAATTAAAAGAAAAAAAGTCAATTCAAGAGATGAATATACTTGATTGGCAAATCCTAAAATAAGATGAAGAATTTTAGATGATGAATCTTAATTATTAGCATAAGCTACAAGGAAATCAAACACATAAAATGAATCAATGAAAATCCAATTAAGATCCATGGATATTACAAGCAGAAAACAACCATAGAGAGCAAAGTGAGACAAGTACCTAATTTTAAGAGTTATAAACTAGGAGCCTTACCTAAAAACTCGAGATTTGTAAGAGTGACTATCAAATGAGAAGAGAAGAATGAGAAAGAGATTTTGGTGATGCAATGGCGAGATGAGCAATGTGGTCTTATAGCTCTAATGGCAACAAGAAAGATAGGTCTCTAATGGTGACAATAAAAATGCATCACTAAAGGCTAGAACTCAATCAAGTCTGAAAGCGGAGTGTTAAAGGAAAGCGTTGAGAAGGGTAGGGGAGAATTTTTTTTTTTTTTTTCCAAATGGCCTTAATAGTAGCTAAAAAAACTATTAAGCCTAAGACTTCCTAATATATTCAAATCCACTATTATGTCCTTCCATGGACTTAACAATAGTTCTTCACTAAGTACCATTAAGTCTAGGGGACTAAAAAGAAAATTTGAAAAAGATGCAATTATCACCAAACTTAACATTGATCTTATATGTTAGTTGTTAAGTTTATGGATTTAACACCAATTCTCATAAAAGTTGTCATTGAGTTTATAAACTTAATGATAGGTGCTAAACTATTGTTAAAACATTGATTTAGCAACAATTATTTTTAAGAAAAATTATAATGAATGATTCATATCATGTAAAATTTACAATAAAAGACCTTAAAAATCAAAATTATTTTCAAGGATCATCATTAGTATCAAGTTTTAAGGGATTTTACTATTATTTTTAAGGAATTTACTATCGGGTATAGGAAAGTGTTGAAACTTTCTTATATCCAGTAATAAATCCCCTAAAACTAGTAATAAAATCCTTTAAAACTCAATGGTAATGATGGTCCTTAATGGTAATTTTAATTTTTAAGGTCTTTCATTGTAAATTTGATAATATCCAGGTCCTTAGTTGTAATTTTCTCTTATTTTTAATTGTTGTTAAAACCTATATTTTTCGTAATGTAGAGTTGGACAAATAGTAATACACCAAGGAAAGAGATGAAAGACAAATTAAAAGCCATGACAAAGGGTTAGATGGCTAACTATCAAATAAAATTGAATATAAAAGAAAAAGAAAGCAAGATTAAAAGAAAGGCTAAGATTGAGGAACAACAGAAGCTTCCTTTTGGAAGAGAGATGCTGCTAAGGCATTTTATGAGAGAAAAAAAACTTTTTTTAAAAAAATTTAATTCTCGAAGTGTAATTTAATTTTTTTATATCATCTTAATCTTCAAGAGTATAATTAATTTTACTTTAATTTTATCTTTTTAGGTTGACAAAGCAATATAGAATACAAACAAATGAGTAAAATTAAAGCAAAGGCATATACTCTTGAATGTTAAAATGGTACACAAAAGAGGTAAAATATTAACCAATATTGATATCATATTTCTATAATTAAAATAAAAATTTGCCCAATTAATTAGATTTTTTTTCAAATATATATTTTTTTCACAAAAAAAATAAGAGATTCATTTTATTCAAATAAAAGAAAAGAAGATAAAAATCTCTTTGACAACAACTTCAAGGAAGATTTGAATAAACCTAAACCAAATCCTTGCTTATAAAGGAGCTTAAGATTAAGATGCAAGATATAAACTTTCAAACTTTCAAATAAACAAAGCAAAAGGTAGCATTAATTAGTGGTTAACTAAGAGGCCTTAATGTCAACCCCATTCCAGAGGAAAAAACATATGGTTGGGGAGAGGATCCTTTCCTTGATCAAGGGATCTCTTATATATATAATGAGAGATTATTTTCAACACCTAGTAATGCTTGAAATTGTCATTAAGGGTTTAGACCAACCTTTTCAATTCTAAGGCCTTCTAGTCTTCCTTAAATAACCTCTAAAATGACAAAGAAAGTGTGTGAAATATTATAAATTTAACAATAAAATCATTAAACACCTTTTCATTAGCTTGATGTCTTATTGAATATTTTCCTTTTCCAACATGACTTGATCTTCTTCCTCTTGATTGGTGTCCATTTATAGAGCCCATGTGGTTAGAGCTTTCTAATTTGTAGATTGGGGATATAGCTGCAAATTAAATCTAAGGTGTATTTAACCTTCTAGGTTTAAGAGATTGTTGACTCAGTTATCATTACTGACAAAGCAAAAGAGAAAAAACTAAAAGTCCTTTAGCCTTGTGGGAAGGAATAGTTGAGATGAATGAATTCAATTCTAGTCTGTCTATGAAAAGCCAAATGGATTTATGGTGGTGTTGGTCATGAATATGGTTTATTTTCTAATTTATAGATCTTCTTCCTCTTGTTTGAAGTCCATTGTATAAATCACAAAGGGTTAAAGTTTTCCAATATATGTATTGCGGATTTAGCTATGAATCAAATATGGGTTTGTCCATAAAATACCTATTGGATCTAAGGTGGTGTCAGTTGTAGATATAGTTTAGCCAACATAGCGTTGATAAAAAAAAAAAGGTCAAGTTTAGATGAACAAAGCTGATGGCTATTGGGAAAGGATGTGCATAAGTATAATAATTATAGACAAAAATTAAATCTCTCCTTACTTGAAAGAACCTATGAGGAGTTAATACCAATGCACATAAATATTTCAAATAATAAAGATAAACAAAATGCACAAAATAAATAACCATAGGAGAATGCATAATTTTTTTAACATAGAAAGCACCTCAATGTGAGAGGTGAAAACCATAGGACCTAGTCTAGAAAAATTTCACTATGAATGTATCAACAAGTGCAGCAATAAGTCTTAAACAATTTCCAAGAACTCAACTCGATACCTACTTACCATTGACAAAGTGAAAACCACTATAGTAACAATACACAAAACCTAAAAAGACAAATATGGAAATCCAACCAATAGCTGAAAAAATAATAGTATGACTACATAGATAAAATGCTTACAAATGCCAAGAACAACATACTAAAATTTCATAAGGATCCTCCAATCAAGAACATAGTGAGGAAAATTTCTTTCTCTTAGCAGTGGTACAACATCTCACGTATAGAAGTCTTATAATTGAATTGAAACCCTTTTAATTGTTTCCTCCATATATATGCTTCTCGTACTATTTTAAAGCCTTAGGGATCACATTCCATTTAAAAGCAACCATCTCTCTCTCTCTCTCTCTCTCTCTCTCTCTCTCTCTCTCTCTCTATTTAAACTAAATGGGTTCACATGAGGAAGGCCCACAACAAACTCCCCCTCTAAATGAGATGGAAGCATGTGCGAAACCAACACTTAAAGCACAAGCTCAAACTTTTCCCTTAGTAGAGATTTCATCAACATATCTGAATAATTTTTATCAATGTAAATCTTCTCAAATTCAAGTGACTTGGAGTCCAAAATATCCTATATCCAATGATACAATACATTAATATGGTTAGATCTACCATGAAAAGTAGAACTATTGCTTAAATAGATAACACTTTGACTGTCATACAAAATATAACTTTTTTGTGTAACCTAAGTTCATGCATAAACTTCTTCATCCAAAGAAATTCCTTAAATGCTTTGGTGTTATCAATGAACTCAACATCCATAGTAGACAATGTAGCACATTTCCACAACTTAGATTGGCATGCCATAACTTTTCTTGCAAAGGTAATCAAATAGCTAGAAGTAGAATTTCTAGTATCCACATCTCCAGCCATGTCTAAATCTGTATAGCTACAAAAAATAGGTTTATTAGTTCTAAAATAGAGTTTTAAACAAGAAGTATCCTAAAGATTTTCAAAATCTACTTCATAGCATTCTAGTGCTCTCTACCTAGATTTAAGGGACAATAACTAGCAACACTAATTGTATGGGCTATATTTGGCCTCATGTAAATAATTTCATATATCATACTTCTTACTGTGAATGTATAAGGAATACATTACATTTCTTTTTTAGCATTATCATTCGAAGGAGCATGTCTAATACTAAGTTTAAAATGAATAGCAAGTGTACTTACCACTTTACCTTTGTCTATGTTAAACCCCTAAAGTACTTTCTTAATGTACTTTTCCCGCGATAGTCATAATTTCTTAGTCTCTTTGTCAATAGTAATCTACATTACAAGGATTTGTTTTATTGGTCCTAAGTCTTTCATTGCAAAAAACTTGCTAAGCACTTTTTCCAAACTATTAATTCTAGAAGAATCATGGCCACCAATCAGCATGTCATCAACATAGAATAGTAAAATGTTGAAGTCATTGTTAATGAATTTCCACAAAAACACATAAAGATCAAAAGTAGTCCTCTTGTATCCTTGATGGATCAAAATGGATTCAAACTACTTGTACCATTGCCTCGGAGCTTGTTTTAACCCATACAAACTTCTTTTCGACTTGCAAACATAATTATATTCACCATTCACCACAAAACTCAAGGGTTTCTCTATGTAAATCTCCTCCTTTAAATCTTCATAAAGGAAAGCATTTATCATATCTATCTGCTCAACCTTAAAATTAAGGCTAGCTACCAAACCAAGAATAACTTGTTTAAAAGACAATTTTACAATAGGCGAGAAGATTTTCTTAAAATCAATACCTTTTCTTTGACTAAAGCCTTTGACAACTAGTTTAGATTTATATCATGGAGATAAAGCACCCTCTTCATTCTTTAACATGTAAATCCCTTGATTTTTTAAAAGCTTTTTTATCCATAGGTAACTTGATTAGCTCAAAAGTATGATTTATACAAAGATTTTATCTCATTTCATGGCTACAACCCTTTCAGCCTTTTGGTCACTCTTTAAAGCCTTTTTGTGGCATTTAGGCTCTCTTCCATTAGTGAGAAGAACATATTCATTAGACAAATAATGAGTAGAAAAAACTCTTTGTTAGGTAGACCTCCTAAATGGAGCTATAAGTTCATTAGTAACTCCATGAACAAATGAATCTATCTTAGTATCATTAACATCATTACCCTCAACTCAATCATCTTGAACAAGATTTTGTATATGATTATGATTGCCAAACTCAGCTACACCAAGTGTATGTGTCATAGGAGCTAGAGCTAGTTCTGTGTCATAGGAGCTAGAGCTAGTTGTAAGTTAATTAGGCCATTAGTGCTCTTAAACTTTGACTTTTTTGCCTTGTCAATATCTTTAATGGTTGAATCCTTCATGAAAATAGCATTATAACTTCTAACAAGGCTTTTTTCAACTAAATCATAAAATTTATAACCAAACTTATCATGACTATAGCCAATAAAAATACACAGTCTTGTATTGGCTTCTAACTTATACCTCATCTTTTAGGACATATATAAATGCTTTACAATTGAACACATACAAGTGGTCATAGGAAACATCCTTACCATACCACACTTGGTTAGGAATATCAAGTTGCAAAGCAACAACCAAAGATAGATTAATAACATGTGTAGTAGTATGTAACGCTCACCATAAAAAGAACAAAGTAACTTGCTTGTAAAAACAAACATTTAACTCTTTCCATCAATGTCTTATTCATCCTCTCGACTAGGCCATTTAATTGAGGAGTTTTAGAAGGTGTCTTTTGGTGTCTAATACCCTATTTTTTACAATACTTATCAAACAATCAACAATATTCACCATTATTGTCAATGCAAATACATTTTAGTTTCTTTCTTGTTTCTCCCTCAATAGAAGCTTGAAATTTGTCAAAGACACTAAGTACTTTAACTTTTGACTTGAAGACATAAACCCAAAGTTTCCTTGAATAGTGTGAACCACCAAAGGTCTTTACCTCCATAAGACCATAGAGATCTAAATGCATTAACTCAAACAACTTTGATTTTCTTAAAGGGGAATGACTTTTGAAAGACACTCTGTTCTATTTTTCAGTTAAGTAGTGAACACACTTTTCTAATCTTGCACCTTTCAAACATGAGAGGAGATTCTTCTTGGTTGAACAATCAAGTCCCTTCTCACAATGTGGTTAAGCCTCTTATGCCATCACATTTAACTACATTAACAATATCAAAAGAAATTAAAATTTTAGTCCAATATAAACCAAAAAACTTTTTTCCATGTGCCATAACCAAAACACCTTTAGTGATTTACCTTGTCCATCATCATCATAAACATTGGTAGAAATCAGATGCATGTATAACATCCTTCAAAAAAAAACTTTGCCCTATTATTGGTTTCCAAAATAACAGTCTTAATGCAAGTAACCTTTGACATATTACATTATCCATCTTCAATACACCATAATCACTAGAAGTATAAGATGAGAAGAAATCCTTCCTTAATGTCATATGAAAGCAGAGACCACTATCAACAATCTTAATAGATTCATCACAAGGAACATTAATTAGATTTTGATCATAAACAATTACAAGATCTTCTAAAGTAATGGTGGCAATATGATCATCACTATCACCACCTTTCTTGTCTTGCTTGCCTTTATTCTTGTTCTCATTTTTCCATTTATAGTAAAACTTCTTAATGTGGCTCTTTTTCTTACAATAATGAAACTTAAGATTTTTTTTCTTGGACCTTAATTTGCTTCTACTATTATTTTTGCCAGTTTCTTCTTGATCCCTCTCTTTGTTTGTCCTTTGGTTTCAGTAACCAGTACCTCTGATTGTGAAGTTAATCCCTCTTGACTTTTTCATCTCACTTCTTCATTTAAGACAATGTTTTTCACAAAATCCATTGACACAATACCACAAAAAGCAGAACTTGTTAAAGGCACATGAAGATTTTCCCATGAATCATGTAAAGTGTTAAGTAACCAAAGTCTTAAAATCTCATCTTTAAATTTAATACTAATGCTAAATAATTGATTAAAGCATCCATGAAATTCATTCAAGTGATCAAAAATAGAACTGTCCTCTTTGTACTATAAATTTATAGCCTATTTAAGTAAACTAATTTATTGTTGTTAGATTTAGAAGTATACAAGGATTCAAGCTTATCCTATAAAGTTCTGGCATATGACTCATTGGAGATGTGATTCAAAGCATTATTGTTAGCCCATTGAGGAATAAAGTTACAAATTATCTCATGCTTAAAAGCCCATTCTTCTTTAGTTTTAAACTTAAGTCTCTGAGTAGCAAATATAGATAAATATGATTTTTATTTTTTGCAAATAATAGTTCTTTCATCTTTTGTTCCCATTTATGATAATTTGTGCCATTCAAACTGATCAATCTACTTAGGCTTCATTATTTAATCAAGCAAAACTCATAAGTAAATAACAAAGCTTTGATATCATTTATTGAGAAAGGATGTCCACATGCAGAATAATTATAGGAAAAAAAATTAATTATAGGTTAAAAAAATGACTTATTGTTTATGGTTTGTTACTACATGACTAGTTGAGATTAGAGCTCTCTTGTTGTATTTGACAAACTATATGTTGTAGGCAAATTAAGGAGGCTCTATTATTAGGATTCTTGGGATACGCACAGCGAAAAATAAAAAAAAATGAATTCGAATCCTTCCCATGGATTCATCAATGTCATTTAAATAGAGTAAAGTTAAAGACTTTTTTACCTTTGTTATGTGACTCTTCAGGCTCTTTTTCTACCATCGAATCTTAAGAACTGATGTTTCATACTAGTTTCCTCTATCGGCATCCACACGAATGGTCACTGCAACTCAAATGATGTGCTAGCGCCATTGGAGACGAACACCGTACGTTCAAGAAGAGAAGATGTTCTTCTCTTTCTCTCTGTAAGCGTCCGTATGCTTTCTCTCTCTAGGGTGGGATGCGACTTTAAAAAAAAATCATCATCATCTTAAAAAACCCTAGCCTCTTTATCTATAGAAGTGTGTTATATTAAGGTTTTAAGATAGATAAGATTAATTTAAATATATTATTTCAATTAATCCAAATCGTAATTAAATAGATTAGTTTAAATTTAAATTTATCTTATAGAATAAATTTAAACTAACTACTTAATTTAAATCTAAAAATAAATTTAAATTTAATTTATCAAATAGACTAAATTCAAATTATTATATTAGTTTAAATTTAAATATATCATATATAATCAAATTTAAAACTAACTCATTGAAATTAATTAGATGATATATATATATATTGAAATATATAATATATCAAATATATATTTCAAATTATATATATATATATATATATCAAATATGTTAATAAAATTCCTTCACCCTAAATTAAACGTTACATTTATTGAATCTAGACATATTTTTAGATTCAATGAATCTGGATATTTTAGCTCGAGTTAGTCCATTCTTGTGTATGACCTTATAGGCTCATATGACATTGACAGTGGGCCAATAATGCTATTTTACCTATAAGTCATAAATGGTCTCTGACAAGATATTGTGACTAACCAAATCATATGAGAATTGGTGATCTAATGCAACCTATCGTACAACTTTGTCACAACTCTTTCGTCACATGATATCTAGGTCAAGTATGAGGCATGGAAATGTCATCTTCATTTTACTTGACTGTCACTTTCTCGATCTCTGAGTAGACTGACAAAGCAAATGAAAAACCCTTCTATCTAAGCATGATCATGCATTTCTCAATCTCACTCATTGAGTGGGTCAGAGATATCTCTTTACTAATGAGAGAGACAAATTCTATTTTGACCACTTATCTTTCTTTACATGGATTTCACTAATCATAACTTTTATGATTACTTAGTTAAATGTGACTTTTGACTATGCTAAAGCACAGTATTCTTCATGTAGAAATTTATGGTGATCTCAGGTTTGAGGGTTTAGTAACATGGCTATATATGAGATACACTTATGATTTGATCCATGTAGTTATCTCATGATGGGTTGATTTGCTGTCACACCATATTATTTCTAGCATCACTTTACTCATTTAAGGGGAATGTCACATGTTATCGAGAGAATTTCAAGAAAATTTCTTAAAATAATAATGAGTTTAATTGCCTCATATTAGGGTTAAAAATTCAAATTTTGATCCGTGGACCCTAAAAACTTCATAACAACCTTCTCTAATTATTTTACATTCATACAATTTATAAACATCTCAAAACTTCACATGAACCATAGACTAAGAGCCAAACGTCACAAATTCTCGTGTTTTGCCTTGAGTTCCATATTGGCAAATTTCTGAGGCAATTTTGAAAAATCATAACTAAATTTTAAAAAATAGAAATCAAGAAAAACATAGCTTGTTAGAAATTTCTGGATGTTAAATTTATACTAAAAATAATTCCCAACCACGAAAACCTTATATGGACCACGCTTCATCAGAAAAAGCAAGGAGATCGAGCTGTCCAGAAATCTGATACAACTTACTGATATGAACTTTAGAAATTCATAATTAATTATACCAAAATCCAATTTATAAAATCTATACCAATTTGAAAAGCTACAGATGTTACCTAGAGGAAAAAAATAGTTCCAAACCAATCAAAGAGCATTCAAACCCAAAAATTAATCAAACAGTAACATGGGTCTAGAGGTGCACCTAGAATAGAATAGCAACTTCAAAAATTCATATGTTCCTCTCTAGACATCAAATTGAGGTGCTTCCAATTGGCATAGGTCACTAGAAGGGTCTAGTTTCTCTTTATAAAATTTTATAGCAATTGGACTTTATTTGCCCTATGAGTGATAGAGTTTCATTTAGGGCTATATAAACAGTAACTTTGACCAAAATCAGAAAATTTTTCAATTTAAAAAATTTGTCAAATATTCTATAGACCTTTAAAAAATTTTCACCTTAGCTTCCCAAAAATCTCTAGATGAGCTCTACATGCATGCCAAGTTTCATAAGGAAATTTGTCCATTTGATCAAATTGTGCCATAGGGTCACAAATGGTCTATTTTTATGCTTCGTAAGGGTTTTAAAGGGTCCATATTGGCTTCTCCTATTCCTATGGCTACATAAGCACATGGGAAAGCATCAAAGTACTCTAACAAACATGTCTTAAAGGGCTAATAACCCAAATTTCATAATTCCATTCATCCACACCAAGATAGACACAAGATTACATATGTGCTACTCTTGCTATTCATTACCAAAACCATGCAATATCATTTGTTTGGCCTTAGTTCTCATACATACATCAAGTATTCATATATTTACACATGTTCAAATGCTTATACAATACATTTCTTATGGGGTCACATCATGTGCCATCAAAATGGCTACAAAATGAACAAAATAACACTCTTCTTATCATTCTCTCATCTCTCAACTTGGTGGCTTCCATTTCCTTGTTCACTTGGTCTACCTAGACATGTTAGAGCAAAGGAAAGGGGGGGAATGAGATTCTAAGAATTCTAATAGCTCATCTCTCTTTTAAACATACATACTTGATGCAAGTTTCAAGTCTAGATGTATGTATGCCAACATGAAATTCTCAATCATACATAAAGCATTCTCTTCATTCATAAGGACATAGATAACATACATAAGCTTGCCAAAGCATTGGTTTTGCCTCACCCACTCTCTTTGGGATTTTTGGACTTGCCTCACCCATTTTCAAAGGACTTTTGACTAAGCCTCACTCTTGCTAAAGACTTTTGACTTTGTCTCACCCAATCTTAGAAACTTTTAACTCATCCTCACCCTAACTAAGGGACTTTTGGCTTCACCAAACTCAAGCAAACCAAAGGCATTCATCAAAGCATCATTTCAATACATAAGTAAAGCATCAAGATACCATGGCATGTGAATGCTTGCTAGAAACATATTTTATGACTTTAAACATACACACACACACATTCAAGACAAGAAAAACACTTAAGCATGCATGAAAGAAGGAGGAGAGAGCTATCTTGTTATCTATGCAAGCTTTACTTTGCCTTGCTCCTTCCCTTTTTTGGTTCCATAAGAACACTTAAGTGGGGTTGGTTTCCTTCGCCTAAACATCATGAATAATACTCAATTATATTCTTAAAGCAAGCCAAAGCATTCAATTTACTCTTAAGAACATACTTGGTTCCATAAGTCACATAATGGGTCCATAAATGGCCTATTAAAGCAACCATCATGATTCAAGTTCTTGACTCCATTTTCTTCTCATTTCTAGGCCTCTTGACCTTATTTAAGGTCCTTGGAGCCATTACATATTCATTTACAAAAGCCTAGACAAAGCTGCTTCATAAAATCATATTATTAAAACCATTATCTCATCTTTCAATCCATGGCTTCTAAATTTTTTTCAAGGGTTTCTCCCACCTTCTACCATCAGAAGAAGTCCCAAACCAAGGCTAGCATAAATTAAAACACTCCCTAACCCCTCCATCTATCCTGAGCCAAAATTATGGAAGCATTTGAGGTTCAAGGGGTTTCCAATTTTTTCTTGATAGAAGAGTCACTTAGGAGGCTTCCTAGGGGTCTTAAGAGCTCAATCAAATACTCACACATACAAGGAAACTCATATATCAAATCAATTTTGCAAGGTATTCAAGAGCTCTACACTTTTCTAACTTGGAATTCCTTGGTTTTACTTATAATTTCTTGGCATATTTCAAATTCTCACACTCTAATTTTATGGTTTCTTATTAGTTCTAAGTTAGAACTTTCCTCCCCTAAATGGTTCTATTTTTAGGTATTACACACACAAGGAAGAGCAAGAAGGAAGAAGCAACAAAAAGCAAGAAATTACCTTAGATTCAACCTTCTTTCAAGAGTGTTTCTTCTTGCCTTAGCTTCCTCTTTGGATTTCTAACTTTTTCCCTCTGGTTCAAGGCCAAAACAGAACCATTTCACTTACCAAAAACATGGAAAGATGAAGCAAAGAGAGGAGAGCAAAGTTTCAAGAAAAAAGACTATAGAAATCCTTAAATTTTTCTACCTTTTGTTAGCCTTTTCTTCCTCCTCTTGAGCTCTTTTAGTGCGTCTCTCTCCCTTGGTCTCACATTCTGTTTTGGGTAGTAAGAAGGTCTATTAATCAGAGGCTAAAAGAAGATGTGCTTTAAGAAGGTGAGAAGTGCACTTTATGCACTTTTCTATTTTGCATTTTAGTCCCTATTCTTTATTCTTATCATTTTAGTTCAAGTCAACTCCTTTTTGAAATTTGTCTTTTCCATCATATTCCTTAGGCTCTTAATCATAAAAAGTTTCTTTGGAATCACTAAAAAAGGATCTGAAACCATTCCGAACCATTCGTTCAAAATGTTAGTCAACCTTTACCTTGCTCAACAGAGGGTTTCAACTATTCTAGGGATTCTCATGATTTTTAGGGTCTCTAAGAACCCAAAAAGCTCAAATTTTTTGTTAAAAAAGCCTTCTTGTGAGTTTTCAAAATTTTTCAAAATTACAAAAATGCCCCTACTTTCTTTGGTAAATTTTCTGAACTATTTTGGCCATGGTTTCTGGGCAACTCAAGACTCAAATCCACATTTTTCAATATTGTGTTTCTCACATTTATAGAGGGACTAGATGTTACATCCAACATCCTGTTTCTTAACAAGTGTTTATAATTTTGATTCGTATCTTTATACATGATTAACACATAATTATCAATCAAAATCATACTACCTTTAGTTCATCATTGTTCCCGCAAAGATAATTGACTAGGGATATTTAGGATAATCAATATGATTTATCCAAAGACATTATTATTATAGTAAACATACAAACAATATAATAAATGTAATAAAAGAGAAACTTATTTTTCTTAATGAAATACAATGTTCATAATACAATGATTAGCCTAAGGTACAATCTCCAATATTTATTTATAAAGGACACTATGCTAGATTTTCTGTAAACACCTTAAGTGATGAATTAATCTTATGATATAATGTGTATGAATGAAGAAGGTAGCATATTCTAAAAGTCTTATTGAATTAAAGTGTAAATTATATCTATCATCTCTAGTCTTGATTAATCACTACAAAAAAAGTGTATTTAGTGTCGGTTATCTAATGTCGGTTATTGCAACTAACATTAGACGCATTGAGAGAAGGAAATTTAACGTTGCTTACTTAATGTTAGTTAAAACTGACATTAGTTTTTTTTAATCATTTCAATTAAAAAAAATAAAAAGGTCACCACTGGAGGGAACTAAAAATTTGTGGCACTCTATTATCAGAAAGCGTTAAATTCCTAAATCCCTAAAGCATAGAAGTGTGAAATCTAAAAGAGAGAGAGGAAAAAGCTACGACATTTGATTTTATGGTTTCACTGATTGTTAAAAGCATTGATCGATTGATTCCTTTATCACAGTTCAGACAGCTTGTTCTTGTCGAATCTGAGCATTTAATTTAGTGCTTGGTTTTTGAGAAAAAGGTTTGAATTCCTTTGGTGTTCTTTGTTCAGTTCCATTTCCCTTTGTTTTTCTTTTGTAAAATTTAGATTATGTTTTAACTTGGAATAATGATATATTTTATCAAATATTCATCTAGAAACAAGTTGGGATTCAAGAGGTTGTGATAGAAGTTTCGGCAATGAAGACAACAACCTAAGGGAAGGTGAAGAAGATGCTTTGGTTTGTCCTAATCTTCCTCTCCCACTAACTTATCATTTTGCTCTGCTTCACGTTAAATCTCCATTGCTCACCATTTTTTCTTCTTTTTCCATTGCACAAAATTTACTATATCGTAGTTTATGAATCCATAAGTTTGTTGTATATAAAAAGAAAAGATCACTCCTAAAACTAAATGCAGCTTATATACAATACTAGCAGATGCACCCCTCAGTTCGAAATCCTCTAATGAGCGAATGTAACACAGAGCCCCCCTTTTTGCATTCATCTTACTGCCACCTCCTTTTCATTAAGTGAAAGGGAGGAAGGCAGGTGTTGAGTACCACAGTTAAGCAAGCAATATTAAAGTGAGGAATAACTAGTGTTTGACATATAATAACGTAAAACAATAGATAAGTCAAATTCAGCATGTTGATATTAAACAAGTCAAATTGAAACCTTAACTATTAGTGCTCACTTTAAATTTGACATAAGACTTTTTTTTTTTTTCCCTAGAATAGCGCCAGAGTTTCCATTCTTGAGAATATAAGAAGTACATGTGTAAACAGTTGAAAAGTCAGAACAAATATAAACATCAAATTAAATGGTGAAGGGTATGTACCTCAACTTGGTTTTGAAGGAACTTGATATACCCAATAGCCTCTGTTAGTATTGATGTTGTCTCTGTCTGCAACATCCACAAGCATGTTAACTATTATCTATGTTAGTTTTTATCGTATTTAAAGTTGGTGTCAAGCTAATAATGCCCATGTTAGAAATAAAACTTCTAAATATCCATCTTTTATTGACTTTTAGTGTAATAATCTAGAAAAGACAAAGTTATGGCTGTGTGTGAAAGTAGTATATATACCTTGCCAAAAGGAGCCACCAGCTGTTGAAGAGTCGCTATCCTGTCTCCTAATTTCTCTTTCCTAACATGAAGGGTTGGTTGCAATTTAATTTTCATGTCATGTAAAAGCAAGCATATAATTAATGATTTGATGAAGTTAATTAACACTATAGCTTCTGTTTAAGTAGATCAATTAATCATACTGTCATTTCGAATATATATCACCCAATATTAGAATTATCTAAATAAACTATGAACTTTGATTGCTCATAACCTTGTAAACAACCATTTATAACTGATTTTGTCAGTCAATATATAAACATTTAGGGATTGTAATTAATGGCTAGAGTAGAAGGTTCCAATTAATTCGATTGAATATTCCTTCTACAAACACTGGGAAGCAGCAATAGACCACAACATAGTATTGGTTAAGGCTAATAAAAATTAATGCAACAAAAGTTTCGCTTCATTGCTTGGGATAAATATCAATTCTTTTATAGCAATGATTTTGCCACTAAGATGATTGTACGCTAGGAGGATAAAGTAATTATGCTAGCCACTAACAAATTCATTTGATTGATAGATGATTGTGAAGGATACTATGTATATTAATTGTCTTACTAGTCCATGTACATGTGCCATAATTGTTTAATTGATTCTTTTGGCTCATGAATAATCTGCAATTATTTCTTAACATGATTGCTTGATTGATTTGATGATGCATAATGTTTTATTTGTTGATAATTGCTGTGATTTAATTGAATTCATTCATTGGTACTGAATTTTTCACTGTAGCAATTTCAGAAAAGTTTTGGTTTCATGCTGAATTTGTTTAATTTACTGGGAATTTTGGGAGTTGAATTTCATTTAGATTTTTGGAGTATATGTTCATCTGTGTGTCTATTTGGTTGATGAATTTTGTGCTTGTTTTTAGACGCACCGTGGATGATCAAATTCTCTTATTTTCAAGTTAAGTTCAATTTGCCCTATTTCTGTTGACTTTTCTGCTGAACCTTGACTTCATGAATTTACTGCAAGCAACACAAACATGATCTTGATCTAAAATTTGAGCACAATGTTATTTTATATGTTTAGTCTAATATATAATATTTTCATGAATTTTGGAACTCATTTATATGTACAAATTTACTAATTTTTGGATGTTGTTTACATTTTCAGTTTTTGCTCTTTTTTTACCTTAAGAGTAAACTTTGTGGATTTTTCTAGAGCTTCACAGAACTGATCTTGCTCTAAATTTTTGTCACATTGTTTGTATATATGTTAAGTAAGTTCTTCAAAATTTTTGTGAATTTTTGAGTTCATTTTCTTAGGTTAAAGTAGATAATTCAGAAGGTTGTGCAGATGTTCTGTTTTGCTGTTTTTCTGATTTTGTTAGCTACTTTGTTGATTTTTCTGTACTAATCCATGTGGAATTTTGAGCTAAATTTTAGTTATACATGTTCTTTGATATGTCTTTGATGTTGAAAAAAATTGATTTGAGGTTTCAATTTCATTAGCTATGACTTTTTGATTAAGGACTATACATGGTTTAGTATTGTTTCAAGATTTAGCAACTTGATTTACTGGGAATTTTAGGGGTTAAATTTTACTGTGATCTTTGGAGTATATGTTCATGTATGTATCTATTTTGTAGATGATTATTTGTGCTTTTTTTTAGAGGTACCTTGGATGATCAAATTCTCTAATTTTCAAGTTAAGTTCAATTTGCCTTACTTTTGTTGATTTTCTACTGAACATTAAGTGGTTGACAATGACATTATAAGCAAAAAAAAGCATCTCTTCTTCCTTCATTCACCAAGCAACATAAAATGCCAATCAGTTTACGAGCTTTGATTTTTTAAATTAAAATAAGTTTAATGTGTACCTATATGCTTTGTTTCTTGTCTTTGCTCTCAAGTCCTAATACTTTGGCCTGATCTTTTAGAACAAAGGAAATGAAAAAAAAAATGGAGACAAATTTGATTGTCCGCATGTTCTCTAGCTTACTAGCCACCCTACCAAGTACCATTTGTACTAAAATTATAATAAATAATATTTAGAAAGATTCTTCTCATTAATGATATATGATATAAGCTTGTTAAATATATTTTAATATCCAATGAATTTATATTTTATTTATTATTCAATTAATTTATTTACTTATTTATTGTGATATGAGATTTAGCTAAAAATTTCTACTAATTAAAATTTAGAGAAAAGTTTCATCATTGATTACATTAAAAATTTATTGTAAAGTGATGAAAGAGACTATTTAATCATGAGCTTCATTTGGACGTGAAATTTCAATTGGGTATCTTTGCTTCCCTCTTACTTCTGCCATTGTTCTATTATCTGTTATAGTCTCTTTCTCCTACAAGAACATGATTACTAGACAAAGATAGACTAGTCTTAGTCTAATTTAAACTCCAAATGCAATTCTGTACATGTCTAGAAACATGAGAATGGTAATAAACGAGAAAAATTGAAGAAACAAACACAAGTAAAGAATGCTTTTGATGTAAACACGAACGAAAACCTATGCCGAAATCATAGAATCCAGCCAAATTTAGGTCCTCCTTTTTAGAAACTGGAATAGGATTTGATGTTTAGAATATCACTATTTTTGTCCTTTCATTATTAATTATATGTTATATATGTATGTGTATATATATATATATATATATATGGGGATGTGTTGAAGTTAAATAAAGGAGAAATATAATCCTTAAATATGCTATTGTTCAGGTTCAATTAATTAAGGAAGTATCTTTGGCTGTCTAATAGCATAGACGCACTTGACAAAAAAGCATATATGGGCTAGGGATAAGTTCTACAATAATTATGACCCATCAATAAGATTCTTGCAAATTGTTACGTTTTCGTTTCTAAGACTATAAATACAATTCTTGATCCTTTGGTCTAAGAGTCATTTATATTATATGGCAAAATATTTTATTTCAATAATTTAAATGGTTAAGAATAATTTTATGAGATTTCTAATGTTATTTATGACAGCAACCACACAGCAGAAGTTAAGTTCAATTTGCCTTATTTTTATTGATTTTTCCACTGAACCTTAACTTCATGAATTTACTACAAGCAACATAGACATGATCTTGATCTAAAATTTGAGCATAATTTTATTGTATATGTGTAGTATAATATATAACATTTTCATGAATTTTGGAACTCATTTAGATGTACAAATTTACTGATTTTTGGAGGTTGTTCACATTTTCAATTTTTGTTGGTTTTTTATCTTAAGATTCAACTTTGTGGATTTTTCCAGGGCTGCACAAAACTAATCTTGCTCTGAAATTTTGTCACATTGTTTGTATATATGTTAATTATATTTTGCAAAATTTTTGTGATTTTTTGAGTTCATTTTCTTAAGTTAAAGTAGATAATTCAGAAGGTAGTGTAGATGTTCTATTTTGTTGTTTTTCTGATTTTGTTAGTTACTTTGTTGATTTTTCTGTACTAATCCATGTGTAATTTTGAGCTGAATTTTAGTTATACATGTTCTTTGATATATCTTTGACGTTGAGAAAAGTTGGTTTAAGGTTTCAATTTCATTAGCTATTACTTTTTGACTGAGAACTATACATGGTTTAGCACTGTTTCAAAACTAAGCAACTTGATTTTTTCCTAACTTTTTATACATGTTCGATATATTCATACACATAGCCATGTGGATACTATGTTACAATACTTTTTTATCACTCCTTATTCTAAACTTCTTTATTTTTGTTGCAGACAACACTAAAGAATCCTCTAGGTTGCAGCACGCCAAGAAATTTTACTTCTAAGTTGATCTTAATCTCCTATGTAAATTCTCAAGGTATGATTTACCATTTGTATACACTTTCAATATTGCTTCTTCTTGTGTAATCTATTCTTCATATATATATATATATATATATATGTCCCTTTTTAGTCTTTCTTATTTTTTTAATGCTAATTTGCATCTTTGTGGTTTTTTTTTTAAAATGCTAATAACTAGTTTTCTGCTGGAAGACATCCATATGTATTGCTAACTATTCACATTAGCCAGTAAGTTTGTGTCAGTGGAAGTTAGTTAACTTGAATTTTCTGTTTGTACAAGGTTAACTATACTCACAGTAGGACCAAAGTGATGTATTTTCAAAAGGTTTAGATTGATTTGATGCTCATTATTTCTTTAGGACTAAAAAGATTAACTATTGGTTTCAAGTATATTGTTTTACCTAATTCTAGTTACATATGATTTCTTATTGTTCTAATTAAGTTTCTCCACTTTTTAGTCTAATTGGTGTTGGGACTCCATAGTTGACACATCTAATGGAAATAATAATTTTCTACTCTGTGTGGTATATATGTAGAGCGTTTTTGAGTCTATTTTACAACAATGACTCCAATTAGTTAGAAGTTGTTAAGACTTATCTTTGACTTGAAGATGCATTACACATAATTTTTTTTTATTTGTTGCATTTCCCCATATCTTGTAATGAATATTCTTATTGTTTGTTTTTTTCTCGCTAATTGTCACACATGTGTGTCCTTTTTATGTTTGAAATTGTCACACATTTTTTAAAAATATGCCTCTTCATTAATTTACATAAAAATTAGATAATAAAATGAGTTAATATGCATTGTTATTGATTTGCTTGTGTTTATAAATATCTAGGTGTCATGATGGATAAAAGTTGGATTAGTAAGCCATAAACTTCACCTGAATATGTCGTTGGGGTAAAAGGCTTTCTTGATTTTGCATTCTCTAAGCCTAATGCAAAAGGAGTTGTAAAATGCCCATGTCGTTCTTGTGGTTTTAAAAAATATTTCTCAAGAGATATTATCTTTGATCACTTGATATGTAATGGTTTTCCCTTAGGGTATACTACTTGGATTGGGCATGGAGAACTCCTTAAGGAGGAGGGTGGTTCTAGTAGTCCCATAGTACAACAAGTTGAGCAAATGGGAGGGGATATGCGAGATTAGTTTTTGGAATTTTCAATTGAATTAAGTGATCCCACCTGGTGTAAAAAAAGTGGTCATATCCATCATGATGCTGTGAACTCCTTTTGACTTTTTTAAGTTTTGGATGTTGGCAATTAATTTTCTTTTCGTGAACCAGTTTTTTTTTAACAATTGTTTTTTTTTTGCATTTCAATGTTTCACCTGAAAAAAACAAATTGCACAAGTTAAGCTTGGAGGTTATGAAAATAAATAAATTCAGCATGCTATCATTTGATATAGGAGGCAGAAAATAGCTTTACCATGCACTGCTTGCATTGTTATAACCATCACTTATCCAACCATGCATGCTAAAAATATTGGATATTGTCTCTTATATGACAATTTATTGTTTTAATATGTAGGAAGAAATTTCACAGAGGCTCAGTCAAGAAATTGAGGCTTCACCCCTTGTTTCATCAGATGATCCACTTGGTCAAGTGTTGGGAAAAGAACATTTTGTGTAGCTGAGGCATCCCCTTCATAGGTAATATAAATGTTAACTTGTATAGTTATTGAATTACTATATTAAGAAGGTTGAGTAAATGTAACTTGTGTACTTTTTTATGCAGCCACTTGATGTTGGTAGTGCAGAGGCATCACCTACACCTAGTCAACGATCATCTATTGCAAGTTATGATACATGAGGCATTTTAGAGTTTATTGAACTTATTTTGTTTTATGGCATGTTTAAAGCCTTTTTTGGACGACAATTTATAAGGCTTAGCCTCTTTTGTTAATGTTCATCTGGTGCAAGCCTCTTTTGGAGTTTGCTGAACTTATTTTGTTTTATGTAGTTAATGTTTTACATTACTTTTGTATGGTAAAACTTTTATGAAGATGATATAAATAGATGTTTATTAAATTTAAATTTTTATGTAGTAGATTGATTTAAAATTTAATTTTATGTGAATGTTCAATTTTTTAGTATATGTCAAAATATAGCAAGACAAAAAGAAAATGACAAGATAACAAAATACAAAAAATAAAATAAATGAAAATTTTAAAAATATATTTTTTGTTACTTAATGTCGGTCATAACTGACGTTAGATTAACTGACATTAGATAGGAAATCTAACGTCGGTTATAACCAACGTTAGTACATCTACTTCTTATTTGATTTTAACGCCAGTTATAACCGACGTTAAATTTTCTATCTAACGTCAGTTATGACCGATATTAAAATAAGGCAATTAGTAAATATACTAACATCAATTTTAACTGATGTTAGATTTTCTGTCTAACGTAAGTTATAATAAGGTAATTAATAAATATACTAACGTCAATTTTAACTGACATTAGATAAAAAAATCTAATGTCGGTTATGACAGACATTAAAATCAGGCAATTAGTAAATAAACTAATGTTGGTTATAACTAACATTGTTGATATTGAGTGTCAGTTATAATTGACATTAGCATAAAATGTTAGCTAAAGATCATCTTATTCTTGGTGTCGATTATAACTGATATTAGAACCTAATGTCGGTTATAACTGACGTTATTTGACTAAATACAATATCTCGAATTGCATTCATTAATGTCGGTTTTAACCGATGTTAGCTTTTCTAGTGTCGGTTGTTCCAATAGTTTTAATAACTGTTGTTCGAAGGAGTCTCCACGCTACCTCTAATGTCGGTTTTTGTGACCGTCGTTAGACTACCTAACATCAGTCATAATCGACGTTAGATGTCTTTTTTGACCAACGCTAGATGCTATTTTTTTTGTAGTGAATACAGTAATGGAATAAAGTCCTACACATTAATTAGGTTTATAGATGTGAGATCTTCTATATTGGTCCTGTCTCTAGTTTTAAGGCGTGATAAATAGGGTAGAGAAACACAAGTTAAGTATAAAGATAAAACGATTGTAGTGTCATGAACAATATATTGAAATTTTATCAATATTGGAGCACTTTTGACGTCAAAAGTGAGAATAATTTCTCTTTTTCCCAATAGGAGCACAATGTCTCACATATGAAGTCTCTCAATTAAATTGAAACCTTTCTAATTGTTTCCTCTTCCAACACTATTCTAAAGCTTTGGGGTAGTATGCCACTTAAAAGCAACCATTGCTCTCTCTCTCTCTCTCTCTATTTTCTTTTCTTTCTTTTTTTTTTTTTTTAATTTAAACCAAATGGACTCCACATGAGGAGGATCACAACAAACTCTACCTTTGAATTAGGTAGAGGCATACGACATACAGACCAACATAGTGACATCGTAAGGAAGGGATGATAACAGTGTATGACGACTAGGATTTTAAGCACCATTGATCACAAGAAGAGGAACCACTTAGCTTTGAGAAAAAGTTGGATGGAGTTAAGGAAGCTGATAAACATAGAATTGCCACACAACAGTGCTTTAGCAAACCTCAACAGCGCTAGGTAAGAAGGAGAAGGCCTGGATGAATTTGCTTTAAAAAAATGAGAATTAAAATGCAATATTTTCAATTAATCATTTTACAATTGTCTTATGAGTGTTAAGAATAATGTTTTAAATGTTTTTTTAGATGTTTATGATTACATAAAAAATATTTTTAATTATATAACATTATAGAATTGATTATTTAAAAAAAATTCTAGAAGTTATATTTTTAGTGAGCAAAATTCTATGGCAAAAATTAAATCAATTTTACCTAAATTTTTAATTTTCATAAATAAAAATTAATATCACGTGAATTACTACTTTATTGACAGTATATATTCAATTTAAAAAGTGTGTTATCAATACTATGTTTATTAATCACATCTTGTTAATTTGCCCATTTTAACTGATCAAGTTGTTGAAGCTAAAAGAAGGTTTGGCATGGCATTGGGGTTACTACAACAAATATGGCCGAAAACCATTCCCTGTCATCATGTCTCTTTAGAAAAAAATTTTTCTTCTTCCATTGGCTTAAAATCAAAATTTTAAAGATAATCGCTTATTTGATTGAATGATGTAAAAGAGATGAGAACCTACAAAATAGTTAGGTAAAAGCAAGTAGGATTAAAAATAACTTTTATATTTTTACTTTTTAAAAAATAATTTGATAATTAAAATAATAATTTTATAAATAAAATAATAAATATAAAAACATAATAAATATTACATAAACTATATATATAAAAAAGAACATATTTGCATTATGATAAATCAAATAGGCCATAATAGTATAAATATCTACCACCAAGAATGAGATTTTTCTAAACGACTCGACAAGAGACTCTAGGTTGATGGTTGAGAATTTCCAAGGCTAGTCATTTGATTCTTTTCACTTTCACTAAGCGTATCGTGATATTTTTCTTGTTGGTTTATTTTTTCTTTTAATTCTATTTAATATTTAGATACCTATTACACGACATTTAAATATATATAAAAAATGAAAATTTCTACATTCTTCTTGATTGTGATATATTAAAAAATAGATCTGTAAAGCTTTTTTATATTTTATACAAAAACTACAAATAAAATTAAATATATTTTTAAAAAAACTAAACTATTAATTCTTACCAAACATGCTTTAAGAGTAATTGTAATAAAATAAATTTTAACTTTATTTCTATATAAATCATCTATAAAAACTCTTCATATGCATTAAGGACTTGAACTTGTAATTAGTAGGTGATTATGCTACGACAACATAATATATAGCATTTTTATCCTTTTCTTTTATAAAATTAAATTTATGTGATCGAAGGAAACGCAACATTATTTGTCCATTTAAAAATCACATGGCCTGTCTCTAGGGACCACAATATTATTCCAATTGGCCCAAAAAAAAAAGAAAAAATACATCTTCTTCTTCTTAACAAATCGGGTGCAATTTTTAATTGAGTGAAAACTAATAATTAAGTCTCACGGCATTAGGGGAAAAAGCAAATTTGCTATTATTATTTTGAAAAAGTTACATATCTATTTTTTTAGTTGATAATAAATATCAATCATTGGATGAATGATACTTACAAAACAATGATAATTTTTTTATTTGATAAAAAAAATCTAACTTTAACGCAAGACAAACTATCGACTAACCACTAACCGATAATCACTAATAGAAATTAAACCTAGATGCTTAGGTCCATGTAGCTCCATACCAATTATGATAATTTTATTTTATTTTTCGTTATTAGAGTTAGAAGCATTCTCAAATTTCTTTAATTCGAACTGAATCAACTGTGACCAGCTTAAAGGTGCATTCTTCCATATCACAAATCCAGGGGTGTATTTAAGATTTTAATCTCAAAGGGTTTTATTAAAGAATCAAACTTAAATTGTTTGGATAAAATACTGTCTTATGTTCTTAATTAAGCTAACCCTTATATATTTTGAAGAAATGCAGATCCTTTCTTACTCAGTATGAAGAAGACATGATCTTGCTAGAAAGAAATTAAAAAAAAAAAAGAAGATAGAGTAAATGAAAAGAGACAAAATGGGTAAAAATGAAAAAAGAAAGTTCTAAACACATTTTTACTCCTTTATATTGCACGTTGCTTTTGTTTCTCTTCAACAAAATGACACAATGAGCAAAAACGAATCCAAATTTAATATATTATATCATTTATATATTACTTTATAAAATGGAGTTAAATCACATAATTAGTCCTCACGCAAGCATTATATTTATATGATAATATTATAATAAGTAATAGAGTAGAAGACTATTACAATTAATATCAATACTATTACATAAATAGAATATTATGTAGAGCCTAATTTTATAATTTAATTCCATCTTATTAGAAAATATATGACCAGCATAATGCACTATATGTTTGTATAAGTTTCTCTATTTTGAAGTATTGTCCTATTTTATTACTTTTTTTTTTTCATTTGATTAAAACATTTAATTTTATTTTTTAAATGCAAATATGCATTTTGCGACAGTGGTCACATCGTCATACGTCCTCCTTCTTACGTAGGCTTGAGTCGGTGACACACCTTCAATACGGGTCCCCGGTTTATATAAGTACAGTCGTTTCATTCACCGTCGTGCACAAAGAATCTAAGGCTCCCACGATAAATATATAACGTCAAAGGCATATGTAGCTAGCCACCTAGCAGAGTGCTCTGTGATGGCCGCCGCAACCACCAACGCCGTCGCCCCCGCCGCCATAAAGCTGCCTACCTCGCCTCCTCTGTGAACCAAGTACCCTCTGATTTCGTCAGGCCCCCCCCAGTGACCGTCCAAATCTTCAAGACGTTCAATCCTCAGACGGTTCTTCCATTCCTCTCATCGACCTTGAAGATCTCGATGGTCCTAACCGCTCTCAAACCATTCGGAAGATTGGTGAAGCTTGCCTAAACTATGGTTTCTTTCAGGTACTAGAAGAATCAAATAAAGACTCAACCCAAATTACGCCATATAATTCGCAAGCTTGTTTTATTTTTGGACAAAACAAAACTTGGTACATATAGCTAGATGTTTGCTACCTGGTTTACTATATGATTGGGTAGTTCTAAATGTAACCTCCACATGATATATATGTGTGTGTGTGTGTGTGTATTTGAGGAGTTAATAGTATATAGTTGAAGAATCTCAGCAGAGTGTAATATCTGCTAATTTCTTTGTGGTTTTTGCGAAGGTTATGAACCATGGAGTTCCGGGGGAAGTGGTTGAGAAGATGATGAATGTGTCGAGGGGATTTTTCTATTTGCCAGAGAGTGAGAGGTTGAAGAATTACTCTGACGATCCTATGAAGACGACCAGGCTCTCCACTAGTTTCAACTTGAAAACTGAGAAAGTTTTAAACTGGAGGGACTTCTTGAGGCTTCATTGTCATCCTCTTGAGGATAACATCCATGAATGCCCTACCAACCCTTCATCTTTCAGGTATATTAATTATGAAACAGGATCTTCTCTCTTGACGTAGAGAATAAATCTGAAAGAGAGAAAAAGAGATAAGTATTTCGGGCCACTTAAAAGTGAGTTTCACTTACTTTTTTTTTTTCCTTCTCCTCTCGTTAACTGCATCTCCTTCATTATAGGAAAAAATCCAAATCTATTAATTATTCACTCTTTCTAGGATTCTATATTCCTTTCATACAAAGCATGTAAATTTTAGATAAAGGGATTGGGGGTCCCATGGGGATCGAAGATTCATACCAAACAGAAAATTATTCCTAAAATACAATATAGCTTTTAAAATTACACGAGGAACACTTTAATATCCCAATATTGTATTCATGTTGTTACAAGAGTCTTTACTTCTTAGATCTCATTATATATATGTTTAGTGATGCTTCAAACCACGTGCTCTACGTTGCCTTTTTTTTAAGATCAGTTATTAAATTTTTTAATATAAAATTATAAAATTTTGCTGCTTTGTTGAATAAGTCAGAACGTGGGCCATGTACCCACTACCTTATCCCACTATTATATTTTGTTCTTATATTTTAGTATTTTTAGTTGCTGTACGCTATATAATAGACTTTGACATTGTTTAATTAATTTAAGTCTTTATCTACCTCATTCTCTTCAATATTATATTTAGTTTATTTTATTCCCTTTTTCCAACAATATTTTTGGTATCAGAGCTTTCCAGAGAGCGAGAGGGGGAACATTTGTGAGATACCCAAGAGGTGAGAGCACCGCAGCGACTCCTTCATTTCTTTCTCACTTCGACCCTCACTTTCCCCCTTAGAAAGCATCGTGGCTATTCTTTCCTTCTCTCACTTTCTATTCCAGGTTTGATTGTGAACAAGGGAGACTTCCACTTGTGCAAAATCAGCTTACTGTGACGGCACTTTATGGCAACTAACGAAATTTCATCAGCGGCCAGCAGCATCTCAACAACATCACAGCCTTTAATTCCCATTTTTAATGGGGATAAGCATGAGTTTTGGTCATCAAAATGAAGACCCTCTTCCGATCTCAAGACCTATGGGATTTGGTTAAGGATGGTTTTGTAGACCCCGATACAGACAAGCAATGACTGAAGGAAAATAAGAAGCGAGATCCAAAGGCTCTATTTTTCCTTCAGCAAGCGGTGCATGACAACCTCTTCTCTAGAATCGCTTCCGTAGTGACTTCTAAAGAGGCATGGCAGATATCGAAGACTGAGTTTTAGGGCTCCAACAAGGTAATCTCTGTAAAACTCCAATCACTTCATCGTGAATTTAAGAATCTCCATATGCAAAATAGTGAGTCTCTACAGGATTACTTGTCTAGCTAGTTCAGTGGTTAATAAAATGAGATCTTCTGGGGAGAAAATTACTGATGAAACCATTGTTACAAAAATATTGAAAACTCTTGCACCTTGTTTTTATTTTATGGTTGCTGCAATTAAAGAACCCCATGATTTATCCAAATATTCTTTTGATGAATTAAGGAGTTCCCTGTGAGCTCATGAAGATAGGATGAATCAGTTGCAAGAAAAGCATGAAGAACAAGCATTTCAGGTGAAGGGGGAGTCTTTTAAGAACAACAATTCCACTGGTAGAGGAAATGATAAAGGTGGTTTTCATGGTAGAGGTAGAGGTCGAGGCCGTGGTGGTGGTGAAAGGCGCGATCAAAACAATCAAAAGAGCTCCATTCAATGTAATTATTGCAAAAAAATTTGGGCAGAAAGAAGCAAACTGCTGGGCAAAACAAAAGGATGAACAAAAAGTAGGCAAGCTTTGTAGATAAAGAAGAGTTAGAGACATTGTTTATGACACAATCTACTGACTTTGATATTTCTGTTGATGATATTTGGTTTGTTGAAAGCAGGTGTCCTAGTCATATGACCAATTCTCGTTCACTATTCAAGGAATTGGATGAATCACAGAAATCCAATGTTTGACTTGGAGATAAAAGACAGCTTCCAAGTGAAGGTAAAGGTACAATCTCTCTTAACATTAGCAATGATAAGAAGAAACTTTTGCATAATGTTTCATATGTACCTAGCTTGGGTCAAAATCTTTTGAGTGTAGGTCAATTGATGGAGAGTGGATTGAGAGTTATATTTGTTAACGGTTTTTGTGTCATTCAAGATAAGAAAACTGGTCAGATCCTTGCTAAAATTAAGATGACTAAAAATAAAATGTTCTCGATCGCTTGATGTTTCATCTATTTAGGAAAATGCTTTTATTACTAAAGGCATAAGTGATTTTGATCTTTAGCACTTATGGTATGGTCATTTGCATCTTAAGGGATTGCAATTGTTGAGTCAAAACGATATGATTTTGGAGCTGCCAAACATTGAAACTATTGAATTCTATGAAGGTTGTGTTTTGGGAAAACAAAGTAAAAAATCATTTCCTGTGGGGAAGTCTTGGAGAGCCTCTCAATGTCTTGAGTTAGTGCATGCAAATTTATGTGGGCCTATGAATACTAAGTCGTTAAATGGGAGTCATTATTTTTTGTTGTTTATTGATGATTATAGCAGAATGAGTTAGGTTTATTTCTTGAAATGGAAATATGAAGTGTTTGAAATTTTTAAGAAATTTAAAGTTTTAGTAGATAAGCAAAGTGATTGTTACATACAGATAGAGAAGAAGAATTTTGTTCTAATGAATTTGCCATTTTTTTGTGAGGAAAATGGTATTCATAGGGAGCTCACTTCACCACTTATGCTAGAGCAAAATGGCATTACTGAATGGAAGAACCGAATTGTGGTAGAAATGGCTAGAAGCATGATGAAGGCAAATGAGCTTCCTAATCAATTTTTGGCTGAAGCAGTAGCCACAACAATGTATCTCCTCAATCTCTCTCTTATAAAAGCAATCCTAAACAAGACACCTTATGAACCATGGAGAGGTGTAAAGCCCCGAGTAAGCCACTTAAAAGTATTTGGTTATATAGCCTATACTTTGGTAAAATCATCTCATCAAAAACTTGATGAAAAATTTGAAAAATATATCTTTGTTGGCTATAGTGTGCAATCCAAAGCTTATAGGCTTTATAATCTAATTAGTGACAAAATAATTATTAGTAGGGATGTTGTATTTAATGAAGAAGTTAGTTGGAATTGGTGTAGCAAGAGCAACAAAGAAGTTGAAAAATCTATCCCTATAAGTGTTGAAGAAGCATATTATGAACTAGAACCAGTAGATCTAGAACTCTTTTCCTAAGAAGGCAGCAGCTTTCAAAATCCTTATTCATCATCTATGGGTTCACCAACCAGTTCACATCTAGTTCTTCAAGTGAAACACCTACCAAAGAGTTTTGATCTTTAAGGGAAATTTATGAAACTTGTGACTTTGCTCTTTGTTACAGATCCTATATCTTATGCAGATGCTACAAAAGAGCAAGTGTGGCAAGATGCAATGGTTGAAGAGATGAATTGCATCAAGAAAAATGATACGTGAGAGTTAGTTGATTTTCCTCAAGGTAAGAATGCAATTAGGCTCAAGTGGGTATACAGAACCAAGTATAATGCTGATGGTAGTACACAGAAGCACAAAGCACAATTAATGGCTAAAGGCTGTGCTCTACAACAAGGTATTGATTTTGATGAAACTTTCTCTCCCATGGCTTGTTTTGAAATGATGAAAACTCTTCTAGCTTTAATTGCTCAACTTTAATGGCCTGTGTTTCAATTTGATGTTAAATCAGCCTTTTTGAATGGTGAGTAGAAAGAGGAAGTATTTGTTTCTCAATATGAAGGTTATGTTGTCAATGGTGAGGAAAGCAAAGTTTATAAGCTTAAAAAGGCTTTGTACAACCTTAAACAAGCCCCACGTGCTTTGTATTATAAAATTGACTCATATTTTCATGAAAATGGTTTTAAAATGAGTGATAATGAGCCCACTCTTTATCTAAAACAGCATGGTGATTATGATTTTCTAATGGTCTATCTTCATGTTGATGATATGATATATATGGGGTCTTCTAAAGAAATTATTGCTGATTTTAAGTCAAGTATGATGAAAAAATTTGAAATGTCAGATTTGGGACTATTGCATTACTTTCTTGGTTTAGAAGTGAAGCAAGGTCCTATAATGGTATTTTTATTTCTTAAAGAAAGTATGCAATGGATCTTCTCAAAATGTTTAATATGCTGGGCTGCAAAATAGCATGTTCCCCTATGAATACGAATGAGAAATTAAATGTTGATAATGGTATTGAAGCTACAAATGCAAAGTATTATAGAATCATGGTGGGTGGTTTAAATTATTTATCTAATACAAGCCTTGACATAGCATATTCTGTGAGTGTAGTTTCCAGATTCATGCATAATCCCACTAAACATCATGCATCTTGGAGCTGTAAAAAGGATTATGCACTATGTTGCAGTCATTGTTGCTTTTGGAATTTAGTACTCAAAGGTATAAAGTTTCAAATTATCAGGTTTTTCGAATAATGATTGGATAGGTTGTATTGATGATAGAAGAAGCACTTCGAGGTATGTTTTCACTCTTGGTTCAAGTGCTATTTCATGGAGCTCAAAGAAGCAAGATACTATAGCTTTATCCTCATCTAAAGCAGAGTATGTAGCAATAATTTCAGCAGCTTGTCAAGTTGTTTGGCTAAGAAGATTGTTAGCAGACCTTTTTCAAACACAATCTGAGGCAACAAAAATTTATTGTGACAACAAATAAACAATTGCAATGACAAAGAATGCAGTTTTTCATGGTAGAACGAAACACATTGATATTAGGCATCATTTCATTCATGACCTTGTTACAAAGGAAGAAATTACTTTGAAATATTATGGTACAAATCAACAAGTTGCAAATATCATGACCAAGTCACTTTCTGTTAGAAAAATTAGAGATTTCATAGTGCAAATAGGTGTGTGCAGCTTTGAAGCAAAGGGGATTGTTGAGTGATGCTTCAAACCACGTGCTCTCTTTTTCTTGTTTTTTAGGACGAGTTATTAAGTTTTTTAATATAAAATTTTGTTGCTTTGTTAAATAAGTTAGAACGCAGGCCATGTACCCACTACCTTATCCCACTATCATATTTTGTTCCTATATTTTAGTATTTTCAATTGTTATACACCTATAGGCTTTGACATTGTTTAATTAATTTAAATCTTTATCTGCCTCATTCTCTTCAATATTATATTCAATTTATTTTATTCCCTTTTTTCAACAATATAAATAAACATATATATATATATATATATATATATATATTGCGAAGCAGAGAAGATGTGGGTGAGTAGTGCAGAAAAATGAGAGAATTGTCACTGAGATTGCTTGAGGCGATGTCAGAAAGCTGGGGGTTAGAGAAGGATTACATAGACGAGGCATGGGAAGCACGGGCAGCACATGGCCATTAACTACTACCCACCGTGTCCCGAGCCAGAGCTGACGTATGGCCTGCCCAGCCACACTGACCCTAACGCCATTACCATTCTTCTGCAAGACGACGTCCCTGGATTACAGGTCCTCAAGGACGGCAAGTGGGTCGTTGTTAACCCCATTCCCAACACCTTCATCGTCAATATTGGGGACCAAATTCAGGTAACTCCCTCACAATTTCATTTTTTCTTTTTTTTATTTTTCAGCGTTACGATTAGATGAAAAAATTCTTGCATATATCGAGAATGAGAGACGTATACATTTAATGACTAAGATTTGCTTCATACATATACAAAGAAAATCTTGACTGTTAAAAAATATACGTCTGTCTGGAGTACTTCACAATTTTTCTGATTAGGTGTTTCGGATAAAACTTGAATCTAAATTTCTTGGTTCAACAAAACCATTTTTTACATCGGTTTTTTTATTTAACGTGAGATGGTATTCAGGAGAAAGAAAAGGACGAAAGCGGTTACCTTTTAATTAGGAAAAATTATGTTTAAGGATCAATAAATAAAAAAATTTATTTTTTAAAATTTTTATCATTAAGTTCAACTATTTGTTATTAAATTAAGTAATAATTATCATAAAATAAATAATAATAAATCTTTAAAAATAAATTTTTTATTTTTTAATCTTTTATTATAATTCTCTCTTTTAATTATTTTGTTTTGTTCTTCTTTTATCACGTGAGCATGGTGTAGAGAATTCAAAGATCCATACCTGTCCTTTCACTATTCTTACAAAGGTGTCCAAAAATCACGTACACCGTTCTGTGTCCCCAAAGGACGTTAATACTAATGCGTCCGTGTATTTTCACGCGTGTAGAGTGTCTGAATAGTTTGCATTTTGGATTTTTTTTAACCTTTTAATTTAAATAATTAATTTTTTTATAAAATATTTTTAAAATTTAAAAAAATTAAATCATTCAAAGTTAATCTAAACAATTTAAATCATATATATATATATATAATTCCGTGACTTTTACTTTTTTTTATCACTGTTCAGTAATATTACTGTGCATATGTTATAATGAACCTACGTTTTCTATTTTTTATTTTTTTTTTCTTACGAGACCCACACCTACAAGAAATTTTTTGAAATCCCTTGCAAGAGGCAGGGTACGTCCTAGTTAAAATATAAATCTCTTACACATCGGGATCTGACATGATATTTTCACGTGGCAATATAAAGTGAGATTGCACCTTGTACAGTTCCAGAAAAAAAAAGTGTAGGTCCCATTTAAATTAAAATCCATCTTTATTTTCCCTTTTTATTGCATAAAATGCAATATGAAAGAAAATCCAAAATTAACTAGGTAATTGGTGCCCTTGTAGTTCAGAGCCATGTCTGCAGCCGCTACTTGAACTGAGCTGTTTGGTTCAAAAGAGGGGAGGGGAGGGGAGGGATTTTAATGGAGGGAAGGGGAGGGAAGGGGTTTTAATGATATGATGTTTGGTTGATTTGAAGGAGAGGGGAGGGGAGGGATTTTAATAATATATTATTTGGTTGAGGAAGGGAGGGGAGGGGAAATAAAATTAAATAGACAATTATACCCTTATGATATTAAAATTTTTAATTTTTTTTATTTTTATAAAAAAATACTTTTTTTTACTTTTTATTATTAAAAATAATTTTTTATTTTTATTCAAAAAATATTTTTTTTATTTTTATAAAAAATTATCTTAAACTTTATTAAAAAAATAAAATCTATATTATATTTTAAGTGAAATCAAAGTGGGGGCAATTTAGTCTAATGAAACAAAAAATTTCTCTCCCCTCCAAAAACCCCCACTTTTGGAGGGGAGGGTTTGGAGGAGAGGGGGTATTTTGCCTCCCCTCCCCTCCAAGTTTTTCATACCAAATAAGGGGAATACCCTTTTCCCTCCAAGTTTTTCATACCAAACAAGGGGCCTCCCCTCCCCTCCCCTCTAAAAATCCTGAACCAAACAATGCCTAAATCTCCTACAGTGTTGTAAATTTGGAAAGAGAAAGAGAAAATAAGGGAGGGTCACTAAATAACCCTCATACAAAGATGAATCTCTTATAATAAATAGTGCAGAAAATCAGGTTGAAGTGAGAACGAGAAGGAGACGCGGGCCAGCGAGATCCATCATGTGGATTTCATTTTTTTCTCTTTTTCTCATTTTAATCTCTTAGAGTATCGTAAGAGATTTGAGTTGTGTCTCCAATATTCTCTTAATCATTTTTTCTTTTATATTTTCAAATTGATAAAATACTGAAAAGATTCAATTATTTTTTTCTCTGTTTCTCTCCAAATTCATACTGTTCAGTTGGGATTGAACGCCAAAGCATTCAAGTTACTCCTTGAACTTGGTGGTTGTGTCCGTGCTGGATAACTTCGGATCCCTTCTCAAGCCCCTCAAATTTCAAAACCAAAAAAAAACGTGAAAGTAACTTTCATATTCTTTGATGGACACTCTTTGTCCTTTCGGTAAATGTTTTAAGCAAACACCTTTTTCTCGTTAGCGTTAAGATATTTCGTTTGGAAAGTGTGAAAAAAGAAAAAGAAAAAACCCTTGTATGTGTTCACGCCTGTAAATTTGGTGTGCAAGGAAGCCTGTGATTGGTCCAGCTCCCGACCTCATAGACCTTCATCATCCTGCGCAGTACAGGAACTTTGCTTATAGTGAATACTACGACAAGTTCTGGAACAGGGGACTCTAAGGAAACCTCCGTCTACATGTTTAAGGCTTCACCATAATTAATTAAATTTAAAACTTGATAATGAATCGTTTAAATTTTAGATGTATGTAAATGACTCTTATTATTAGTACATTTATTAATTTATTAATAAAAGAGTGATATATTAGATTAAATAAATTTATTTAGATTTTATTTTTTATACAAATAATTCCCTTTGGATTATGTACTAATAATTTCTTAAACTTTGAGTTATAGCTGTGTGATTCTATTCTATGTGCTATTTTTCTTCTCTAAACAGAGTTTTTCATTGGTTTATCTCCTTTGGCCGTACTAGGCTTTTTTTGGATTGATGAATTTATGATTTCTTGTTGGAGAAAAATCTCTTCCGATTTACGAAATTAGAAAATTAAGGGGTTTTAGGGGAAACGTGAGAAATTGAAAATTTGGAAATATGATAGATTATTAAAAAGAACAACTCTTCATTACGTAAAATATGTTGGTACTTTGCCTAAATGGCATGATCATCAATTGCTAGATGAATCTGGGCTATTTTCATTTCATGGTCACCGTAAAACAAAACAGAGTATTAATTCTTTATGAGTGTTATAAATTTTTTCAGTAACGTAATCTTAATATGCAATAATGAACGTTCAATAAAGACATAGTTAAGATATAATATGCTAGTCTTTTGAAATGAGTTTTCATCAAATCACTGGATATCAAAACCTACCACTACAGTCTGAATTGCAGTTGTGCAGTGCATGTGAGTATTAAAAAATTACCGACCTAAATTAAAATATTTATAATAAAAGATGTTAAAATTTTAAATTATTATTTTACAAAAATTTTTATTTAAAGTTTTAAACTCTAATTCTTTTATACAGTTTAAATTGTTTTTTTAGATCATTCAAAATATTTTTAAAATTTAAGATTTTTTAATATAAACATTTTGAATTTAAATTTTTAAATGTAATTTTTCCTAATACTAATCTCACCAATTGTATCCACCGATTTGACGAAAGGTCATTTCAAGAGATAGAGAATTAGCACAAAGCCCGCCTATCAGCAACACGGTTGTGTGATGAATATTAACAAGACACGAATCGTGTTAGCATGACTGCATAACTTGACTAGGGTCCATTTGGGAATATTGTTTTCAATTTTCCGTAAAAAACGACGAGAATGAACCGATTATTAAAAAAAATTTAAAATAAAAAGATTTAAGATTAAATAAAATTAAAATAATAATCTAAATTTTAAATAATGAAAGTACAAGGTCCAATGTACCCTGAAAATAGAATTAGAATAGCTAAATAAAAATTGATAGAAGTATAGTGGTATTTTTGTAATTTAGGGTATTTTTAAAAAAATTTATAGGAGGAATTTTTAAATAAAAAAATTGAATTTTTTTAGATTCTTGAATTTTCTTAAATTCTTAGAGGTCCTAAAAACTATAGGAACCTCTAGAATAATTAAAACTCTTTTGACAAATGATTTCGATTATTGGTTGACCGAACAGTTCAAATTGGTTTCAAATTTAATTTGGATAAAATCAAAAGTATTTTATGAATTATAAGATCTAAATTTTATGATGAAAAAGACGATTTAAAAAAAAAAAGATTTAAAACAAGTTCAACTGACATAGTCAAATAATAGTGACAAATGTATAAATAAAGGCAAATGTTATAAAAATCCTCTCCACCTTTATTTATTTGGCATGCCTTCTTCATCCTTATTTTCCACCGACCTGAAGTAGCTCTATATAGGTCTGAAAATGGCGTCCAAAGAAGGAGGAGAGAGAAGGAGAAAGAAGGCAAAATAGGTATGGAAATTTACAAAATTCCATGATCTTGTCTTCACAAATTTTTTTTCCCTCTCTAAGCCCTTCCAATGATGGTTTTATCTTATTGAAAGGAGCATTTTCATGGCTGGTCTCTTGGAGGAAAGAGAGAATTTGAGAAAACTCTTGATGGCATAAATTTTTCCATGGAATATAGAATCAAACAAGGTAAGATACTAACTAAAATGCATGCTCTTTCCTTATGCTTTTCTCCCTTATTGGTTCAACCATCCTAGGAGTATGCTAGAGGGAATATATTTGTGATTAAAACGGTTGAATTAGAGGTTTAGAAGCGAGAGGAACAAGAATATGCAAGTGAAATCAATTAAAAGGCTTTAGGATTCAAGATATAGAAGCTAAGGATTTAATTGCACCTAGCCATTCTTGAAACTCTCCAAGGATAATTTAACTTTTGTAAGAGTATGAATGAGTTCTCAAGATATTTAGGAAGTCTCACATATGCTAACTCTTTAAAGAAAAATTGCAAAACTCCATAGGCTTCTTCCTTGGCATAAGTCTAGGCCTAAGCAAGATAATGGACCTAGGGAGAGTTTTAAATTTTTCCAATGCTAAAAAGGAACTAGATAAAATAGATAAACATCAAAAGAAGCATTAAAATAATTTTAGAAGACATGGTTTATGAGATAGAGGTGTAGGCTTCATTTTAAGATATAAAAAAGCAACTTATACTTAAACTCCTTGAAATAAATTTGTGATAACTCCAAGGAGTCTCAATGGAATCAAGAGACTTAGATTGAAGGAGAAATTGGAGTTAAGATCATGAATTCTCATAGTTGCTTCATTGTGTCTTATATGAAACTATAATGGAGTTATATGAGAAAGTGAGCTTCCATAGAATTTGTGTAAGGTTAAAGCTTGTTCCAATAATTGAATTATATTTTATTTAATGTGTTTAGATCAAGAGAATCAAGTATCATATAATTGCATATGCTTGGCCCAAAAAGGGGAAGAAAAATTAAAGTAAAAGTGAGTGATAATTGCTTCAAGATAGCTTTCTAACCTTTCTCACATGCATTGTTTAGTTGTTTTCTTGTTATTGAATGCTTGTGTATATGTTTGAACTATGAGAAATATTTCTAGCCAATGGTTACATATTATGGTACCATTATGTTTCTTAAAATGGGTTTATATACGCAATATGGCTTGAATGAATATGGTTATGCCAAAAGTTCCTTAGTATAGGTGAGGATGAGTCAAAAGTCCTTAAAAATGAGTGAGATAAAGCCAAAAGTCTCAAGAAGAGTGAGGCTAAATCAAAAGTTCTTTGAAAATGGATGAGACAAATCCAAAAGTTACAAAAAAAAAAGGGTGACGCTAAACTGTTGCCCTTAAAAGCATATGTATAATATATATATGAGTTTTTATGACAAGAAAAATGTTTTATGTATGTTCACTAGTAGCTTAAATGTCATGCATGCATTCTTTGACATGTGAAAGCATCATATATGTATGTTTGAAAAGGTAAAGAGCTATTAGGATTCTTTGAATCTTACTTTTCCCATTTTTCATCTAACCATGTCTAGGTGAAGTTCAATGAAATAAAAATGGGAGCGAAGGAGTATGATTAGCTATACTTTGACAATAGCATAGCTTTGAATGTAATTTAATTTCAAAGTTTGTAAAGACATGATGTATATGAGGTGCAACCATTTGAATAAATTTAAATGTATGTAAATATGATGTGTATATCAATCTTGAAGCTAAATGAACATCCTAACACCATTATGTGCATGTGTATAAATGCAAGTGGGAAGGTAAGAATGAGTTCTATGATAATTTGAATTATTTGGTATGCTTTTATGGGTTGTAAATATACTTTTGTACTTGTTCAAGTGGTTGTGGAAAGATGAAAAGAGCATTTGGTGTCTTGGTAGCTTATTATGGACTTCAAAATTGACTAATTTGAGAGTTAGACCAAAATCTGACCAAATAGATAAGTTTTTGCATAAAATTTGGCCAACAAGTAGGTCTCATCTAGAGATTTTCACATAGCTAAAAAGCACTCAATTTGGAGTTCTAAAGAATTTACTATGATTTTTCAAAGTTAGCTAAATTATATAGAATTGATATGGTTATTGTTCATATGGTCAGTTTACTTCTCTATATCACACATAGGTCAAATGAAGTTCAATATTTATAAAATTTTATAGATATAAACTAGATATCATAAGCTTTATACAACCACTAAGATTACCTCATTTTAAGCTCTATAGAGGGAGAATCAATTTTTTGAAGTTTATAGTTAGTATCAGATGTAGCAGAGACTTCTAGTACTATTTTATTGTTTTCTGTAACACCATAATGTACTAACGCTATCTAGCCTCTCTTTGGACTCGGTTCCATATGATTTCCAAAGAAACAGTACCAATCCGTGGCATTTTCATGCTATAAAATGGGATTTCAAACACTCATCTTCTGCCCCGTGGGTCCTGTGAACCCATCATTCACATTCTCTACTCACACTCCATTTATACAACTCATACATAGCATAAAACAAGCCATAAGCCACGGGTATGGAGCCAAAAACCAGAAAAATGCAATTTCTTAAACGGACCCAAAAGTCAGATTTTTGGCTCTAACTTTGGAAAATCATAACTAATTAGAGAAAAATGGGAATCTAGCAAACCCTAGCTTTCTGGAAAGCTCTAAGTGTTATCTTTATACTAAAAATAATTTCCAACCATAATCTCAGTGTTTGGACCTTTTTTGACATCGAAAATGAGACAGAGGTCTGGCTGTCCCTGTTTCTGGCGCAACTTACTGTCATGGAATACGAAAATTCATAACTAAATTCAAAAAAATCCAATCTGGGCAAACTATACCAATTTGGAAAGCTACAGATGTCTACTAGAGGAGAAAAATAAGTTTAGATCAGTTCAGCAGCCGTTAGACCTTGAAAACTGATGGAACAGTAACAGAGGTCGGTTGGCTTCCCTGATGCTGATACAGAACTTCAAAAGGTTCATTCTCTCTCTACAGACCTCCGATTTAGGTGATTCTAGTTGGTATAGGTCACTGTGGTTTCCTAGTTTATGTGTATAAAATTTCACAACATTTGGACTCCATTTGGTCCATGAATGACAAGGTTTTATTTTCGGACTAGCTACACAGTGCCATGACCAAATTATTAAAATTTCCCAATTTCAACAATTCACCAAATATTCTCTAGACTTCCAAATATTCCCCACTTTAGCTTCCCAAGAAGCTTTCTACAACCTCTAGAGGCATGCCAAATTTCATAACAAGAAGAGCTCGTTTGGTCATACTTTGACGTAACTCACAAATTTGGCAGTTTTGGCACCCAAAAGGTCCAAAATGGGTCCAAATGGCCTCTCACACGTTCTCACTCCTCATGGACAAAGTTTAAAGTATGAAAATAGTCTATATAACATGTCCAAGTGGTCCAAATCATCATACATTTCAAACTCACTATGCTACGGGCCAAAATATACTATTATATACATTCAACAAAATGAGCAAAACTCACATTTTCATTAATTTGGCTCTCTACATAGTTTATACATCATGTTTCCTTACATTTACACTTGATACAACATGTACATCTCAAAAATAGTGGGTGCATATACATTTTGGCACCACTTTACATTAAAAAGACCAAAATAAGCTATCATTTAGCTAAACATGTTCTTAGTCTCCTTGGTGTGCACTTGAATCTCTTTTAGCTCCACCTAGCATGTTAAGATGGGAAGGGGAAGGGGTGAGATTCATAGAATCTCAGTAGCTTATACACTCATTCAAGGAAGCAATCAAGGCATATAACAAGTCAAAGCATATAATTTAGCATCCAACCATTCTCAATCACATAATACATGTTGTACATGCCATGGAGATCACAACAATGCTACAAGTAAGCTCTAGGGACTTTTGGTCTAGCCTCACCCGAGTTTAGGGACTTTTGGATGGTCTCACCCGAGTTTAGGGACTTTTGACTTGGCCTCACTCGGTTATGAGACTTTTGGCCCTGTTTCACCCATCTCAAAGGACTTTCGGATTTACCTCACCCATCTCAAGGGACTTTCGGCACTACCTCACTCGAGCAATTCTCACAATCCATCACACAAGCACATTAGTAATAATGCATCATGGCAGTAACATATGGCATATCTCACACAACAAGCTTATACATAAACATACAATGACTATTACATCCAAGAATGTAACAAGAAAGAGTGGAAAGAGAGCTACCTTATGAGCCAACATAAGCTTTTCCTTTCAATTCCTCTTCTCTCTTCTTAGTTTCACACTCACATCTTGATGGAGGTGCTTCACTTGAGCCTAGACACATCAAAGAGCATAAATTACTCTCTCATAACTTAACAACTCTTAGGAGTTCTTCAGAGAAGAACCTAGGGGTTCTCTCTCTCTCTCTAGAATGTCACCAATTCTTCCTCTCTTTCAAGTTCTCATGGTAGTAGAAACAACATTTTCAAGGAAAACAAAGAGGTTCAAGGGTGTTTTCCACTTTCCCTCTTCTGACCCATGCTCAAAACCTCATTAATCTCACAAGCAAAACCATAGAAAGAAAAGGCAAAGAGAGGAGATCAAGATTCTAAGAAGAAATGAGAGAAACTTGCTTACCTTTCCTTTGCTCTTCCTCCTTCTCTTAGTCTCTCTCACTCTCAATGCCTCTTTTCTCTCCTTGGGTCGAAGTCTAGGGCAAATAAGAGAGAAAGAATGAATTGGGTCGTGTAAAGGAGTCAATTTCTCGCTTTGTACGCTTTTCCGGACTGGCCCTTGCTATGGCGAAAATTAACCTTCGCTACGGCGAGCTCGTATCAGCTACCTTCGCTATGATGAGGTTTAACTTTCGCTACGGCGAGCACGTATCAGTTCCCTTTGCTATGGCGAGATTTAACCTTCGCTATGGCGAGCTCGTATCAATTTCAGACCCCCACTTTCGCTATGGCATAGGCTACGGCGAGCAGCCCCCTTGGTTTTTGTATGGAATGCCTGCACTCGCTATAGCTAGAAGCACTTTCGCTATTGTGAACAGGCACTCTCGCTATAGCGAGACCATTTCTCGCTATTGCAAGCAGACTTAGAAAAATTTCTGAATTTCGAAACTTTTCAGCTTTCTATTTTCTTTTCCTTTTCCCTTTTCCCAGTTGTTACATTTTCCATGGCCCAGATGGTGTTTTCTTAGTCTAAAACTATTTTTAGTCATTATTTAATATCCAAGGATTTCTAGAAAGCTATCATATGCATAAGTTTGATTTTTCTAGAATTAGTTATAAATTTTCAAAATTCATATCAGAAATCTGCAACAGGGAGCCTGAGAGCAAATTCTAGTTTTTCTGATATATGGTTCAAAACTTGAGATATATGAGATAAAATGGAATGTTGCTGCTTATATAAATATGCTATGGATGGAAAATGATATTGATGAGTTCACATGCTTCCTAAAGCCAATAATAAATTAAATGAGCTTTCTATTACGTAAATTTTTCACTTTTTAATGCATTAATTTCATGTGAATATGTAACCATAAGCCTATGGAATATAGAGTAAAGACTAGGAAGCTATGGTGTTACATTGCTAATTTTTGCTTATTTTAAAATTGTTTCTCCTCAATGGAGTTTTATAGAAAACATTATAAGAACAAGTGATTTGTATTTGGTAACATAATTTGATAAAGCATTTTTATTAATATTATTGTATTTGGCAAATTATTCAAAGAAATATTTTTTTTATTGTTAGATTACTTAAAGGATTATAGATTTAAGAGGGCAAGTAAAAAAATATAAGAGATAACTATGAGAGTTAGTGATTTTGAGGGGAGTCTTTAAAAAATACTTTTTTTTATTAAACTTTTAAAGAGAAGCTCTAATTTTTGCTCCTTTCCTATAACAAAAAAATTACTTGTACTTTTACTCAGAATTGGCTTACCTTTTTATATAAAAATTTGTCTAAATACTCTTTTTTTTTTTTCAAATTTAAGAAATAATCAATTTTTAAAAAAGTCAACCTTCTTGGAAAGTTAAGCAAAATAGGCCGTTTCTCAGCGACCCATTCCTATCCATTCTAAAAGACAAAGCTAGTGTCAATCGGAAAGTGGCACTTTATGGGCCACTATAGTTATTTATGCTGATTGCATAGATAGATAGTAGGGCTTAAGAGAAAAGAAAATAAGTAATTGAGAGCTTTTCTTTTTTGATCATTAGACCTAAAAAGAAAAAGAAATAAAAGAACACTCAACGACTTAATGCTCAATACAAAAGAAATTCTTTGTCTATGTTGTGGTAATTATCTTCTTTTGGATCCAATGAGATATTTATAATTTAAATGTTTGTAAGTAGAAACCTATAAGTTTAAAAATTTTAAAAGTAGTTCTTGTTGTTAAGTATCTATCATTATGCCATTAATCTTTGATGGAGTGGCATCACGTGCTAAGGGGATTTCACTTTATCATCTATTTTAAACTCTTTTGCTGATAATAATTATATATATTTAGTATGTCAAAATAAGACATGATTAACTATATGAATAAAATTTAATGGTACAATTATAGAAATTTAATAAGAGAGAAAAAATAAAAAATTATAAGAATATAATTATAAACTTTTAAATTATAGAGATTAAATTAAAAATTATGTAAAAATTTAAGTATCAATAGAATAATTTAGCAAAAAAACGGATATAGCTTTTTGTCTATGGTGGAGTTAGTATAGCCTTATCTTATGTTTAATACATATAATCATTCAAACTGTTTTTAAATTTTTGCATCCATATTTATATTAAATGAAGTCTTATTTTGAATATTTTATTGACAAAATGTACAAATTGAATTTTGTAGATTTCCCAAATAAAGTTAGAGAAGAGTCAAACAAACACAAGAAAAATTTTTAGATGAAGCAGATGCTGGATGAAGTCCTCAGAGCCACTACAAGAAAATGAAGGATTTATCATGAAAATTTCTTGCAAAAAATAATCCGTGAGAACTTCTCATGGAAATACTCACGAGAATATTCATGGAAGGTGATTTCTCACGGAATTTTCTCGCAAAAATAATTCTATGAGAAAAAAATGCAAGAATAATGAGATAAATACCGCGAGAATAATGGTGTGTAAATGTGGGAAGATTTTCTCACGGCAATTTTTCGTGAGAAAATAAGACAAAAGCATATAAATCTATATTTTTTCCATAAAAAAAGTTCTCATGAAAGAAGTTCGTGAATAAAACACCAATTTCTCACGGGAAAAATCCGTGAGAATTTCTCGCGGATTTTTTCCATGAGAATTTCTCGCAAAAAATTTTTGTGAGAAATTTTCGTGAGAATTTCTCATGGATTTTTTCCGTGAGAATTTCTTGCAAAAATTTTTTGTGAGAAATTTGAATTTCTCACAAAAATTTTCTCTGAAAAGCTACGATGTGCCAGCTGGACTACCAGTTATTTCTCACGGTAATTTCCGTGAGAAGTTACCTCGAGAAAGACATTTATATCCCCTTCTTTTCTTCATTCTGCAGAACAACGCGAAGCCTCCCCCTTCATTCTATAGAATGACGCACATCAACACAAGAAAAGGTGAAGCGACGCTTCGGCTTGAGTTTTCCACAGATCTAGGTTGCAATTGTGCGTGAAGACATTGGAGGAAAGGTTGAAGTATGTCTCCCACACCTAAAGGCTGAACGAAGGTGCATATTGATGCTTTTTTATTTTGTTTGCTTTTTATTTTTGTTAAATATAAAGAAAATAGCCACTTATATGTATATTTGAGGTGATGATTGAGAACGGTGAGGATGAAAGTATACTGGATGGGGGTGGGGATGGAAACATATGTATGCAATTTTTTTTTCTAGGAATATAATGTTAGATGACTTAAATTTTAATTAATTTTTTAGTTTTATTTTTTATTTTAAGAAATAAAGTTAGAACGAGAAAAAACATATGTATATAATTTTAGTTTTTTTTGGGTGACATAAAGTTAGATGATTTAAACTTTAATTAATTTTTTAGTTTTATTTTTTATTTTAAAAAATAAGGTAGGAATAAGGAAAAACATACATGTGCAATTTTTTTGATGATATAAAGTTAGATGATTTAAGCTTTAATTAACTTTTTAATTTTATTTTTTATTTAAAAAAATAAGCTAAAGAATGCTTCTTAATTTTTATTAGAGAACTTTATTTTATAGGAGTTAAAATGTTTTTCATTTTATATTTTTCCTTTTAAATAAAAATAAATAATAAATTACAATGAACAAAAAATAATATTTAAATTATCTAAATCTATGTACATGTTATTCAAATTTGCTATAAGTATAAGCATACTTTCAATATTAAGGAAGTTAGTGAAATTGAAGAAGAAAGCAATGAAGTCTTAGAGGAAGAACTATTAGATACTGACTCATCCGATACTCGAGAAGATCCTTTTACTGATTATTATTTAACAACTAATTGATAGTGTTTAGTACTAACTTGTTGTTATTACTTACTATTTATTTAACTTAGATGACTTATTTTCTAATGCTGATGATGATAATGTTTTTTCATTTTTGCTTTTAGATGTCAGATAAAGGACGTAACAGAGTGGAGGATCTGCTACACCTAAAAAATGAAAAGGAAAGTTTGTTCAACAGTATAAGCCAATTCATATACCATTAGCTGTTACATAGTCATCACCTCCACACTTATCTCCATATGCTAGGACCCCTTCTGGATCAACATCTGCATCATCTTCTTTTCTATCTCCACACATTCAAACACCACTTGATATAATTTGGAACTTTGTAATGTTGAATGCATATTTCTCTTAATTTTAATGTACTTTCAGATATTTTCAATACAAAATTATTGTGGCCTTATTATTGTTATGGTCTTATTATTGGTTGGCTGAACTTAGATATTGTGATTTTTGACTGTTTGAATAACTTGTACTTGTTCAAATATAGGTAAATGTATAAATGCAATAATTATGGCAAAATATTTCAGTTTTCTCAAAATTTTTCTGCGAGAAACCTGGATATACAAATTTTCTCCACACTTCTTACAAAAAAATATCGTGAGAAAGACCCCATGGTTACTATTTCTCGCAGAATTTTTCCATGGCCATGAGAAATTCTGCGTGAATTTCTCACAGGTTTTTTTCTCTCGGATTTCTTTATGAGAAAGTTTGACACAAAACCACGCCAAACTACAACTTTCACACCACTTTTTCTCCCTGATTTTTCTCACAGAAATATGTTGCAAGAAATGTTTCTCACAGAAATTTTTCGTAAGAACTTAAGTTTCCTAGTGCTGATTTTTTCGTGCCACTTATTGCATGAGAATTTCCATGAGAATAGCCTTCCTCAAGGAAATTCTTGCTTTTTCTAGCGGAAAAATTTTGCGAGAAATTGCATGTTTTCTTGTAGTGAGCCTTTTGCTTTATTTTTAATTTTCTTGAAAGCTTATCTTAATTGATATGTGTTCACCAAATAGAGCTAATCGTAGGTTGAAAAGCCCTTTTATAAGACATACATAGTAGTAGCTATATTAGTAATGTGAGATTGTTTGTGAAAATTACCATGAGAGATGTGAGCTTTATTCTAGTAATGGGAAAAGAAACAGTAGCTTTGGTTGACATCTGACTCAAAAAAATAAAAATAAAAAGATTTTGGAGAGAATCTGACAAGAGAATCCATCATTTTTTACCAGTCCTGCAAAAATTAGCAGCATACATGAATGTTTGCATGAAAAGCATGAAAAATAGGTTGGCAAGTAAGTCAACAATTGTTGGCAAGAAAGTTAAATAATCAAATAAATCTGCAAATGTTAACATTTATAAAGATGGTCCTTTTGTACCATGTCTATAATTTAGAGAGGAAGAGATTCGCTTGCCATTAAGGCACCATTCCACCGCCTTTTACATGTGACCTTTTTTATCAGAAAATGTCTCTCTTAATTTTGCCATTAAGTCAATTGAATTCACAATATTCAAAAAACACTATTAGTGAGAAAAAATGAAGAACTTTTAAGTATCCTTTTGTAGAAAATCTCCAAAAATGACAATGGCTGGAGGTAATTGTCCAGCATTTTGATTCATTTAGATATTATGTATAACTTTTGCATATCCACTTCAATTTAACAATTGGTATCAGAGCCCATGATATCTTTGCCTTGTGATAACCTCTCTAAATTCATGCATTTTCAGCACATTTTCCTTTAGTTGGGAAAAATCTTTTGGTGTATTTTTGTATATAAATTATACTCAAAATAGGAAAATGTACATTTTTTATACCTAAACTTAACTAACTCAATTTTAGTTTAATTATGCAAACTTTAACTTCAGTTTAAGAATATTTTGGTATATTTATAACTTTATACTTTTTGCAGATATGATTGGACCTCAAAGGTAATTGCTGGAAATTATAGGTTGAAGTTTTGCAATATTCGCCGCGGCCAATTCCTGCATGAAGGAGGGAGCAAACAGAGAGATTTCGCCGCGGCCAATTAACTTGTTCGCTGTGGCCAATTCTTGATCAGCGAAGCTAGTGCACACAGAGAGCATTTCGCCGCGGCGAACCATGGTTTACTGAAACACTGCGTTTTGAGGCTTAACAAATGCTAGGGCTTCATATATTCAGATTTTTCGACCAAGTGAGGCATTCTTCGACTTCGGGCAGCTTGGGGAGCTGGTGTGCTAGGGTTTGGAGTTTGTACAAGTGGGAAGAGCCAAGGATTGAAGTTTCAAAGAGATTTGAAGTCATTTCCATTGGTTTTTCTGATTTATTACTTCTCCTTCTCTTGTATTCTGACATGGCTTCGAAATCTTGGTGTTTTGTGAACTTGTGGCTGATTATGAGTAGCTAGTCACTTTGTCTAGGATTATTTTGAACCCTTGTATGGATTAATATTTGATTCTCCTCCACCTCCATTGATTAATTTTTTAAGCTCAAAATATTTGGTTATTGTGCTATTTTTTGGTTGCTTTTTGGAGGCTTGTTTCTCATGTTTGCATATCATGAAAACTAATCCCTATGAATTTCTAATTAAAAATGTTGAAAGAACCACTCAAAAAGGAACTTATAGTTGTCAAAGAAAGTTAGGTTGAACAATAATTTTGTTGTAGTTTGGGTTCGATCATCATGACCTAACATGAGGTTGAAGACGACCTAAATGATAGGTCATTTTTTGGGTTGGTTTTAAAAGCCATGTCATTTTCATACTGTGTTTTGACTCATTGGAAAACGATAGGTTGTTGTGGCATACAACAGTGGAACACACTATTTTACTAAATGTTAGATGCTAGACTTTGTTTTCTGTAGGTCCTGTTATTGGGCATTGCTGTTTTTGGGTTTATTATTTTGGGCTTTGTAAATATAAATTTTGGACCTTTGAAAATTTGTAAAATGCTGGAACAGTAATTCTTGTATGGACCTTTCTATTTGGGCCTTTCTATTTTAAGCTTCTTTTTGGACCAAATTTTGGGGATTTTTGGCTTTTTTTGGCAAGTTTTGGCTAAAATATATATTAATTTATAATGGACCATTTTAATTTGGGAATTAGGCCTATTTTCAAATTGTTTAGGCAAAATTGTTTTTGGACCAATTCTAGTCCTGGGCCAACTCACTTTTTGGCATGTTTTTGGTAGAATTTGCGTATTTGAACATGTTTTTATACCAAATAATCATAATGGGACAACTTTGATATTTTATTTGAGGACAGATTTAGACTTAAAGAAAAAAGAAAATTTGGCCAATATTTCATTTAAATTTAGCAATAATTATTTTTAAGTCATTTAATTTTGTCCAAAATTATTTTAGTGCTGTTTAATTTGTCCAAAGTTTTTTGAAGTTATTTTTGGACAATTTTAAGTTAATTTTTGATAATATTTAGTAGGCCTTTTGTCAAATACAAATATTAATTGTTATTAGGATGTCATATGATTTACGTAATTTTAGTTTAAGTAAAGTGTGGCCACAACAATTTTAATTATTCTAAAATTGTATATAAGGTATGAAAATTACATTTAGGATCACATCAAGGAAATGACATCAATTAGTAACTAATATATTTATGATAATCATTATCCTACAAAATTATTATAATATTTCATATGATTCATTAAGATAAGATAGTGAATCTTTTATTTTTGGGCTTAATTTGTCCACAGAGATTAAGATAAAGGATATAATTTGTTAGTTTCATTATATTTGTATATGAATCTAATTAAATAAAACTTAGCTCACAGACAGTATTATTTGTTACTAGGCTCGTAGTTTTAAAGATATACATTGATAGGATATGTTATATGGAAAATTTAACTACTTTAAAATTTTGATGTAGCACATAATTATTTGTAATTTATCAACTAATTAATACCTTTAACTTCAAATTCTTAAACTAAGTGAAGATAATTATAATATTTGGAAGGAGAAAATCTTCTTCAAGTAGGGCGGATGGACATCGATTATGTAATAAGCAAGGATAAGCCTCCAATACCCATGAGTACTTATATTAGTTTAGAAATTGGTCTTGATGAATCTTGAGAGTGATTAAATCGCCTTAGTATGATGTACATTAAAACAAAAATATTTACAAGTATTTATAGATCTGTTGGAGAATATGCAAATGTTTGACATTGGCTAAAAGTTGTAGATGAATAATTCGAATCCTCAGACAAAACTCTAGCAAGTGCCCTAATAACAAGGTTATCATCCATGAAGATGAAGGGAATAACTGCACAACTAAAGACAATAGAAGTCAAGATGTGCAAAACTTTCTTTATGCACTTTATTTTGACTTCCCTTGCCATCTTAGTATGGGCCTTTCAAGATCTTCCATAACACATAAAGAAAAATGATCGATTAATGAACTACTAACCATGTATGTTCAAGAGAAAGGAAGAATTTTAGCGGAAATAGGAGAAAGTTCTTGCATGTGACAACATAAAGAATGAAAAAGAAATAAGCTAAAACAAATATGAAGTGCAGGACACCCATCCAATATGACATTAAGAAGGAGTTCAAGTTTTTTTTTTGGCAAGAAGAAAAGGCATAAGAAGAAGGATTGCATTAGATTCAATGCTTGGCTTGAAAAGAGAGGTAACTTAATCTCTTTCTTTTGTTATAAATCTAATATGGTAGATGTTACATTACAAGAAAAATAGTGTTTTCTCATGGTATTTTTTTTTGTCAGAACAATAAAAAACTTTTGTGAGAAAGGGCATTCTTATAAAAATTCTCATGTATTTTGGATTGTGAAAAAAAGGCCATAGGAATTCAAAATTTTCACAAAAAATTTCCATGAGAAAACTTTCTAATAGAATAATTCCATGAGAAAAATTTGATAAGAAGTTGTGGTATTCTTTTGGCATTTATCACGAAATTATTTTATGAGAAAATTTGTGAGAAATTAAAAAAATTTATAATTTATCATAGAATTTTCTCGTGAGAAATTTTGTGGGAAACTAAATTTCTCAAGGTTATTTATCATGAAAAAGTTATGTAAATTTCATATTTCCATCATTCTTATGGAAAAATTCTATTAGAAAACTACAAATTTTGTTGCAAGCATAACATTTGTATGCTAACCTTTGTTTAAATAAGTGAAACTTATTTAAATAACCAAGAAATTCAATTCTTGAATTCAGCCAACCAATAACAAATATTACAAATTCGTTAAGGCTATAAATCATGTGCTAAAGCTATAATTGTAATGGAGCCATAATTTAATAAATATATGTTAAAAATATCACAAAATGCATTAAGGCAAACATGTGCTTATTATCATATAGCTACATTTCATAAATCCATAATAATGTCACATAAATAATAGTCCTAAGATTACTTTTCATCATTCTTATCTCTAGCATCATCATCATCATCACCATCATCATCATCATCATCATCATTACTATCATCATGAGTGTGTTGAGGTTGAGAAGTGCCACCTTTTTAAGTGTCTACACTCATATAAGACATAATTTGTTTTATGAAGGTCTCCATTTTGCCCTCATAGGCCTTTTGCATCTTGGCAAGACTTAACTCATAAATTTGGGCTTGTCTTGATAATTTCTCCTTCAATTTCTTCTCAAATGAGGCCTCTTATCTGTGAAAGCACACTAGGGCTACATCTAAAGTGTTGTAGGCTATTAGAACTAAGGAGGCTAGCCTTTGACCCTAACCCATATGCACAACCTCTTTTGTTCTTTTCGTTGATTACCTTGAGACATATAGAAGAATTGGTGTCATCTGACCTTGACTTTTAAGTCTGCTGAGTTTGCTCATACTGGCTTTGTAATAATTAGGAATAGGTAAATATTAAGTACATAAACAAATTAACTATATATTCATCATACAGTAACAAACTTATTTATAAACTAGTCAAATGACTTACATAAGTGTCAACGACATTTTTACCAACCCAAGCCCCTTTTTTCTCATTGTGTTGGATTCTCTTAAATATCTTAGGGATCTAAACCTCTCTACCTAACTCAATTTCCTATAGCACTTAAGTAAAATGCATTAGAATTATAGTAGTTAAAATTATATAAACATTAATCTAATGAAAGTAGCATATTTAAAGAATGCTTACCATCTTTCTCTTATACTTTGAGAATGGCACACGTCGACTTTTATATAGGCATCCTCCATTATCTGTAGCCTTGTTTGCCTTATTACATGTAGACTTGGCCTTGAACTCATCGCTTTGCCAATAGTCATGTAGCTCAGCTCGAGCTGCTGTAAATTAATAGTTGCCTTTAGTTTTTTTAGTGCGAATGTCTCTAAAGGATGCATGCATGGTAGTGCTACACTTCTTCCTCCATATCTTGTAAATTCACCATTCAGTGCATGGATCTCAAGTGCACATTTTTTTGCATTCGAAACAAGCAAAACTAATTTCATAAAGAATAATAGTAATATATTAACTATAGTTATTGTAACACTAAAAGAGTTATAGAATTAGCTTAACTTAAACTCTACAAGCCATAAGTATTTCACAATATTGAGGACTTTGGTAAATGTTAGCCATCTATCCTCAAACTCACTATAGATTATCTGAGACAATATGGTGACTAGTGGAACATATGGATAAAACCTGCGAAATAAAGAAAGTTATGCAGCAAAAGTACAAATAATGGAATGATTACAATATAAAAAAAAGTAATGTGTTTAAAGGATTTCTACTCATTAACTTCATCAGGTCTAATAACTAGTTGTCCATCACTCATTTTTACCCCTAGCTCATATCTAATGGGATGAGAAGATGAACTAGCTGCATCTATGCTTAAAATATGTGTGGAAGGCCTTTCTAAACTAATGAAAGTTGAGAGGTCAGGGGGTGTCTGAATGTGTGGAGATAAAAAAGAAGATGATATAGACGTTGATCCAGGAAGGGTCCCAACATGTGGAGATAAGTGTGGAGGTGATGAATGTGCTATAGCTAGTGGTATCTGAATCAGCTTAAAATGTCGTACTAACTTCCCTTTACCTTTTTTGGTTGCAAAAGGTCATCCACCCTTGTTACGTCCTCCATCTAATATCTAGAAGAGAAAATGAAAAAATAGTTTACAAGTAAACATGAGTAAATAATTAATGTAAGGCAAATAAATTATTAAGTAATACTAACAAGTTTTTACCAGAATTTATTAAGCACTTGCTAAATAATAATCACTAGGAAGATTCTCTTTAGTATCAGATGTGTCACTATCTAACAATTTCTCCTCTAATACTTCATTACTTTCTTCTTCACATTTACTAGTTTCATCAATAAAAGAACCAATATATATGTCATCCACTTCTTCGTTTTGACCCATGTTATCTTTTAAATTTTGCTCACCAATGTCAATAGCAACTAACTAAGGTGAATTGTTGCTTTCATCTTGGAATGGTGGATCTAGATTATCATCATCAGGGGCATTAATCTTATTTCTTGCTTTTGTTCTAATCACAACAAGCCAACCTTTTTGTTGGGTATCTATTTTGGATATGGTATAAAATACACTTGATCGGCTTGCTGGGTAAAGATAAAAAAGGTCATTACCCTTGTATGTTCCTTTAGCATTAACCTCCATAATACTATATTTAGGACAAATTTAAGTCCCCTAATTTGTAAGATCATACCAATTACAATTGAAAATTGTCAATCGCTTAATTTGTAAACTAGTAAACTCTAATTGGACAATCTTCTTCAACATACCATGATATGAGAATTTAATTTCACCATGACTATTTCCTTTTTATACATATTCCACTATTGTTTATCTTCCTCTTTTTTGCCCAAGAGGCTGTGTGAAACTTATAACCATTAATGGATCATTGATCCCATGTATGTACAAGTCTTAAAGGACCCTATGCCAAAGAAACTAACAAAGCATCTTGTATTCATTTACAGCGTTCAAAACCTAATAAAAAAATAAACATTATTGACATATCATATAAGAAGCTTAATTTTGTAAATTTACAGTCTCCATTTATGAAATTTAGATGAACTTACATAAGTTTTGAACCATTCATGAAAATAGAATGAAATATACTTATCAACCGCCTTATTGGATAAGGTAGGTTTCACAGAAAGTAATGCCTTAACATACAAACTGTAATATAGCACAAAAGGGATTAACCCCATTAGTTAGAATATTACTTTTGAAAAGATAATTATATGTTTAATCAAATTAGGAGAGAATATTACTTCAAGAAAGGTTGAACCTTAAGATAATTGAGAAGAACATACAATGTTATAGCATTAATCTCATTATTAGTAAGATAATGAGTGTTACAAGTAGCTCTTATATGAGATTGGCTAGGATAGTTAAAGATAGAGAAAGGAGGATGAGCATCGGACTCCCCATCATCATCATTTTGAGGAGCCCTCCTAGTTCTTAATGGAACGTGTGACTCAAAATAATAAGAGCAAAAAATTGAAATTTCTTCAAGTATATACACTTTACAAATAGATCCTTCAACATAGGCCTTATTTTTAACTTTTCTTTTTAGTGTATATAAAAATCTCTCAAATGGTTATATTTACCTATGTTGTATAGATCCATCTACTATTACTTCATACACCAAGTGAATAGGTAAGTGCCCCATGACATCAAAGAAACTAAGAGAGAATATCTTCTCAGGTTTACATAAAATGGCAGGAATGTTTTGCTCTATCACATTAAGGTTATTAAGTTGTAAAGTAGGAGCACAAAGATCCCGAAAGAAATGGCTCAACTTTGTTAAGGTTTCAGAGATCAAGGTTGGTAACCCTTTACATACAATTGGTAGTAGCCTTTCCTTGAAAATATGACAATCATGACTTTTTATCCCTATTAAAGTGCAACTCTTCATATCAACAAAATGTCCCAAGTTGAATGCATGACCATCTGGAAGCTTTAAAGTTTTAACCCATTCACATACTGTTCGCTTTTGCTCCATATTAAATATGTATGCTACCTTAAGCTTTGCCATCTTGCCATTGCCTCTATCCTCCATGTGTAAGGTAGGTCATTTATAGTACACAGCCAAATCTAATTTTTCTTTTACATTATCTTTTATCTTACCCTTTATATCTATCACTGTGTTAAACACATTGTAAAAAGAAAATTTCTTTCCGTATGCATTACATTTAGATTATATGGATTCAACAAGTTATGCTAATAGGAAGGTCTAAAAAAATACTATGTTTAGTCTAATTATGGTTTTAACCATACCCCTCCAAAGATAGACTTAGAGATTATATTATTTTAGGAAATCTCTTAACTTACTCATTCAATTCCTTTCCTAATACCTCAATAGTGGTTGTGAAGTCTTAGTGATATTCTTTAGGGAGTCTTGTTTATTCTAATGAAATGGATGATTCATTAGCAAGAACTGACAATGGCAATCAGAATAACAAGTTTTTCCTTCATGCTTTAATTGGAATACCTTTGAACAACTCAAGCAAAAGGATAACCCAATTTCCCTCCAGTTTGCCAACCACTCAAGATGTAACACCTTAATCTACTACCGCTACCTAGCCTCTCACTGGGCTCGGTTCCATATGATTTCCAAAGAATCAACACCAATCCGTGGCATTTGCATGCTATGAACCGGGGTTTCATATACTCATCTTTTGCCCCGTAGGTCCTGTAAACCCATCATTCGCATCCTCAACTCAAACTCCATATATACGACTCATACATAGCATAAAACAAACCATAAGCCACAGGTATAGAGCCAAAAACCAAAAAAATTACATTTTCTCACTTGTGCCCAAAAGTCATATTTTGACTCTAAATTTGGAAAATCATAACTAATTATAGGAAAATGGGAATCTAGTAAACTTTAGCTTTTTAGAGAGCTCTAAGTGTTGTCTTTACACTAAAAATAATTCCCAATCGAAATCTCAGCATTTGGACCATGTTTGACTTCGAAAATGGGAAGGAGGTCCGGCTGTCACTGTTTCTGGTCTAGTTTACTGTCATGACTTTCAAAAATTCATAACTAAATCTACAAAAATCCAATCTGGGCACACTATATCAATTTGGAAAGCTACGGATGTCTACTAGAGGAGAAAAATAAGTCTAGATTAGTTCAGTAACCCTGGAACCCGAAAACTAATGGAACAGTAACAGAGGTCAGGTGAGCTCTCTGATGCTGATATAGAACTTCAGAAGGTTCAATCTCTCTCTACAGACCTCCGATTTAGGTGATTCATTTCCTATAAGTCACTATGGTTGTCTAGTTTATGTGTATAAAATTTCACCACATTTGGAATCCATTTGGTCTATGAATGCCACAGATTTTATTTCTGGTTTATATGAACAGTACATGACCAATCCATTAAATTTTCTCAAATTCAACAATTCGCTAAATATTCTCTAGACCTTCGAATATTACCAACTTTAGCTTCTCAAGAAGCTTTCTACAAACTCTAGAGGCATGCCAAATTTCATGGCAAGAGGAGCTCATCTGGTCATACTTTGACGGAGCTCTCAAAAATACCGATTTTGGCACCCAAAAGGTCCAAAATGGGTCCAAAAGACCTCTCACACATTCTGGCCACTCATAGACAAGTTTAAAAGCATAAAACTAGGATATATAACAAGTCCATGTGGTCCAAATCAACATACAATCCAAACTCACTATGCTATGGCCAAATATACACTATTGCATTCATTCAACAAAAGGGGCAAAACCCTCATTTCCATTCATTTGGCTATCAACATAGTTTGTACATAATCATTTCATGCATTTACACTTGTTACAATAGTTACATCTCAAAAATAGTGGGCGCATATTCATTGTGGCACCACTATACAACAAAATAACCAAAACAAGGCTATAATCTAGCTAAGCATACTCTTAGGCTCCTTGGTGTGCACTTGCTTCTCCTTGTGCTCCACCTAGCATGTTAAGTTGGGAGGGGAAGGGGTGAGATTCAGGGAATCTCAGTAGCTCATGCACTCAATCAAGTAAGCAATCAAGGCATATAACAAGTCAAGGCATGTGAATAAGCATTTAGCCATTCTCAAACATCCAACACACATTGTACATGTTATGGAAATCACAACAATGCCAAAAATGGGCTCCAGGGACTTTTGGTCTAGCCTCACCCGAGTTTAGGGACTTTTGGATGGCCTCACCCGAGTTTAGGGACTTTTGGATGGCCTCACCCGAGTTTAGAGACTTTTGACTTGGCCTCACTCGGTTGAGACTTTTGGCCTTGTCTCACCCATTCTCAAGGGACTTTCGACTTTACCTCACCCATCTTAAGGGACTTTCGGCACTACCTCACCCGAGTAAATCTCACAATTCATCACACAAGCATATTGGCATCAAGGCATCAAAGCAATAGCATATGGCATATTCCACACAACAAGCATATACATAAACATACAATGACTATTACATCCAAGAATGCAACAAGAAAGAGTGGGAAGAGAGAGCTACCTTATGAGCCAAAGCCAACACTAGCTTTTCCTTTCAATTTCTCCTCTCCCTCCTTAGGTTCACAATCACACCTTGATGAACGTGCTTCACTTGAGCCTAGGCACAATCAAGAACAAGGAATTACTCTTAGAATATAATCTTTAGAGTAAACTCTCCTAACATACCAGAACCTAGAGTTCTCTCTCTCTCTCTAGAATGCCATCAACTCTTCCTCCCTCTCAAGCTCCCATGATAGTGGAAAACATATTTTCAAAGAAAACAAAGAGATTCAAGGGCGTTTTCCACTTTCCCTCTTCTGACCCATACCCAAAATCCAACCATTTTCACAAACAAAACCGTAGAAAGAGAGGGCAAAGAGAGGAGATCCATATTCTAAGGAGAAATGGGAGAAACTTGCTTACCTTTCTCTTGCTCTTTCTCCTTCTCTTGGTCTCTCTCACTCTCCACGCCTCTTTTCACTCCTTGGGTCAAAGTCTAAGGCAAAAATGAGAGAAGGAATGAGTTTGAGCGTTTAATAAAGTCATTTTCTCGCTCTTTACTCTTTTCCGGACTGACCCTCGCTACGGCAAAAATTAACCTTCGCTATAGCGAGCTCGTGTTATCTGGCTTCACTATGGCGAGGTGTAACCTTCGCTACAGCGAGCTCGTATCAGTTCCCTTCGCTATGGCGAGATTTGACCTTCGCTATGGCGAACTCGCGTTAGTTCCAGACCTCACTTTCGCTATGGCGTACGCTACAGCGAGCAACTCCCTGGTTTTTGTATGGACTGCTGCCCGCACTCGCTATAGCTAGAATCACTCTCGCTATTGCGAACAGGCATTCTCGCTACAGCGAGACCCTTTCTCGCTATTGCGAGGAGACTTAGCAAAAATTTTGAATTTTGAAAATTTCTAGCTTTCTACTTTCTTTCTTTTCCTTTCCTTTTCTTTTTCCCGGTTGTTACACAAGATGTTGTAAGCTAGAAAATCATTGATAGTCTATATAAGGGTAGCTTTTAACTTGAAATTTTGTTTAATAAAGTTGTCATATATTTGCATACCTTCTTCCAAAGTAACTTCAAATCATCAATCAAAGACTGTAAGAAAATATCAATTTTACTTTTTGGATTATGCTACCTAGGTATTGTTATTGTTAAGAACATATATTCCTATCACATACAAATGCCAGGTGGAAGATTATATAAAGTAAAAATTACAAGCCAATAAGTGTATGGCTTAGAACTTAAACTAAATAAAGTAAAACCATCAGTAGAAAGACTTAACTTGACATTTCTTGGCTTTGATGCAAAATCTGGATGAGTTTGATCAAAATTCTTTCAAGCATTCCTATTTAATGGATGAGACAACACGCCTTCATCATGACTATTTTCATGAAGCCATCTCATGTACTTAGTTGTGGCATTAGAGATAAACAATCTCTGGAGTTTTGGAATAATTGGTAAATATCACGTTTGTTTGTTATAAACCTCTCGAAACCTCCCTTTTCCTACTCTGGCCTCCTTATATCTAGCTTTATGACAACATCGACATTCCTTATCATTGGTTGCATTACTATAATACAACATATATCCCTTACTACAGCAAGTCATCTTTTGATAACCACAACTAAATTTTGAAACCAATTTTTTAGTTTGGTACAAGTTGGTAGGCATTTGATGATTAGTAGGCAAGATTTCAGTCATCAATGTGATAATCTCATCGGTACATACCTTAAGTACTATAATCAGACTTGATGTTCAACAATCTCATAACCACTAACAACACTATATGATTTTTACACCCATCCTATAATGGACTTATGCAGCTCTTAACATGTCATAAAACTTTGCAGAACTTGGATTAGGGTCTTTAGGCATGTTATATCTATCAAATGATGCCTCAGCCACATCCCTAACCATTTGCTTATGTGGATTAAAATCCATATAAAGGTTAGTCTCAACTGGACTTGATGGTGGACATTACTCTCTATGATTATGCCAATAATAATAGTAAGGCATAAACCCTTTTTTATACAATGTATCTTGACTTCATCTAGATTATGATACCCATGCATTTGCATTTTACATAAGGACATCTAAACCTTTCTTCTTGTTTAAATATATCTAAATGACTTGCAAACTGAACAAACTCCTCTACACTAACAAAGAACTCACGTGTAATCCTTTGACGACTACCCTCTATCCTATTATACATCTAAGGGTGATGTTTAAGAAGTTCCATTAGTGTCAATTTTCTCAAAAGTTTGTAGCAAATACCTCAATTAAATAACTCCAAGTAGTCTACTTTCTCATAAAGAACTACCTCCACTCTAGCTTTTGCCAACACGGAAAAATGAAACAAAATAACAAATAACTTTAACAAATTAAAATAATGTTATTATAGATTCATGAAAAATATGATACTTGGAATTACACTTAACAGTTTCTCATTCCATGACTAGTTGGATTTTAAGGAAGGAGAAGAATTTTGATGATCAAGGTAATCTAAATTTTAGGTTGTTTAAAAAGGTGTAGACAATTTGTTAGGTGTTGTTCATGCTTTGAGGAGGTTAAACTAATGTTAAATTTATTGAGTGAAAATAGTGTTGATTTAAGGTTTGAAATTGTTTACACAGTCAACCACAACCATATACACATACATTAGCTATGGATTTAAATGGTCTATTATGTGGTGGTTTTAGTAAAGTAGTATTAATTCTATATTTCCCAAAGACTGAGAGCAAATATAATGTTGTACCTAATGTCCCTATAATTATCTTTTGCAGATTTTATCTAAGTTACTTGTCTTTTAATCGTTGGTTGTTTAGGTTGTCCTACTTCTTTTTTTTTTTTATTATTGTACACAAGTCATGAATCATTACTAAGTAATGATTCATTCAACATAACTAAATTTCAAGATATATTATCAATACATTAATTAAAAATTATAACCTAATTTTTAATAAGACTTCACATGCAAAATCAATATATTGATTTACTTATAACCTAGGTAATAATTAGAAACTAAAAATCACTTTTAAAATAAAATATTAAAAGTCATAAGTGTGTATCAAATTATCAAATGTTAAGTTAAATTTTTTAATGAGTTTAAATTTAAACAAGCTAAAGACGAAGTATAATTACAAAGTTTGTGGATTAAATATTTTCATAATACACAATATGAATTATACAAGACATAATCAATGTGAACTATGATACTATCCTTTTGTGAAAATCATGCATTCTTCACTCTCCATAATTTCCAATAAAACTTCCATCATACATCCATACTTACAAAGAAGAGTATCTTCTTAAATATATGACGAGACAATAATATACATAATGCATACTCTAAAAAATTATTATCACTCTAGATTACAAAAAATAAATTAATATAAATATGTAAACTTAATTATTTTTATTTTTGTACCTATACGAGCAATGCTCTCGAGCATTCCACCTTCTAATCTCATGCTCTCCCATTGAGAAATTATTCCATATTTGTTTAAAGTAATTTTTATCACTATATATAATTCTTAAGATGATCTAAGAATAAAAATTCTCAACCATTTAAAAACTTGAATGCTTCTAAATAAAATTTAACTTCTATTTGGAGCCTTATTTTTGTCACTAAAGTCTTTTTTTTTTCATAACATAAAATTATAATTTTATTTTGAATATAACAATAAAAATAAAAAAAAATTATTTTTAGAATGAATATATGTTGTATAAAAAAATTTATCATATAGATAAAATCTCAAAAAAGTCAAATAATATATATATATATATATATATGAGGGCATAATTGAAAGAAATTTGATAACATAATTTATTCTATTTAATTACCAGAGTTTGTTATTTTGGCTGTGTCTTTTGTTTTTCAAATTTAATTTTAGCTACCAAGATATCGACATATTTTTAAAAATTTATTTAGCATTAGACAAATGGAATCCAACTTGGCTACGAAGTTTGCAACTAATAATTTCACCGACTATGTGTTATTTCATTTTATAATCTCAATTTAATGCTCGATTCATGACTGATGGATTAAGGAAAGTAAATCTTTATTAAAAAAAAGATATGAACTTTTCATTTTTCTAACAGGAAAGCTATCCTTCTTAGATAGCCATAACACTTTCTTCCCAACCCTATAGATCAAAGTAGGCAATTCATGATAAGTTTAGCAAAAGTTGCAACAAAGTCACATTCTCACAAGAAGTCGTCCTTATAGCCTCTTCTACACCACCTTAGTTAATCAAACTTATGTCTCTATTTTTTGCTTTTACCTTAATACAAAAATCTAAATTTGAATGCCATTTAAAGATGCATTCGAGAAAATGCAGAATACCTAATAAGTAAGATACCAACAATAGATATCTTATTAGATCAGAGGGAGAATGATGTGAGGAAGGATGAAATCATGATGGAAAATGCAAAATCATGAAATGAGAAGAAGGAAAGCATAAAAAAAGAAGCAATAGATGAAAGAGAGCTTACCTTTGGCCTCCAAGATAGGGTCATAGTTCTAAATTGCGGTCCGCATTATGTGATGCAGCCGCAATATTGCTGTTGCGGAGCCGGTCATATCCACATCAGTTGGCTGCAACATTTGTAATCCTTTTTATACTATTCGCAATAGCCGCAATTACAATCACAACGTAACCGCAACCGCAACTGCAATTTAAAACCATAGATAGGGCAACCTACGAAGGACTGAAGGAGGGGCTACGATGAGTGGGAGGACGTCCTTAGTTGTGGTATAGTACTTGGACAGTAGAGGAAGTGGAAGATCTAACTAAAGAAGCCCATATTTGGACACTACAGATGAAGGGAATGAAGGAGGAAACGATCATGGGTTTCTGCAGAATAAGCTTCAAGTAACTTATCTATTAATGACTTCTCGTGGGAATTTCTCAATGAATTTTTTATGAGAAAGCTTAGATTTTTAATGAATTTCTCACGATATTATTTCATGAAAAAATACCATGAGAATAAAAACTTTTTTCATAAACTTTTCTCCTTTTCCTATTTTTTGACGAAATAAAATCATTAGAAAAAAATTATATTAAAATTTTTTTCCAATAATTATTTTCCATTATAAGAATTAACTTTACCAATTTTTTTTATTTCCCATGAAAAGAAGTGCAACAATGACTTTTATTTTCCCTCCAAATGCTTTAATTTTTTTTTAAATTTCTCATGGTTTTTCTCACTTAATTATATCGTGAGAATTTAAAAAATTGAAAAAAAATTTCTTGCAGTAAAAGATCATGAGAATTCTTATGGAAAAATTCTGCCAGAACATTTTCAAGGCTTCTCTCTATTTTTCTCATAGATATTTTTTGTTAGAAATGTAAATATATATTTTAATATTTTTTCTCATAGAAAAATACTGTGAGAATTTATCTTGCCATATCGTGGCACCTTCATTATAGCATTTGTCACCAAATTGTCTCGCAAAATTCTCAAAAAAATTTTCCACGAGAAGTTACCATGAAAATGCTACAAATATTGCACACTATGACAATTTTAGTGAGAAATGTCATGAGAAATTCTCTCAAGATTTTTCATTAAAATTTTTCATGAGTAAATCTTTGGTTTCTTGTAGTGTTAGTATTAACATATAGTGGAATGATTCTAGGTCTACAATCCATATCTCTAATACCTTATCAAGCTTTCCAAATCAAAAGAAGCTAGTGGACAATGAATAGTATCATTTATTCGGGAAATAAGATGGGCTCACAAGTGGAAAAAAGATGGGGAGTGATAGAATATTCAATACTTTTGACTTTAATAATTTTGCCACTTGTATAAAATGCATTAATGGAAAGCAAACTAACGAGACCAAAAAATATATATTAAAATTTAATGAAATTAAAAAAAAATCGCCACAATAGAAAAATTTTATTAAGAAATGGAAAGTGCATAAAACATGAAATGTTTGCAGTAGTTTACTAAATTTTGTAGATTTCTTGTGCCAATTATAAAATTTGCTGCTTTCTAAATTTGTGCTCGATTTTTTTTTTAATTTCTTTTCTATATATACAAATGTTTTTTCCCCTTCTCCATTCAAAATTTATGTTTTTATTTTCTTTCCTTTTCTTTCTCAATTTAATTTATCTTTGCTTTTTCATGTTTGCTTTGTATCATATGTTGCTACATGGGTTTCTCTTTTACATCTTCTAATATTACATGGGTTCTTTATATTTATGCATTTTTTATATTTTTGAAAGATTTTTTTATTTGTTCCTCCACATTTTCTCTTTTGCGTTTTATGCTGCATGCATTCTTCATAATTTTGAAGGTTTCATGGCATGCATTCTTTATAATTCTAGAGGTTTTATAGCGTTTGAAGCAACAATGCTTGTGTTAATATCATTTTCTTATTCTCTTTGCATCTTCTCTTTTTTAAACTAGCTTTTTTCTTCTTTTATTTCTATTACTTAGTTTTCCTTTGCTAGCTTTTTTCTCTTTTATTTCTTTTACATAGTTTTTTTTATTAGGATAATATTTTGTTTCATTTTTTCTATTCAAATTTTAAAGCTAAGTATTAGAGTTAAAATAACTACTTTAGTTAGATTTGTTAATCATTTTGTTTAGTTTAGTTATGTATAGTTGTATTTCCTAACTTACTGAGTTGTATATAAATAGCTGACTGTACCCCATTTGTAATTAAGAAATTGAATTCAATAATATTCTTTTCATTTTACTCTTAATTCCCTTTTGTCGTGATATGGTATCAGAGCGGAGTATTTGACTCCAATCTCATTTCTCTTCCATCGCAATAACCTTAACCTCTTTTTCCGCCAGCGGCGATTCTTCATCGGCACTTACAGATGCTGTTCAAAACATTAATAGTCTCTATTATATTCATCCAAATGAAAATCCATCTCTAATACTCGTTTCTCCGATCCTTTCTGGTCCAAATTATCATACATGGGCCAGAGCCATGAAAATGGCTCTCATGTCTAAAAACAAGCTTCGGCTTATTGATCAATCTGCTGCTGTGCCGATTCCCACGGATCCTCTCTTTCCAATTTGGCAGAGATGTAATATGATGGTTTTGTCCTGGCTTACTCAGTTGCTTTCACCAACGATCGCTCAGAGCACACTTTGGATTGACAAGGCGTGTGACGTATGGGAGGATCTTCGGGATCGATTCTCTCAAAATGACATTTTTCGGATTGCTGATCTTCAAGAAGAGATTCAGAATCTTAAGTAAGGTGATTTGTCACTGAGTGACTATTTCACAAAATTAAACATCCTTTGGGATTAGTATCTCATTCTTCGTCTAGTTTTTTCTTGTTCATGTTATCCGCAATGTTCTTGTGGTGCTACTGCAGTCTCTACGAAGAATATGCAACAAGATTATGTGATCCGTTTCTTGAAGGGATTGAGTCATCGGTTTTCAGCTATGAAATCTCAGATCATGCTTATTGATCCCTTTCCAAATATCAATCGTGTTTTCTCACTTGTCAACAACAAGAACGGGAATTAGGTTTTTCAACCACAGCTTCTGTGGCTTTGCTTAGTAAAGCATTCCTTGAAACACAGGATAGGGCAATTCTAATTCATCTAGTTATAACAATAAGCAGTGCACCTACTGTGGGAAATTTTGGCATACTGAAGCTACTTGTTACAGAAAACATGGATTTCCACCTGGATTCAAATTCAAGAATTCCTTACAATATTCTACTAATTGTGTTTCCTCTGGTGATATTGTTTCAAAGGATATTTCTGGTACAGATTCCTCTGCAAATCTGAAGGTCATCAACCAGTCATATAGTTTCACCCCAGAACAATATCAAAAGCTGTTAGCTCTAGTTCAAGCGGATAAATCATTGCCTCATACCTCTACTTTTGTCAATCACATTTCGACTTGTGGTACATCATATACTTTTTCCATTCAAACTATTTCTGATTATTGGATTGTTGATTCAGGTGCTACTGACCATGTTTGTTTTTCTCTTTCTTCATTTTCTTCTTATAAACGCATTAATCCCATTGCAGTTAAATTGCCTAATGGTTCTTGTACCATTGCTACTGACAGTGGCACTATCTACTTTTCTCCTTCTTTCCATCTTTGTGATGTTCTATATGTTCCAGAATTTCAATTCAATCTCATTTCTATTTCTAAACTCACACTTTCTATTGACTGCAATGTTTCATTTCAGAACTCGATATGCCTAATCCAACTCCTCCCATCCTAGAAGATGATTGGATCAGCTGAAGTAATTGAAGGGTTATACATCATGAAGAAACATACAAATTCACCTCCAACAGTTCTTAATCATATCTCTACCAAGTCAGATTATTCTACATCTTTTGATCTTTGGCATTTCCGCTTAGGCCATTTATCCAATTCTACTTTGCATTCCATACATCAACAATTCCCATTCATTTCTTGTAATTCATCATTCAAATGTTGTGATGTTTGTCATTTTGCTAAACAATGCAAGCTTCCTTTCTCTGTAAGCAGTTCCAAAACTAATAAAATGTTTAGTCTGGTTCATATGGATATCTGTGGTCCTTTTCATATACCTTCTGTCCATGGTCACAAATACTTTCTTACTGTTGTTGATGATTTTTCTAGATTCACATGGATTTATCTTCTTACAAACAAATCAGAGGTTTGTTCACATGTTAAGAATTTTGTTCAATTGGTTGAAACTCAATTTAATACCTCTGTTCAGACTATTAGGTCCGATAATGGGATTGAATTTAACATGGCAGATTTTTTGGGTAATAAGGGCATATTACATTAGACTTCATGTGTGGAAACACTAGAGCAGAATAGTATTATTGAAAGGAAACACCAACATATTCTTAATGTTGCTAGGGCCTTATTGTTTCAAGCTCATCTTCCTAAAATTTACTGGTCATATGCAGTTTCTCATGCCATTTATCTCATTAATAGATTACCTACACCGGTTTTAAAGAATAAAACTCCTTTTGAACTTCTCTACCAACAGACCCCATATTTTACTAACCTCAAAGTTTTTGGTTGTCTTTGTTTTCAATCTACCCTTACACAACACCGAACTAAATTTGATAAACGAGCAAATAAATGTGTTTTTCTGGGTTTTCAGCAAGGTAATAAAGGTTTCATTACACTTGATATCACTTCACGCCATATTTCTGTTTCTAGAAATGTTTATTTTTATGAATCCATTTTTCCTTTTGACAAGGTAGATTCTTATAATCCTTCTTCATCCTTTATTATTCTGTTACCCCAAGCACTTCCAGCTCTTGATTTTTCGGATGAGTTTCCTTGCTCTAGTCCTTCTACTAACCATCATTCTTCTTTTGATATTCCATTTTCTTCTCCTAAAAAACCTTCTTCACTTCCTGTATCTTCTTTACCACCATGAAGATCTACTCGACTTACCTGTCCACCTTCATATTTGCATGATTATCACTGTGCTCTTCAGTGCACTTCAGTTGTTCCGGATTCCTTGGAGGTAGGTAGTTATCATCCTCTTTCCTCAGTTTTATCTTACAATCATCTTTCTCCTAAACACAAATCTTTTGTTCTTTCTGTTTCTGTTGATTTTGTTCCTAAAACTTACTCTTAAGCTGTGAAACATGAGGTTTGGAGGAAAACTATAGACGCTAAACTTCAAGCTTTACAGCAAAATCATACCTGGGGATTTACCTCCTAGAAAATGGCCTATCAGTTGTAAATGGGTCTTTACTAATAAGTATAATACTGATGGTAGTCTGAAACTTCATAAAGGGAGGTTAGTTGCTCAAGGTTACACTCAAATTGAAGGTGTTGATTACACTGACACTTTTTGTCCTGTTGTCAAGCTTACCACTGTTCGTTTGCTTCTTGCACTTGCTGCGGCTCATAATTGGCATATCAAATAGCTAGATGTTAACAATGCATTTTTGCATGGAGATTTAGATGAAGAAGTATATATGCTTCCACCACCAGGGCTACATGTTAGTTCTCCAACACAAGTCTGCAAACTTCAGCGTTCACTATATGGCCTTAAGCAGGCTAGCCGTCAATGGTATCTTAAACTTTCTTAAGCTCTTACTTCATATGGATATACTTAATCTCAAGCTGATCATTCCTTGTTCATTTGTCATACTGATTCCTCTTTTATTGCCCTACTTGTTTATGTGGATGACATAATCCTGAGTGGTACTGACTTATATGAGATTAATCGAATTAAATCATTTCTTGACAACACTTTCAAAATAAAGGATCTGGGTGATGCAAAGTATTTTTTAGGCCTTGAGATTGCTCGAAGTTCTAAAGGCATTTCCTTATGTTAGCGAAAATTTGCTTTGGATATATTGTCAGATGCAGGTTTTCTTGACTGTAAACCAGTGAAAACTCTTATGGACAGAGACCTTAAGCTTTCTCATGATTCTGGTGAACCTTTGAAAGATAGTTCTTACTACCATACCTTAGTTGGTCAATTATTATACCTTACCAACACCAGACTAGATATCTCATTCGCTGTCCAGCAACTAAGTCAATTTATGCAGAATCCTACTTCTGTTCATCTTCAAGCTATTCACAGGGTACTCCAGTATCTTAAAGTTGCACCTGGTCAGGGGTTATTCTTTCCTGCACAATCTGATTTGTGTTTAAAGGCATTCAATGATTCTGATTGGGCGGGATGTGTTGATACTAGACAATCTATTACAAGCTTTTGCTGTTTTTTAGATCACGCTTTGATTTCATGGCGTTCCAAGAAACAGAACACGATTTCTAGTTCTTTGTCTGAAGCAGAGTATTGAGCACTTGCTGCCACTACCTGCGAACTCCAATGGTTGCGTTATCTTCTGCAAGATTTTTGTATTTCTGATTCTTCTCCTGCACAGTTATATTGTGACAGCCAGTCTGCATGCCATATTGCAGCTAATCCTACTTTCCACAAGCGCACAAAGCATATAGAGCTTGATTGTCACATTGTGCGTGAAAAGCTGCATTTTGGCCTCTTACATCTTCTTCCCATCAAGTCTCAGGATCAGATAGCTGACATTTTTACCAAACCTCTCTCTCCTACTCCTTTTTCTACTCTCATTTCCAAGCTGGGAATGATTGATATCCATTCTCCAGCTTGAGGGGGTATTAGAGTTAAAGTAACTACTTTAGTTAGATTTGTTAATCATTTTGTTTAGTTTAGTTATGTCCAGTTGTATTTCCTAACTTACTGAGTTGTATATAAATAGCTGATTGTACCCCATTTGTAATTAAGAAATTGAATTCAATAATATTCTTTTCATTTTACTCTCAATTCCCTTTTGTCGTGATACTAAGATTAAGAAAAGATGAAGCAAGAAAAAATGAAGAATAAGAATGAAAAATTGGCCTTGGAAAAGATGATGATGGAACAAAAGATAGGAGAAAAAGAAGAAGTAAGAACTAGAAGAATACGAAGGATACTGTAAAAGAAAAAAATAGAAGTAATAAAATTTGAAAACATAAAAAAAATATAATAATTTTAATAAAAAAATAACTATCTTTTGGTTTGAAAAAATATAAATTAAAATGTTCATCATTATAAAATGGAATATAATACTTTTTTCCAAATTATTAATAACTATAATTAGTAACCTATACAAGTGATTAATATTAATTATTATTTAGAAAAATTAAAAAGAACATTATTTAATATTAAATTGTAATATTTATAAAATTATCAATTAAAATATAAATATGGGTTAAAATTAAATTAAAAATTGTAAAATTAAAATTGTAATAATTACAATAAATCAATATTTTCTAAATTAATAAAATTCAAATTGTAAAAATAAAAAATGTACCAACTACAACACAATTAGAATTTTTGACTACTTTGTAGTTGGGAATGCTTCTACTGAAAGTTTGAAATTTCTAAGTCACCAAAAATTAAAAATTCTAACCAAAAGCCAATTAGAATTTGTTCGACTACAGATTGGTCAGATAAATTCTAACTGATTGTAGTTTGAGCCTTCTTTTTTTTTTTTTTAATTTTTCAATTTCAATTTTATTCATTATTATTTATTCAAAGTACCATTTTTAATATTATATATTATTAAATTCTACTATTTTTCTTTTATTTTGTAAATTATCATTTATAATATTAAATATTATTAACATAATTATGAGTAATTTTGTATTAGTGTTCTATAATAATTAATTTTATTAAATACATTTTTATAAAAAAATAAAATGTATTAATATATATATGACATTAAAATTTTTTCTTCTAAAAATTTCATTTTATTACTTGAAAGAGCTACCAAAAGTAAGCATGTGTTAGTTTTTGTCTCCATTACTGTTTTCTGACTGATTATCTATAGATAATATACTGTTTTACTGTTAAACTTTAGTTGATAAAAATTACCAACTAGTCAAAATCTGACAGAGCAAAGCAACTAAAATTCAGTTGAAATTATATTATTTCCAACTAAATTGTGATTTTTTTCAACTAAACATTTAAACAGATTTCAATGTTTTTGTTAGTGTTAGGAACATCACTTTGATGGTGTCACTGGAACGCAGGCCTCTTTGGTTCTCTGGCTTTCTTCCAAATAACATAGTAGTGTGAAATTTTATGGCCAAAAGAAGGAATTTGCAAAGGTGCTGCCTCCTTAACGATTGGGTAACAGAACAGAATGAGGGATCATATTTTGCGTTGTGGTGGTCTATCAGCACAAATTGGTAGAGGAATTTTTTGAAGTAGTCGCCATTACATCACGAGAAATTACATTTTATTCTTTGTTATAAAATTGATATATAAGCTTTTAAAAAATACCAATACATCATTTTTAAACTTTGAACTATAATAAAAACATTAAATTCTAGGTTATGTTTTCAACTAAAAAGAATTTTTTTTAAAATATACTAAAAATAAACTTTTTAAAGTTCAAACATTAAGTTAAACTAAATATTGTTATCGCAGTCAAAATTAAGTTGCATCCTTTAACATTTTTATTTTAATTCAAAGTTTAAAAAGTGTTTTATTATATTTTAAAGATAAGTACGAATTTTAAAATCAAGCCTTAATTCTAGTAGATAAAATATAGTTTCTCTTGGGTAGATGATATAGATTTGCTTGATGTACATGATCACTAATTAATTAATAAAAGATTTTTTTTTTGTATAAACACACTTTCTATTGACTATTACACTATTCTCATATTTCATTAATAAATTATTTTGAAAATTTTTTAAAATAAATAGATCAAAAAAATTATAAATACACATTTCAATATGTTAAATTTACTTTCAATGAGGTCTATCTCTTTGGTGTTTGCTTGTTTATCATTATTAATTTCATTTACTTATTTTTTATAAACTGAATCCATCTAATTCTTTTTTTTTTTAGTGAGACTCTTTTCTGTTTGTAACTATGTGGGTTAATTGTGTTTAAATGCAATCCCATATATAATATGTCACAAATATATTTGTAGAAAATAAAATTGTGTAATCAGTTATCACTCTATTGGGGTTAATGCATTTTGTATGTTTTTTAGTTGGTCTTTTTGACTTCTTAATAAAATGTAACATAAATTGATAATTTAACATACAGAGAGAGTAGTTCATTAATCTTATGTAATCCTAGCTAGTTCAAGTTTACTAAATATAATTATATTATATATGTTGATACACTTTGAAGGTCCAAATTGAAAGAGGCAATAGGGGAAGAAGGCATACACCTCAACAAAGTTTATGCAATGCATGCCTTCGAATAAAAGAGGTTGGATCCCAAGTTCAAGAGCAGTTCTTACATACATCAAGTGTGCCACGTCATTTATACACTAAAGGGTTAAAATTTACTCTGCACGTGGACTTCACCTATACTATGCATGAACCCCACTTGTACAAATTTAATTCTGCATTAATTTTCTTAAGTGCACCATGCACTAGGTGCACCTAAGAAAACTTCTAGGTTCAATTAGGTTTTCAATATAGCAATGACTAACTACATCACTTTGGTTTTTCACAACATTCTTAATTCCTACAAATGCTTTAAGCATCTCAAAACATTGGTGGCTGCTGGGGGTGGCCCTGCAATGACCGTTAATTTGATCACCTCTAAATACCCTCGCATCCATGGTGTTAATTTTGACTTGCCTCATGTCATTTGAAGCAGCCCCTTCATATCCTAGTGTAATCATCTTTATATTAGTTATAGTTTGCCTTTATGATTTGGCTAAACATAATTTGTTCTTTGTGGTATAAAGAGTTTCATTTAAAATTTGATTGAATAATTATATAAATGTTAAAATAATAATAATAACAATTTTTTAAAACTAGATCCATCGCTAAAGAACTTTTTTTTGGCTAAATAATATGAAACGCCTGTTTCACTTATATTTTAAGAAGTTTATAGTGTTTTTAAATTATTATTGGGATAAAGCTAATAGTTTTTAAAATAACAAATTAATACTAATGATGATCTTAAAAGACTAAGATATTATCTAGTGTGCATGTGTGTGTGTGTAGAGAGAGAGAGAGAGAGAGAGAGAGAGAGAGAAGTACACTGTTGTAATTAGTAACACCTTCACATTGTACTGGTATTTCTTTGGAAGGTACTGATAATTGTTAATTGACATGTTAATAATAGTTAATAGTAACTTCTTATTGATCAAGTTATTAATACCTTGAATAGTCCGTTACTAGTATAATAAGAGATAGCATGCTGAAAACTAGCTAATAATAATATTTTAGTAAAGTTAGCATCATCTTTAGTAATTATTACTAGCATGATAAGAAATTATTAATAGTTATTTAATAATGCAAGACTAACTCAGATTGATTTATATATCAGTGTCAATTGATATTCACATAATTATTTTTATAAAAATTTAATTGAATATTAAAAATCATTAAGTGATAATAAAATAAATCATAAGAAAAATTAATGTTGTACAATTATTACAAGAGATAAATCTCGCTCCAGTCCAGCTTTGTCATTGACTGGGTGATAAAGCAGGGTACCTTAGATACCATTTTACACGACTGCCTTTCGATAGTGCAACCTATAGTTCGGTGGCTAAGCAAGCCAGGTTTTTGAGAGCCAAGAGCCAGTACTTTGTCATTAGTCATACTGTGAGAACGGTCTTTAGAGGTTTTGACAGTTTATAGCTGTCTTGTCTATTGGCTCTGATACCATCTTGGCCTTTGATCCCAGATCGGCCAACATGCATTTCCATCTTTTATTCTTAAGATCCTGCAATCTGTGGAGATCTTCTTCAAAAAGATACCATTCAGGTGACATTAAGAGATCTGGATGTTCCTGAACATACTTTAAAGGGAGAGGAGGAGAGATCTAATCTACTTCCTTTCTCTCTTCAGAAGTGATAGGAGAACAACTTAGACAAAAGTAATTAGGGAAGTGTTTACACTTATCCCGTATCCTTTTGGGGATAGGTTCTATGCCTTGTCTCTTTAATACAAAATAATCTATTCTGGTTTTCCAATTAGTTTCAATAGAATCTTTTTTTCAAGTATGCTTGTATTAACAGCCTCTCTTCCTCAAGGCTTTCTTCTGGTACTGGCCTGTTAAGATTAAGGATTCTTTTGATCTTACTAGAAAAACATTTTATCGAAGAAATCATGGACAAGGAGATTACTTATGTTAGACTATTTCCTCTTTAATACTTTCTGATACACAAGATCCTTATACGAGGTAATTGTAGAGCATATTTATGTTGGACAAGATAATTGTAAGAGATTTACTGATAAAAGATTTCAGAAGATAAAGAGACTTAGAGAGAAGACCTGAGAAAACTTAGAATGTTTATTCAAACTAGATTACAAAAGGAGTTCTAAAGCTTGTGGTCTTCAGAGAGACTTATAGTACTTATAGCTGAGGCTATGAGATACAAACAAACAACTTTTACATCTCATTCCTATCCAACCTTATCATCAGTGAGGAACATAAGGACAGACACACCTTTGATAATTTTACAATAAAGTAGCTTTTAATAGGCTAGAAAGCAGCTCATACGTAAAAAGTAAACAAACAATAATTATACAAGATGGCAAAAGACATGCTGGCAAGGATAAGCCTTATCCTTTCTTGATTGGCTCATATGATGGTGATAGATTCAGATTATCATCAATATCTATAGCATCAGGATCATTAGCTATTGACTTTTTGAAGTGGGTGGAGAATTACTCATCAAATTTATCAATATCATTAAGATCATTAGGATCCTGTGAGTTTTGCATATGGATATCTTGAGGTGGTTATGGAGGTGTGCTGGAAGTAGAAGCTCCTGGGTCTTAAGAACTAGTTCCTTTGAGAAAGTTGGTTATTTGTGTAAGAGTCTATATTTCAATGTTAAGAAGGTTCACTTTTGGGAGTCTGGGTTCACTAGGAATGAATTCTCCAGGGTAAAGACCTATTAAAGTGCAGAAGATAAACATGTTGTCCCAGTAATTGTTAATTTCACATAAAAATAACTGTAAAGCTTTTAAAACATCACAGGACTATTTTGGCCAATTAAGGAATGTATTCCATTCATAAGCATGATTTCTTGTAAGGAGCATATTTTATCTATTCACCCAGTATGGACAGTGAAGGATGAAGATACTGGAGACCTTTTAATTTGCTTCAGTGTTATGCCAGAGGTTATGTTGCATTATGATCCTATCAAGCTCATTGCGCCACTATAATAATGGTGAGAACCATTTAAGAAGGGTCTAGAGATTAGAATCCCTATTTTTAGAGGTGATGAGGTGTTGGAAAACTAATAGAGGTGGAAACTCAATGACGCCTGAGTAAGGGGGTTATTACTACCCAAAGATACCATAGACACTACAAAAAAATAATAGATTTGTGACGGAATTTTACGATGGAAAAAATTTCTGTCGCAAGTTCGCGACAAATTCGTCACAAAGTCCATCGCAAAAATTTGCGACGGAATTATTGACGGAAAGTTTCCGTCGCAAATAGTTCCATCGCTAATCTGTCGCAAATCAAGTTAGCGACGGAAATTAATGACAGAATTTTCTATCGCAAAAGAGCAGGATAGTTAATTCTAATATTGCGACGGAATTTTGTGACGGTAAATTCCGTCAATAATTTGCGACGGAATTAGTGACAGAATTTCCGTCACAAATTTTTTTTTTCCGTCGCAAAATCTTAATTTTAATTTTTTAATAATTTATATGATATAATGATTTATATATATATATATATATATATCTCTCTCTCTCTCTCTTGGAAATGATTTAAATATTATTAATTTTATGGAAACCTTTAATAATTTATATAATATAATTTAAATTATATATTAATAATTTAATAAAAAATGAAATAAATACTAATATGCTTAATTACTCTATGGTCAATAGGGGTCTTTGTTTTTATTCAAAAATTAAAAATTTACCATTTTATTTATTTTAAATCATATATTAAAATAAAAATTGAATATATATAATTAATTAGAAATAGAAAAACCCTTTAAATCTAAAATCGTAATTTAAATAAATAAATATAAGGAATGATTTTACTAAAATATAAAAAAAATGAAAAGTAAGAAATAAATAAAAATAAAATAAATATTCAACTCAAAAAGGAAAAAAGATAAATAATATTAGAAAAATGTGACAATGTTTCTTTCTTAGGATTTTACAAATATTAAAAATGGCTCCATTCATCCAATATGCTTCAATTATACCACCTGTTACTTACCTCTCTCCTCTCCTAATTGGTTTCTCCTCTTTGTTATGCTGTTAACTCTTAGTTAAAATCATACTTTCTTTCGTGTTTCTGTTTCTTTTTACACTTGCTTAACTGATAGTGTTAGGGGTTTTTCTTTCTCTAAAAATTAAAACTTTATCTCATTTAAATATCAAATGTCTAGAATTCTCTCAAAAGAAGCAAAAGACTAAATACCTACTCTCAAATGAATAGAAGGTAAAATCTTGAATTCCTCTCTCTCATCAAATTATTTATTTTCTAAATTTTTATTGTTTATCTTTATTAATTTTTATTATTCAATAATCAAAATTTTATTGGTAGAGAGTTAATAAAACAAAAAATTACACTTTTAATAAGTTATTAAATAATACATGAAATTTTTTTTGGAAGGAATGTTAAAAAAAGTCAGTATTAAAATCATATTTGAAGGATGAAAACAATGTTTGCGTTTAGAAAATTTAAATTCAACAATAATCATATCTAAATTTTGAAGTATACCCAAATATTTGTATATATTTTTGAATTTTCCTTACATTTTTCCTATTTATATTTATCCCCTTGAATTGTTGTATATCCTTTTCCCCCCTTCGTTTTTGGTTTTTGCCAAGTTAGCAAAATAAAAGGAGAAATATCCTAAAATAGAGAAAGTTAAAAACAAATTTAAAAAAAATTAAAAGAAAACTACTTTTTAAAGGATAATGTTTGGATAAAATATGTAGCGAAGTTGTTTCTTAGTCTTTTTTTTTTTTTTTATACTTGTGTTCTAAATAATAAGTTTAAAAAATATATAATTGAAGGACAAAAAATTGTAACTGTAAATAAAAATTATACTTAAAAAAAATTTAAATTTGTTGTATAGTTACAATTTCTTGAATATTTTTTATTAATTATTACAATTTTTCACCTTCCAATGATGTTTTTTTTTTCGAACTTATCATTTGATGCTTAAATATATGATTTTTAAAAAAATGTTATTTTCAACCTTAACTAGATCCCTGCAACCCACCTCTATAGGATTGCAAGGGATCAAAATCTAAATTCATCAATATTTACTATTGAGTATTGACATGTATAACAAAAATAAAATAATAATATTACAAATAAAATGATATTTTATTAATTTTTTGATTTATTGAACAATTTATAATTTTTAACAGAGTTAACTTATTTTTTATAATTAAAATATTAAATTTAATAAAATAAACAAAATATTATTTAATAATTATTTATAGATGATGTTATAGATTTACAATTCCATCCCCGCAAAAGTAATACCCAAACAATAAAAGCCTAAACATCATTTAATAATTAGTAGTGTTTTTTTTTAATTTCCTTTTTGATGTATATATATAAAAGTGAAGATACTAAAATACTTGATTAATAAGATAATTGTGTTTCATTTATATATGAACAAATTACTATTCGCCCTCTTTGACTTATCCAAATTATTCAAATCTGTCATTTATTTTAAAAAGATATCTTCTTTCTTTTAAATTAAAAAACATGTTATACTTACCTGACCTTTAACTTTATATTTTAAAAAGTATAGGGATTCTCTATTTTTAGAAAATTTTTTTATTTTTAAAAATAAAAAAAATTTTAAAAATTTGTTTTTAATGAAGTGTTTTATAAAACAAAAAATATAATTAACCTTTCAGAAACAGAAAAATCAGACTATTTTTTAAATATTTTGTAACTTTTATTCTGCATAAATTAAAAAAATTAAAAATAGTAATTTTTTAGAATAATAATTCAAACAGATTTTAAATTTTTTTGTTTTCAAAGTTTGTTTTAAAAAACATCTATTTTGACAAACATTAAAAAATTAGAATAGAATCAAACGGGTCTATAATTTTTTTTATACTTATAATTTCTGATCTCTTAATTTTTTTTTGAATTTATAATTTGATATCTAAAATTAAAAAAAAATTATTTTAACATGATTATACTCTCTACAGTTATGTAAGTGACTATAAAACATCTATCGTCCAAATTTTCACTACGGAGACGATGTTTGGGATCCTTAGCGTAGAGAATTCTAAGCCTTCAAATTGAAGGTGTGTCTCACGTGGTGTATATGTGATAATTATGCAACAACTTATCTCCTATACAAAATGACGTATCATTGTTCATTAATTTAATTAATTTCAAATTAATAGAGTTGTCGCAAATTTAAATGTACTTCGTCTTTTTCATATTTAGATTTAATTATCTTTTAATGCAACAAAATATTAAAAATGAAACATTGTATCTTGATTCATTTAATAGCGATAATTTTTATCCAATTGTCCAAATTAGTTGTTAAAAGTTAAAATTTGATGATTATAAAAATTTCCAACTATACACTAGATAACTTAATATTTTTGTCTAGGTCACTTAAATATTTTTATTATAAAATTGTATATTTTAATTATTTATTATTATTTTTAATTTACTATTATTTTCTATTTACTTGTTTTCTGAAAAACTCTTGATAACAAGAACAGTCAAGAAGACAAATTCCCCAACGTGTTTTTCATTTTCCAAATTTAATTTAATTTAGTAGATATATAACATTACAAAATGTCGAAGTCAACCTTATATATATATATATATAAAATAAGAGGAATGATGTTATATAAGGTGAGATGAAGAAATAATTTCTTTTTTTTATTATAAATTAATGGTTCAGATTAATGTAAAAATTATTATATATAAATGCATATCAGTCTGGAATGCCCACAACATTTTCGTTTCTGTTTTATGTTTTGTTTTTTCGTAAATTGAGTCAGTCCCAATAGTTGTCAAACGAAGACACACCTAACCTTTAAAAGGAACAAAAAATTGGGCTATTCCACGTTTCATAAGATATCATTTTGAAATCATATATTCTTTCGGATTAACTTTATATTTTTTGCTATAAAATAAATAACACCAGAACAGGGATAGGAATGTTCTTCTCAATGGGCTTAATGCGACGCCGGATAGTTCATCAATGCTGGATCCATTTTTACAATTTTAGGTTCTTCACAGTTTTCTCTTGGGCTTGTCGGATCTTGGGGCACCACTTCTCATCTATATTGTCTCACACACCTTGCACTTTCCGCCAAAAGCCCTAAATCATCCCCTTGCATTCGAAACTCATCCCCTTATTGCCATCTCTGCTTGAAGCTCTGTGAGGGTCATTGTTGGAGCTGTCGTTGACGAAGTGCTCTCTTCTACCAGCTAAGGTTTGTCCTTCTCTTTCCCTTTCTCCATGAAGCATCCCTGGGTATAAATTTTTTTAGCACAAAATCAATGTATATGCTTTTTGTCTTCTCCCTCAGAAAATTGTTTATTATTATGATTTGTTATTGCTGTGTGATTTGTTGCTTCTTTGATTTCCACTAAATATGTCTTCTATTGAATTTCGTATAAAAAGTTTTCGTCATATTCCCTTCTTATATTCTGGCAATAGGTATTTGTTGCAAACTTGGTAGAGTAACTATATAGAGTAGCAATATTATGGTTGTTAGTTACTTCCAAAAATGAAATACCCCCATACTGAATTACTTCAACAAAGAGAAAAGTACATAGTGTATCGTCAATAGGTGAAATGCATAACAGCAACAGATGTAAAACAAAGCTCCTCGCTTTCTCTTGTTTTAAGGGCCAAATAGGGCCATTTGATCGAAAAGGACAATGGTGAAAGCTCTTTTTATGGGAACCTGGAAAAACCAAACTTCCTATTCCTAGCTACACTTCAGATGATATCTGAGTATGGAAACAATGACAACAAACTAAGAGTGTTTTTTCATAAGGAGAAAAGTGAAGATAATAACATTACAAAAGCCATAACAGATCCAACAAGATAGATTGAGTAGAATAACAAGGACACTATGTTCTCTGATGCATTCATGTTGAACAGAGTGGACTTCGTTTTTTATCACAGAAGCAGAATTCATTAACAGGTTCATTATATTTTGGCATGCATATATCTCCTATATGAAAAAGAGGATTTAAAGGTGCCAACCATCAACAACAATGTGAAAACGATAGCACCATTCCCATATATCTTTATGTGCCTATAATGAGAACATTAGGCTATACTATGCATATCTTTCAGCGTACAGAATTTCTATCTAAAGTAGCTCCCTTTTTTCTTATAAATACGTATGTGCTTTTAATCCAATACCAAGAAGCTACTAAATATATTACATGTTTCATGCACTGATAAATGGTTCTATAAGTAACCAATGTAACAAAGAATTATTTTTAATTCATCTCTGCTACAGTTTTGAGTATTGCCGAAAAAATTTAGATGTAATTTTTAAGTGTTTGTTGAGTTTCTTATCAGAAGTAAATAATCAATGGTGTTAGAGAACTTGATAATACGTTAAACTGAAAAAAAATTGCTTGTACAGTATTTTTTTAATTAGAAAGCGTGAGGTAAATATTCAAGGAAAACATAATCTTTACCTATGCATATTCTTCAAATATTGGCTCTTCTAGCAGTAGTTTTTAAATTACCCTTTCCTTTCTCTGTTTTTCTTGTTCAGTATTGGCCCTTTTTACTTAATTTTTGAGTCACTTTTAGGTTTGAAAATTATAACGAGTTTGTCATGTAATTTTTTTCTTTATTTGTTATTATAAAAGATAATTTATAAACTAAATTAATTATAAATAAACATATAAATATGATACACTCATATAATCGTAAACGCCAAATTATTGTCTTCAACTACTGTTTAGGCAAGTTGGAAAATAAGGTAAGCGAGGGACATGATGTTGCCTGGTGAAGGACATTTTTTTAAACTAATTTAGGCATCACTCCTGAAGAAGTCTTAATTAAGAGTGAGTCTTTTATGACTAGTTCAACCTGTGGTGTATTGTGTTTTCTCCGTTCTTTATAAGAATTCAGCCTAAACTTTCAAATTATCATAATATTCAACACTCAAATATTGAGATGTTTGTATGATAACATTTTTTATATGATAAGAATATTTACGAGTTAATTTATTCATTGTTTGAAAATAAGTTTGTTTTTTATAATATTAAAGACGCACTTTACATATTAATTCAATATATAAATGTCTATATATATTAAAAATAAATGGAAGACGCACTTTCAATCACAATCACTATTAATTAGTGAAATCGCTAGCTTTGGTCCCATTTGGAGATACTGATAGAGATATAACAAGAAAGTCTACACTTTGCTACACCTCTAATTGGACTCTTTGAGTAACAATTTGTTTGAATATGATTATTTGAGTGTTTGGATGAAAAGTAATTTGGCTCAGTGGATTGGGGGGAAAATAATATTTTTAAGGATGATTTGCTTACTTCATATATATAGTTGTAGAATATTCTATTTTACAATTATGACAAACCAATATGTCATCTTGATCATCCTAAAAATATGTCACTTGCATTATTTGTGAAAAAAAATAATTTTTTATCTTATTTTAAAGTCATATTTTTACAAATTTTATTACTAAAAAAGGCCATTGTGTAGATGTAATAAAAATTAATAGTTTCTGCACAAGACAAATTGTCTTGTAAATCAAATGATAAGTTTTTTATTTTCTTAAAATAAATTGTTCTTTATAACTCAAAAAACGTCAGAAGAATTTAAAAGTTAAGTTGTTTTAATACATGAAGCACATAAATGTTAGGATTGAATCTTTAAATGAATTTTCTTTCGCTTACTAAAATCACTTGAGTAGTACTTTCCAACCAAATTGCATACACTGTTATTAATTTTATATTTGATAATTAATTGATTATTTGTAATTGAAAGTTTTTTATAACTGTAAATATATCACATTTAAAATGAATATTATATGTATATATAGCTGATTGAAATAAAGTTTTATATTAATTCTTAAAAAATATCACTGTTATTAATTTCATATTTGATAATTAATTGATTATTTGTAATTAAAATTTTTTTATAACTGTAAATATATCACATTTAAAATAAATATTATATGTTTATATAGCTGATTGAAATAAAGTTTTATATTAATTCTTAAAAAATATCACTGTTATTAATTTCATATTTGATAATTAAAAATTTATTATTTTAATTTTAATCATAGTATCTATCAAGAGGATATGTAATGAAATTGATCACTTTGGATATTTATTTGTTTGATACGAATAGAATGCTATTTTATTAAAGAGATATAAAAAGGAAAAAATATATGAAGGATAAGTTGTATACATATTTTTATTTATTTGTATCATACATGTTTTTTTATTTTATTTTTCAACAAAATTGTTCAAATTAAAAATTGACTACGTTGACTATTCTTATTTCATATGGCATGTAATTATATGACATAAATATTTCATATGGCACGCAGGAGGATTGTCACAGAGACAGTACCTTTGAGACAGGAGAACCAAGAGTTTAGGGAGCAAAATCAACAAATCTTATCTATGTTAGACTAACATCTGCAAACACATAATAAATTGCAAGAACTTGAATTGCATTTATCTCGTGTCCCATCAGATCTTGTACAGGAAGAATCACTAGTTGAGAAGACAGGCCCAGATGATTGTTCCCTTTTATAAATGTGATATTATTTTTTATTGTCATTTTAAGTTATGTATTTTAAGTTAAAGATTGTTATAATTGGTTTTATAAACGTTTAACTGAGAATTATTTTAATCTATCTATTACTTTTTATTGACTATTGTTATGTTATTTTATATTATTGGATGGATAGCAAAAGTAATATTGATGTTGTATTAAAAAAATACAATATAATAAAAAAATTAAATCTACAGCATATTTTTGTTGCTATTCTGTCATTAATTTGGGGCAGATCAGTGTCAAAATAATCCGTCACTAATCAGTGATGAATTAGTGACGGAATATTTCGTCACTAATTTGTGATGGAATATTCCGTCACTAATTTGTGACGGATCAGTGGCAAAATATTTCGTCGCTAATTACTGATCAAAAAATTCCATCGCTGATCCGTCAAAAATTAGTGACGGAATGGCTGTCACTGATCCGTCAAAAATTAGTGACGGAATGGCTGTCATTGATTCGTCACAAATTAGTGACAGAATATTCTGTCACTGGTTTGTCGCTAATTCGGAATAAGTTATACCTACAATTAGCGACAGAACTCGGATCAGCGACGGACTATTTCGTCGCAAATTAGCAACGGAATTTTTATTTCCGTCGCTAATTATTTAGCGACGTTAAAATTATTGACAAAAATAATCCATCGCTAATTCCGTCGCTAATCAATTTGCGACGGAATGATCCATATTTAGCAACGGAAAATTCTGTCGCTAATTCTTGTTTTTCTTGTAGTGAGAGCATTATCAGTCACATGGGTACTAATCCTTAACAAGATCAGAAAGGGAGTTTGTATCAACTTGAAGGAGGAATGACATTAGGAGGAGCATCTCTAAGATACCTATAAAGATAGCAAAATAGAGATTTTTAGGCGAGTTGTTGAACTTCAACAGGAGTGGTTGGTCTCTTTTCTATTAAAGGGAAGTCTTTTTTGAGTTGAGGAGAGGGATAATGAATAGTATATCCAGGAATGGAGTGAGCTGTGTGGATCAAAGGAATAGGTTTGGCTGGAGTAATCAAGCTCAAAGCTTTTGGTCGAGAAAGGAAATTTGCAAGGATGTTATTGTGACCTTTAATGTGTTTTACTCTGAATTTATAGTAGGAAAACATGTCTTTTTAGCGTAGCAGTTGTTTATCCAGTAGAACTTTTTTTTAGACTCTAAAATCTCAAGAAAGGAGGAGTTGTCCATTTGCATAGTAAATTCATATGGGTATAAATAAAAGTTAAATTTCTCATTCCCCTTTTTGATTGCAAGAATCTCTTTGTAAATTGCATGATAATACTTTTCAGAGTCTTTGAATTATCCACTAGTATAGCCACAGTAGTATTTCTTTCCATCAACTTCCTCAAAGAGTACTGCACCCTAAAATTCTTCACTAGCATCTATCTGGAGTATCTTTTTATCCTTATAAGGAATCTTTAAAGGTAAAAGCACTTAGGAGACTCTTTTGAAGTGTTACATTGTAGCTATTTGTGTTGGTCCCTAAGGAAAGGGGTCCTTTCTAAATAGTTTAGATAGTTGGCTAGTATGAGTAAATGCTTTTGGAATAAAGTCTTGAATAAAGTTGATAATACCGAAGAATTGTTGAATTTCCTTTATGGAAAGATTCTCATAAGGGAAAGTGAGCAATTCCTGTGTGATACGCGGGCCTAGTTGATAATGCCCATTGGAAATATGCATCCCAAGGAATTCTATTTGGGCTTAACCCAATTGATTTTTTTGGCCTAAGAGCATTATTCCATACTATTTTGTATTATCTAGGAATTGTTGAAGGAGCTGTTTATGATTTACTTCATTTTTAGAGTAAAGTAGGATATCATCAATGTAAATGAGCGTATTTTGGAGAATGGGCTCAAAAATCTTACTCATGGCTTTTTGAAATAAGGATGGGGCTACTTTTAGGCCAAATAGTATAACAGTCCATTGGTATTGGGCATTTGGTATGCAAAAGATAGTCTTGTACTTCTCTGCTAGATTAATTCTTAATTGCTAAAAGCTTACTTTGAGATCAAACTTAGAAAACACCGTTGCTTCTTTTAACAAACTAATCTATAAACTGATCTTTGGTAATGAGAACTTATCATCTTGTAAGAATATATTGAGAGGTTTATAATTAATGACTAATATTTTTTTTGTCACATTTTTGCTTAGAGTGTTTTTCCACATGAAAAGCTTGGCAACCCTAGTTAGACTTTGTTGGTTTAATTAAGCCTTGTTTAAATAAGGCTGTGCATTCTTCTTTGGCGAGTTTCAAGTCATTAGGATTCATGCCAAGATGAGTTGCCTTTGTGGGATTGATATCTTCATTTCTTTTGAAAGGAAGCTGGATAAAGAATTCTTGATTTTTCCAAAAAGGAGAGGAATGAGAAAATTAATTATGAGATTTTAGACAGTATTGCAGAAATTAATCACGAATATCTTTATAACTAGTAGGAACTTGAGAAAGTTTAAACATTTTTAGAATAGTGGTGTATGGCTTGAATGGCTGTTTGAACTAAATTCCTTCAAGAAGATTCTGAAGTTTTCCTACTTGACAATAGACATCCATTCCAATGAGAATGTCTTTATCTGTAAGACTACTGCCAAGTATTTTGGTCCAAATAATATAATATGGGAAGATCCTAATACCAATCTTTTTCTTGGTAATAAGATCAACTTTAAATATTTTGCTATCAGCAACACTAAAATATTTGGAATGAGTAGTCCATGCTTTTGGAGAAAGAACTGCAGGATTCATAAGACTTTTAGAAGCATCAGTATCAATATAGGCAATTACTAACATTGGCTTGTGATACTTGCTTTGTAGAATATGCATGTGGACATAAGACATTTGTGGCTTTTTATGTTTTGCTTGATTGCAAGGTTGTACATAATGACTATGATGGATGTAACCATTAGAATGATCTGAATAATCTGAGTAAGAGAATTTTGAATAAGAAGATTGTAGGCCAAGCAGGGCAAAGACAGTCGCATCATTGACATCCTTTTGTTTTGAAAAAAGCTCTTCAAAATCTTGATGATCAAAAAGAAGAATGCTAGCTTGGAGTTGATGAAGGAGTTTCACTTCTTTCTTTGATCATTTAGGGCACTGTTTGGCAAAATGGCCTTTCTTGCCACAGATGTAACAGCGATTCCATTTCCTGAATTGAGTTGTTTTCTTTCTGAAAAATCAAACTGGTTTTTTATGCCTTTTCGTTTTGTAAGCTTGTATGGTTTAGAGGAAGCATGCTTGAAATGAGATTTTTTCTTTGTGGGACAAGAATATCTTGATTTGTCCTTGCACTTAATTTGCTCCCAATAGAGCTATGAGGTCAGTATCACAAGTTGAAGAAGTCTTCAACTAGCATACCTATAATGCAATAGCACAGAATAAAGTTCTTTAAAGAATTGATTCTCAATTAGAGAATTTTTCGAGTCAAATGGCTCATACTAATTCTCGACTTGATGGACTATCTACACATGTCCAAGAATTGTACGATTGCCTCCAGCAGCAGGTGACACCTCTCAATGCAGAACTCAAAAGCTTTATCGCCCATGGTTATATGGGTCCAACCTTTAGTCAAAAGGAACAAGAGCTCAAAAAAGTAAAATTTCAGATTGACCAGATTGAAAAGGATATATTCAGAGATCACTCCAGAAGCCTTTATGAATATTTTCCTTCACCCTTCATACCATCAAAATTTTTTGGTCATTCGTCTCAGCTTTTTAGTCATACATTTTTAAATTTTATATTTGAGCCTAGACTTAGAGGCCATGTTAGGTGGTGAGTAGCCAAATAAGCATAAATTGATATTGGTAAGCTAAAGCAAAAATTGAAAATGATTCTTTTACTTATTTTTAATTTTTTATAAATCAAAGTTAAATTTAGGTCATTTATATAAAAGATTTTCTATGCCATAAACGGAACTTTATGATAGAATAATCCTACACACTAGGCGTTGGAACTTGGTCAATCTTATTGGTGATGTGATAATTTATTAAATTTTGCATGGATTAAGCACTTGCCATGTTGCTTGTTACGTTTATACCTAGTTAACAACGTTTTGACAAACATTAATGACAAGGATCTTTTATAATTATTTAAAATTATAGGGAGCAACTTACAAGAAAATAAAATTTAAGAATTAAACTAAAAATTTGGTGAAATTATAAGGACTAAAAATTTAATTTAACCAATTTTGTGCTTTTAATTTTGACATGATATTCTTAATTGAATTAAAAATTATTTCAAATGCGTGATTCGATTATTATTCGATCACCCAAAAAGAAATGTCGCATGGCATAATGGTTTCTGAGTACCGCATGCCTAAATAAAATACATTTTAGCTATTATAATAATAAGAAGTTTCTAGCATAATCTTTGGAGATTCACATGGAAAGATAATGTTGAATAATTGAATGAATCAGGAATATATTCTTTGATCAACCCTTCACAAAAAGTACAAACTCGTCTGTCGTCAATTTTCTTTTTATTCAATTATTTGAAAAGACCATTTGTTGAGATTTTTTTATTGGACAAATTAACACTCTTTTTAACATAAACAAACGAATTAATATTGCCATTCTATTAATTTTTTGACACCATTTATTTAATAATTTTATTTGTTTAATATTATTACATCAATCCATCCTATAAAATTACATAAACCCAAAAACATTTCTTATTGTATAAGTAATAAATTCTTTTGTGTTAGGGTTAGGATTGTCTTTATGCATTTGGCATTCTATTTTCAAAAATTTTTTAATATCAAATAAATTAATAAAAAGAAATGTTATCATATTTTATTAATTAAATTAATTATTTTAAATACACACACACATATATATATAAAGTTTGTTATTAGTAACTTGACATGCACTAAAATGAATGTTAATTTTTTATTTTATTTTTAAATAAAAATTAAATAATTTTTATAAAAAATAAAAAGATGTAGTGGAGAGTTATTTAATGTTTACTCCTCCCTTATATCAATTACTAATTAGTTGGAATCATAAGTAAATATATTTTATTTTATCTTTTTATTAATATATATAGTTTTGGGGGTTATGACTAGAAAGCCCAAAAACATATATATATATATATATATATATATATATATATATATATATATATATATATATATATATATATATATATATATATATATATATATATATAAATACAGGTATGAATAATTTATTTTACTTTTTTTTAAATAATGGATATTCATAATACTAATATATAACAAATTATGGCTATGACATTAAAATTAAACATAATATTATTAAAAAAAATTAATGATAGAGACTAATTTAAAAAATTTTAAATTATAAAGAATAAACTAAAAAATTAAATAAAATTATAAAGATCAAAAGAATAATTTAACCATCTTTTTAAGCAAGAGACAATATGCCCAAGCGATTCCATTTCTGAATTAATATTCTCAAAAGTTGACGACGTGCATGGTGCCTTCCAAATCTGCTTTGATTATATTATGAATTTAAGACTAAATTTATCTCATTTTAATATTTTTATTTGATTTAAGTAAAAATATTTAGATTCGAGTTTGACATCTTTAATCTGATTCATTTTTCAACTTTATGTGTTTAGTCTAGATTGAGAAGGCATGCTAGGGGGAGAGTAGCCAAATAGAAACAAATTAATATCAATAAACCAAAGCAAAAATTGAAAATAATTCTTTTACTTATTTTCAATTTTTTTAAATTAAAATTAAATTTAGATCATTTAAAAGAATATCTATGACATAAATGAAACTTTAGGATAGAAAAGTCCTACACCCTTGGTATTGGAATTTCGTCAATAAAACTCATTTGATTTTGTTGTGATGTAAATGTATTTTTTTATATAATTTGTATAATGTTTATAATATTTTTGTAAACATTACTTCATTTATTAATTTTTTTTTAAAAATAAAGGATATAAAAATAATTTATTATCTTATTTATGTATTTTTATATTTTTACTTTTTTTTATATCATCTAATCAAATAGGGGTGGCGTGCAGCATTTGAAAACTTCAACGGGAGGATTGGCTTTACAATGCAATTTTGAAGACATAAGTTGTTAATTTTTCATGTTATAAATGCGTCCAATAAATTTGAAAAGGGTATTCCCACTTCCCCCTGGATATTTAAGAGATAATATATGTAGTGTGATTGCCGTTTTCTAATTACTACTTCCGCTCACATATATAAAAAATAAATAATTAACTCACAAATATTTAAAAAGTTAATTAAAAATAATTAATTTTTTTAATTTTATCCTAAATAAAAATTATTTTTTTAAAATATTTTTATTTAATATATATATTTTTTTAAAATTAATAACAGTTACTACTTATAATTTAAAAATTTTATTTAATAGAAGGTATAATTAAAATATTATAATTAATATATTAAATATTGATAGTTTATTTTTTATATTTTAGATCAAATTAAATCTTAAAAAAATATTTTATATATAAGACTAGTTATTTGCTTCAATTGTCCATGCTTTTTTTTGTTTCTGTTGGACAATTGCAAGGGCCAGAAAGCTCTTAAGAAAAAAAAAAAATCCTAGAAAGCACGACCACATGAAGAAAGAGGACAACGAACTAATATTAGTATAAATATTAAATAATCAAAGTGATAACGGCGAGTACAAAAAAGCAACGGAGAAACGGGAGTCCGCGTATGGATCTTTTGCTTCGCTGAAACGGTATATCTGGACTATTCAAATAAAATTAGACCCATATTTTTTTTTTTTTAACCATTCATGCTTATTACTTTGATTTTTTATTTAAAAAATGCATAATAAAAATAATTTTTTGAAACTTTTATCAGATAAATAAATGAAATTAAAATATTAATTTAATAAAAGCTAAAAAATTGTCATATTACTTTCTTTAAAATAAAAAAATAAAAGATAAAATCTCGTCCAGATCTGCTGCTCAGGATCTATCCGGCACATCATCCCCTCTTCCCGTTGTATCCTTGTTCGCCTTCCCTTTCCCATCTTTAGAAAAGTAAACAAGAAGAGAATATATGCCAAGCACCCTTGTCCATCTTAAAAGTCATAAGTACAACACACTCCATTTATCTCAAAGGATAAATATATTCATCAGAAACCTGCTTGGATTTAAGTAAACCCAAAATGTCTAATCCACCAGATACCCATCAAGAACCCCACACTTTCAAATCAAAACAACAAATTACAGAAGTACAAAAACTTGAAGGTGATGAAGATCGAAAAAGCTTTTCCTACGCTATGCAGCTGGTGAACTCCGTTGTGCTTCCCATGGCCTTGCAAACTGCTACCGAGCTCGGAGTGTTCGATGAGATGTCCAAAAGAGGTCTGGGTGCCCAACTCTCTGCAAAAGACATTGCAACCCAGATTTCCAGAAAGAACCCAGAAGCACCACAATGCTGGATCGAATCCTGAGGCTTCTGGCTAGTCACTCTGTGTGATTGCTCTGTTGTTGCTGATAATGAACATGAAGGGGTTGGTTCTTTTCTGAGGATTTACAGTTTAAATCCTGTATCCAAGTATTTTGTGCGTAATGAAGATGGAGTGTCACTGGGGCCTCTCATGGCCTTGATTCAAGACAAGGTCTTCCTACAAAGCTGGTCAGTTTTCTCATTTCTCTGCTCCATTATTATTAATGAAAAATTAAAAAAAATTTGTTGAATTTTAAGTCATTTATAAATAATTCTTTAAGATTTTAAAATAAAAAAATCTTGCAATTTTTATATTTCAAGATAGATTATTCTATCTATTTTTGATAAAAATTTTGTGTAAATATAGAGAATGATCTCTCTCTCTCTCTCTCTCTCTCTCTCTCTCTCTTTGTTTAAATGGTGAATATGTTCACATTAAAGACAAATAAAAATTTGTCACGTTAACTTCGAAAAAGTTTGATGAGATATTTAAATTAACATTATTAAAGAAAATATATAGTTTTAATAGAGTTTTTTTTCCTTATTTCTTTTAATCTTTGGTCGGTTCCTCATTAATGCGCTTTTTACTCCCTTGAGACAAAGGAGAGTATTAATGCGAGATTCTTACTATTATTTTTTTTGTTTTTGTTTGCTTCCTTATTTTAATCTTTGGTCCGTTCCTTATTAATGCCGCTTTCTAAAGATATATGTGTATATGTCAATCGTTTTCTTATTACATATGATACAGTATTAGGAAAGATCAATCTCACTAGAACTATTATCAAAAGTTAATTGAAAATTTCTTATATAAATTCAATCAACAAGAGTATGTTAAACTAATAATTTATAAATATATAAGCTTACTAGTATATTGCTTAAGTATCGCTCTTCTCTTACGACCAATAGTTGGGTCCATCAGTTTTTTATAGGCTGGATCTATTTAAGAGCTTTTCTCACAACCCACTACAAACTGCACTTGTCAATTTCGTCACTATTGATGGCGAAAGTGGTTCATTTCATTAAGAAAAAATTCTTGAAAGTATAGTAGTGTGAAATTTTATGTCATTTAGGTCAAAAGAAGGAATTTGCAAAGGTGCTGCCTGCTTAACAATTGGGTAACACAATAGAATGAGGAATCATATTTTGCGTTGTGGCGGTCTATCAGCACAAATTGGTAGAGGAATTTTTCAAAGTGGCCTCCGTTACATCACAAGAAATTACATTTTATTCTTTGTTATAAAATTGATATATAAGCTTCAAAAAATATCAGTGCATCCTTGTTAAGCCTTGAACTATAATCGAAACGTTAAACTTAATGTTTTGAACTAAAATGAGACTTTTCAAAATTAAAAATAAATATTTTACAATTTCAAACATTAATTAAACTAAATATTGTTATCACAGTCAAAATTACATAGCACTCTTGTACCTAATTTTGAGTGAAATTTAAAGTTATGTATGAATTTTAAAATCAAATCTTAATTATGGTAAATAATATAGTTTCTTCTGGATAGACGGTATAGATTTGCTTGATGTACATGATCACTAATTAAATAACGAAAGATTTTTTCTTTTGTATAAATATTACATAATTCTCAGATTTCATTAATAAACTAGTTTTAAGAAATTTTCAAAATAAATTTGTTTTATAAAAAATGAATAGGTCAAACCGATTATAAATACTCATATAAATATGTTAGATTTACTTTTCAATAAAGTCTCTCTCTTTCATGCTTATTTGTTTTGTTTACTCATAAAAAATAATTTGATTTACTTATTTTTTATAAACTGAATCTAGCTAATTCTTTTTATCTTGTGAGATTAAACTTTTTTTTAATAAATACTTGGGGTTAATTGTGTTTAGATGCAATCATGTATCAGTCACAAATATATTTGTAGAAAAGGAAATTGTGTAATTAGCATCTCTATATTAGGATATATGCATTTCGTATATTTTTTAGTTGGTCTTTTTGGCTCCTTAATAAAATGTAACATAAATTAATAATTTAACATGCAGAAAGAGTTGTTCATTAATTTTTTGTAATCCTGGCTAGTTCAAGTTTATTAAATATAATTATATTATATATGTTGATGCACTTAAAGGTCCAAATTGAAAGAGGCAGTAGTGGAAGGAGGCATACCCTTCAACAGAGTTTATGGGATGCATGCGTTCGAGTATCCGAGGTTGGATCCCAGGTTCAATCAGGTTTTCAATACAGCAATGACTAACTAAACCACTTTGGTTGTTCACAACATTCTTAAATCCTATAAAGGCTTTGAGCATCTCAAAACATTGGTGGATGTGGGGGGTGGCCTTGGGGCGACCCTTAATTTGATCATTTCCAAATATCCTCACGTCCATGGTGTTAATTTTGACTTGCCTCATGTCATTGAAGCAGCCCCTTCATATCCAGGTATGATCATCTTAACATATTAGTTACAATTTATCTTTATGATTTGGCTAAACATCAATTTGTTCTTTGTGGTATAAAGAGTTTCATTTAAATAATTACATAAATGTTAATAATAATAATAATTTTTTAAAAACTAGATCCATCGCTAAAGAGCGTTTTTTATTTGGGGTAAGTAATATGGAATGTCCGTTTCACTTATATTTTAAAAAGTTTCATAATGTTTTTATATTATTATTTGGATAAAGCTAATTGTTTTTAAAATAATAGATTAGTACTAATAATGATATTAAGAGACTAAGAAATTATCTACTTTATAGGTTATATATATAGAGAGAGAGAGAGAGAGAGAGAGAGAGAGAGAGAGAGAGAGAGAGATAAAGAGTTAAGTGCGCCATTGCAATTAGTAATCGTATGGGTATTTCCTTGCAACGTATTGATAATTGTTAATTGACGTATGTTGGTAATAATTAATGGTAATCTTATATTAATGAAGTTATTAATACCTTGAACGATCTATTACTAGTATAATAAGAGGTTGCATGCTGAAAACTATCTGAATAGTAATGTTTTAGTAAAGTTACTAGTACCTTGAGCAATTGTTATTAATATGATAAGAAATCATTAATAGTTATTTAATAATGTAAGACTAACTTTGACTGATATACGTGTTAACTCATATTCACATGATTATTTTTTAAAAAAATTAAATGAATATTAAAAAAATATTAATTAAGCGATAATGAAACAAATTATAGGACAAACTAATTTTGTACAAATAGGAGATAAATTATAATTTATCCTATTTTATCTATACTAATATATATAATTTTGGAATTTTTTTGGTCATTGGTCTCAAAAATTTATATATTAGTAAAAATATAAAATAAAATGAATTTAGATATAATACAAACTAGTAAAGAGGTAATTATTAAAAGGGAGTGAAAAGTTATTTAACTTTTCGCTACTTTTTTTTATCAAAATATTAAAAAAGATTATTATTTTATTTAAAAAATTATTTAAATATAAAATATTAACATGCACGATATTGCATGTCAAGCCACTAGCTTATTATATATTGATTAATTTTGTTGTCTAATTACCAGTGATAATTATTATTAAACTAAAACATATAAATTAAAGTTAGTACTCATATTTTGGTTACAAAAGTCTCGCTCCACAAATATAGTGTACTGAAGGTTATTTTTGTTTTAAAAAAATTGGTTGCGTTAATAGTAGAAATGAATTATGTATAATGTTAACCCTATCATTGGAGAATCAATTTTAAAGCAATATAATATTACTGCAGGTGTGGAACATGTGGGAGGGGATATGATGCAAAATGTTCCCAAAGGAGATGCCATTTTTATGAACGTGCCTTTCAGTTTCTGGAAAATATTATTATAGAGGACATATATACTACTTCCACACAGTTTTTCTTTTTCTAGTGGTAACTCGAACTATATATCAACCCACAACTTATTCACTTTTTTAGTGAGTTACATCAATTTAGACACTTTTTTTTTTAAATTACTCGCTTTATGGTTCATTGAGTCTTTTTAATTTAGTCCATTTAATTTAAAAAATTATAAATTAGTCCTTATAATCTTAAAAACTTTTAATTCAATTTCTACTGTTAACTTCTGTCAAAAGTTATGTTAAATTTATTAATATCGCCAATTATATCATATTATAATATTTTAAATACATATAATTCAAATTAATTTATATTTAAAGTTTTTTGGGCTATTAATTTATACTTAAATTACTTAAGATAGATTGTATGGCATGATATATATGAATTTATTTTATTTTATTATTTACTTTTACATTTTGTGTTAATATATCATGCATATTTTAAGTATTTAAATAGTATATAATTAATTACATTACTAAAATTTAATGAAACACTCACATTTGTCTAAAGATGTAAACCAATGTAATTTATTTTAAATTATAAATTTTAATTAAAAATTCAAAATTATAAAATATTAAATTAAAATTTAAGTGAAATTTTTTAGAACAAAAAATAATTTAACTTATTTTTCTTGTCTTCGTTCATTAAAAAAAATTTACAGATATTTTGAAAGTCATAATTGAAGTGAAAAATCATTCATAGTGACTGTCAAAAGGACAGTTCAATAATTTTGTCATTATTGTGTATTATGACTTGAAGAATCGAGTCTGAATGAATTAATGCTGCAATGAGTGATATTTCCCAGATAGTGTTAAGAGTTTCTTTTTTTAAAAAAAAAAACTAAAGTAACGTTTTAATATTTCAATAATAAGAATGATTTTTTAACCTAGTCATTTATTGTTAATTTAGTGTTTGACTTATTATTTTTACGCAATTCAGTCATTTTATCGACACAAGTAAAATTATTGAAGTTTATTGAAGTCACTAATTTGGCTAAAAAAATAAAAATTAAATTGACGAGAAATACTAAATTGAAAGAAATTAAAAAAATAAATATCATATTAAGAAAGCATGCATCTTTACTCTTTCTATTAATTATGTATTCAAAAATTAAATAACCAATATGCTGATTTTGAATACAATTTTGAATTGTAGTCTATACTGCATGATTGGAGCGATGAACAATGCTTGAAGCTATTGAAACACCGCTATAATGCTGTACCTGAAGATGCGAAATTGATTGTTGTGGAGGCAGTTCTTCCCATAATGCCTGAGACCACTTCTACAGCGAAGCACACATGCCAAGGTGATGTTCTTATGATGACTCAAAACCCAGGAGGGAGGGAGAGAAATGAACAAGAGCTTGTAAATCTGGCCGTTAGATCTGGATTTAGTGGCATTAGATTTGATTCTTTTATTTGTGACCAATGGGTTATGGAGTTCTTCAAGTAGCACTTGTAGAAATAGTCTCAAACTGCAAATTAAAAAGGTTAAACAAACATTTTGGTCATGTAACAGTTCTAATTTGGTTTCTTTAGATTTAATTTAGTTAATGTGCTCTTTCAACATTTGAAAATAATAAAATAAAGTCATCTCTTATTGGTTTTATTCATGTGCTATTAAAAAAATGATATTTCAATACAATTTGAGCCACTTGGATTTAATATTCAAATGAGCCACTTGGATTTGATTGATGAGAAGGAATCAGACGTTGTTTCTGTTTAACCCCATAATACTCTTTTTTCAATTTATTTTTCTCCTAAAGTAGATTCTTTTTAAATAATTTACTTGATTTCTTATTATTTAATAAATTTGTTGCCCAATTATTTATGATAATTTTAAATTTTAATTTACATAAAAATAATAATTCAAACATTTCAAAATTTTCAAAAGATAAAATTAGATCTATTATTTTTAATGATAACTAAAATAAACTTAGTCTTCCTCAATTTGTAATATCACACAGTTAAAGCAGTGAGAATGATAAAAACTTAAATTGATGGGTTTGGTTGAAATTGAGTTGCAGTAACATCCTTTGTAGCATAGGATCCTGCAACACTTTTTGCAATAACGAAACTTTTAGCATTTTTTAATTTTTTAAGATTTAAAGTTTAGTATAAAAGATAAAAATTATAATTGTGAAGATAAAACATTTGATTGTGAGAAAAAAATTATATTTTAAAAAATTTAATTTTCATAATTTAATTTTTTATCTTCACAATTATAATTTTTTTTATATTAAAATTTAAACCTTAAAAAAATAAATAAGTAAAAACATTGAAAATTCGGTTACTGTACCACCTGCAATAAGATCTCTTATCGATGGAGTCGCATTAAAAGTAGTTGGACTAAATATAATCTTATTAAATATTTATGACTCATTTTTAATTTTTAAAAGGTTGGGACCTACGCAATCCCAGTTCAACCATAAATTTATTCAATTTTTTACTTGATTTATTTTAGTTTTATTTAATAAAAAAAATTCATACCTATAAGTATAAATTTAAGGAATAAGCTGTAAGTTGAAAAATGGAATATCAAAATTACAAAAATACTCATGAAATTTACTTTTTTTTTTTAATTATCTATATATTTGTGTGTGTACACAAAAATGAACGCACACAATATATAACATGTGATTATATATAAATTTTTATTTATAATATTATCTATTTATATAAATTTTTAATTTTAATTTCTCATTCTATTTAATTCTTTAATATTTTGAAAATTTTTTAATAACAAGTAAATTTTAAATTCCTTTAGTTGTTATATATATTATTTAAATTAATTTATAATTTTATAATATTTTATTACATTTATTTGTTCTAAATTTTCAAATTTCTTATTTACATTACTTACTCAATTTAAAAGATAGTAACCTAATCATTTTTCTTCTTCATGCATATTTCTTTACATTCTAGAATCCTCTATAATTATATTAATATTATCTCCTATATTTATTAGCCTTTATTCGGGAGATTTGTTATTCTTTGGTGTATATATTGTAAGCTGTTCACAGTAGTAAGCTACTAGCATGTTTGGATGGACTTTTAGAATAATTTACAGAGAGTAAATCATATTTTATAAGAAGTAATAAATAACTACTTCTACACAAATGTGATTTGTAATTGGTTTCTAAACATACCGTACGACAATTTCCCATATCTTTTTTTTTATTTTTTCTTTGCTTTCATGGTATAAGAGCACTGTTCATAAAAAATAAATCAGGCTTCTGTCGTCACTGTTCATCTTGCCATCACTGTTCACGAGCTTCAAATTTACACTTCCACCGTCCTCCGTTGTAGACACGCGTCGCCCTACCGTGTTCGCCACCCTCTGTTCCGCCGGACCACTAAGTCCAATAGTCTTTTGCCACCACACACGCTCCCACGTGCCGTGCACATTTTTCTGCGCCAGCAACTTTAATCGATGCGTGAAGGCGCGTGTCACCTCCATTCAAGCAGTCATTTCGCTCGCCGTGCTCCTCTCTCTGCATCCGTCCTGTTTCTAGGGTCCGTTGGTTGTTCCAATGCTTCCTTAAATTTTTTAGATTTTCTAGAATTTCTAGAATTTCCTGTCTTTTATGGAGAAGTCAGATGTTGCTCAGCCTTTCTTTGTTATTCTTAATGGCTCTAACTATTGTTTATAGTTAGAAAGTACGCATGGTTTTTTAAAGGGTAAAAAGTTCTGGTGATACGTTACAGGTGATATTACTTTTCCTATTCGCGACGCTACTGAATTTGATTTGAAATATACTGAGCGCCTAGATGAATGGGATAGCAAAATTAATCAGATTATTACATGGTTCCGGAATACCTCTGCTCCCAGTATCCATCAACAGTTTGGGCGTTTTAACAGCACCAAAGAGATATGGGACCACTTTGCTAGTCGTTACACATCTTCTAATTTGTCCACCCAGTTTCAATTCCAGAAGAACCTTAGTGCTCTTAAATAGGAGCAAGGTCAACCATTGTTTGAATTTCTTGCCAAGATTGAATCCATCTGGGATCAACTGGCCTACACCGAGCCCACATTTAAGTGTGAGGAAGATGCTCAAGCCTTCTTTATGTATAGAGATCAGCTTTGCCTTATTCAGTTCTTGATGGCTTTTACTGATGACTGAGCTTGTTCGGGCTTCTTTGCTGCACCAAAGCCCACTGCCTACTCTTGAAAATGCTCTTCCTTGTCTTGGATCTGAGGAAACCCATTTGGGCCTACTTCAGCAGACCCCTGAGATGGCCTTTGCTACTTCTGGGAGCAATTCCAAGGCTTGTCGTCACTATTCTCAATCTACTCACACCTTCGATTAGTGCCCATTTATTGAATGCTGAACCTGCCAGAAGAAGGGTCATATTGCTGCACACTGTCCAACTTTGTTTTGTTGATACTGCAAGAAGACCGGGCATCTCATTGATTAGTGCCCTACTTGTCCTCCTAGATCTAACCAAGGGAAATCAACTCGATTTAGTTCCTCTTCCTCCAAGCCTGCTTTTTCTACTACTGATGAGACACTTGGTGCTGCTACTATTTTAGGATCCTCCACTGCTGACATTGAGGCCCTACTTCCTAAAATTATCTCCAATACCTCTAGCCCACCTGCTGCCTTAGCCACTCCCTCAAGTCTATCTTCTTGATTCTTTGATTCTGCTTGTTGCAACCATATGACTGGTCAGGAAAACTATTTGTCTTTTATGTCACCTAATACCACTATTCACCTTATACATACTACTAATAACTCCTAAATGCCTGTTAGTCATGTTGGTACTGTTTCTCTACCCTCTTTGTCTATTCATGACACTTATTTTGTCCCTATTATTAGTTTTAACCTTATTTCTGTTGGACAACTTGTTGATATGAGTTATTAAGTATTATTTAACAAATTTGGTTGTACTGTTTTTGATTCTTAGATAGGAGAGATTACTGGGACTAGGCGTAAGGTTGGGCATATGTTTGAGCTCCAATCAATGCATCTTCTTGAAGTCACTTCTCCTAGATTGTGTGTTACTTCTACATCCTCATCTCTCGAATTGTGGCATCGTTGTCTTGCTCATCCTTCTTTAACTGCATTGTGTCCTTTACTTTCTAGTGATCTTTTAGGTCATGTTGATGTTTAGTCTTTGAATTATGTCTCTTGTCAAATTGCTAAATAGCCTACTTTATTATTAAATAAAAATGACTCTATTACTAATTCGCCTTTTGATTTAATTCATACTGATGTTTGGGGCCTAGTGCCTACTCCCTTTATGGGAGGTTAAGGTATTTTGTGATTTTTGTTAATGATTTTTCACGTTTTACTTGGCTTTATATGACGAAAGATCGATCTAAGTTGCCTAATATCTATATTAAATTTGCCACTATGATTCATACACAATTCTCAAAAGTTATCAAAGTTTTTTGTTGTGATAATGCCTTGGAATATCGTGATTGTAAATTGCTCAGTTTTCTTAATACTTAGGGCACTATCTCTTAGTACTCTTGTCCTTATACCTCTCATCAAAATGGTCGGGTTGAATGAAAACATCGTCACATTCTTAATTCTGTCAGAGCCTTGCTTATTTCATCTTCTTGTCCTGAACGTTTCTAGGGCAAAGCTTGTTTGACTACTATTTACTGCATCAATAAAGTCCCTACTCTTGTTTTGGGTAACATTTCTCCATTCGAGCATCTTCATGGTACCCCTCCTGACTATAATCTTCTCAAAGTTTTTGCCTGTATTTGCTTTGTTCTTCTTCCTCCTCATGAGACTTCTAAATTGCACGCTCGTGCTCATGTCTTTTGCTTCCTTGGTTATGACCCTGAGCATAAAAGGTTATTGTTGTTGGGACCCTCTCTCTCACCATATTTGTATTTTTCGTCATGTTATTGTTTGGGAGCATATCCAATTTTGATCTTTGACTAATCTTTCCTTTATTTCTCCTCTTTTCCTTTCTATCTTTACAGATACTTATGTTGATCTTTTTCCTAGTGACTTAGGTACAACTTCGACCATTGAGCTTGATCACACACCTGACTCTGCACCCTCTTTAGATGATCCTATTATCTTTGAACCTTCAACATAGGTTACTGAGCCCGTATCATCTGACGACTCTCGACCTACTCGTGTAAGGTGTCCTTCTCCTTACCTCAGTGATTACTATTTCTTTTCTACCATTCTTCAGTTTCAGGAACCTCAATCCTTTAAGGAAGCCTCCTGTGATCCCCTTTGGCAACAAGCTATGAATGACGAATTACAGGCCTTAGAGAAAATGCACACTTGGGATCTTGTTGATCTTCCTCCTGGTAAGACTCTGGTTGGATGCAGATGGATCTATAAGAGCAAGACTAATTCTTATTGCTCGAATTACCTCTGTCCACAGCCTTCTTGCCATTGCTGCTATTAAGCATTGGTGTTTTCATTAGATGGATGTTAAAAATGCTTTTCTGAATGGCAATTTAGAGGAAGAAGTTTATATGAAACCTCCTCTTGTGTATCCACATCTAACTAGCAAGGTTTGCCACCTCTATTAAGCTTTGTATGTTCTTAAGCAGGCACCCTGTGCCTAGTTTGCTAAGTTCAGCACTACTATGAGTCAATTAGGCTTTACTTGTAGCCCTTACAATTCTACTCTATTTGTTCAAGCTACAGCTCGAGGCTTGTTCTACTACTATTGTGTGTTGATGACGTAATTATCACTAATAATGATGTTACATGTATCTAGGAACTTAAAACTTACTTAGGAAAGCAGTTTGAAATGAAGGATCTTGGCTGACTAAGCTATTTTCTTAGTCTTAAGGTATATCATGGGCAGGATGACATTTCTCTTTCTCAGGCTAAATACACCACTAATTTGATATCTCGGGCATATCTTTTTGATACAGAGGTTGAAAATACTCCTATTAAGCCTAATGTTCACTTTACTCCTACTGATGATACCCCTTTGGAAAATCGCACTCATTATCATCAACTAGTTGGGGGACTCATTTATCTTATAATGACCCATCCAGATATTGCCTATGCAGTTCACATTGTTAGCCAGTTTGTGTTTGCACCTCAGACTACCCACTATGCAGACCATGCTGATCAACGGTCTATCATTGGCTTTTGTATTTTCCTTGGTAATTCCTTTGTCTCTTGGAGAAGTAAGAAGTAAACTTTAGCCTCTCACTCTAGTTCCAAATCAGAATATTGTGCACTAGCCAACACGACCTCTGAAGTTCTCTGGCTTCATTGGTTACTTGATGAGATGGGAGCATTACAGGCAACCTATATAAATATCTATTGTGATAGTCAAGCTACCATTAAGATTGCCCATAATGATGTGTTCCATGAGTGGGCCAAGCATATTGAGATTGATTGTCATTTTACTCGACAACATGTTCTTCATGGAACTATCCGACTTGTTCCTATTCAAACAAAGCACCAGCTGGCTGACTTGTTCATTAAGTCCTTTAATCCAAGTCGCTTCCAGTTTCTCATAGACAAACTCAAGTTGCTTCCTGTTAAGCCATCTTGAGTTTGAGGGGGGATGTTACATTCTAAAATCCTTTATAATTATGTTAATATTATCTCTTGTATTTATTAGCCTTTATTAGGAAGATTTGTTAGATTTGTTATTCTTTGGTGTATATATTGTAAGCCGTTCACAGTAATAAGATACGACAATTTCCCATCTCCTTTTTTATTTTTTCTCTGTTTTCACTTCCCATTCTCTTTAAAGATTATAATCTAAACCTGGATTCTCTATTGCTTTGGCTTAAGTAGTAGTTCCAGCATCCCCAAAATATTTTAAGTTTGCATTTACTTAATATATTTTAACACACCATTGTCACATGTCTTCTTCCTAGTTTACCATATAATGATTGCATTAGTACAAACCACTTTTGAGGATGCACAAAAATTACAAAAGAAAAAAAAACCAATTATGCTATTTATTTGAATTTTTAATATTGCATCTTCATTCTATTTACATCACAAATTTTGGTAAGAAATTTGTTAATTAATTTAAAAAAGATGCTATACCTTTTTAAAATTATAAAGGAATAGAATGGTAGCAGTGGCCATTGCATGGTCAATTTATAACAAAAGGATGAAATTGTTTTATACAAACAATATACAATTTTTGTTAAAAAGTTCTTTTTAACAAGTTATAAATATAATATGATACACGTGTATATGATTGAGATAATAATGTGTGAACAAATTATATCATATTAGTGCATTAAGTGGCATGTGATGTCACTATTTATCTGGTATCATTTGAACCTTTCAATTGAATTGTGGGATGACGATTGACAACTGCCTGGATAAGTCATTTAAGACATCGAAAATATTTTGCTTTTATCTCATCTCCTTTGTCTTTTTATATATAAAAGCAAGGTGTAGGATTGAATTTGCACCCTAATTCTATTTTGTCTTTCAATGCAATTTCTCTCTCTAGTGAAGATTGATTGCAATCAAATTAGGATTATATTCTAGACAATTAGAAAAGTAAAAACACTTTCAAAATTTTTAAGAAGTTGTATAATAAGGCTTCTCAAATTCTTCTAGCACATTTTACATGAAGTAATTTCCATTTTTAAGGGATATTATACTTTGGCCATTATACTTGGTAATAAGGAATTTCAAATTTAGGTAACCAATTTAAGTGATAGAAACTAAGGACAAAAATATTTAAGAATGATGAAACCAAATAACTAATCCCTTGACCAAACCAAAAACTACTACCAACAGTTGAACGCATGGAAGAGCATGTATTATAAAACTGTCACAAAATCTTAAAGGGCTAGGTCACAACATTCTCATAAATCTAGAGGATCATCTTAAAACAATCATAAAAACTTAAGTGCGTATAAGTATGTTACTTTTAATTATTCATATTACGTTATACATTTTTGTTAGAAATTTATGAGTTACTTGAATAATTTTAGAATTAAAATAATTAATTTTAGGAAAAATGTGCATAACTATTGTGTATAGCTTCATACTTATGTTTTAATACTATATATGACAAATTTTGGCTTGATTTTGGTGAATTCAAGAAATAATCATACATTGGCCATTTTTATAGGTTATAAAAAAAAATTGAGTTAAAGTTATTATGGAGCGAGATTGTTAGTAGCCCGGAGTCAAGAAGCCTTAAAATGCTATTATTGAAGAAAAAGCACATGGCGTCATGACTTCATAATGCAAAGTTACAAAACCCAAAGCCAAGCCGTAGTGCCTTTCGCATAAAATGATACAATGTTTTGGATGTTGAGTTTTGTTAGGTTTTGAGACATATATCCTTTCCATTCATGATTGGCCATCATTTTGGACGATTTTGAAGGGTTAAGGAAAGCTTTGGACATAAAGGAAGCAAGGGAGGTTAGGATTAAAGAAAAGACAAGATCCACAACTACTTTTTTTTGTTCTTTTTCTCTTTTGCTTCGCATTTTCTTTATGTTACTACTTTGTACTCTAGTTTTAATGTTGGATTTATGTGTAATGAGTAGCTAAACTCTTTAATTTAGGATTGTTATAAACCTTAGCATGTAGTAGGTTGTAATTACTCTCTTCACTTGCAATTTATAATATGATTTGTTTATTTAATCCTTATTTTTCATGCTTCTAAGTATTTGGAAGCCATTAGATAATTTTGAATAACTTAAATAAACTTGGAAAAAGGATTTTAAAACTAGACGATAGACTAGGTAATGTGAGTTCATGAAAATTATAATGTTGATTGGATCAATTTGCTTATAGAATAGAAATATACCTACTGATTTTACATATCCACAATAGGATCTATTCTTGATCAAGTCCCTCAATTAGATACATAAGGAATTAATAATTTATTAGGATATGCGTATAGGCAATTTGGAAGATACATATAAACAAATTAGAGTCCTAGGTTAATAAAAATCATCATTAAGAGCAATATAGAGAGAGGTTAATTGGCTTCTTATAAAACGTTAGGGGAAATTATAATCCCAAACTATTTACTTCCCAATTTAGTCTAGAATGTTATCTTTCTTTATTTTGCTATTTTTTTTATTTTTAATTTAGTTTTATTTCTAATCCCCTTTTATTATTCAGGGATTAAGGTGCACAATTTTAATAATAAGCAATTATTATAGTGACAAATCCTTATAAGAACAATACTTTATTCATCATTATGTTAATTGTGCAATATATATACTTGCATATACACTTTCACACCACAACAAGTTTTTGGTGTTATCGTTGATGATTTATGCATGAGGTTTTTGGTAATATTGATACTAATCTCATTTGATTTAAACTTAAGCATTCTATAGTTTGTTTTTGTTTGTTGTAAGTAGTTGAGTCTTTTGGTTTGTGTTTTATTTGTATTGGTGTTGTTGATATTTACATTTAGTTTTAGTTTTAGTTTTTAATTATAGAATACTTATGGTTGGCAAAAAAGGTAACTAGTATGTATGAACTTGATAACTTAACCGATTTGATAGTTCAATAAGTTGAATTCAATGGAAGGTTTGATGACTATGATATGCATACTTGTTATGCTACTCATGTTAATAATTCTCAATACTTGCACATGACTTGTAGTAATTGTGAGGAAGGTCACTATAGAGAGTACTACATATACGGAGAATAATTTCAATAAGAATTAAAATAATTATTTTTTATAACACCTGTATTTGTAGTTGAAATCATCAACAAATTTTTTTTGGAATTAGGGTCAAGCTTTTTCATCATATACAATATATCCTTCCTAACCTCCTTATTTCTGACTACATGATAAAGCCCTTGTTTAAGAGCAAAACTTGAACTTGGAAGAAATAATTTAGCAATATATGCCTATGGCATATGACATAATTAGAAATTTAGAAACTTAAAAGGTAAACTAGCTAATGTCATTTGTAATAGTCCACAAGAGAGTCTTTCCAAGTGATATGGTAATCACTCCTAAAAGAGAAGATAAGGAACATTGTAAGGATATTACTTGAAGGAGTGAAAAAGAGTTGCTAGAGGTTTCTAATGAATATGAAAGGGAGCACGAACAAATAATGGAGGAAGGAAAAAGTATTATAACGGTAAAAGATTGAGAGATAACCTTTCAAGTGACCATGGTAGGGGATCCACTTGTTGAATTAAAAAAAATGTTGCATTGAGACTAAAATAGATAATGTGGTTCCAAACATTTGCAAAGAGAATTATTTGATGAATCGTTCAATTGAGTCTTTGGTTCTTACTGAAGAGAATCAAGAAGATTTTATAAAGTGTTTGTAGTAGTTGGAGGCTTTTAAAACTATCTAAGAATAATTAAAATTAGAGTTTCCAACTCGGTCAATCAAAGCATGTATTTCAATTTCGAGGAGTCACATGCTTTAAAGTGAAAGAGACACCCATTGTAGTTGAATGCTTACCTAAGGAAGAAGGGAAGTAAGGCAACTATAGTGTTTAATGATTAGGTTTAGCAATAAATTTGGGTTAAGGATTTTAAAAAACTCATTTCCAAAGTTCAAGTATGCTACAATTTTGATTGCTTTGTCATGGTGTCTTGTGTTTTTCATATGCCCCTCTGTTTCTAATAGATCTGCATTATGGCACACATTGAGGAAAATAAAAAGGCTATAACCCTCAACCTATTACAAACCTCACCTAACCCATCTCCTTTTATATTCCTAGAACCCATTTTCCCATCTCAAAAACCTGACTCTTCTCCCATCAATTTGTTGCTTTTCACCCTTCTTTAAACCCTAACATTAAGGCCCCTTCATCCTCCTCCCTTCTCTGTCATGTTCCAGCCAAATCCCACTATCCACTACCTTCTCCTTCCATTTCTGAACTAACCTCTTTTTTTTTCTTTTAAGGGGGTCCTACTCCTCACAAAATTTTCTCAAACCTATCACACCTTCTCTGTGCTCACCCTTTCGGTGAGCTACCCCCAATTTGTGCCTAAACCCTTCACCTCCTTCTTAGCCAAAGCCTTCTTTTTCCTTCTCCCACCACCACCTCCCCCTTGTTCGTGCTTTCCTTGTCCAATTTTATAATGTTGTGGGTGTTAATTCTCTTACGTGTTTTTAGCATTTATCTGTGTTATGGGTCAATTATGGATTTGTAATTTAAAGCTTCTTAGGTATATTCTTGGTTCTAGATTAGATTTTGGTTGTTTATACTGATGGATAGGGCTAAAATTGATACTCAAATTAATGAAAATGGTTGTTGCTATACCATTTGAAGCCTTGCACCTAAAATGCTTCCTCTTAAAAACCATTGTTAGGCTTATTAGGATATTGCTTAGAAGCCTAAATTGCTATTTTTGAACATGCACAAGGATGCTAACCATTATTGGTACTATGATTCATTTTAGTCATTGTGTTTTGAAGTTGTTTTGTTTATCTTCGTATAAAATAATAAAATGTCATTTTAGATGCTAAGTTTTGTTAGGTTTTGAGGCATATATCCCTTCCATTTACAATTAGCTATCATTTTAGACTATTTTGAAGGTTTAAGGAAAGCTTTGAAGCATGAAGGAAGTAAGGGAAAGTATTAGGATTGAAAAGAAGACAAAGACCTACAAGTACTTTCTTATATTTTTTCTCTTTTCCTTGCATTTCCTTTATTGTGTTACTATGAACTCCAGTTTTAATGTTGGATTTGTGTGTAATGAGTAGTTAAACTTCATAGTTTGAGATTATGATGAAACCTAGCATGTAATGGGTTGTAATTACTCTATTTACTTGTAGTTTATAATATGATTTGTTTATTCAATCCTTGTTTATTATGCTTCTAAATGTGTGAAAATTATTAGATGATTTAGATAACTTAAATGAATTTGGAAAATGGATTTTATGACTAGACCATGGATTAGGTAGTGTGAGTTCATGAAACTTGCAATATTCAATGGATTAATTTGTTCATAGGATAGAAGTATACCTAGTAGTCTCACATAACCACATTAGGACCCATTTTTGATCAAGTCTCTCAATCAAATGTATAAGGAATTATGAATTTGTTAGTAAAATGCTATAGGTAATTCAAAAAGTGCTTATATGTAAATTAAAATCCTATATTAGCAAAGATCATCATTAAGAGTAATATAAAAAGAAATTAAGTGGCTTCTTATGAAGCGTTAGGGGAAATCATAACCCCAAACCATTTACCTCCTAATCTAATCCAGAATGTTATCTTTCTTTATTTTGTTATTTTTATGCTTTTAATTTAGTTTTATTTTCTATCTCCTTCACTGTTAGATTGATTTAGATTAAAGTGTATGTTTTTAATATTTAATGACAAATTTTCATAGAAACAATACTCTATTTATCATTATATTATTTCTTTTACATATATGCTTTTATACTGCAACAAAATACCTTTTATTGATTAAACATTATTTTCAATCTTTTGTGTAATATCATAATTTATTAAACTTTGTATTCTCATATCCAAGCTTGATTTCACAAAGTTTTGCATAATTCCAAAGAAAAAGGGAATAAAATAATATCATTTTTTTTGCATTGCATAGTATTTTAAAAATTCAAATTTCGCTCCATGAATCCTGTGAACCCATCAATAACATTCTCTACTCATACTCCATCTATACAATTCATACACATCATAAAATAATCAATGAACCATGGATTTGGAACCAAAGACCAGAAAAAATGGCAAGTTACTCGTGGTCTAGGATTCAGGTTTTTGACACTAACTTTGAAAAATTATAATTAATTTTAGAAAAATTGAAATGAAGAAAATGATAACTTTCTGGAAAGCTCTGGATGTAAACTATAGGTTAAAAATCATTTCAAGCAATGAAAACCTAGCTGGACCATGATTGATGATAGACAAGCATGAAAGGTTCGGCTGCCTAGGTTTGCTGTCACAAGCAATACAAGTCTTGAAATGATAGTCCAGCTAGGTTTACATATCTTATAATATAAATGCATACATAAGTATATAATGACCATCATACATCTAAGAATGCAAACAAGAAGGAGTGAAGAGCTACCTTAACAATGATGCAAGTCTTCCTTTTGGCTATTTCTTCCTTTTTTCAGTCTCACACCCATAAATATATGGAGCTTGATTTCTTTGGCCTAGACACAACAAATAACATCCCATTACATTCTTGGAACAAGCCTTAACACTAAGCACACACTAAAGCAACAAACTTTATCTTATGGCTACAAAATGGTTCCCTAAAAGGCCTAATGAAGTAACTATCATAATTCAAACTCTTGGCTCCATTCTCTTCTTATATTTAGGCCTCTTGAATCCATTTGGATTCCTTAGAGCCATCACACACTCATTTGCAAGAGCCTAAACACATGTTGTTTCTTTAAGTCATACTATGGAACCTATAGTTCTAACTCTCAATCTATGGCTTTTAAATTTTTTTGAAGGCTTCCTCTCATCTTCTTCCATCACATAAAGCCCCAAACTAAGCTTGAAACAAATTGAAACACTCCTTAACTTCCTTATCTGTCCTAGGTCGAGATAATGAAGGAAAATGGGACCCATGGAGTTTGCAAATTTTTCTTAAAGGGAGAGACACTTGAGAGGCTTGCTAAAGGTCTTAGAAACTCAAACAAATACTCACCTAAGCTAGGGAATTCATGGATCAAAATAGAATTTACAATGCACTCAAAAATCCCTAGTTGTTCTCTCTTGAATTTCAATGGTTTTTATTCAATTTTCATTGCATTTTCTAGGTTCCCATAGCCTAATTCCTAGGATTCTTGCTTGCTCTATGTCAGAAATTCCTCCCCCTTACAAGCTCTCCTCTTGGCCGAGACACACTCATGAAGAGCAAAGGAAGAAGAGCAAATGGAACTATGATTCATACCTTGTTTTCCTTGCTTCTTCAAAAGTATTTTCTGTTGCTTTAAATTCCTTCTTGAATTTCTAATATTTCTCTTCTAAATCAAGGCCAAAACAGACCTAATTCATCCATCCAAATCATGGAAAGAAGGAGTGAAGAGAGGAAAACAGGTTTTGTAAAAGGAAAGCCGTGAATAACCTTAGATTCCATATCTTTTCTAAGCTTTTTTCTCCTCTTCTTAAGCTCTCCTTATGCATCCTTCTCCTTAGCTTCTTTTTCTATTTTAGACAGAACCATAAGTCGGTTATTTGGGAGAGAGAAGAGGATGCCTAATATAAAGAAGAATTGAGAAGAAATTGTCCATTAAAAATGACATTTATGTCTCGCATTTGTAGCATTTTCGTTTTAGATTCATTTTAACTCCTTTCTGTGAACCTTCTTTTCCATCATAAAATTTAGGTCCTCAATTTTATAAAATGGCTTTGGAAGCACTCAATTTGGATTAAAAACTTTTTTTATCAAAATGGTCAAAATTTGGGTTAATCGATATTAAAAAACACACATCGGAGGGGTTTTAATTGTCTTAGAGTTTTCCATGATTTTTAGAGTTTCTGATAACCCTAGAAAGCTCAATTTTTTTTTGTTTAAAAAGCCCTCTTGTGAGTTTTTCCAAAAAGTATCCATATTTACGAAAATGTCACTATACTTTCGACAAATTTTTTGAATCACTTTGACTCCGGTTTCCGGGCAACTCAACACTCAAATTCTCATTTTTTATTATTTAAAATTTTATTCTAATTTTATTTGGTCTTAAATCATTCAATCTAGGAAACTTACTTTTCAAACAGACTCATTATAATATTTTTACGAAATACTGGATATTACATTTTGCACATTGTTGGACTATTCATGTAATCAATCAGTAAATTCATGAACCATGCTCAAGTCTTATGGTCTACCTCCACCATTTCCATTACTATGGGAAGCAATTGATCATTTGAATCTTTGCCCATAATAGCTAGTAATTGCCCTATAGTAACCATTTTTCTCTAGTTCTTGCATTGTTGACTCTTGTGAAAATGCAAGTTTGTTTCTCGAGAATTTGACGAGACAATCCATCATTGTGCAAAAATTAGCAGCACACCTAGTGATGAAAAAAAAAAAAGACAAAGGTATAAATATGGGTAAATGGATTATTTATTATTTCTTTTTCTCATGTATAGTTTGTGTGAGAAAGTGTGGATGAGGGGATAATTTATTAAATTTTATGTGTATTAAATATTTACTACATTGTTTGTTATGTCTATACCTGGTTAATAGTGGTTTGACAGACACCAATGACAAAGACTTTTTTACAAAAAATATGAAATTATAAGGAACAGGTTACAAAAAATAAAGTATAAAAAATAAATTAAAAATGTAATAAAATTATAAGAACCAATAGTTCAATATAACCAATTTTATTCTTTTAATTAAAAAATGCGTGATTTAACCAAAAACAAGTTTTTGTCACATGGCATATGATTTCCATCAGTTGAGTAGTGCATGCCTAAATAAAATACATTTAGTTATTATAATAATAAGAAGTTCCTGGCATAATTTTTTGGGGACTCAAATGGAAAGATAACGTTGAATAATTGAATGAATTGGGAATATATTCTTTGTTCAACACTCCACAAAAGTACAAACTTTTCTATCGTCAATTTTCTTTTTCTTCGATTATTTGAAAAGACAATTTGTTGATTTTTTTATTGGACAAATTAACACTCTTTTTAATATAGACAAATGAATTAATATTGCCATTCAATTTTATTTTTACACCATTTAATTAATGATTTTATTTGTTTAATATTTAATAAATTTTTTGTGTTAGGGTTAGGATTGTCTTTATGCATTTAACATTGGATTTTAAAATTGTTTTCATATCGAATAAATTAATAAAAGGAAATGTTATCTTATTTTATTAATTAAATTAATTATTTTAAATTTTTTTAGAAGTATATAAATATATATATATATATATATACATTTTGTTATTAGTAACTTGACAAGCACTAAAGTAAATGTTAATATTTTTAAATAAATTATTCAAATAAAAAAATAAATAATTTTAATATTTATAAAAATAAAAAAAATGTAGTGGAAAATTATTTGATTTTTTATTCCTCCCTTATATCAATAACTTATTAGTTGGTGTTATATTTAAATCTATTTCATTTTATTTTTCATAATATATATGTGTATATATATATAGTTTTAAGACTAATAACCAGAAAGCCCAAAACCATATATATTAATATAGATATAGATATAAGTATGAATAATTTCTTTTTGTTCTTCTCTTTGGTTCAAATCGTGGAAATTTATAGTACTAATAAATAACATTATAGCCATGTCATCACAATTTAATAAAATATTATAAAAAATTTAACAACATAGACTAGCTTAAAAATTTTAAAAATTATAATCATATTTATAAAATTTTAAATTATAAAGATAAATTAAAAATTGAATACAATTATAAGGATTAAGAGAATACTTTAATAATCTTTTTAAGCAAGAGACAAGACGGCTAAGTGGTTCCATTTTTGGATTCATATTCTCCAAAACTGACCACTTGGCATATTCCAAACCTGCTTTGATTATGTTATCAATTTAAGATTAAGTTTATCTCATTTTAAAAAGTTTTATTTGATTCAAGTAAAAATATTTAAATCTGAGTTTGAGCTCTTTGATTCATTTTCAAACTTTATGTATGAGCCTAGACTGAGAAGTCGCGGTGAGTAGCCATGAGACAAAGGAAGAATTTAGATGCTTTGAATTTAAAGGATAAATTAAAATTATTAATTTAGGAGAAAAAAGATGTGTGGGGGGAAAAAATAAAGTTCTATCCACATTTTTATTCTTTTGTATCAATCTTTGTCTTATTGTATATAATACAGTATTAGAAAAGATCAATATCACAAATACTATTATCAAAAGTTGATTGAGAAATTTTTATGCAAATTTAATCAACATGAGTTGAGTAGGTTAGACTAATAATTGATAAATGTATAAGCTTATTATTGATATACATTTTTAGCTTTACCCACTTGTCTTACTACCAATAGTTTGGTGGCACATCAGGATTTTATGGACTGGATCTATTTAAATTTTTTTCTTAAAACCGACTTCAAACTCCACTTACCAATTTTGTCAACGTTGACAGCGAAGGTGGTTCATTTCATAAACAAAAAATTCTTGAAAATATAGCATGTAGGATAGATTTGGTTTCTTAATGTACTCCGCGTAAAAGTATTTTCAAACTTTGCCTGAAACTCTTTCTTAATCGATCTGTTTGTGTTTTAATTTTCAACTCTAATATCTACCATCCAGAATTAGCCAGTAACATAGGATTTGGATCCTCTCCCATACTGTAACACCATAATGTATTAACCGTGATTATCCATCACTCAAGCTTGATTCTATATAATTCCCAAAGAAAATGACAAAAGCCGTGGCATTTTACTACTTTAAGTTGGGGTTTAATCAGTCATATTTTGCCCCGTGGGTTCCATGAACCCATAAATCACATTCTCTACTCAAACTCTATTCATACAACTCATACATAGTCTCAAATAACCCATAAACCATGGATATGAAGCCAAAAACTAAGAAAATGCAATTCTTCAAATGGGCCCAAAAGTCAGATTTTTGGCTTTAACTTTGAAATATCATAACTAAATCTAGAAAAATGAGAATCAAGCAAACCATAGCTTGATGGACATCTCTACATGTTAACTTTACATAAAAATAATTTCAAACCACAATCTCAGCGTTTGGATCACTTTTGACATAAAAAAAGAGACAGAGGTCCGGCTATCCCTGGTATTAATGCAGCTTGCTGTCATGAGCTTCAAAAATTCATAACTAATTCCACAAAAATCTAATCTAGGAAAACCATACAAATTTGGAAAGATATAGATGTTAACTAGAGGAAACAAATAAGTTTCAATCATTTCAGTAGCCTTTGGATCTAGAAAAATGATGGAACAATAACAAAGGTTGGATGGCTTTCCTGATGCTGATGCAGACCTTCAGAAAGTTGTTTCTCTCTCTACAGACCTCCAATTGAGGTGCTTCCAATTGTTATAGGTCACTATAGATGTCTAGTTTATGCCCATAAAATTTCATGACAATTGGACACCATTTTCCCCATGAATGACACAGGTTTATTTTCGAACCCCTGGTAACAGTGCATTGACCAAAACCATCAAAATTTCCAAACTTCAACAATTTGCCAAATATTACCCACTTTAGCTTCCCAAGAAGCTCTCAACAAGCTCTAGAGGCATGCCAAATTTCATATAAAAAAGAGCTTGTTTAATCATATCTTGACATAACTCACAGATTTGGCGAATTGGACACCATAAATGGTTCAAAATAGGGATAAATGATCTCCTACATGCTCTAGCACCTCTTGGACAAGTTTTAAAGCATAAACATAGTATATATGAAATGTTCAAGTGGTCCAAATCATCATACATTTCAAACTCACTATACTACGTGTAAAAATACACTATTACATACAAGCCACCAAAGTGCCAAATCTCATTTTTCCATTGCTTTGGCTCTATACATGGTTTACACATCCTTTATACATATATTTACACTTATTCAAATATTTACATCTCAACAATAATAGGTATATATTCATTTTGGCACCTCTTTACATCAAAGAACCAAAAATATGTTATACAACTGATTAAACATGCTTAATTAGGCTCTTTGGTTTGCACTTTGGTCTCTTTGAACTCCACCTAATATGTTAAGATGGGAGAGGGAAGGGGGTGAGATTCATGGAATCTGAATAGCTTATACACTCATTCAAGAAGCAATCAAGGCATATAAATAAGTCAAAGCATGCAAGTAGGCATCTAACCATTCACAATCATACAACACATGATTACATGCCATGAATATCCTATCAATGCCAAGAATAAGCTCTAGGGACTTTTGGTATAGCCTCACCTGATTTTTGGAACTTTTGGATTAGCTTTATCCTTGGTTTAAGGACTTTTACTTGGCCTCATTCATTTATGAGACTTTTGGCCTTGTTTCACCCATTTCTAGGGACTTTTGGCTCCATCTCACCCATCACAAGGGACTTTTGGAACTACCTCACCCAAGCAATTTTCACAACCCAAAACATAAGCATATTGGTACCAATGCTTTAAGGAAACATGAAATGGCATGTCTCACAATATAATCACATACACAAGCATACAATGACTATAAACATCTAAGAATGCAACAAGAAAGAGTGGAAAGCTACCTTACAAGCCAACACAAGCCTTCCCTTTCAATGTCTCTTCTCCCTTCATGGTTTCATAATCACAACTAAATGGAGCTGCTTCTCTTAAGCCTAGACACAACAAATAGCATGCAATTACTCTCTCATAACTTAAATAAACACTCACAAAGTTAGGGGGTTCTTCATCAAAGCAAACCCTACAAAGTATATAAGAACCCCTAATTTTCTCCCTTTTAAATTTCACTAATTCTTCTTCTACTTTCTTTGCATTTCTTAACTCATCACACTTTAATTCAAGGGTTTCTTGCTTATTCTAGGTCAGAACAGAGCTATCTTACTCAATCACCCATGGAAAGGAAACTTAGAAGGAGAAGAATAAAATCAAGAAGAAGCATGAAGATTTTTAAAGGTTCTTACCTTTCTTCCTTGGTTTCCTTCCTTCTTTCTTAGGTTTTCTTAGTTTCTCTCTTTCTCTCAAGCCTTTTTCTCTGTTTTGGACGAAGCTTAGGTCAGTTAGAAGAAAAGGAAAGGATCTGGATGCTTTAAGAAGAAAAATTATCTTTTTTCACGCTTTTTCAGACTAACCCTTGCTATAGCGAAAAATAACCCTCACATGGCTAGCACGTATCAGTCCCAGACCCCTGTTCTTATTACGACGCTTGCTATTGTGAGGAACCCCCTGGTTTTTATATGAGATACCCGAACTCGCTATAGCTAGAAGCATTCTCGCTATAGCAAACAAGCACATTCGCTATTTTCGCTATAGCGGGTTGTAACCAGCAGATTTAGAAAAATTTCAGAATTTAAAAAAATTTTTAACAATTTTTTTGTTTGTTACACATACTCTCTCCCTTGTTCTCTCCAGTGTCAAATATGGACCGTCCAAATTAATTTGGACGGTCCAGATCTAATTATTATTTTTTTTCATTTTCAAAAGAATAATTCTTTGAAAAAGAGTGAAATACAAAATAAAGTTATTTTATTAACTGTGAAATTTAGAAAAAATATTGTTTAAGCCTAAAAAAATTTGAACCGTTCAGATTAAAATCTCAATGGTCTAGATCTTATGGGAGAGGTAAGGGAGAGAGAGGCATAGGAAAGGATCTTTTTCCCAATAACATAACTTTGACGGTGTCAGAATAGAGGCCTCTTAGAATCAGATCCTCTCAATTGAGGATCTAGTTAATTGCAATGTAGTGCCCTTCTAGTGCAGTTCCTTTTTAGTCATCCAGATCAAACCATTTAAACTTAATCTAGATAATTAGGATTTCATATATTCTTTTTTAAAATTTTAAATTTTTATTCATCATTTTTTAAGTTTGTAATTAAAAAATTATTTATATTCTGCACTCTGCTCCTTTTAAAAAAACATTTTTAACAAATAATTAGAAAGGACAAGATCTTAGTCATTCATATTTGATTTAAATCAAAAGGGCAAATTAGATGGCTAAGAAGGCATTGCACAAGCAATTAATCAAATCATCAATTGAAAAGATCTAGTTCCAGGCCTCCTTGGGTTTGGCCTTCTTCCCAAATGATGTAGTGAGGTGAAATTTTATGTCAGTTAGGCTAAAAGAAGGAATTTTGCAAAGATGCTGCCTCCTTAACAATCGGGTAATAGAGTAGAATAAGGAATCCCATTTTGCGTTGTGGTTGTCAATCAGCACAATTTGGTAAAGTCATTTTTTTTTAGTGGCCTTCATTACATCACAAGAAATTACATTTTATTCTTTATTATAAAGTTGATATATAAGCTTTAAAAAAAATCAATGCATCCTTTGCAAATTTTGAACTATAAGATAAACACGTTAAATTTTGGGTAATGTTTTGAATTAAAAAGAAACTTTTTAAAATTAATTAAAAGTGAACTTCTTAAAGTTCAAATATTAAGGGCCTGCTTGGTATATCATATATAGATTGATAGTATAAGTTAAAATAATACATTATGAACTTATCATTTGTTTAGTGCAAATAATATATTATATAAACTTATATATCAAACTCCTCTTATACATCAAAATGATGTATAACCTAATCAAATCTTAGGGATGAAATTAGGACTAATTAAGTTTTGATATATAAAGCCTTATTAACACTTTCCTATTTTAACCCTTACTCATGGGTTGTTTGTTGGCCAACTTGCATTTAGTTTTGATCTAGCTCGACAGTAGTGATTGTGGGTTGGATATTGACGTAACTCGGTGTTTGACCTAGTTTTGCACTAGACTTCTTTTCTCTAGGCTTGGTGTTTGGGCTTGGCCCAATTTAATTAGTATTGGTTAGGATTGGGTTAGTTGAACTTCTTTTTTGTTTTTTAATGAAAATTATAAAATAACTTTTAAAAACTAAAACTTTCATATAAGTTCCTATAAAATTACATTTTATCACTAAAAAAATTTTATATAAATCTCTATAAAATAATTACAAAAAAATTAGTAGGATTGGGATGAGTCACACCAAAATTAATTTAATATTAGACTCAACCTAGGGGATTTAGTATCAGATTGGGCTAGATTGGTTCTCTAAATTAATCGAGCCACTTTTTTTTCCTTAATATTTAGTGAAAATTATAAATTAACTTTTAAAAATAAAAATTTTATATAAGTCTTTATAAAATTATATTTTAATCTTAAAAAAATAAACTTTTCATATAAGCCTTTATAAAATAAATATTTTTTTAAAAAATTCATAGGATTGGCTTAGGCCAATTGAAACTGGCTAACATGGCCAACTTGAGTCAGTCTACCAAATTATTTTTTGACTATTCGAATCGATGTGACATGGTGAAATCGGTCACCTAAGCTACCATGCACCATGTACAACCTTGCTTATCCGTATTCTCTCTCTTTCTCTAAAAGTTAATATAACACCATAAATTTAGATAAATATAATATATTTTTAAGTAAAAGGTATTTTTGTTAAAAGAGTTAATTTTTATCCTATTTGATATTATATAATGTATCATCAAATAAATGATAGTATTATTTTATATGATATATTATTTTATATAGTGTTACACCAAATGCTGTATAATCTTAAAATTTTATTAGGACTTATCCTATTAAATTTTATACTATAAGACTTTATTCTATCTAACATACCAAATGGGCTCTAAGTTAAACTAAATACTATTATCACGGTCACAATTACGTGGGGCTCTTGTAGTTAATTTTGTGTGAGATTTAACATTTTTATTCTAATTCAAAGTTTAAAAAGTGTTTTATTATATTTTAAAATTAAGTATGAATGTTAATATCAAACCTTAATTCTAGAATATAAAATATAGTTCCTCCTAGGTAGATGATATAGATTTGCTTGATGTATTTGATCATTAACTAATATCAAAAGAATTTTTTTTGGGTATCAACACACTGTCTATGGACTGTTGAAAAATTTTCAAAATGAATTTGTTTTATAAAAAGTCAATAGATCAAATTGATTATAAATACATATGTAAATGTGTTAGATTTACTTTTCACTGTAATCTATCTCTTTCATGCTTATTTGTTTGTTATTATTAATTCGATTTCATTTTTTTCTATAAATTTAATTTATTTAAATTTTTTCCTCTAGTAAGATTATTTTTTTTTATAAATATGTGGGGTTAATTGTGTTTAGATACAATCATATATGAGTCACAAATATATTTATAGAAAATAAATTGTGCAATTAGCATCACTCGATTAGGATTAATGCATTTCGTATTTTTTTAATTCATCTTTTTGGCTTCTTAATAAAATGTAACTTAAATTAATTTAACATGTTGAAAGAGTTGTTCATTAATTTTATGTAACCCTAACTAGTTTGAGTTTACTAAATATAATTTGCCTATCTATCTATCTATCTCTTATATTTCTACTATTAGTCATATTGTTGATACATTATAAATAATGTAGCTTCTCTTTTACTTTTATTGTTCATAACCTTTCTACAGGACCAACTCCTTTTATTGGGCACTATAATTTTTTTTCCCTTTATATCTTAAAATCGTGCTTTTTCTTTCAAATTTCAAAACTCTAGCTGATCTCTCTCTCACACACGTGTGCATCTCTGCTCCTTGTATTTTTGTTTGGGAAAATTATGTTTAAGGATCGAGAAGTGAAAAAAATTATTTTTAAGGACCTTTACCACTAGGTTCAATTGATTGTTGCTAAACTCAATGGTAATCATCCTAAAACAAATGGTAACAGGTCCTTAAGAATAAATTTCTTTACTTTTTGGTCCTTTATTATAATTCTCCCTTTTTTTTTTTCATCTTGCAGCCCGTGCTTTCTCTTTCAAATTAAAAAAATGTCACTAATTTCTCTCTCTCTCTCTATCTTTCATACGCGCATCTCCTTCTTCCTCTTTCATGAATGGAATCTGATGCAAAGGCGCAGCATAGAAAGCCCAGTAAACTAATCTTCCTATTTCATTAATCTGCTACCTACCATTGCCACTATCATTTGTGCTTTTATAGATTCGTTTGAAGCAAAAGCTTGAGACTTTCTTGCTGTTTTGTTCAATTTCTAGAAAAGAACAAAACATTTATAATGTTGTCCATTTGTGATGCATGGGTTGCAAAGGCCACAAGGTTGAACTGGAGCTTTCAAGCATTTGTAATGATGTTAGGAGGGTGATTGATGAGCACCTCATGCCTTTAGCTACAGATGGTGAATCAACTATGTTTTACTATAAGATGCTGATCAATTTATAGAAGCATGTGAGGTTCAATTTAAATTCTCTTATTTCTTATATTTGCATGTTACATGATAGCATAGATTATATTGTTTGCAAAACATATAGATTTTGTGTGGAAATTAGAATACCAATGCATATTTATGTTAATCATCTTTAGATCTTTATCATGAATCGACATCCGTATCTAACTTAGATCTTGATCTCCAATTTCTATTTCAATGGTGGCTCTAATGGGATAAGTCTGAAAGGAGAAGGGACCTAGCCTTTCATGAGTTGTTAATCCTAATAAAACTCACCTATCACGGGCCTAAAGGTATGGGCCTACACTTAAGTAGCTCACCATATCACTCAAACAAAGTTTCATAAGCCATTATTAGAATACTATAATTGGGCTTGCCTTGTCACTCAATGAACCTATTCAGCCTGTTTTTATAAAACCCAAAATATTATTAATTAGTGGTAGCCTATATTTTAATATTCTCCCCATTGGACAACACTAATTAATAATTATCATTTTAGAAAATATTGTATTTTTGAAAACAACTCTTAGGCTAATAACTAAAACAATTTTAATGTGGCTATAATTTTAAAAAACCAACGATCCATTTGACAACACATCCATAGTAACTCTGTCCAATAAATTTAATAATGTCGTATCATGGCCTTAATTGCTTCCTTTTATTGATGCAAAACTGTACATGGTCACATACACTATCAATACTGTGGACAAAATCAGTGATATTATGGTGTAGTAGTGAAAATAGCACCATAATATGTAATTTTGCCATGCTATTTTTATTGTTAGTCCTCTAAGATTTCTTTAAATAAAGAAAACATACATGTCTCAAAATCTATTTATGATGTTGATTATGAGACATATTCAATTGGTACTCAAGACTAACATTAAGTCTTAAGAACTCCTAATAAGGTTAGTTATAATCTCCACAATGGCACATATAAAACAATATATCACTAACTATGGCATGCATATGCACAATAGAAATATATAAAATCAAGGGTGGCAATTAACATCAATGTATAAAATAACATATAAAAGTCATGCTAAAAAACAATAGGATCCATAAAAGAAAACATCATAAATAAGGATACTACATAACACTCCCACTAACCAAGTATATCAAAAGAGCTTAAGACACCGATATTTTCAACATACCTATTAAAATCTATAGGTCTAATTCCCTTAGTTAATGGATTGGCCAATATAAAATTTGTGCCCATATGCTTTACAATTATGTCCTTATTCTTCACAAAATCTTTCACAATCAAGTACTTCAACTCTAAATGCTTAGTTCCACAGGAAGTCTTCTTGTTCCTTGCAAAATTCATAGTTACACTATAATCATAAAATATCTTCAATGGTTTAGCAATAGAATGAACAACTTAAAGCTCTCAAACAAAGTTTCTTAGCTAAATAGTTTGAGTAACAACATTATAGCAAGCAATATACTTAGCCATCATAGTGGAAGAGACTTTCAAGGTTTGCTTCTCACATTTCCATGATATAGCACCTCCAATTAACAAAAAAATATATCCTAAAATAGATACTAAATCATCAGGGCACCTATTATGATTAGAATCTATGTAGCTAACCATAACCAGGTTATCAACCTTTTATAAATAAGCATGTAGGATTTTGTCTTTTGCAAGTACCATGTCACCTTTTTAGCAGCAACCTAATGATCTCTCCTAAGATTAGAAAGATACCTTCTAAGGACACCATTCACAAAAGCCAAGTTAGGTCTAGTGCAAATTTAAAGGTACATTAAACTCCTTAAAATAGTTGCATAAGGAACATTTTTCATAGATCATGCTGCTTTAATTTTATTCTTAGGGCATTGTTCTTTGCTAAATTTGTCACCCTTAGTTATAAGAACATTTTCAGGCTTACAATCTTACATATTGAATCTTTCAAGAACTTTGTCAATGTAGGTCTTTTAGGATAGCCCTAACAAGTTATGAGCTTTATCCTTCTAATTTGAATACCCAAAACAAATGATGCTTCCCTAAGATCTTTTGTGTCGAAATTCTTAGACCAGCATTTGCTTTGTATTTAGTAATAGCCCCAAGTCATTGCTGGCAAGTAACATATCATAACATAGAGAATCTAAAAAATAAAATTACTCCCACTAACCTTGAGGTATATGCATTGTTTAGCATTATTTTAACTAAAGCCCAGAGAAGTGACCATTTCGTCAAATTTCAAATACCATTAGCGGAAGCCTACTTTAGGCCATAAATTGACCTTTTTAACTTGCACACTAAATGCTCCCTCCCACTTTCTTGAAATCCGTCAAGTTGTCACATATAAACTTGTTCACTAGTATTACCATTTAGGAAAACTGTCTTGACATCTATTTGATGAAGCTCTAAGTCATAATGAGCAACTAAGGCTATGATAATCCTAAAGGAATCTTTTGTGGACAATAAAGAAAATATCTCTTTACAAACTATTGCTTCTTTCTGGGTGAAACCCTTTGCTATCGATCGAGCCTTAAAATGCTCAAACCTCCTTTTAAAATTTGTCTTGGTCTTGTATACCCATTTAAAACATATAGGTTTACAGTGTTTAGGAGGCTCTACAAGTTCCCATACTCCATTACTAACCATAGATTGCATCTCTTCCTTCATAACTTCTTTCCAAATATTAGACTTAGGACATGCCATTACTTCACCATATGTCATATGATTAACAATATCTCCTATGTCATAATCATGTTCACTTAAGAAATTAGTATAATAGATATAAAAAATTAAAGATTTCTTTTGTCTCTTAGTTTTTCTTAATGGAGCTTGTGTAACAGGCATAACTAGTTAAGGATTCTCAACAAGATCAAGTGGCTTAATAATAAGAATATGATTAATTGGCTCAATAGTGGCTACTTGATCAATGTTTTCTTGATGATTTATTTGAACAACTTATGCAAGTGTAGGAGTAGATTCCATGTAACAACCGGGAAAAAGAAAAGAAAAGAAAAAGAAAGAAAGTAGAAAGCTGAAAATTTTCGAAATCCAGAAAATTTCCCAAGTCTTCTCGCAATAGCGAGAAATGGTCTCGCCATAGTGAGAATGTCTGTTCGCAATAGCGAGAGTGATTTTAGCTATAGTGAGTGCGGGCAACAGTCCATACAGAAACCAGGGAGTTTCTCGCTGTAGCGTACGCCATAGCGAAAGTGAGGTCTGTAACTAACGCGAGTTCGCCATAGCGAAGGTCAAATCTTGCCATAGTGAAGGGAACTAATACGAGTTCGCCATAGCGAAGGTTACACCTCACCATAGTGAAGCTAGATAACACGAGCTCGCCGTAGTAAAGGTTAATTTTTGCCGTAGCGAGGGTCAGTCCGGAAGAGAGTAAAAGGCGAGAAATTTACAACATTACACGACCCAACTCGTTATTTCTCTCATTTTTGCCCTAGACTTCGACCCAAGGAGAGAAAAAGGCATGGAGAGTGAGGGAAACCAAGAGAAGGAGGAAGAGCAAGGGAAAGGTAAGCACGTTCCTTCCACCTCTTCTTAGAATTCTGATCTCCTCTCTTTGCCCTCTCTTCCTACGATTTTGTTTATGAGTTTAGTGAGGTTTTGGGCATGGGTCAGAAGAGGGAAAGTGGAAAACACCCTTGAATCCCTTTGTTTTCTTTGAAAATGTGGTTTCCACTACTTTAAGAGCTTGAGAGAGAGGAAGAGTTGATGGCATTCTAGAGAGAGAAAGAGAACTCTAGGTTCTGGTATGTTAGAAGGTTTGTTCTAAAGATTATATTCTAAGAGAGTAATTCCTTGTTCTTGATTGTGTCTAGGCTCAAGTGAAGCACCTCCATCAAGGTGTGAGTGTGAAATTAAGAAGGGAGAAGAAAAATTGAAAGGGAAGGCTTGTGTTGGCTTTGGCTTATAAGGTAGCTCTCTTTCCACTCTTTCTTGTTGCATTCTTAGATGTAATAGTCATTGTATGTTTATGTATATGCTTATTGTGTGAAAACATGCCTTATGCTATTGCTTTAATGCATTGATGCCAATATGCTTGTATGATGAATTGTGAGAATTACTCGGGTGAGGTAGTGCCGAAAGTCCCTTGAGATGGGTGAGGTAAAGCCGAAAGTCCCTTGAGGATGGGTGAGACAAGGCCAAAAGTCTCAACCGAGTGAGGCCAAGTCAAAAGTCCCTAAACTCGGGTGAGGCCATCCAAAAGTCCCTAAACTCGGGTGAGGCTAGACCAAAAGTCCCTGGAGCCCAATTTTGGTATTGTTGTGATTTCCATAGCATGTACAACATGTAATGTGATTGAGAATGGTTGGATGCCAAATTACATGCTTGACTTGTTATATGCCTTGATTGTTTACTTGAATGAGTGCATGAGCTACTGAGATTCCCTGAATCTTACCCCTTCCCCTCCCAACTTAACATGCTAGGTGGAGCACAAGGAGAAGCAAGTGCACACCGAGGAGCCTAGGAGTATGCTTAGCTAGATATTAGCTTATTTTTTGTTATTTGATGTAAAGTGGTGCCACAATGAATATGCGCCCACTATTTTTGAGATGTAAAGGTTGTAACAAGTGTATATGTATGAAAAGATGATGTATATACTATGTTGATAGCCAAAGTAATACAAATATGGGTTTTGCCCCTTTTTATGAATGAATGTAATAGTATATTTTTAGCCGTAGCATAGTGAGTTTAGAATGTATGTTGATTTGGACCATATGGACATGTTATATATACTATTGTTATACTTTTAAACTTGTCCATGAGTGGCTAGAATGTGTGAGAGGTCATTTGGACCCATTTTGGACCTTTTGGGTGCCAAAACCGGTAATTTTGAGAGCTCTGTCAAAGTATGACCAGATGAGCTCCTCTTGCCATGAAATTTGGCATGCCTCTAGAGTTTGTAGAGAGCTTCTTAAGAAGCTAAAGTTGGTAATATGTGGAGGTCTAGAGAATATTTGGTGAATTGTTGAAATTAGGAAATTTCCATGAGTTGGTCATGGCACTGTGTAGCTGGTCAGAATTGAAAACTTTGTCATTCATAGACCAAATGGAGTCCAAATGTTGTGAAATTTTATACACATAAATTAGGCAACTACAGTGACCTGTACCAACTAGAATCACCCAAATTGGAGGTCTGTAGAGAGAGATTGAACCTTCTGAAGTTCTATATCAGCATCAGGGAGCTCACCTGACCTCCGTTACTGTTCCATCGATTTTCGGAGTATAGAGGCTATTGAACTGATCTGAACTTATTTCTTTCCTCTAGTAGACATCTGTAGCTTTTCAAATTGGTATAGTGTGCCCAGATTGGATTTTTGTGGATTTAGTTATGGATTTTCGAAGTTCATGACAGTAAACTGGGCCAGAAACAGAGACAGCCAGACCTTTGTCTGATTTTCGATGTCAAAAATGGTCCAAACGCTGAGTTTAAGATTGGAAATTATTTTTAGTGTAAAGTAACACTTAGAGCTTTCTAGGAAGCTAAAGTTTACTAGATTCCCATTTTTCTAGAATTAGATATGATTTTCCAAAGTTAGAGCCAAAATATGACTTTTGGGCCCAAGTGAGAAAATGCATTTTTCGGGTTATTGGCTCCATACCCGTGGCTTATGGCTTGTTTTATGCTATGTATGAGTTGCATAAGTGGAGTGTGAGTAGAGAATGTGATTGATGGGTTCACAGGACCCACGGGACAGAAGCTGAGTGTATGAAACCCCGTTTCATAGCATGAAAATGCCACGGATTGATATTAGTTATTTGGAAATCATATGGAACCGAGCCCAGTGAGAGGCTAGATAGCAATAGTAGATTAAGGTGTTACATTCCACAGTCTCAATTATAGGTAGAGGTAAAACAACAATTTTATTTTGATCATCATTGCTGGAGAATTGACCAATCTCAACATCCGCTACATCAAATTCAAGGAATTTAGTAGTCATGGACTCCACAATTTTAGTACTCTTGTTAAGGTAATAGAACCTGTATCTTTTCGCATGATCTAGATATCTAATAAAGTAATATCTAGTAGATTTAGGATTAGTTTTCTTCTTAAAAAGATTGCAAATCCTCATCTCTGCAACACATCCTCAGACTTTGAAGTGATTAAAGCTAGGCTTTCTACCAATCCACAACTTAAAAGGTTTGAGAACAGATTTACTGGGAACTTTACTATAAGGATGTACATAGTTGTTTTAGTGGCTTTTCACTAAAGGTATTCAAGTAATTTTGTCTTACTCATCATGCTTATAATCATTTCCTTAAAAGTATGGTTTCACTTGTCAGCTCCACCATTTTGTTTAGGACTACTTGTCATAGTATATTAGGGAGCAACCCTACAATGTTGCAAAAACTTGGTAAATGATCCCATGTGTTGTCCAATCATATTATATTTGCAATAGTATTGACCACCACAATCAGATCTCACAATCTTCATGGCTTTTCCCAATTGCTTTTCAACCTTAGTTTTAAAAGTTTTTAATTTTCAAGATCATATGACTTTTCTTTAATAAGATAAAGATGGATATATCGGGAAAAAATATTAATAAATGTGATAAAGTATTTAGCAATACAAATTGTTAATGAAAGTTGTCATTGATATTAGTATGAACAATCTCTAAAAGGTTAGAACTATGAGTTACACATTTCTTTTTACTCTTGCTCAATTTCTCCTAATACAATCCACACAAGTTTCCATATCTCTAAAATCTGGGGAATGAAGGATCTCATTTTTAATTAATCTCTCTACCCTTTCCCTAGAAATATGTTCCAAACATTTATGCCATAACATAAAGGATCTCTCATCAATTTTAGGTCTTTTAGCATGTTGATCACTTTTTGAAAACGTATATACAAGTATCCATATCGCAATAGTAATAAAGTGATGAATAGAGTATTGTTCCCAAAAGGATTTGTCATTAAATTAGTTGCCAAGTATTAAAATTGTGCATTTTAATCTAAATCATGCCAACAATAAAAGTAAGAAGAAATTAAACTAAACTAAAGACATAAAAATAAGAAAATAAATAAAAAGACACTGTTCTAGATGAAATTAGCATAGTAATAAAAACTAAACTGGACTGACCAATTCAATTAGAAAATTGGTGAACTAGATGAAATTAGCATAGTAATAAAACTAGACCGGATTGACTAGTTCAACCAGAAAACTAGTGAACTAGACCATAATTTGGTTCGGAGAAGCCTAAAAATTGGCATCCTTAAAAACCAGTCAACTTTGGTCAAAACCCAGGTTTGACAGGCAAATTTCATTAAAAACCGTTGTCTCCTTAGTTGGTTGAACTAGTCCTGCATGGTAAGTGCCACAAAACATCATCTTTAGGTCTTAAACCCCATCTCCCAGCTTCTCCATGAAGGTAGATTGCCACTTCCCCTGTAAGTGTTGCTTATCCTATATATGCAAACTTATATATATATATATATATATATATATACATATTAAAGGTTCCTTCCAGAAATTATGGATGAATGCGCACAGATTCAAACCCTAAACCTTGTGGATTACAAGAAGGGAGAGTGCCACTTCTCTTGACAAGTGTTGCATATCCTTTATGTGTAAACTTATATATATATATATATATATACATACATATTTATGGTTCCTTCCAAAATTTGTGAGTGAAGGCTCAAAGATTCAAACCCTTGACTATGCAGATTACAAGGAATCCTATAAGCAAGTTTGCTACATTAAATATTTGAAAATAAATGTAAATTTTATATAAATATACTTATAAAATAATGTTAAAATTATATTATACATACATATATATATATATATATTATTACCGATTCGACTACGGTTCAATTACAGTCGAACTAATAAATTTTGAACCAGTATCTTTATCGATTCAATGACTAATTTGGTTTTAAAAACATTAAAAATTAGAAAGTAAAAAGATTTTGGGATTATGGTTCCCCCTGTCATTTCACATGAACTAATTATCTCTTTTCACTTATTCTTAATATTATTAAAAGCCTAAGACTCTAATTTACTTACAAGTATCTTCCAAATTATCTATAGGCATTCCTCTAACTAATCCATAATTCCTTATGCAATTGATTAAAGGCTTAATGAAGAATAGATCTTAATATAACTATGTAGAGTTAGTAGGTATATTCTTATCTTACAAGTAAATTAATCCACTCAACGTTATAAATTTCATGAATCTACACTACCCAATCTATGGTCAAGTCTTAAAATATCTTTTCCAAGTTCATTTATGGTTTCTAAGCACTTAGAAGCATGAAGTACAAGGATTGAGTAATTAAATCATATCATTAATTGCAAATAAATAGAGTAATTACAATATATTATAAACTAAAGTTTATCATAATCCCAAATAAATAAGTTTAGCTCATAACTAGAAGAAATGACAATATTAAGAATAAAGCATAAAGCAAATAGGCAAAGAAATACAAGAAAAAGTAAGGGAAGAAGAGAAAAACTGATTTAATCGGTAGCTCTTCTTCAAATCTAAGCTTCTCTTATGGCAAATGAAGTTCCAACCCCTTCATTCTCTTCCCCAAAACCGTTAGAATGGCTGCTCCCCTCAAAGAGATGCTAAAACTCTCTTAAAATCCTTGAAAGGCGTGGCTAAAAGTGGTGCATTTAACATTTTTTATGAACTGTGCCGAGGCAGTGCTCAAAAGTGTTATGGTGTAGCTGAATTTTATATAAAATGGTCAAGAGCACTATGGCGCAAAATTTTATGTTGTAACTTATTTTTCTTTTGTTTCTCTGCATGCTGCATCACTTAAATTTGTCACCGTGGTACTATACTTTTTTTTAGTAATAGTTTTGAGTGCCATCTTTTTCTCTTTTTTATTTTTATTTTTTTTCCTTTTTCTTTTCGATCTTTTTTTGAGAATTTTCTGAACTCTTTGTTGCTTTCTATTCCAAGACTTCTAAACTTGTTTCTTTATAATTTTAATCTTACAAAAACATAAAATTCATTTAATTACTATTTATAATCTACCAACAAATGTCAAATAATTAACAACCTAAAAAACTAGATAAAAACACAAAATACAATTTTTACCCAATTAATACAAAAATTAACCTAAAACTAAAGAAGTAAAATCAAAACTTACTAAATATTATCTTAGTTAAAATTTATTACTTTTATATATGAAAAATATAAAATAAATTCAATATTCATATGATAAATCCCTTAAAATATTAAGAAAAATATGATAATTTAGGGACTTACCATGGCACCACTAAATGCAATATTCAAGGAAGCATACTACATATCATTTAAATGTAAGTTGTATAAACCATCATCTAAAATGGCAGAACCAATAGATTTAGAATGAAAAGTTAAATTAACTTTTCCATCTTAAAAAACAAAATAATATCCAAGTCTAATCAAAGTTAAAATAGAAGTCAAATTTCTCTTATATAAAAAGCATTATTTAAAACAATTTCAAAACTAGTCTCTAAAATTAATTTAATTGTGCCTATAGCCTTTACTGCAACCTTAATATCATTGCCAACTTTTATCTTAGACTCTTTTTAACTTGCTTTTCGCATGCTTGTGAATGGCTACAAGGTAATTGCAATATGAGTTGTGGTACCACTATTAATCCCCCCAAGAATTAATTAGAATATTAACTAAATTGGATTCAAAACAAATTAAAGCTAGGGGTTTACCTTGATTCTTATTTTTGTTCTCTAACTAAGATTGTAGAAAAAACAATCACTCCTTTTATGACCTTTCTTCTTATAGTGGAAACACTCAATATCCTTCAAATAGGTTGATTTCTTACCTTTCACATTTTGAGACTAACTAGGCGATTTCTTATTACCATGCCTCTTGGTATCCTGAGTTTTATCATGAGCATGAAAATCAAATTTCCTTTTATTAGCAGGACCTTTGCCATTTTTAAGTTGGCATGGAAGGAAAGAAGGGACTCTCACTCTTTTCCTTTTTTAGTTTCTCTTCCTTAGTAACACTTGGTGATAAGTTGGTTCACTATCCAAGGTTCATTCAAGGTGTTATAGGTAGTTTTAATTTGAGTGAACTTAGTAGGTAAGGAACTTAGGACATGAGGAACAAGAAAAGAATTAGGCAAATCAATTTTCAAATTCTTAAGTTTAATTACTTTGGAGGTGAATCATTTTAATTATAAACTCCCTGATAGCCACAGTACTATCATACTTTATATCTGTGAGTTCTTTCATTAGATATCTAGATTTAGCATTATCAAATACTTCATACATTTCCCTTATTACCTTGACTAAATCCTTTGCTTTAGTGATATTTGACAGACCACTCAACAGGTATTCAAGAACACTTCTTTCAACTACTAACATGCCAAGTTTATTAGATTCTCCCATTTAGCATGTAACTGTCTTTGCTTATTTGTGTTGTTTGTAATAGGCATGGGAGGCTCATCCACAAAGAAAGAATAATCAATGTCATCTATCCCTAATGCAAATTCTATGTCCTTTCTTCCACTTCTTAAATTGGAGTAGTCAACTCCTTAACAAAAGCAGTATTGTTATTCAATCCTAAAGAGACTATGAAAAGGAAAAAAGGAAAAAGAAAAGTAAAATGCAACATGTTAGATAATAGGGCATAGGAAAATTTAGCACCTTTAAATGTATATACTATCCTAGTGATATGCCAACCATATTATTATGTCTTGCCTTTGGGTAAAGCATGTAAAACATGGATAACACTTATATTGCAAGAAGCCAATTAGGAATATCCTAGCTTTAAAAGTCTTCCCTTTTGGACAGATAGACCTTTTGGACTAGTGTATTCCCCATAAAAAATGTTTCAAGCCATTCTTAATTAAAACACACAACAATCCCTTAGGTAGGTGATTGTATGCAATGACTAGGAACAATCCTACAATGAAATTTTATAAAAATAGTATGAATAAAACCACTTTGGTGATAATTTACCCATACAAAATCATAAAACTCCATTTAAAACTTTTAAAAATTGCCATAAGACTTTTCTCCTTCCAACGTAGAAAGATGTATACCCATTACACCTGAAATTATTCAAGCAGACATTTATGCACTCTAAAATCCAATTCCTAAAAAATTTGAATGTTTAATCTATTAAATTTTGTTTTGTGAGTTCTCATACATGATCTAAACATCATGAAATATATATAATATTTAACAATCTAAGGAAAATACACAAACCAAACTATCTAGATTATGCCAAATATATATATATATATATTTATATTATACAAAAATTTCCAAATTTCAAAAGAACTTATGTTTAAGAAATATAACATAATTGAATAAAATTTAGAATAAATACATGATGCAGCGAAAGGAAAAAAAATAGATAAATAAATAAAACAATGCCACGAATAAATAGAGCAAAGAAAATAGGATAAAAATGTAACTTTTATAAAATTTGAATACTTGGACCCACAATTGAACCAATTACTACTCTCATGAGTTCTTTCTTGCCTTCAAGAAAACCAAGAAACAAAAATGAAATTGAATTGACTCATTTAATATAATTAAAAGCTGCTCCTATATATGAATGTTGGTGGATTGTGGATGGATACTACAATGAAATAAAATGGCAACAGTGTTAATATCAGCGATGAGCCATATAGTTCATGTGTAGTGTAGAAGTAGAACATTACAGTGCCAAGTTCAATTTCCTATGTTAACAAAAAAAGAAAAGAAGAACAGAGCAACTATTATTATTATTATTTTTAAATAAAAGATGGGCTGTCCTCAACCTTTATGAAAAATTGCACCAATGCATCACATTCAAAGCTCCCATTTATGGTTCTAAATTGTGGTCCGCATCATGTGATGCAGCCACAATATTGCTGTTGCAACACTGGCCGCATCCGCATTAATCGGTTACAATACCTGCAATCCTTCTTATACTATACGCAACGTCCGCAAACATAATCGCAATATAACCGCAATCGCAATTGAAAACCATGCTCCCATTTATTGTTTGAATAGCCCCCCCTCCTTTTTTTTTTTAAAATTTATATGAAGCTTGCAGATGCTACTTTGAAAGGAATGGCGAGCAGAAATTTAAAAAATAGGTGCATGCGAAAGAATCATATTTATAACAAGAATCATAAAAGTATCCTTTAATTGACACCAAAACATGAATAGTTTGCTGCGATAGAATAATATCCAAGAAAAAATTCAGAGTTTAATTCTTGAATAAAAAAAATTGGATCTTAAATCCATACAAATTGGATTAACATGATAGAAAAATCATATAGATTATATGAAAATTAAAATACCAGATATAATAAATCTAAAGCGTATCTATGTTAACCATCTTTAGATCTCTATCAGGGATATGCGTTTGTATCTTTACTTCAATAGCGGTTCCAATGGGATAAGCCTAAAATTTCTCTCTAACACACATTGTAGAGTGGATAGGAAACCTAACCTTTTATAAGTTGTTAACCTTAATAAAACCCACCCATCATGAGTCTCTATAGGTATGGACCTACATTTAAACCATTCATTATATTACTCAAATAAGGTATCACAAACCATTATTAGAATATTACAATTGGGTTTGTCCAGTCTTCCAATGTATCCATTCAATTTATTTTTATAAAACCCAAAATATTATTAATTAGTGCCAGCCTATATTTTATATATTTGCATTGAGTATGGAGTCATACAAAGATAGCACATTGATCATGCAGCTTCTCAGGGACAACCTTACCCTGTGGACTTCTGACATCCCACAAGATGAGGTCACTATTTTGAAAGACTTATAGACAGTCGTTGATGATCTGGATTTTATATTTTTCAGTCTTTGGATCAAGATTTGATTCTATGAGTAGAGACAATAATGGAAAGGGCGTTTCTACTAATTCATTCCATAGTACTATTCCCGCCTTTAGGAGCACAACCATCGGTAAGCTTATTAAAATTTGCGATTAAAAGGTTATTTTTTACTCTGTTACTGTATCAATTGTTTTATGCAGTGTTAAATCTACCTACATCAAACCATTAGTGATAACAATTTAGTTCAAGATTGTCTAATTTGATTTCTTTTGTCTACTTTAATACATTTGCTTATTCACGTACTACAGATTTCAGCATGGAATTATTAAACACTTTAGCGGTTAATTGTAGTACCTTATCAACACCTTCATATACTACACAGTACACACCACCTTGGTAGATTGGGTGAAAATGTCATCAAAGGTATGTTAATTCACTACACACCACCTTGGTGCTATAAATTTATAAATAATTTTTTTTTCTAATTATTAATTGCTAAATGTTTCACTAATATAAAGAGGGTGACGTAATTTCAACCAAATGAATCAGAGAACATCAATTGGAGAAGATATCAATTCATGAAGATGGTAGTGTAGAATGCGATGCCTGTGTAATGGATGCAAAATTTGGAGCCTTTGGGCCTCTTGGTGCAATGCCAGGTACTTACACGATAGAACAACTTTCTGTTATGGTTTATGCTGGAGCGTATATTTATGCAAACTTTGAGCCGATAGCAAATGGCCCGAATGCATATCTTTAGCTGCACAGTTACCTTAAAATGTATTGTCTGTAAGGAAATTTCAAGTGGTTATGAAAGCTAGAAGATATTGAAACTTATGTTGCTTCATCATGAATAGAAGTATCTTCTTTTAACTAATTATTAATTTTATAGAAAAGATGCCTGGGATTGTCAATGTAGCCCAGTACACAGGAAGGCAGAGTTGGGATTAGAAATCTTTAGTAAGTGTTTATCAATGTTTTAATCATTACTTCCCCTCTTCGGTTATTGAAGCTAGAAAACATTCAAACTTAGGCTACTTGATCATGATTTCAATGATTTCAAGAACCTTCTTTTAACAGGATTTACCCTGTACAAAGCAAGGCAGAATTCACAGGATTATAATTTAAATTATTGGCTGAATGAAAATAAACCTTATAGTCCTCAACAGAACTTGGGCATTTGTACAATTATTGGTTGAATGAAAATAAACCTTATAGTCCTCAACGGAACTTTGGCTTTTGTACAATGGCTAATATAACAGGTATGCTTGTGCTTTTGCATCTACTCTTCATGATTGATAAGGCTCTCATTTTTTGTAAATATTGATATAGAGTCGTATGGTAATTTATTGTTGTTCACACTTCACTGCCTTTAACATATTTAGAAACTGGATATATTTTGTGGTCATCATTATTAGTTTGGACAATGAGGAGCTGCTTCCATAATTAACTCCTCATTGTCCACTTTTCAATTAATTGTAATTCAGATATTTAATTAATTATAATTCAGTTATTGCTTATCCACTTTTCTTCTTTCCTTTGTGATTTTTAATCAGCTGCTTCCTTATTCAACTCCTCATTGTCTACTTTTCAATTAATTATAATTCAGTTATTGCTTATCTATTTTTCTTCTTTACCTTGTGCTTTTTAGTCCAAGCTGACAGAAGACTAAAATGACATGGCTGATGTTATTTTACTGACCATTAAAAAAAATGGAGTAATTAAAAAAAAAAGAGTAATAAAGTGTTGTTGGCTATTGCTTTCTGTTGCAGAAAACTTTGTTGGAAGCAAACGAAGCAAACTTTGAAGGGAATAAACTATCTGTAGATGGGCACTATGAGGAGGCACTATCCCGAGTCCCGACATGAACTTGCTTTGCAAATTGCATCAGATATGCCTTCATCTGTGGAGATACGTTCAATATACCGTGCAAACTGTGCTGTATGCTTTATGAAACTGGTATGTGCTTTACTGATTTTAATAACAGTTGCAAATTTCAGCTTATTATGGTATTTTGCCCTTCCGCACATGTTTGTTAGAAGCAGTAGCTTCATTCTTTTGCTGGTCTGCTTAATGACATATCTTGGTTCTTGACCTTGCTAAGAAATAAGTACGTTAAAGAATTGTCATTTGAGGTTCATAATTTTTTTGTCATCTCATCTAGATTTTCTATTACTTACAGCTTCATAAGAGTAGGGAAGGGATCAAATATTATTGGATCAGTTTTGATGTAGGCAAGGGGGATGAAAGTCATCTTATCAGTTAAAAATTTGATTATCAAAAGCCAGATCTCCTTTTGCATATTAAGCTTTGCTACATGATATGCCAATACATGGTTTAAAGTGCAAGCCTTACTTTGGACAATAAACTCTCATGCAAATTGCAGTAATTTTCATATTGTTAAAATGTACTTTTCTTCATTTAGGACTTTGGAAAGTATCAGATAAGAAGCTGATCAAGCAATTAATTGGGACAGCAAAGACAGACAATGATAAATAGATAGCTTTAATTTGTAAACTTTTAGTGGTACCATTTATTCTTTTTTTCTTTTGGCTGTTTTTATGGGTTAGTCACAATTAGGCCTTACTTTATTACAGGTATTCTAGATCTCCTCATGCAGTTATCAATTTCCAGTTCACTTAACTGGTCATGGTTGTAATTAATAGGCTCAATACTGTAATCATAGGATTGGTCAAAAGAAAGAAGTTCCATTTTCTGGAAATGAGATGAAAAAGATTAAATAATTGTTTTACAGTAGAATATCTGAATATGGGGAATGAGAGAGAAAATATGAATTGTGAAAAAATTAATTAACTGTTAAAATTTAATTTACTTGGTTATGGAGGATAAGGGAAAAACGATTAGTGTGTTGGAAATAAGAAATATTGATAGAAACATAAATTAAGGAGAAAAAAGCAGTTGTAGGATGGTGACTAGGTTAATTAATTAATATGAGTGAGAAACAATGATATTTATTAGGTAGTTAAAAAGTTTTGGGACCTTGATTTATGACATTTTTGAAAAATAGATATGACTTTTTTCTCATAATTAAAGATAATAAAAATTAAATTTTTATAATTTGATAAATTATATATCTATATATTTGGATATACTATTACAACATTATGGGGCCTAAAGTTTAGAGAGGCCTAAAGCAAGGGCTTTAGCAACCTTACCCTTCAGCCGCCTATAAGAAGACTTATTTTCAAATGGATATTTATTCAGGGCAATCAACAATAATTGGTAATAAAAGGCTATATAAACTTTCAAAGTATTAATGTAGATAAACATAATATTTTATATAAATAATCTCAAAATTATAAAAATCAAGTTTATTAAAAAAAAGGATAAAATTTAACCGTAATTTTTAAATGTATACCATAAGAGTTAAGGTGAAATTTGATATGTTAATAACTATATTCTTATTTTTTTAAGTATTTGAAATTGTCTTTTGAAATTCTATTAATGAAGCTAAATTTAAAAGTAATTTGGATCCTTTGAAATATAAATTCAATGAAATATCTCCGAAGTAGAAAAAGAATAATATAAAGAGTGGAAATGTGTATAGAATTCATTTCTTTTATTTTCATATTTTTTTAATCTTTCTTTATTTCAGAAGCATTTTATAATTTTCACATTTAAAATGATTCAAATTCCTTCAAAAGAGGATTTTTTTTTTTTAATCTATTGGATATGAGGAGATTGGATCCTGTAAATTTCTTTTAAGTAAATTTTTTATAAAGTTGTAGAAAAAAAAAGGAAGAGAGAGAGAGAGGGGGGGGGGGGGGGGATGGAACCCACCGGGTGGTTCTAATGTCTTTGCATTTGGACGCTTGATGGACAATCTCAATGTCGTTTGCTGGAATTTCACAAGGGGACAAGATTTTTTGCAATTACAACTTTTTTCACAAGGAAGAGAGAGAAGTAGAGGGGGTGAATCGGATTAATTAAATTGTTAGGATTTTATTATTTGAAATTGTTGAGATAATTAATTATTATCTTAAAAGATTAAGATAATTAGTTATTATTTAATAATTAATTTAGACTTTAAAATTTTAAAATTCAAAATGGGTTATTACATTTTATCAGTTTAAAAACAAGTTATCTATATGGTTTATTATATCCTCTTTCATCATTTTAAAGATAGGTCATCAATATCCTATTAGATTTCTTCCTAACACATATAAATAGGAGATTAAAATAACATCTAAACCCTAGTCCAAAAAAAAAAAAAAGAATACACAAAGTGAGAGAATGACACCTCTTCTAGGAAGGGATAGAAAATTTGAAGACCCACTTTTGCTGCACAAGTAAATATTTAAAACCTTTAAACATAATTTTATTAATGATTGAAACTTGGAATAAGCTGTCGTATATGAATTTGGATCTCCTCCAATTGTCATGTGACTAGAGGGGATCCAAATCTACTGTTTACGATATTTTGATAATAGCAATATAATGAAAACTGAAAAAAGACTTATCAGTAGTACAGAAAGGAGCCAAGTTCTGCTTTATCTCCGATGATTAAGTTAAAAAGTGATTTGAGCAAAATTTGAAACAAGGTAAAAATAAAAAAAATAATATACTTGGCTTGTAGATTGGTCCACTATTTATACCAAATAGGGTGATTACTGGAATATTTATAAATAGTAGCCAAACGATTGTGGATTACTTTATGTTGAAAAGAGGCGTTGCCATGTTCAAACGGAATCTAATTGTTAGAGGTTAAGTGCTACCGCTTAATAATGAGGTGTATCTAAAAGTCAATCCCGGATCTTAACTCTCTGGACTTGATAATGGACTTATAGGCTAGGCTCAAAATTGTGTTTATTATTTGTAATTTTCTTTCAAATTCTCTAAACTTATTTGATTTTACCAGTACAATGGATCTCCCAAATTCAATTATCCAGAAGACCATAGTATATTGCACCAAATTGAGGGAGCTAGATATTCCCATGACCATTTCATACTAATACTATCCAGCTGCTATATGATAATTTTAAAATTTATTTTTACAGAAAAAATTTATAGAAAAATTAAATTTAAACTTTTAAAAAATTGTTTAAATATCATACCTCATAAGAGCCACCTATAACCAGCTGTATAACAAATTTGGTCTTTGTCAATCTGTTACATCACATAATTAAAGTTACAATTAAAGGTGTATATAGGCCAAATTGGGCTGAATTTCAATTAAGCTCAATGCGAGGCCCATTTTTAAATAAATTTTAAAATTAAAGCTTGTTGCTCAGATTATTATTAAGTAGGGTCAGACTAGTAATAGGCTGCTCAGTTCTTTTTTTTTTTAATTATTTGTTGTAAAAATTATAAAATGACTCAAAAAATTTTAAAAAAAAAATTTATAAAATTACATTTTGCACTTTAAAAAATTGAAATTTTCATAAAAATTCTTGTAAAAATAATTTTTTACTTTTTTATTAAAGTTATCAAATAGGGCCATACTAGACGTTAGATTTGGCCAAGTTGGTTATGTAACCTAGCTTGATCTGGCCTGGCGGGACTAGGCATACTAGGCCTTTAGACTTAGTATACACTCCTAGCTAATATCATGATAAAGACCCATACACCAAAGTACATCACTTGAAACAATCAACAACATCATTAACTGATCTAATCTTATTAAAATTTAAATAGATAATTTAATGAGATTAATCAACATTCCTTATTTTACTTTGAAGTATCATATATACAAAATGCTAATGTAAAATATGACTCTTTAAGAAATGTTCATCATTTAAATAATATTAGATTATGGTTATAATTTACACATTATCCTACATGTAATGATTGAGTGCAAATTTTAGTAAAGAAAAATAACGTGAACATTATTGTTCATTAATTATTATCAAGAAAAAAAATAATTTTCTTTTTTTAATTTTATGGTCCTATCTTTGCACTTATTACATGGGGTCAATTTCCTTTTTATCAAAGGGAGTTTCTCCTAAAAGAGTTGAATCACTCTTACATTGTACTAATCCCATAATGTGATCATTCCCAATCTCTAAAGGATTTTTGACCTATTAGCTTGTTTAATGTGTCTATAAGCTGATTTCAAAAATAATTTGCATTAGGCTAAAGCACATTTAAGGGATTTGATAGCACCAAACCAAAATGCTTTTTTACTAGGAAGATTGATATCTGATAATATTATTATGGTGATAGAACTCATGCATAGGATCCAATATATCAAATTAAGTATGCAAAGTTGGTGTGCTTACAAGCTAGACATTGCCAAGGCGTACGGTAAAGTTTCGTGGAACTTTATTGAGGCGGTATTAAGGCAAATGAATTTCGTAGAATTTTGGGTTCAAATTATCATGTAATGTGTGTGGACCATTACGTATCAAGTTATGGTAAATGGTCATCCAACAGAATGATTCACGCCTCAACAAGGATTGTGACAATGTGATCCATTATCATCATATTTATTCATTCTATACACCAATGTATTGGCTTGTATGATTTTTTTTTGGGAAGAACAGAATAAAATATGAAAGGGCATCAGGGTTATTAGGGGTGTTCTAGCAATATCACATTTAATGTACACTGATGATATAATATTTTTTTTCTAAGCTATGGAGGATATGTGCATTAAGGTCAATGAGATTTTGAATTGTTATAGTAGGCTATCTAGTCAATGTGTTAATACTAATAAATTAGAAGTGGTCTTTAGCCCAAACATATCCCACCAATTGAAAAGGAGATATGTTGTTATCTTAGGCGTGCCATTTAAATTTAGATTAGGCAAATATCTTGGGGGTTAGTGTGATGTTGGACATGTGAAAACTCAAGTAAATCAAGGGCTAGTGGTGAGGATTGATAAAAAGTTACAAGCTTGGAAATTTGTTCTTCTTTCTCAAATGACAAGGGTGATTTTAATTAACTCTATTCTAAATTCTACTATTGTACACCATTGTCGTATTTTGAATTGCCAAGCAAATTGATATGAGAATCTCAAACTTCTTTTGGAGGTTCCAGAATGCTAAAATTAAAATGTATCTTCTTCAATGGTTAGAGTTATGTCTCCCTTGATCAGAGGGGGGATAGATGGTTTAACCAAGCTTTATTAGTTAAACACATTTGGAAGGTAATACTAACTGGCGGTCAATCTCTATTATCTTAGACATTAAGGATTAAATATTATAAGTCTGGGGTGAATGATGACCTAACATCACACTCAGATATGAGTTGGATGTAACAAGAAATTAAAAAAGCAAGCTCAGTCATTTTTAATCATTTACAGTGGTATATTGGGGATGGTTCTTCAATTCCCATTCTAAACCATCAATGGTGTCAATGCAAAAACCCTCTACAAACATCATTTATCTATCAAAAATGATTGCAAATTTTGTGATCATTAGGAAGAATCATATAACCATGTGTTTTTACTATGCCTGTTTGCAAGAGCAATTTGGTTTGGATCATAGTTAGGTTTAATTGTGGACCAGCTTTCATCATAAGATATCTTTGAATGCTTGAAATAGTGGTTTGCATAAGAATAGGAAATCATTATTAACAAGGTTTGTATAACGCCTTATGCCATTTAGTCTTGTTGAAATTGAGAAGTTTTTTAGAATACTTAATGTTTGCCTATTCATGCGATCATAATGACTAAGCGATTAGTAAGGGCATATTTGTTTAGTGAGGAAACATGTTTTAATCAGATGTCAGGTTTTTGACAACAAGTCCTAACACTTTGGAATGGAAAATTTTTGTTAAATCAATGATATGTTTTTTGTTACCTAGCCTCGAAGGTATAAAAGGAAAAGAAAAGGATGCCTTTTTATTTCAATTTGGTTGGGTAATTCTAAATTTTGAAAACTGAACTAGCATAGCAAAAGCATTAAGGGCAAATTAATAATCTTTTTATTGGCAATATGACATGGGTTGAGTTTTCTCCTCAAATAGTAATAAGTATTGCATCTTTATTCATACCTTCTAAATGTTTGTGTATTTCTTGAAAAATAGTATCTTCATTTGGAGAAGGACATGGCACTACCAATAAATTTGCAGGTTGTTCAATAAGATATTTGGAATCTATTGGATATGTTTATTTCTTGTAAAATTATACTAGTTTTGCAACAGTTCAAATAGAATTTATAATTTCTGTATTGTTGTTGCTTATCTTAAAAAACAAGAAAAAGAAATTTCATACTTAGCAAGAGTAAGTGTAATAGTGTGGATTCCACTTGATGATGTGTCACACTTGTTCAATCATCGTCTCGGCCAACGGAGCCAGGACTAGGGTTAATGGGGGCCCAAAAAAATATATTTATTGGGCAGATTATATCTATACACTAAAAAAAAATAACAAATTTGCAATGGAATTTAGCGACAGAATTTTGTTCCACCACAACTTTATTGCAAATCCGTCACTAATTCCGTAGTAGAAATTAGTGACAAAAAATTTCTGTTGCAATAATATCTGTCGCTAATCCGTCACAAATCAAGTTAGTGATAAAATTTAGCGACGGAAAGTTCCGTCAGTAATTAGCGTGATAGCCAATTCTAGTTTTGCGATTGAATTTTGTGACAGAATATTCTATCACTAATTTAGCGATGGAATTAGCGACGGAATTTTTGTCACAAACCAATATGTAGCTATTCTGTCACTAAATTCGTCACAGATTATTTAAATATTATTATTTAATTATATGATATAATGACTTAAATATACATATGTATATGTGTATATATATATATATTATAATTTAATAATTTATATATTATAATTTAAATTAATAATTTCAATATCAAAATAGTAAAATGTGATAAATACTAATATGCTTAATTATTCTATGAGCAATAAAAGGCCTCCATCATGTTCAAAAATTAGAAAATGTATAATTTATTTATTTTAAATCATAAATTAATATAAATATAAAATATATTTAATCAACTAAAAATAGGAAAAAAGTTTGCAAATTTAAAATTATAATTTAAACAACTATGTATAAGGAGTGATTGTATTAAAAATATACAAAATAAATAAAAGTGAAATAAACATTTCACTCAACAAAGTTCAAAAGATAAATGATATAAAAAATTATGACAATATATCTCTTTTCCAGAATCTTACAAATATTAAAAATGATTGCACTCAGCCACTATCCTTCAATCACGTCACCTGTCTCTCACCTCTCTGTGCTCATAATCGGTTTCCCCTCTTTGTTATGATGTAAACATTTAGTTAAATTCACACATTCTTCGTGTTGTTTCTCTATTTCTATGAACACTTTCTTAAGTGATCGTGTCAATGTTTTTCCTTCTACAAAGACTAAATCTTTCTCTCATTTAAATTTCAAATCTCTTAAATTCTCTTGCAACATGCAAAGATTAAATACCAATAGGTGCAAAATCAAAAAAGGAGTGGAAGGCATGATCTAAAATCTAATACATATTCTGTAGTTATGTAGTTAGAGAGAAAGAGTAATATAAAAGAATATGTATCCAATTTACTTTATTTTTACACCTATTCTTTTTTTTCCTCAATCTCTTTTAATTACACTATATGCAAAAACATGATTAATAATCTTTTGTTATTTTCTTGCATTTTCAATTGAGATTTAATTTTTGTTGGTCCATAGTTGTTTCCAATTACATGTGTAATAAATTTTCATTTCCTACCCATGAGAGTCCAAGGGATAAGAAAGCTTCTTTTTTCCCTCTGAACAAAGAGGAAAAACTTGTCAAGATGATTGCTCTTAACATGAAAATTATCATAATATGATGTTAACTTTGGTTTATCAATCTATTAAATTTTTCTAAGTAAATTATTTAATTACCCAATTCCTAATTTATAAAAAATAAAAATAAATATTAGTGAATTTAGCTATAACATAATGTTGTATTCGTTAAATAAGATGAAAAATAATTTTTTGAAGACTATATAGTAATTTATGTTGTTAAATCATAAAAAGGTATGTTACATATAGTTTTGTTAATGTAAAATTTTTTATATCAATTATGAGTTCATTATGTTTTTTTTTAATTTTTGCTCTCCTAATAATTTATGTTTAGATTTGGCCTTAAGTATGAGTAATTTTTTTAAAACAATTCAATATTATATGATTGGACTTTAAAAAAATTTTCCTTATATATTATATATTTATTGAAGGATTTGAAAATAAATATCTATATAATTTTACCTAAGTTTAATACTTTAATATATACTTGTGTGTGTGTGTGAGTTGGAATTATATATGATAGTAGAAGAAAATGTCATAATTTCTATTCTCTTAATCTACTTTGCAAGTTTTTTACTCCCATTTAAATTGGAGTGAAGCTCATGTTTTGTTTAATTGTGTAAGTTTTTTAATATATATATATATATATATATATATATATATATATGATAATATGAAAGTTGTTGAATTTGATATAATAAATGAATATTGAACTAGTTAAGAAAAAAGAGAAGAATTTGTGTCTATTGGCATGAGTAACTTTTTTTCCTAATAAAAACTTAAAAACTTGAAATTTAAAAGCCATCATACTTTATACTAAAATTTAATTGAATAACATCCCACCCAAAAAAATTAATTGAATAACTCATAAATCAATTTGATTAGAAGAAAATGCATTTCTAGTAAATAGAATCACTATTTATTTGTAATTTTTTTATAAATGGAAAATAAAGCAAATATGGTAAATTATCAAACTTATTTAAAGAAATTAGAAAAGGTAATTTAAAAATAATAATGCGCTAGGATTTTAGTTAGACTACACTTTATAGATCAACTCACTAAATGTTTCTCCTCTGCAACCTAGAAAATAATTAAGACAAATTTAATTTCAACCTATGGCTAAACTCAAATTCTATTTAAAGAAGCTCAAGGTTTGAGGAATAAAAGAACTCGAAGCTGACTTAACTCAAATGTTACGTTTTCATCATTGGTACATGTAAATTTAATCTAATTTTTTATTAGTGTAAACTATAATCTTATATATACTTTTAAGTTGCTTTGGTTATTAAAAGTTTTCATTCTCTTAAAAGTATTTTAATTGAATTTGAGCTCATATTTATTTATTTATTTATTTTCATCATTTTTTCTTTCAACAATTCAAGTTGAATTTAATTCGTTATAGTTTAATTGTAATAAGTATAATGACCATATTAATATATATATAATTTATTTGTGTGTGTGCGTGTGTATAAGTTGAAATATCTAAATTCTTGATATTATTCATATCTCCAGTAATCTGTTGAGTTATCTTCAAATTACATTACAAGGCACTTTTTGATAAATAACAAACATATATACTTTCATTCTTCATGAAATAGATAAGGGACTTTTACTTCGAGATGGAGGGAGTGCATGATATTTTAACCATTCAAAAGACCCAGTCCAAACAAAATTACGTCTTAGAAAAGCACACCATCCCCCTCCGCCAAAAGCCCTAAACCATTCTCTTTCCTTTTCGTTCAAAGCTTGTTGCTGTTGCTATCTGAAGCTCCATTGAAGGTTGTTGTCTCTCTCTGGTAGTTAAGGTTTATCTCTTTTTTCCTTTCCTTAGTGAAAAAAAATATATATATATATATATATATTTCCTAGGTGGTATTTTTTGTTTTGCCTCTGTCTCTCTCCCTTAATTTGATGTTTGTAATAGAAGCCATTAGCAGCCAAGTACTTAGATCTAGCTTCTCCATCTCTATTTTTATCTCTTGCTTCTTTTACTGGCTCTCATGTCTCAAGACGGGCAGATATGGGTTAAGATATTGACAAGGAAATTTCTCTGCAAGACTATGTTGTTCTATTTGTTTTGGAATTTCTTAGGCATTTTCAAGGAGTCAATATTCCTTAAAAAGTTTTACAAGAACAGCAAACATCATCTCATAAATACATTGTCCCTTTTAGTTCACTTAAACGAGTGATTTATGCATTGTTCCCATTCAAAATGAAAAAGGGGAGCTTAACAGAGCAATGTTTCAGAGTCATATAATTGAATAATTGTAAGAAAATGCAGAACCAGTAGGCCCTAAAAAGAAAGGGATACTTACCTTCTGTAGAAGATTATGCAAGGGCTGACCCTTAACTTGTGTCACCAAAGGATCAAGCAAATTAGTTGGTATTCCTTGTTACCCTCCCTCAGTCTATGTCATGTCCTTTTCATTTCATGGTTTTGATTTTAGCTTTTAATCGCATAATTTTATTTATCTAGGTCATTTGCCTTTGTTTAAATAGATGGACTGGAGTTTTGAAAATTGTGAATGAGCGAACTGGTATGTTGCTCTCAGCTTGGCTTAGTATAATCACCGATGCCAATGCTTCTAAGTCTAATTAATAGGTTTGATATTATCAGGTTCAGGTATGAGGTTGTTCTGGAGTAAAAATATATATATATTAGGAGTCAGATTGGCTGAAAGGATAAGCAAAATTAGGGGTTTGGCTTCAGATTAAATTATCTTAACAAGAACTAGTGACAATCTACACTTAATTCAACTTGCTTTGTTATTGGTGTTGACTAAAGATCTTTTTTCTTTGGGTATATCGAAGTAAGATTCTTTTGCACCCAACGTGCTAAGGTACCCCATGTTTCGGATTTGATAATTATTATCTATATTATTAATAGAGACAGAGTGTGCTTTGACTTTGTGAAGGGCTTAAGTTCAGAGCCCTTTGTTTTCTCTCACTATTCAGGATGAAATGGGGAAGAAGGAGTCCTCACATTTCAAGGGAGTGGATCTTCTACTATTAATTGTTGTTGCAATTAGAAGAAATTAAAAGGAAGATAAGATAAGTGAATTTAATAAAAAAAAAAAATCAAAACATCTGTCCCACTCTTCCAACGTTTCAATGGATGGGAAGTTAGAAAAAGTAATCGTCTTTTATGATTGTTTGATTAAGAACAGGAATGAAGATGACCTTATCTTGATAAACTTCTATGGTAGCTACACTACCTTGTGTATAATAAACTATTAAATTCTTGTTTTGCGGTAATGGCAAGTTGCTGATGCCTTCTTGCACAAGCCAAAACAACAGTAAGTCTTATCTTCTTCATCTTGGATTACTAGATACCTTGAATTTGGGCCCTCTGGTGGTGGATGCGATAGAGCTTTAGGATCCCTTGTGTATAAAGATCGAGGTCTTGTTATGTACATTCTCTCTCTCTCTCTCTTCCTCTCCTTCCCTCGTTCACGTATTTCTTATCCTATTTATGTTCTGTGATTTATATATATTTGTGTTTATGTGTTTGATCACATTATTATAGATTTTGTGTCGCTTTCCTTTATGTTTTTTGGTATAAAAAATAAGCTACAATTTCTATTGGGGTTGGATTACAAATTTTAATTCTTGATTGTTGGGATGGCATTCCTTAGGTTTGATGAATGGTTGACCATTGATTATACTTTACTAGTTTGGCAAGTTGTAGCTGCCAAATAGGATTTAAGACTGCTCTTATAAATTTTTGAAGGCTTCATTCAGGAATGTCATGCTTCTGGTGTGTTGTTTGATGTTGCAAGTAGAGATGTTTTAAAGTGTAAGTGTTGTGTGGTAGAGATGCTCCTAATAATTCATGCAATAACTAGCCTTTTACGTTTGTTCTCTATCAACGTCGACCTTGTGGGTAGGATCGCCTTAACTCAACTGCTGGCCTTTTATTGAGGATATAGATTTGGAACTAATTTGCAAGTTTTGAAGAACAATCTTGTGAAATAAAAATGATATGAAGAACGAGCAAAAATACAGTCCTTTGGTCATATTTGATCAATATGGATGGAAAATGGATGGTAAGGTAAGTAAGGGCATGTTTGATTTCTACTTTTAAAATTAGTTTTTGATTTTTAAAAGAAAAAGAAAAAAAGAAAAAAGAAATCTTTGAAGGGTTATTTTCAATAAATGTGTTTAAAAACAAAAAAAAAAAGTTTTTGTAGCAAGAAATACAAACACCTAAAAATAATATATTTAAAATTAATAGATTAAATTAATAAAGAATAATCATCTACCTACATTAGAAGTCAAGCATATTAAAAAACATTTGGGAGATGATAGGATTGATGAAGTTCCTAAGTTGCTGTGCAACGAAACATTACCTTTTTCAGTTTTCCTTTCGTTAATTTTGACCTCTTTTCTTTTCTTGTTTATACACTACTAGTTATTTCTAGTTACTGATTAGAATGTTATATGGTGTGAAATTAGTAATCTAATAATCCAATGACAATATCGTAGTAGTAAAGCTATGCACTAAGAACACACATAGAGCTCAGCTAAGAGACATTGTAGTTGGTTGATTAACAATGGCGCCTAAGGCTATCATTGAGTGGGTGGTGGTGAAGAAAAATGAAGGGGAGGATATTACGTTTTATGAAGTGCAACCTTATATCAAGTAAGTGATATTGGTTATACATCACCTATTTGTATATGTTTAACACATTCCTTTGTTATGTAGTTTATTTGTACATGAGTTAACTTTGTTTAATCCTCAAATTGTGGATGCTGAAATATAAGCTCGAATTGAAGCAAATTTTTCCTCATGGTTCCAAGAACATGTAAGTAGTAATACATTGAAATTAATTATGTCTTCAAACTAACTTTAACTCATAAAAAATATTAAAAAATGTCACACAGGTTCAAAATCTAGCCAATAATATTCTAGATATTTTTTTACATGACATTGCTCGAGGACCAAAGAGAAACGTTAGAACTTAGCCTATTTACTTTGCTAATTGGTACAGATTTCACATTAATTCATTGAGCCATCGAAAATCAACAGTAAATAGTAGCGTATGCATGAAGGGGACTGACTTTACAGAATCAGAATATGACTTTTATGGCATTCTAGAAGAGATTGTGGAGATTGAATATATGGGGGTTCCTGTGAAGCGATTAGTGTTATTCAATTGTCAATGGTATGATCCTTCACCTAATCATGGTATGAGAGTGCACAAACAATATGGGATTGTGGAAGTTCATGAATTAAGGAGGTATAACAAGTTTGATCCATTTATATTTGCACAACAAGCGACATAGGTATATTATGCATATTATCCTAGTTGCCATCAGAAGGCTAATTGGTTAGTCATAATCAAAGTTAAGGCTTGTAGCATAATTGATGCTCATATGTCTGAAACAAACATAGGGCCATTTTAAGTCGATAGATTAGAGGTCATACTACCTGCGATTGTCCCGAATGATGAATTCCAAAACCTAAGAGATATTGGAGGTTCTTATGAAGAAATAGATATGTCAATCGCTAACATAGTTTGTGAAGAAGAAGAAAAGGAAGAAGAAGAAGAAGAAGATGAATATGATGATGACGATGGTGGTGGTAGTGGTGGTGGTAATATTGATGATGCATGAATTAAGGTTGGGTTTGATTTAATTGAGTTTGATTTTTTTTATTAATATATTTTCATTTTTTGAGTGTGAATTTATTTACTTGAGTCTTGTTCTTTTCTTAATGATATATTTTCTATTTTTTTAGTGTGAATTTATTTTGTTTACATTTTTTATTTAATTATTTGTCAACTTATGCTGACTTAAGATTTGTTATTACATGTGTAGATGTCAGGTTGTGGCTTTAGGCGAGGTCATGCTCGATGGAGTACCTTTGCACTGCCACCTCTGCATCCTCAGCCATCTCTTTATCTTCCAACTTCAACACCTGCACCAGCTCCTATAGTACCAGACGCATCCACTGTACTTGCATCAGCTCCAATTATACTTGAATCATCTAAGAGACCCTCAGCATCACCTGTATCATCCCCTCCAATACCATCTCCTGGCTCCCAGCACTCCAATCCCACTCCTCAGATCCTAACAAGCATACGTAAGTCATCAAATTTATATTATTTTATTTGTCATTCAATTAACAACTTAGTGCCATTATAACATTTTCAATCATTGTTGTTAAATGATTAGGTTTAATCTTGTTGTTGTTGTCCATGATATTCTCCCTGTAATTCAAGTAAAATTTGAACATGCATGTTACAATTGGAAAGTAACACCTCCTGCGGTCAGGCAACTATGGTTTGATGAATGGGCGGCATATATCTTATCTCATCATTATATATGTATCATGTGTTGATATTCTTTTTTTCTCATTTTGTATCATTTTTTATTTTTCTATTTTTTATGAAAAAAAAGTACAAATAGCTGCCACAATATGACCAAGTTATCAGACATAACTGGAATAAAAAGTGTAGGAACATATTTCGAAATGCAATGCATAAAGTACGAGTAGACTGGGAAAAGGGGATCACACCTAATTGGATCCCAGACAATGTAATGATCCAATTAAAGCACTATTGGGAGTCAAATGAATATAAAGCTATGTGCCAGATAGCTAAAAACAACCGGGCATCTACCATAGGAGGCATGCAACACAAAGGGGGCAGCATTCCTTCAACTGAGCATAAGAAGAGGTTGGTAAGCATTTAAGTTCAAGCATAATCCTTATTTATTTAATGTATGAAATAACTTATATCAATAAACATCTACAGACTTTACAGCTTGGAAGACCACCTACAATGTTTGAATTGTTCAAGCACACGCGTTATGACGAGACAACTAGCTAATTTGTGGACCATAAGGCAGCTGAAGTCTATGTATGTATATGTTTATCTTTTCTTTTTTCATTGGGATTGTACTGACGGCTAGAGGCCTGACTAGTTGTTGTGTGAATCTTGATTCTTTATTTTTATTGTCATTGGATTTGTGCTAACGACTAGAGGCCTCAATAGTTGTAGTGTAAGTCTTGATTTTTAGTTTTCATTGCCACTGGACTTGTGCTGACGGCCAAATGCCTAACTAGTTAGAGTGTGTGTCTTGTCTTTTTTGTTTTAATTGTCACTGAACTTGTGCTGATGGCTAGAGGCCCGATTAGTTGTAGTGTGTGTCTTGTCTTTTTTGTTTTAATTGTCACTGAACTTGTGCTAATGGCCAGAGGCCTAACTAGCTGTAGTGTGAGTCTTCATTTTTTGTTTTTATTGTCACTGGACTTATGCTAATAGCTGGAGGCCTAACTAGTTATAGTGTGAGTCTTCATTTCTTGCTTTAATTGTCACTGGACTTGTGTTGATGGCCGGGTGTCTGACTAGCTGCAGTGAGTCTTTATTTTTTGTTTCGATTGTTACTAGACTTGTACCGACGGTCGAAGGCTTGAATAGTTGTAGTGTAAGTCTTCATTTTTTATTTTAATTATCACTGGACTTGTGCTGACGACCAGAGGGCTGACTAGTTATAGTGTGAGTCTTCATTTTTCATTTTGTCACTAGGATTATGTGATCTTTTATTTAATATTTTTTACTTATTTAATTGCTCTGTGGCTATGAACATGACATATTCTTTCCATATACCTAATTGTATAATTTTAATATTTGAGAACTTTGATTGTAATGGCTAAATATATTTGTAATTTCAAAATATTTATTCCTCATTATATCATTACACTTCATGTTAATACTATATGACAGAAAAGATGCTTAAATATGTGCATACTTTTGGTTTTGGATGCACTGTCATCGTTTTCCTTATTGTAAAATTGTATTTCTTTACTTCCTTTAACAGGCTAATTATTTAAGGCTTAAGAATGCCACAACTTCTTGTCAGGACTCAACAGGTATAGCATCACATGATGTAGAAGATGATGATGAAGTCGTCTTATGGTTGGAGGTTATTGGTGGTAAAAATAAGAAAGGTCGCATTTTGGGGGTAGGATCTGAAGCTCAAGATATTGATGCTATCTGTTCTCGTGGGACCTTTTCTTTTGTTCATAACTTCGAACTCCATTCAGATTTTGAAGAGGAATTACGTAGGAGGATTGCCATAGAAACAGCCCCTTTAAGGCAGGATAATCAAGAGCTTAGAAAGTAAAATCAATGTATAACAAAGCAAAATCAACGTATCACAAAGTAGCATCAAAATTGTTACTTTTTTATTGAATATTATTGTGCTTATATACTTTATTAGATAGAGAGAAATACTTAAACAAGAGTGAAATTTTATTATTTAATAATAATATTATTTTCAATTAACCTTACTTTATTATGCTTTTATTGTATATTATTGGATAGGTAGCAAATTAATATTGAGGTTAAATTTTTAAAAAATTACAAAATAAAAAATATATATCAGTGAGAGAATACTTCGTCATAAATCCATTGCTGATTAGCAACGAAATAATCCGTCACAAATCTGTCAATGATTAGTGACGGAATATTTTGTCACAAATTCATTAGTAATCAATGACAAAAAATTCCGTTGCTAATCTATCATTGATTAGCACTGGAATATTCCGTCACAAATCTGTCAGTGATTAGTGACAGAATATTTGGTCACGGATTCGTCAATAATTAGTGACAAAATTCCATCGCTGATCCATCGCTAATTAGCGACAGAAAATTTTGTCTTTAATTTGTCACTAATCAGACACGGAATACTTTGTTCCTAAATCGTCGCTAATTAGTGATGAAATATTCTGTCACTAATCCGTCGCTAATTAGTGACGGAACTTTCCGTGACTAATCCGTCACAAATTCAGAACATGCCACCTTAGAATTAGTGACGGAATTCTCACTAATTAGCGATGGAATTCCAAAATCCGTTGCAAATGAATTAGCGACAGTGAAATTAACGACGGAAAAATTCCATTGCTAATTCTGTCTCTAATTCATTTAGCGATGGAATTATCCATATTTAGAGACGGAAAATTCCGACGCTAATTTTTGTTTTTCTTATAGTGATAGAGTAATGTAAATATTATTTTATCTAATAATATATTAAAAAAAATTGTAATATTTTTAAAAAATTATATTTACGAAACATGATTCAAATGTGAAGAAACAGAACAAGATGAGAAAAAACATATATTATGAAGAATTTGAAAATAGAACAAGATAAAAGGTAGGGGACAACAAGAGTGAGGGAGAAGAAACATGGTTTAAAATCTAATTAAAGTTAAGCGCAATTTTGGAGAAAAAAAGGGGGAAAATGAGAAAAAAGAAAGAAAAGTGGGAAGAAAATAGAAAAAGAGAATGAAAATAGAAGAAACGAAGGGAAAGATTAAAAGAAGTTTATGTATAGATTGATTGGATTCAAATTAAAATATCAAATAAAAAAATAAATATATGATTTTAGGTCCAATGAGTTTAAAATTTTTTAAAAATATGAAAATATAATATTAAAATTTAACATTACATATATACAATCTTTGAGGGGGCATTTCTCTACTCTCAACATTCCATTACTCCATCAATCATCATATCCTTGGATTATGTTTGTAGAATAAAAAAGTATTAAAAAATTAAAAAAATTAAAAAAAATGAAATGAAATTTTTAATCTAAATTCATGTTTAATATAATGTGAAAAAGATAAAATATTTTTTATCTTGATTTATTTAATAAAATAAAAATAAAAATAAATAAATAACTAAAACTTCATTGAAGCCAAAATCAGGAAAGCTCCTGAAGACGTAGGACCAAAATCAGGAGAGATCGAGACGTGATTGTTGGGGTTTACTGAGGTAGAACTCACTCATGTCTCTGTCCCTCTTCAACCTATCTTCAGGGATCAGCTGAACCGGTAAACTTGAATTCTTTACAAGTTAGAATTCCTATCATTTCTATTCATTGTTCAATCAATCAAAGCTCTATAAATCCAACAATTCGTTCAGAACTCTTAATGGCACACTCAGAGGAATCCGATTGCCAGTCCAAGCTTCTCAGCAACGAAGAGAATAATCAACCACTGAAGCAACAGCCACCAGAAATAGAAGAAGAAGAAGAGAACTTCTCCTACGCAATGCAGCTGGCGACTTCTACTGTGATTTCCATGGCCATGCAAACGGTGACGGAGCTCGGCGTTTTCGACATCATCCACAGAGCCGGTCCCGGAGGGAGGCTCTCCGCCGCGGAGATCGCGTCGCAGCTCTCTTGCAAGAACTCCGAAGCGCCTTCCGCTCTGGATCGCCTCCTCCGGCTTCTGGCGTGTCACTCGGTGCTTTACTGTTCCATCGTCGCTGACGAACATCGGGGGCAGGGATGTTTCAGGCGGTTGTACGGCCTCGCACCGGTGGCCAAATTCTTTGCCCGAAATGCTGATGGTGTGTCGATGGGGCCCTTCATTGCGTTGATTCAAGATAAGGTCTTCCTCAACAGCTGGTTAGTCTGCCTCTTTCTCCTCAATTTCCCACTTTTTAATTTTGAAAATAAATAAAAAAATCACTCAAATTTATAAAGTAAACTCTTTTACTTTAACATATTTAAAGTAGATCCTTGGCATAAAAATGATTATGTGCATTTTTTTTATTATCCGATTTTTAATTAAAATATAATAAATATATAATTTTTTAATAATATTATAATAACTGTATAATTTTTTATAAACAAATATATAGTTACTCATTTAAATTATATATTTGTCATAATAGTATTAGAGAATTATGCGGATATCATATTTTAATTGAAAATTTTAATAATAAAGAAATAAATAATTATACCTAAATTTAATCTTTATATAATTAAGAGAAATTTTATATGTACCTGTTAAAATAATTAAAAGATGAAATAAAACTTGTGAAATGTAATAGGAAGGGTTTTTTGTGGGTACATTCTTCTTTTATTTTTTTGTTTAAATCCTTAAAATAATTTATTGTCTAATCAAAAATTACAAATTATAAATTACATGTTAAATTTTAAAAAAAATAAAAAACATGTCACATGCTTTTCTATATGTGTTAATACAAAATCCTATATAATGATATTACTGCATTCACGTTTTTTAGGTCCCAACTGAAAGATGCAATATTGGAAGGTGGTATTGCTTTCAATAGGGTCCATGGCTCACATGCTTTTGAGTATCCAAGCTTGGACTCGAGGTTCAACGAGGTTTTTAACAAGGCAATGATAAATCAAACCACTATAGTTGTGAAGAAGATTCTTGAATCCTACAAAGGTTTCGGCGATATCAGTAGACTTGTGGATGTTGGCGGTGGTCTCGGGGTTACTCTCAACTTGATCACTTCCAAATACCCTCATATTAAGGGAATCAATTTCGACTTGCCTCATGTCATACAACATGCTCCTCCTTATCCTGGTATGACCTTTACTTCCTATTATGATCCAATCTCACACTTCAATTTTGTATTATATCAACTTTGCATCATTATTTAACTTCATTGTCTTGATGGCAAAAAAAAAAAAAAAACTTTGTTGCGTTGCGTGTCGAATTCCACTAAATTTGAGCTGTACTTAAAATAAAAAAAGAAAATCATAAATAAGTTAACTCTTGGCCTAATTAGACAAGCTTACTCAAAAGTTTATAAAATATTTTAATATTAGAACATTTTAAAGCTACTAAATTATATATCATTTCTTTTTTAATATATATATATACACACACACTTATTTTACAAAAATATTTTATAATTAGGTCAGATGAGCTGGGCTCCACTAAACCTTCCCTTTTATTGAATAAGTTAAAGGTAGTTACAGATTTTCAGAAAAATTCATATGGTGTTCAAAGATTCGGTTTGGTTCGATTTTGAACCAAAACTAAATTGAACTAATTTAATTAATTTAATATTTTATTAGACCTTATCGGTTTTAAATTTTAATCAGTTTGGTTCGGTTTTTGTTTAATTTGGTTCAGTTTAATCCAATTTGGTTCATATTTTTTTTTGGCTTAAAAGTAATTTTTTTTAAAAAAATTTATTCTTTGTAATATATAAAATTTAATTTCTAATATCTTGCTTCTTTTAAAATTTTGACCAATAATAATTTTAAAATAATTTATTATTTTTATCTCTTTTTTTTTTTGCTTAAAAAAATTTTATACATCTACAAAAAAATTTTCAAAAATGAAAAAAAAATAAGAGCAATATCTTATAATAAAATAGTATAAATAATTTATATATTTTTTGAACCACATAAAGAATGTAGTTTTAATACAAGTTTAATTGATAAAAGATCTTATTAATCTAAAAAAAATAAAATATTAAATTTTAATTAATTACAAATTTAATGATTCGGTGAACTAAATATAAAAAAAATTGACAATTTAACTAATTTAATCGATTCTATAATTATAAAATTTAAATTAAATTAATTTTTAATTAATTTTATTTAATTTTTAAAGATTTGATTTGATTTAATTGATTTGGTTCGATACGATAAAATTCTTTTTCTTCATGCCGACACTTTCGGTCCGCACTTTGCTTGAGCAGATGATATTCCATGATCGGTAGTTACAGATTTTAGATTATATTGAATAAGCATATATTGGCGAGATTCCGAATTTGGGATTTTAGACCAAATATTATATATTTCATAAGAAATATATAATATCTAAACCTTCCCCTTTATTGAATAAGTCAGAGGTAGTTACAGATTTTCAGAAAAGCTTCTATCATAAAATTCTCTTTTTTCCTATGCCGACACTTTCGATCCGCACTATGCTCGAGCAGATGATACTCCATGATCGGTAGTTACAGATTTTAGATTATATTGAATAAGCATATATTGGCGCGATTCCGAATTTGGGATTTTAGACCAAATATTATATATTTTATAAGAACTATATAATATCTAAACCTTCCCCTTTATTGAATAAGTTAAAGGTCGTTACAGATTTTAGATTATATTGAATAAGCATATATTGACGCGATTCCGAATTTGGGATTTTAGACCAGATATTATATATTTCATAAGAAGGTAATACTCAAAATGTAAAGAACTTTTTAGGATTGTGTAATTTATTTTTTTAACCTTAAAATTGACTATAAATTTTTAGATTTTTAATTTTGTGTAATATAATTTTCTAAATTTTTTCATTTGAAACTCTAATAGTACTTGCTTATATAGGCTTAAAAGAGACTAAATCTAACCTATCATCTTTAAGTGACAGATAACGATTTTTTTTAATTTCAAAAACGTGGAAGAAAATTAAAAAAGAATCATTGTTTAGCACTTGGAATTATGGATCAGATTTTTTTGTATTGTATCAACTTTGCATCATTATTATACTTCATTGCGTTGATGGCCCAAAGAAAAGAAAAAAAAAACTTTATTACGTCGCAGGTCAGGTTCCACTAAATTCGAGCTGTACTTAAAAATAAAAAAAATCATAAACAAGCTAATTCTTGGCCTAATTAGACAAGCTTATTCAAAAGTTTATAAAATATTTTAATTTTAGAGCATTTTAAAGCTACTAAATTATATATTTTTTCTTTTTTAATATATATCTATATACATTTTACAAAAATATTTTATAATTAGGTCAGCTGAGAGAGGCTCCACTAAACCTTCCCCTTTATTGAATAGGTTAAAGGTGGTTACAGATTATCAGAAAAGCTCCTACCATAAAATTCCCCTTTTTCCTTTGCCGACAGTTCTTAGTATGCTTATGCAGATGATACTTCATGATCGGTAGTTACAGATTTTAGATTATATTGCATAAGCATATATTGACGCGATTCCGAACTTGCGATTTTAGACCAGATATTATATATTTTATAAGATCAATACTCAAAATATAAAGAATTTTTTAGGATTGTGTAATTTATTTTTTTAACCTTAAAATTGACTATAAATTTTTAGATTTTTAATTTTGTGTAATATAGTTTTCTAAATTTTTTCGTTTGAAACTCTAATAGGACTTGCTTATAGGCTTAAAAGAGACTAAATCTAACCTATCATGTTTAAGTGACAAATAAGATTTTTGTAAAAAAAATTAATGTGGAAGAAAATAAAAAAAAAAGAATCATTTTTTACCACTTGGTTCTATAGATTAGATTTTTTTTTTTTTTGGGGATGATTTAACCTTTTTCACTATACATAAACAATGAAGTAGTGTAAGGATTTTGAACAGTTAAGTGTTTGGATAGGATTAGTTTACATATTAAAAGCTTGAAGGTTTTATGGTTAACTTTTAGAGGAATAAATTATAAAAATCAATAGATTATTTTTATTTTAGTCTTATAAGAGTTTAACTAATACTTTTTCATAGATAATAATTCACTTTATTGCATAGAAATAAATACATAATAATTCAATTTACATTTTATAAATAAATAATAACAAATTTAAATTTTACTAAGATATTCGCTATAGTAAGATCTTTTGCAATTTTCAAATAGCTTTTCACTGCTTTAATTGCAAGTGTGCAACCATATGTTGAGTGTAGGAATGGAAAAATAAAATATTTTTAAAAGGTTAAGTTTCACATTATTCAAATTAACAAAGTTTTGGATATAAAAAAAGTTAAGAAAGGAGGTGGACTTACGCGCACAAAAGTGGATTAAATTAGGCTTAACTCAATCAAAATTCACCTATTTTTTTTCCTATTTCTTTAGTCTCTAATGTTCCTCTTATTACATTACTAACGTTCTTATTTTAATTTTTAAGCGTTCACAAATATGTTTTTTTTTAATTTTTGAATGTTCAACTCCTCACCTATGTGTGTGTGTATATATATATATATATATAATTTATAATTTTTATACTCTTGTTTGAGTCTTTTTTTTTTACTTTTTCTTGCCGTTATATATTTCTAAACTTATATCAAGAAGAATCTATTTTATTTTTGATAATATCCATAAACATAGAATAATTTTTAAAGACAACATCCTATTATGTGATTTAAATTTAATGAAATTTCCCTGCCTACACCATCTTACATTTTTCATTTTCTAACACAACATAAAAAATCAATGCAGAAAGGTAGTCACAGATTGTTAGAAAGCTCCGATCATAAAATCACCTTTTTTCCTATGCTTTTTCCATGTTGTGACAATTTTAAAGTTGAAGCTTAGTTATTGGTGACTTTCATGTGGTACCAAACATTGATTGTAATGTTGCTGGAATGGAACACGTGGGTGACTATATGTTTGAAAATCTGCCTAAAGAAGATGCCAATTTAGACAATGTTATAAATAAAGATTCAGGGTTAAAAACAATTTTGACGTCATAATATATTGCATTAAAGGTGAGCCGTGGGTCTCATTTTTTACAATTACCATTTTCTATTGGACCGTAGAGTTAATGTTTTGGTGCCAAAGACAATCACAGAACTAACCTAAACTATATTTTTCTTTTTGCTGAACTTGACTAGATCGAAAACCCATGTTTAAATCTATTACGATGTATCTTAAATTTATAAATCACCTGATGTTGCAGGAGTGGAACACGTTGGAGGAGATATGTTTGAAAGTGTGCCTAAAGGAGATGCCATCTTTATGAAGGTGGGTTGTTATTTAAGACTGTTAATTGTGATGCCCTAGGGAAACGTCCAATCATTGACAATGAGAGGTTCATTAATGATGGCTTTATTGGGCTGCTTTTGTAGTGGATACTTCATGATTGGAGCGATGAACAGTGCTTGAAGCTGTTGAAGAACTGCTATAATGCCATTCCTGATGATGGAAAGGTGATAGTGGTGGACGCTGTCTTTCCCATAATTCCAGAGACTTCTGCTGCAGCGAAGAGCACTTCCCAAAGTGATGTGCTTATGTTGACTCAGAACCCAGGCGGCAAAGAGCGAAGTGAACAAGAGTTCATAAATTTGGCAACATCAGCTGGGTTTAGTGGCGTTAGATACGAATGCTTTGTTCGTAACTTCTGGGTTATGGAGTTCTTCAAGTAGATTCCATGTTTTTTTTTCCTTTCCCGTTTCATGCATTTCATAGTAAAGCAGGCTGGCTAATTACTATATTTTTACTTTGTATTTTGTAATCAAATTGTGTTGTTTGGAAGAAGTGGAAGTATATAATATGAAAATATGTTATTATTACCATATAATTTACTCTCTCTTTTTCAAAGTATTAAATTAATCCCTTAAATTAATTTAATATTTTATGTTAATTAGAGAGAGATGACAAAATCTAAATTTGGTATCCCTGCGGGTTTGTCCTATTTATTACTCACGGAACAGAAACTAGATAGAAAATTTCTTTGAGAGTAGTTTGGGAACAAGGACATGAATAATTCTTCTTGGATTTCCATCTCCATCCATCTTGTATAAATATTCTTAAAATTTTAATTTGCATGTATTACTGGTCTTTTGGCTATTGCACTTATAAAATTTTACGGACGTCATGACCGAATTGACTTTTTTTTTGGGTCTCTCTTTCAAGTTCCTTCCTTGTTGGTCCCATCCATGGTCTCCATAGCCACTGACACCACCATACTCGTCGCCGTCGATGTCTTCCCATCATCACTGCCGGCAAACGCCCACCATCACCGGCGCTCGGACTTTCAAAAGGAAAAAATTGAAAGGATGAACATTCTTCGCTGTGAACGACCTACCTCTCCCCGCTGAATTTGCTTACCATACAGATTCCTTTTTAAAAGCTCAAAAGATAACAAAATTCTTCAACAAGGATAAAAAAGAAAAGAAAAGAAAAAAAAGCCAATAACACAGAAAAAAAAACCAAGAACACAAAACTCTGTTTCAAAGATTGAAAACAGAGTTATTTTTCCAAAAAAGCCAAGAACATAATGATCCATCAAAACATGTTTCTTCTGATGACAAAGGTGCCTCATGCTCATGCTGTTCCTATACAATTGTGGTAAATAGATCTGTAGAATAAACCAAAACCCAGGACAAGAACAATTATCATTTGCCCACTCAAAAACGTGCACCGAAGTCTCATTAGAACACAATAAAATGCTTTAAAATGGCTGCTTTTTAATTAATTAGTCTGCAACTTCAAGCTTTATTAATTCATACCCTTTCGTCAAGCAAGTGATCCGAATCCATAGACTGCTCAAAAGTGGCTTCATTTTGTTTGGATTTTTTTTCCCGTGGATTCACATTAATTGTGTGTGCGTGTGTGTGTATATATATATATATATATATATATATATATATATATATATATATTTAAATATGGCTTAGTTAAATAGTTCATTGAGATATTATGAATCTAATATTGAACTAAGTGATTATAAAATAATTAGACCCAACACACATTTTTATTTGAGTCTTGTTAATGGTTAAAAGTATGACTTATTAAATTGTATTAAAGCTAGGACTAGATTTCTTTTTTAACCCCAATTAGTGAGCTTATCTCATTGAAAGCTGTTATTGAGTCAAGGGTCATAGAAAAAAAATGTAGCCTAATGTACGCATGGAAATGTAAGGTAATTTTACATATATCAATTTTGATTTAGTGATCTAAGTATATTGATATATTTTTTTATACTACTTAAATATGAAATTTTAGTATGAACACTTCCATGTGATATAGAGCTTAACTACATGATTTTAGAATTTAAAATTCATGTCCAAAGGCACATCTTTGATCTTTATTTTAGTGCTTCCACTTATTTTATTGTGCAAAATTAGTTTAGGGAATTTAATCCTTGCGCAATAAACTTTCCATTGATTTATGAGTTGCTTGTTATATGGATTTGTTTGGAAACTCTAGTATTCGGATGCCAGATATTCAAGCTAGAAACTTTGAGGTTAAACAAGTTATGCTTCAAATGTTGCAGATGAATGGATTGTTTGGTGGCAATTATAACAAGGATCCCAATGTACACCTTAGCAAGTTTATTGAGGTGTGTGAATCCTTCAAACAGAATGGAGTGTCCAAGGATGCATTGAGATTGAGGTTGTTTCCTATGACTCTGAAAGATAAAGGTAAAGCATGGCTCAACTCTCTTCCAAGACAATCTATTGGCATATGGGAAGATTTAGTGGCCAGATTCAAGGCAAGAAGAGAAATCTTGAATTTTGAGCAACAACCTGGAGAGATGTTTCATAAAGCTTGGGAGAGATTTAAGGAGTTGTGTAGAACTTGCCCCAATCATGATTATTGTTTGAGCATTGTGGTCGAGTGAATCATGATAGATTTTAGATTTTAGCTTATAGTAAAGTTATGATTGTTTTCCTTTACTTTGCAGGTGAACTTCTCAATTGAGGCTGATGGCAAATCAGAGTAATATCACTGAGGGCATTTAATTCAAGGATCATTTCTAGACAAATATTTTCAAGGAAGATTTTCTTGCTATTTACTTTAGAATGTGCATGAATCCTTGTCTACATAGGTGCAAATCGGTGATAACTTAAATTCAGTGGTTGTTTGGGATGTTTCTTTTGCAAATTCATGTTTGATGCTTGAATCCCATGCTGACCTCTAAGGATTGTTGCACAAATCATACATTCTTGAATTGATTCTGAGCCCTATTGAGGATTATACATGTGGAAATAAATGGAATATTGTTGGAAACTAGATTACATGCTCCCTTTATGTTAAGTTTGTAGTGTGAGGAGAAAAACGATTGTATTGATGCATAAAATACCTTTGAGCCTTGTTAACTGTAGCCAACGTACTGTTTAGCTGCAGCGAAACATGTTCTGGAACTTACCAGCCAAATCCAGGATATTTGGCTGCGACGAAGTTTGCATAAGTGATTGGCTACTGTAGGCAACCTGAAGAGAATTGGTCACACATTATATTTCGCCACAGCTAAAAATGTGATCTGAAAACCAGAAGCAAATTGGTAGCAGCGAACAAATGAATTGCTCACGGCCAAATTGCATTCAATTGCCCCTGGAAAGAAACAGAAGCATATTGGCTGCGGCGAATAAACTTTTGGCCGTGGCCAAACATTAGCTGATACCCAAAAATTTTTCGCCTTCCATCCCATTTTGCCCTCACAACTTCCACTCAATTCCCACGGTGCCCCATTGAATCTCACCCAAATTCTGGCCCTGTTCATTAGGTCATGTTAAGTTCCCATTTGAATTTTGAAGCTTCCAATCTGAATCCCCTTCGCCATTTCTCACATTGCTTCTACCGTTGACATTCTCTTCCCTCCCCTCGTCTCAGCCTCCTTCCCACGACGCAGCCTTCCCCTTATTCCCCTCCACTCCTGCTTGCTTCACCTCTCTAAATCCTCATTCAACGGCAGCCCTAGCTTGAGGTTTGGCGAAGCCTTAAGCCCCTTCTTTTCTTCCTCCATTTTGTGTTACTTTGTTGTGTAAGTTTGTTCTCCTTCTCAATCTATCTATCCATGCGTTGTGGCTGTTGGGTGCTGTTATTTCTTTATGTGCTCCATTATGTTATGTTGTGTGCTGTTTTGCTCTATTATGTGCAGACTTTGCCTTCGAGTTGCAGTGCTGCTATATTGAATTGGGTAGTTTCTTTTGTTACTTAGTGTTGAGTTAGGAAATTACAGAAGCTAAAAAAAAATCTTGATATTTTAATTTGTATTGGCGTGCTTAGATTAGCCTTCTATCAGATAGTTTGTATGTGTTCCTCTGTTGTTAGGCATTTTGTGTATAGGAGACTAAAGTGTTATATTAGGATGGATTGAGTAGCAAATTATCTTTTTGAATCATTAATTGGAGATTGTTATGCAGTTAGCTAGGGGCTTGGGTATGGTTCTAATATTTTGGATGAAGCCACGGTGAATTTGAATTATAGTTGAATAGGGATGCCAATTTGAATTTATCAATCAGGCTTGTCATTTAATTTTGTACTGAATGGCTGGCCTTGTCAATCAATTTAAAACTTTATGATTATTGTTTGAGCATTGTGGTCAGGTGAATCATGACAGATATTGATGACTAGTTGGTTATCATTTAGATTAATTTGTCCTAATCTGATTGTCATCTGAGGTGTGTCGTGTTCTATCAAGTGGGTTAAGTGTGGGAGTGTCCTTTCATTTGTTTAGTTTGTGCTGGTCAGATAGTTTGCCTAGTAATACTTTATTTATTTATTTTTTTCCCTTTTGTTTTGCTCTTTATGTTTTTGGTAGTTAGTTGGGTTGGTTTCTTGTGGCTTTACAAATATTATGGCTCCAAAGAGATCTCGTCCGAGTGCTTCACATCAATCAGAGCAAGAGTCTCCTGCTACCATTAAAGAAAGAGTACAAAGCCGTCTCATTCTATCGAAGCGAGAATTTCCTTACACAACTGACTGGGCCTTTTGTGTGATTGCTGATCAGACTTATCATCTACGCTCTTTGATGGGTGAAAAGTCGGGTGGAAATGCTGCAATAGTTAGAGACTTTTACACACAAGCAGCCATTGCAATCAGCCTGAAGTGTCGTGTGAGAGGGGTTCAAGTTAACATTTCAGTGGAGGCGCTCTGCACGTTCTACCAATTACCGATGGTAGCCGATTGCCGCTATGCTTACTTAATGAAGCATGAAGACGAGATCCCTTTTGATGACATTGCCACATTTCTGGATCATGAGAGGCAAGTGTTGTGGAAGATCCCTTGTAGTGGGCAGCGATATCTTGAACGGAAGAGATTGTGCAGAGGCGCCAAGTTTTGGCTTCATTTTATTTCTTTCAACATTCTTCCGACCTCACATTTGAGTGATGCCACGTGGGAGAAGGCTCTCCTGATCTACTTATTGATGACCCAGCAACCAGTTGATATTGCTGCTATAATGTATCAAAGCCTTGAATCGGCAGTAGTGGACCACTCTTGCGCGATTGTCTTTCCCTACTTTGTTCATCAATGGTGTCTTCAATCGGGGGTGAAAGGCAGAGCCAATGAGGAAGTGTTCTTGGCTCCCATGCTCTTCAATTATAAAGCAATCAACACCCCACAGGGCACCACAAGGCCCGGGGGCAGACCAACTGGATCAAGATGTGATGGAGGAGGAGGTGCCAATCCCGGATATTCCAGCAGTAGAGGAGTCTGACCCAGCATCGTCAGATGACCCATAGAGGGCAAGTATAGATAGGTGTCTGGATCTGATAATGGGTAAGGTGGATAGTATTTGTGATGATGTAGTCCAGATTCGGCTTCAGCTACAATGCCTATTGCCATTGTTGACTGATAGGAGTTTTGGAGTTAGGGGTGACGAGGGTCCAAGCGGGAACCAGCCCGATGATCATTGACTTTTCTTTTTCCTATTAATTGTTTTCTATTTTTATATTCTTGCTAGTTATTTTGTTGCTTAATTTCTGTTTTCATATAGTTACTTACAATAAACTGGTAGTTATTTGGTTAGTTGTAGCTTGCTTATCAATGTTGGAACTAGCTAGATTCTAATTGCTTTTCATTACTACTGGTTAAGTTTAGTTTTTGATTGATGCCTGCCTCGTTTATATTTTGTTATTAGCTACTGCTGTTTTGGTGAGTGCAGGTGCTGTTTTCTCTTGTGCAACTACCTTTTTGTTGGGTGGTAGTTGCATGAGAGTTGGCCCTCTATTTCCCTATATGTATCAGTTAGGACACTGTCCATTTTAAGTTTAGGGGTGAGGGTACAGTTTTTGTTGCTGATCTGACATGATTTTAATTTTGACGCTTAAACTTTTATTTGTAAACTACTTAATTTCTGTGTTGGGTCGCTGAATTGTCCTTTGAATGGATTGTTTGGGTCCAATGAGTGTGGGTTGCTTAGATTATATGCTTGATAAGAAATTTTGGAAGTGTTTGTTAGCACTTGAGTCATAGAATAATGCATTGTTTTATGATATTTTTAGGGCAAAATTTTTGTACACAAACATTAGGGAATTATTTGAAAGCTCTTGTTGTGGAAAAATTACGGCAAATTAGTGTATATGTTCTTTCTCAATTTCAAAACTCTAGAACCATCCTTGGAATTCCTTGAAATGATCTAATGACTTCACTTGATTTTGAAAAATGATTTAGGCATTAATTAAATGCATTTGTGCCTTTCAAGCTATCCTTTATCAACTATATTTTCCCTTGAACCCCCACTTGAGCCTAATTGAAAAATCATATAAATTTTTGTTTGAATTTGTGCATTAGACATATACCTTATAAACTTGAAAAACCATGATTCCACCTTAGACTTAAGATAATGGATTAGTGCTCGATAATTTGGAAGAGGTAGGATTCTACATTCTGATAAACTTTGATCATGGGAATATGAATAATGGGTAGTCTATAACTATTTGCACTCAAGATGTGTTGATAAAAAAAAGAAACAAACAGAATTTATTTTCCAATGAGTTTGAGTGCATTTAGATTTGAAGATAAGTCTGGGGGAGGTGTAGCATTTTGGAAGAATACTTGGAATGCAGAAAAGAGGATAGAGTTTTGTACAATCATTTATCTCAAGTAATTTGTATTCTCTTTTATCCCTTCTTTCATTTAGCCTTTACCTTGGCCACATTACAAGTTTAAAAGTCCTAATGATTTCGAAATTTTGTAAGGTCAAATGTATAGTGGAGAGGGAAGAAAAGTTTTGGCATATGAAGTGTTGTTGTTGAGGCAATATATATATATACATTGAAGTGTGGTTTTTGTTTTGGACAATTGTTGGAAAATGATACCTTGACTAGCCATACACACACGTGCTTTAAAAGTGTTAGAAAACTTTACATTGTGCTATGAGCCTTGTATCTTCTTACACTCCATTTTCCCCTGTCTTGCTTATCATGGGTAGCAACTGATGAGGACTATACCATGCATACGTAGTATCTGGGTAATTCATGTAATCTTACTAATTCTTCATTTTGTTTTACTCGAGGACGAGTAAAAGTCTAAGTTTGGGGGTGTGATAACCTCTCTAAATTCATGCCTTTTTAGCACATTTTCCTTGAGCTGTGCATATCTTTTGGTGTATTTTTGCATATAAATTATACTCAAAATAGGAAAATGTGTATTTTTTTGATAACTAAACTTAACTGACTCACTTAAGCATTTTGCCGCCAATTGTTAATCATAGATGCTGGCGAGAACCTGAGACCATTTCGCCGCGGCTAACCGTGGTTTACTGAAACACTGCGTTTTGAGGCTTGACAGACTCTAGGGCTTCATATATATGATATTTTCGACCATGAGGGGGATCCTCCGTCTTCTGGGCAGCTTCAGGAGCTTGTGTGCTAGGGTTTAGAGTTTGGAGAAGTGGTTGGAGCCAAAGATTGAAGTGGTAGAGAGATTTGAAGCTATTTCCATCGGTTTTTCTGATCCTTTCCATCTCCTTCTCTTGTAGTCTGCTATGGCTTCAACTTCTGGGTGTTTTGTAAGCTTATGGCTGATTATGAGTAGCTAGATATTTATTCTAGGATTATTTTGAACCCTTGTATGGATTGACACTTGATTCTCCTCCACTTCCATTGATTAATGACATATATGTGTTGATTTTACTCCATTCTTAATGCTTCTAGTTGATTGGCCACCAAATAGTTGTTTGTTGGCTTGAGTGATGCTTGAAAGAGCTAGCTTGAGTACTGAACTTGAGTTAAATTATACAAGAACTTGAAATTTATGTATTAAATGAATGGTTTTGTTGGTGAGGTAGAGATACACTCACTAACCTTATATAGTCATATTTGGGTCTAAGTTTAAAATTGGAATTTATTTGGTTGTGAGAGAGATTAAGCAACTAATAGAATTAAACACTTGTTCTTGACTTGAGAAAACATTTTCAAGTAGTATTTGATCCCCATACTAACACATATAGTTGTTAGTTATTTTTGTGAGAGGAGGTTGTTCTTGTGCTATGAAATACAAGGGGGAAAAATAATCCTAGGTCCCCTGTATGCTTGAAGTCAAAAAGGATCTCTTAATTCCCTTTATAAATTAATTTGCAAAGTTAGTTGTACACTCACTTCGACAAACAATTGTTCTGCCTAACCTAGTTTAAAGCATACGTTTAATGATTACTAAATTCAACTCCAATCCTCGTGGGAACAATAATCTTTTATACTACTTTGTCACGGCCCGTGCACTTGTGGAGTAAGCTAAGTGGTGAACAAATATCATGAACAAAAATTTGGATATGTAAAAATTAGCTATCACATTTTACACCCCTGTCTGCCACTTAATGATTTTTTTATTCAACTTAGATGTTTATCTAACGTAGATTGCAAACTTATAAAAGTAGTATATCTAATATTTATTCTTTCATTTCCTAACTAAAAAAAAGTGTAGATAAACAGTAGTGGTTGGTTTTTTAGAGTTATCTATGTCCCCATTAACGTTACTAGTGCTCAATATTTAATTTTAGGATATGATAAGGAATTTCGTATTTTGTTATATTGTTCAAGAAATCAGTTGTGTAAAACAATTTTGATGTCCATCAATGTTTGAATGTGCTTTACATATACTATCTAAAATTCAAATAAAATCTTTTTCAAAAATTTAAATTCTTTTTACTCGCTGCACTAATCATACTTTCATTATTAATATTAGGATTGTTAATGGAGTAGGTTTTTCCATTCTTAAACCATCTTAGAGGTTTTGTCGTTTAACACATTACTAAAAATCTTAAGACTAAAAAATAATTATATAAATAAAGTTTTATTATACTTACCTAAAGCTTAATTATTAAAGTAGAATACAACTATTAATTTTAATTTTATTATTGAGGAATGGGCTGTCAAAATCATTCGACGAGAAATTAATTTGGACAAAGTTCAATGATACACAAACTTGATACAAAAAACATTTTAAAAAAAATCATCAGAGATGTAAATTTGTTTACATACAAGTAATTATATATGATTTTACATCTTTAATTCAAGATATAAATGTATTTTTGGTCAACTTAATAAATTTAAAGTAATTGTAAATTATGTTCAGTCATTTTTAAAATTTAATGTCATTAATTTAGTCTTTGATCAGTCATCAATTTAATCTTTAAGAAATTGTAATAGTATCAATTTAGTCAAACAATTTATTCTTAAAACACTAAAATTAAATTAATAACAACAGTAACTTATAAAAAATTAAGTAGTAATTTATTTATTTTTTTGGACAACAATATATAAATGTTGATAAAAGGCTTGGATTTCCAACATCCTAGATGGCACATGAATCAGAAGAATTGCAGCAAAAGTTGTAACAACCGGGAAAAGGGGAAAAGGAAAAGAAAGTAAAAGCTAAAAAATTTGAAATCTAGAAACTTTGCTAAGTCTTCTCGCAATAGCGAGAAAGGGTCTCGCTATAGCGAGAATGCCTGTTCGCAATAGCGAGAGTGATTCTAGCTATAGCGAGTGCGGGCAACAGTCTATACAGAAACCAGGGAGTTTCTCGCTGTAGCGTACGCCATAGCGAATGTGAGGTCTGGAACTAACGCGAGTTCGCCATAGCGAAGGTCAAATCTCGCCATAGCGAAGGGAACTGATACGAGCTCGCCGTAGCGAAGGTTACACCTCGCCATAGCGAAGCCAGATAACACGAGCTCGCTATAGCGAAGGTTAATTTTCGCCGTAGCGAGGGTCAGTCCAGAAGAGAGTAAAAGGCGAGAAATTGACAACATTACACGACCCAACTCATTTCTTCTCTCATTATTGCCTTAGACTTCGACCCAAGGAGAGAAAGAGGCGTGGAGAGTGAGGGAAACCAAGAGAAGGAGGAAGAGCAAGGGAAAGGTAAGCAAGATCCTCCCATTTCTTCTTAGAATTCTGATCTCCTCTCTTTGCCCTCTCTTCCTACCATTTTGTTTGTGAAAATGGTTGGATTTTGGGCATGGGTCAGAAGAGGGAAAGTGGAAAACGCCCTTGAATCTCTTTGTTTTCTTTGAAAATATGGTTTCCACTACTTTAAGAACTTGAGAGAGAGAAAGAGTTGATGGCATTCTAGAGAGAGAGAGAGAACTCTAGGTTCTGGGATGTTAGGAGAGTTTACTCTAAAGATTACATTCTAAGAGTGTAATTGCATGCTTCTGTGTGTCTAAGCTCAAGAGAAACACCTTCATCAAGGTGTGATTGTGAACTTAAGAAGGGAGAGGAGAAATTGAAAGGAAAAGCTAGTGTTGGCTTTGGCTCATAAGGTAGCTCTCTCTTCCCACTCTTTCTTGTTGCATTCTTAGATGTAATAGTCATTGTATGTTTATGTATATGCTTATTGTGTGGAATATGCCATATGCTATTGCTTTGATGCATTGATGCCAATATGCTTGTGTGATGGATTGTGAGAATTGCTCGAGTGAGGTAGTGTCGAAAGTCCCTTGAGATGGGTGAGGTGAAGCCGAAAGTCCCTTGAGAATGGGTGAGACAAGGCCAAAAGTCTCAACCGAATGAAGCCAAGTCAAAAGTCCCTAAACTCGGGTGAAGCCATCCAAAAGTCCCTAAACTCGGGTGAGGCTAGACCAAAAGTCCCTGGAGCCTATTTTTGGCATTGTTGTGATTTCCATAGCATGTACAATGTGTGTTAGATGTTTGAGAATGGCTAAATGCTTATTCACATGCCGTGACTTGTTATATGCCTTGATTGCTTACTTGAATGAGTGCATGAGCTACTGAGATTTCCTGAATCTCACCCCTTCCCCTCCCAACTTAACATGCTAGGTGGAGCACAAGGAGAAGCAAGTGCTAGGAGCATGTATCGGAGAATGTTAGTTTTGTTTTGATCTTTTTGATGTAAAGTGGTGCCAAATGAATATGCGCCCACTATTTTTGAGATGTAACTATTGTAGCACATGTATATGTGTGAAATGATGATGTACAAATTATGCAAATAGCTAAAGTAATGGAAATGTGGGTTTTGCCCCATTTTTATGAATGAATGTAATAGTACATTTTTGGTCGTAGCATAGTGAGTTTGGATTGTATGTTGATTTGGACCATATAGACATGTTATATATACTATTTTTATGCTATTAAACTTGTCCATGAGTGGCTAAAATGTGTGAGAGACCATTTGGACCCATTTTGGACCTTTTGGGTGCCAAAATCGGTATTTTTGTGAGCTCCGTCAAAGTATGACCGGATGAGCTATTCTTGCCATGAAATTTGGCATGCCTCTAGATTTTGAAGAAAGCTTCTTGAGAAGCTAAAGTTGGTAATATTCGGAGGTCTAGAGAATATTTGGTGAATTGTTGAAAGTGGGAAAAAACCATAGTTTGGTCATGTACTGTTCCTATAGGTTAGAAATGAAATCCATGTCATACATAGACCAAACGGTGGCCAAATGTCATGAAATTTTATACACATAAAGTAGAAAACTACAGTGACCTGTACCAACTAGAATCACCCAAATAGGAGGTCTGTAGAGAGAGAATGAACCTTCTGAAGTTCTGTATCAGCATCAGGGAGCTCACCTGACCTCCGTTACTGTTCCATCAGTTTTCGAGATGTAGGGGCTACTAAACTGATCTAGACTTATTTTTCTCCTCTAGTAGACATCCGTAGCTTTCCAAATTAGTATAGTGTGGCCAGATTGGATTTTTGTGGATTTAGTTATGAATTTTCGAAAGTCATGACAGTAAGCTGCACCAGAAACAGTGATAGCCGGACATCCTTCCCATTTTCGATGTCAAACATGGTCCAAACCCAGAGATTTCGATTGGGAATTATTTTTAGTGTAAAGTTAACACTTAGAGCTTTCTAGGAAGCCAAAGTTTACTAGATTCCCATTTTTCTAGAATTAGATATGATTTTCCAAAGTTAGAGCCAAAATATGACTTTTGGGCCCAAGTGAGAAAATGCATTTTTCTGGTTTTTGGCTCCATACCCGTGGCTCATGGCTTGTTTTATGCTATGTATGAGTTGTATAAGTGGAGTGTGAGTTGAGATTGTGAATGATGGGTTCACAGGACCCACGAGGCAGAAGATGAGTGTATAAAATCCCGTTTCATAGCATGAGAATGCCACGGAATGGTATTATTTCTTTGGACATCATATGGAACCGAGCCCAGTGAGAGGCTAGATAGCGGTAGTAGATTAAGGTGTTACAAAAGTAACATCTAAAAAATGATTAATAAAATTCTGAAAGCAAAAGTTAATTGTTTTGGAACCTGGTATCACGATCTCAACGCATAAGTAAAATTAAAATTTTCCTAATGGCTGATATGTACCAAGTCGCTTCATGTTGGAGCTAATACTTGAGTAGACTAACAATGGATGAACCAATGTAATGACCCCTTCATCAAAGGACGAAGGATGCATGATGGGTCTGCTAGACTAACGATTTTATATATTAAATGGGATATACAAAGTATGCGAAATGGGTCTGCTATCTTTTACTTATGTTATTAAAACTTAATATAAGTTATTCCAAGATAGGAATCAGATATTAATTTTGTAAAATATATATAATTTAGAATTAGACAATAAAAAAATCTACTAGGACGTTATTCCAACAATTTAGCATAGTTATATATATATATATATATATATATATATATATTATATAAAATTTGATAAGATAATTTATATAAAAGATTAAATCTAAAAATTAACTAAAACATTTGGTAAGTTAATAATTTAATAATTCAAAATGACATAAAAGAACATTATTTTCAGTGATATTTTGCATCACCAAAAGTAGCAAAAAATTCACACACAGCACTTTTTTGTGCGCCATAAAATCTTTTATAGTTATATTGACATTTTAAATATGGTCAAGATACACATTTTTTTTAACTTAAATAATCTGTAAATAATTCTTTTAAAACTTAAATATGGACAATATGGTCACGCGTCCCTCTCACTCCATTGATACATTGAAATAATGTGTAAATAATTCTTTTTATCTTGAAATCTTTTAAAATAATTTTAAAACTTGGGATATAATATTTTAATATAAATATATTTACTTTAGAATTCTAAACTAAAAATTTCCTTATTTGGATGGAGACGTGGGGAGCTTCATCTATTTGGATTCAATTTTCATATATTTGCCTCTTCATTCTTTTTACCGTCTATACTGTCTAGTGAAAGATCAATATCATTCTCAATTCAAAAAAAATTTATTATTATTATAAACAAAGATATAAAGATTAAAAAAAATTATTTTGTAAAATTTAAAATAAAAAATGTTATAAAATAATTTTTTTAACTCTAAATCTTTATTTATAATTCTTCAAAAAAAAAAGTCCAACATCATTCTGATGACTCTTATGTCAAACACATTTCTTTTTGTTAACCGTTTTTTTAATTAAGAATTTGAAGTTATTAGGTATGGTTTGCCTTATTTACTACATGCATCCAATTTTTACTAATCACATGTGCTTTCAATTTGGCTAATATGATTGTGTACAAACAACTATATGTGGGATCCAACCCACCCTATTACATGTAATATTCCTTAAAAATGCAAGGAGATTTTTTTATTGGTAAAGATTTACACGCAAAGATTTATGGAATAAAACAATTTATAATCTAACTGACAATCAATTCTAATGAATTCATATGTCTAATCTTTTAAACTTCTAATATATAAACAAATTATCACTAGTGCATGGTTGTATATATCAATCTCATTTATATTTTAATTAATAAATATTTCTTATTTAAAATTTAAAATATAATTTAATCATAATTTAAAATTACAATATGTGATTTCAATTATAAAAAAAGTTTTGATAAATAAATAGTATTGTTGACTATATGGTTTTTTGAGATATTGAGTTTCTTTTAGACAATTTATAACTTTAAATCAAAGTAGGAGAATAATTAATATATCTTAAATTTGTTTAATTCTTGTTTCTTAATATTTGAAAAAAAAGGACTATAAATATTTAAATCATTGTAGAAAGTAGAAGAAAAAACCAATTTCAATGCTAGAAACTGTATTTGCTATTATGTTATAAGGCCTCCTTAATTGACTCACTTCATCTTAAAAAAACTTTTGTGTTATTTCATTTCTTCTGCTTACCAAAAACAATGCTTCCAATACGTTTTAGGTCTCTTTATCTTATTGACTTATTATTAACCTATTCATTAAATCCCTATACTATATATATTAGCTATTATTATTATTTAATTACCTTTTCTAATTTCTTTAAATAAGTTCGATAATTTACCATATTTGCTTTATTTTTCGTTTATAAAAAATTACAAATAAATAGTGATTCTATTTACTAGAAATGCATCTTCTTCTAATCAAATTGATTTATGAGTTATTCAATTAATTTTTTTGGGTTGGATGTTATTCAATTAAATTTTAGTATAAAGTATGATGGCTTTTAAATTTCAAGTTTTTAAGTTTTTATTAGGAAAAAAATTTACTCATGCCAATAGACACAAATTATTCTCTCTTTTTTTAAAGTAAAAAAAGCATCTTCATTCCATAATAAAGTAATAGTAGTTAAACTTATTATCAAAATCGAATAGTTATTAAATAATAAAAAAATTTTGGAATATGAACAATAACTAGGTCAATATTCATTTATTATATCAAATTCAACAACTTCTATATTATCATATATATATATATATATATTAAAAAGCTTACACACTTTAACAAAAATATGAGCTTAACTCCAATTTAAGTAGGATTAAAAAAAATTCAAAGTAGATTGAGAGAATAGAAATTATGAACTTTTCTTCTACTATAGTGTATAATTCCAACTCACACACACACACACACACACACACACAAAAGTATATATTAAAGTACTAAACTTAGGTAAAATTAGATATTTATTTTCAAATCTCTCAATAAATATATAATACAAAAGGAAAATTATTTTAAAGTCCAATTGTATAATATTGAATTGTTAAAAACAAATTACTCATACTTAAGGCCAAATCTCAACATAAGTTATTAGAAGAGTGAAAATTAAAAAAAAAAAGTTACGAACTCATAATTTATATAAAAATTTTACATTAACAATATTATATGTAACATAATTTTTTATAATTTAACGACATAAATTACTATGTAGTTTACAAAAAAAAATTATTTTTCATATTATTTAATGAATACAACATTATGTTATAGTTAAATTTACTAACACCTATTTTTATTTTTTATAAATTAGGAGTTGGATAATTAAATAATTTACTTAGCAAGATTTAATAGATTGGTAAACCATAGTTAACATCATATATTATGATAATTTTCATGTTAAGAACAATCATCTTGATAAGTTTTTTTCCTTTGTTGGGAGGGGAAAGAAAAAGCTTTCTTATCCCTTGGACTCTCATGAGTAGGAAATGAAAAATCATTGCAAATGTAATTAGAAACAAATATGAACCAACAATCAAATCTCAATTGAAAATGAAAGAAAATAAAAAGGATATTAATTATGTTTTTGCATATAGTGTAATTAAAAGAGATTGGGGGAAAAAAAAAGGAATAGGTGTAAAAAATAAATAAATTGGATACATGCTCTTTTATATTATTCTTTCTCTCTAACTACATAACTATATAATATGTATTAGATTTTAGATCATACCCTCCTTTTTTTTTTTTATTTTGCACCTTTCGGTATTTTGTCTTTGCTTCTTTCGAGGGAATTTGAGAGATTTGACATTTAAATGAGAGAAAGATTTAGTTTTCGAACAAAGAAAAACCTTGACACAATCACTTAAAAAAGTGCTAATAGAGATAGAAAAACACCACGAAAAATGTGTGAATTTAACTAAGAGTTTACACCATGACAAAGAGAGGAAATCAATTAAGAACACAAAGAGGTGAGAGATATGATGTGATTGAAGGATAGTGACTGAGTGGAGTCATTTTTAATATTTATACAATTCTAGAAAATAAACATGTCATAATTTTTGTATATCATTTATCTTTTGAATTTTGTTGAGTGAAATATTTATTTCACTTTTATTTATTTAGTATATTTTTATTCCAATAATTCCTTATACATAGTTGTTTAAATCATAATTTTAAATTTCCAAACTTTTTTACTATTTTTAGTTAATTAAATATATTTTATATTTATATTAATTTATGACTTAAAATAAATAAATTATACCTTTTTTAATTTTTAAACATGCATCGAGGCCTTTTATTACTCATAGAATAATTAACCACATTACTATTTATCACATTTTACTATTTTGATATTGAAATTATTAATTTAAATTATAATATATATATACACACACAATTAATAATATTTAACTAATTTGCAACGGTTTTATATATACATATATATTTAAGTCATTATATCATATAAATTATTAAAAAATAATATTTAAATAATCTACGACGGATTAGTGACAAAAAATTTTGTGACAACAATTCCATCGCTAATTCTGTCACTAAATTAGTGACGGAATATTCCGTTACAAAATTCCATTGCAAAATTGGAATTGACTATCACGCTTAGTAGTGATGGAATTTTTTGTCGTTGAACTCCATCACTAACTTGATTTGCGACGGATTAGCGACAGAAATATTTGCGACGAAAATTTTCCGTCACAAATTCTGTCGCTAATTTCTGCGACGGAATTAGTGACGGATTTGTGATGAACTTGTGAAGGAACTAAATTCCGTCGCTAAATTCCATTGCAAATTTGCTATTTTTTTTGTAGTGATATTTTGGCTAAAATATGTGTAATTATATCCCATCTTTAATTTGGTACAAAAAGGTAAATGTAGCATCTCTTTTGATTTTTGAAGAGGAAATTGTAGATTTTCAAAATAAAAGAAAGGTGTGTGATTTACTCATTTACACATCTTTAAAGAAAAAAAAGAGTATAATTTACTTTATATATATATACTGAGCTATAGCATTATTAGTTTAGGGTTTACAATTCATCTTTTAATCATGCGTATGTTTTGAGAGCACTATTAGAGGTGTTCATTTGACTTGCTCAACCCAACAACCTATCAAAAATTAATACAACTTGCAAAATTGAAGTGGATTTATAGGCTTGTTCAAGTTTATCCCGCCACCGACAATTCGGATTGCGGGTTGAAAAAACTCAATTTGTACTAGCTTAGCCCAACTTGTCTTTTTTTTCTTTTTCATATTTAGTTTTAGCTTCCAAGATCAACATATATTTAACAATTTATTTTGCATCAAACAAATAGAATCCAACTTGCCTACCAAGATCTTAACTAATAATTTCACCGGCTGTGTTACTTCATTTCATAATCTCAAATTAAAGCTCGATTAATTCTTCCCTGAAGGATTAAGGAAAGTAATCTTTATTTTTTCCACAAAAGAAAACGGTAAATGATTTTAACTTCTATTTTTTTTTGTAATCTTTATTTTTTCCCAAAAACAAAAAGGTAAGTGATTTGAACTTCTTTTTTTTTTTTTCTTTTCCTAACAGGAGAGTCATCCTTCCCAGACAGCCACAGCCAAAGCTGCGACAAAATTATATTCTCAGAACAAGTTGCTCCTTCCAGCCTTTTACTGCACCACCTTGTTCAATCAAACTTATGCCCCCATTCCATCTTTTTGAAGCTAAAAAATTGCAGGCCTTCCTATTGTCCATGGTTTCTTTCACCCAACATGTATCTCTCAATTTTTTGCTTTTGAGATAATAGCAAAAACTAAATTTGAAGGTCGTGTAAAGATCTATACGAGATGATAAAAACAAGGATAAAAGAGATATTAAATAATAATAATGGTATTTAAGTAATTTTAGAATGTTGAAATTGAAATTTAGACAATTGGAAGTTTATTGCCATGAAACTGTTGATAATAATTTTTCAAAATTAATTACAAAGCGTAAAATGTGTGACTGATGTCTTTATTTAACAATGCAGAAAAATAGTATGTTACATACTGGGGCAAAAGTATTTTAATGGTTTCCGGATAGAGATGCACGTAACTATAGGTTCATTCCCCTTTGCACAGTATGTGTGTGTGTGTGTGTGTATATATATATATATATATATGCACGCGCGCACGCGCGTATGTGAAGGTCATGTGAAGATCTATACGAGAAGATAAAAACAAGGATAAAAGAGATATTAAATAATAAGAATGGTATTTACGTAATTTTAGAATGTTGAAGTTTTAAATTTAGACAATTGGAAGTTTATTGCCATGAAACTGTTGATAATAATTTTTCAAAATTAATTACAAAGCGTAAAATGTGTGACTGATGTCTTTATTTAACAATGCAGAAAAATAGTATGTTACATACTGGGGCAAAAGTATTTTAATGGTTTCCGGATAGAGATCACGTAACACCAGGTTCATCCCCCTTTGCGTAAAATATGCAATTGATAACTAATTTTGAACCACAGTATAAGTCTAGTTTAATTAGGCTTTATTTCCTTTCTTTTTGGGATAAGTTCTTACTTCTTAATAAATTAACCATTGTTTTATTAAAAAAATGATAGCAAAAGTATGAATAACAAATTTAGTCATTTAACCTTTTTCCGCGATTACTCCCGTTAACTTGGATAGATATCTTGTAACATGTCAATTAAAAATTAGTATTGGAATCAAGTCTACAATTTCCAAATTAAGTTGACGCGTCAAAACAAACTTATCTATAAATACGTCATTGATATATATATAGAGAGAGAGAGCAACTGTTGATAAATAAGAATGCAAATTACACTTGACATTCATATCACCGTATTATTCTTCTTGTTGTATGCATGATTGAAAACAATGCCAGATATTAATTAAATGTGTTAATGAGCAGAAAATCCTCAAAACAGCTGTTTCAATTCTGAATATTGAAGTCAATATAACGTTTTAGCATTTTATGTAGTTAGAATTTTTTTTAAAAAAATGTTTCATCAAGCGTGGTCGCCTAGCCAAAGATTGCAAGCACATAGCTAGATGTTATTCATTTTTATGAAGAATAGAAATTTCTTCATTGAGTGTTTTTGCCAACTGGTGGTGATTCCATTGCCTGCAGCCACTCCCAGGGCTTGAAGTTCAATTCGTATTATTAGTGAGAATCAATAGTACAAACATGGTTGTGATATATTGGATGAAGGATAATAGCCACTACAAGAAACAGACCCCGAAGCTAAAACATTCGTTGATTTTTTGTGTTGTTGTCGTTGTTATGTTTGAATATTTGTGAAAAGGCAACATTATCAGAAGCATTAAGGAAAACAATAACATTCTACACCTTGTTTTGGGTTTGGAAGCTTGTGTAGCACAAGTTGAGTAAATTGTGATCTAAGATTTGAGTTCGTTTCTTCCTTTGATAATGCGATGAGTAGACAAAAGGAAACCTCGCATTCTCTGAGAACAACAGATTAATTGTATGCGGAGCAAAAATTAGAAAATAAAAAATCACTATCACCCACATCCCATGCCCTTGGGGCTGTTTTGTTCACTAAATCTAAATTAAGGAAATGAGAAAGGGAATGCGATCATTATCACAATTATATTAATCGTATATGATTTGACATGTGGTAGAAAAGGAATAACCTTATATTTTTGTACGTTTGGTTAGATAACAGTAGTGAAGGAATAGGTGCAAGGCTGAGTAAATGACATAAATGCCCCTGGTTTGGCCAAAAAATTATTTTGTACTATTTTTTCTTTTGGTAGCTTTCATGAGAAAAGGGTTACATTCACTGTAGCTTCATCTGGGACCTCCTTCCTCACCGAATTCCTCCTTCCCGTGAGTTCAATGAAATTTCATCTCTCATCTCACGAAAGAACCATCCAGAATTTTCTGAACTTCATCAACCCCAAAACTTCACTGTAATTGCGATAATAACCCTCATCTCACCAAACAACTGTCGAGAATTTCCTCATCTATCATCGGCCCTAATACTTCATCAACCCCATAATTTTTAGTCACGATTAGAATAGTCCTGAACTCCTTGCCACAATAACGATTCACTATCAACATCAATATGAGGAAAAAATCAATTATGATTTGGGCAGTTTGGGTTTGACGGCAAAGAGGCGTCGCCTATAAAACCCAAAGTCTCGGTCCCCATCTCTCGCTGCCTGAATTTAAGGGCAGAACTGCCAACAGTGGAGGAAGAAGGGCGGCTTGGCTGTCACCAACACCTCAAGAAATGAACGAAGATGGACAGACAAAGAGTGATAAAAAGGCATCAAGTTCAACAGTGGGATGCCGCCTTTGGTTCATAAATGGGGCTTAGTTGATTCTTTGACCCGGCGGTGATCGGGCATGGACGGCTTGGGGCCACCTCGAAGGGTGGCGCGAAGAGAACAGCTTTGTCCCTTCGAGGGGATGAGAAGGTAAGGGAGGACTCGGAGGTTGTGGATTGGGCAAAATTGTTATTAGGCATTTGGGCTCTTAAGTTTTTGTAAATTCCCCACTAAAGTGAATGTCGAAAGCCATTGCTGAGTGAACAAGAATGCAAGCCCAGTCCCTGAACCAAACAGTGATTTGTAATGCCTTAAATTGTAGTCTCCGTTTGCATCGGTGAACCAAATGGAGCCTTGGTAGAGACAGCTTCTTCTCTGTCTGTGACAAGATGGTTATTTAACTTATTTTGGAATTTGGAACACACAAGGTGGTGTTTGGTTTGTAGAATTATTTTTGAACTTTTAAGATTGTTTAATAGAAATGATAAATTTTTATTTAAAAAAATTCTTAAAAATGCTTCGTTCCCAAGAGTGCAACATTTTCACAAATTTTTTCATTTTCATTTCCATGAGGAAACTGAGAATGTTAGATTTTCATGAGAAAAAAATATTTCCGAAGTGGTAAAAGATTATTTTGTCTTTTTTTGTCCTAAAATGCATCTAAAAATAATAAAATAAATAAATAATAGAATTTTTATGAGTGCGTGTATTAAAATACCAACATAAGTTAAAAAATAAACAAATTAATATAATAAATAAATAATGCCAAAATATAAAAGATAAATATAAATAGAATATATCATTTAATATATAAATTATTAATAAAACAGTAAGTAAATTATAAAATAATAAATATAAAGATATATAATTTTGAAATATAGTTAACAATAAAAAAATTAGAATTTTGAAATTTCTAATAAAGAGAATTGGATCCCATGCAATATTATAGGAATTGAGGAAGAGAGAGACAAATAGAAGAAAAAGGAGTGTACAAAACTTATTTACCCACCACTTTTTTTCTTTCTTCTTACTAGCAAATTGATCTCTCCATTAATGGTTAAGTAGAGAAGGTGAGGTCTCTAAGAAAGATTGAGAACCATCGCAAGTTTCACTGAGAAATTTTTACATACATTTAATATGTTATGTCATCTATATATTATTTAATAAAATAAAACTAAATTATATAATTGACACCACACAATATGCTATTTATGTTATAGTATTATATATAGTGGATCTTATATTTCATTACCAATTACAATATTATTATATAAATAGAGTATTGTATGAAATCCAATTATATAATTTAACTTTATAGCCTATAAATGGTGTAACATAAGAATCACTAAATCTGTGACAAAATAGTATGATGGGGACAAATTTTTAATTAGGAGTAGTTGATCAATAATTGTACTACACTACTATTTCTGATTATGTCATCATTAGGTATAGCATATTTATTTTACACTAAATTGACTTCAAAGTCATTTGGCATACATCGTGTTTCATATGCCTCATTAATAATTATCCAAAGTCATTAGGTCTTATCTTTTTAATCATGGTTATTTATTGGATTGGGTTAACCAGTCAACCCATAAAAAATAATTATCCAATTTGCAAAATCAAATTGGGTTCATAGGTCTTTAATTAGATCAATTTTCTTTCAACCCACCAATTACTCCATTTGGGTCGCAAGTTGAGGAAACTCAACTCATACCAATACAATTGGAGCTGCCTTTTTTTTTTTTTCCGCATTTAATTATAGCTACAAAGATATCAACAATTTATTTAGCATGAGACAAATGGAATCAAAATTGGCTCCAAGATCACAACTAATAATTTCACTGGCTATGTGCTGCTTCATTTTATAAGCTCAATTTAAACCTCAATTCATGACTAAAGGATTAAGGAAAGTAAATCTTTATTTAAAATAAATAAATAATTTGAACTTCTGATTTTTTTTAACGGGAAAGCTATCCTCCTCAGACAGCCACAACACTTCCTTCCCAACCCCATTGATCAAAGCAAGCAATTCATGATCAGTTCACCATCATAATTTCAATTTTTTAATTAAAATACTCTATATTAACCAATTTTAAATTTGGGTTAATGTAAGATACTGTAGTCAAAAATTTTAAAATTGGACTAAAGTATAGTATAATTTTTTGTTTTATGAGAAGTTTGTATATATTTTAAAAATAGAGAATAAATTTATATAAGTTCAACAAAATTTAAGAGCAGTTGGTGTAATTTATTAAAACAAAGGATAAAAAAGATGTTAAACAATAAGAACTATATTTTGGCAATTTTACAAAGTTCCAAATTTAAACAATTGGTGCTTTAATGCCATGAACTGTTGATTGCAAGTTTTTTAAATTAAATAGTAAATGTGTAACGGATGGCATTATTTACAATGCAGAAAAACAGGTATGTTACATATGGGGGCAAAAATATTTTAATGGTTTTCGGATAGAGATACACGTAACTGCAGGTTCATCCCCCTTCGCACAATATATAGATATATAGTTTGAAGCATGTGATAATTAATTTAAACCACCATATAAGTCTAGTTTAATTGGATTTCTTTCATTTTGGAATACGTTTTTACTTCTTAATAAAATAACTATTATTTTTTTGTGGACATAACGCCAAGTAGACAGACATGTGAGATTGCATTCAAACCCATGTGTATGAATTAAAAGTAGTTTTCTAAGATATAATAAAGATAATGAATGAGGAAGAGGATTAAATATTGGTATGCGCTTAATTATTTTTAAATGAAAAGTTTAAGTAATTTGGAAGGGTTTTCAAATTTAATCTGCTCTTTGTTTATGTAAAATAAAGTACTTTCTAAAAAATATGAGAAAATTCTATTAAAAAAAAGAGGTAATTATTTTTTAAAAAAATTTATTACTCAAATGTTGCCTATTAAATATTTTAATCAAAAACCATAATAGGTAAATATGTTTTATAATTTAATATTATATTATTAATTTATTTTAAAAAATTTTATGTATCACATTTAATAAAAAAAATGAATACTTCAAAAACTGTGCTTAATTTATTTTTTAAGATGATGAAATATAAATTTTATTTTATTTTATTTTTCATATTTACATGCAAAAGCAACCTTAGACAAAAATGAAAAATAATACTGATAAAAGAAATAGAAAGCAAAAGCAGCATCGAAACAGAAGCACTACTAGGTGACTCATGATGTCTTGGCTTATAAACGGCTAAGCATATTGTGCCACGCAGGTGTCACCGTCAGTCACCACCTTCCAAGCTTTATCTTAAAACTTTCACTGATTTATCGACATTTTGGTAATTGAAAACATGAATCACACAAAATCCATGTGTATGAATTAAAAGTAATGTGTGATAAGGTTTGGCAATCAGGAACTCGACCCCGATCGCTCACTGGACGGCCAAACATCGTCCTTTGGAAGGATCAATTTGGCTATCCAACGGTCAGAAATCCCGAGTGCTGAGGTTCTGAGCTTTCTAAAGTTGAACCTTTTGTGGTAACTGTAAAGATAAGAAAATCCGTAACAATAGTAATGTTAAATGAATTATAAAAATATTTAATAATTAGAATAAAAATTAGTTTAAAAGCATACTATTAATAGTAATGTTTGAAGAGAATAAAATCATTAATTGAAGGGATATATTACAAAATTTGACATGCCCTGAGTATCAAGGAGTGTCATTATGATTGTCTATGCCGCTACTAATTATCTAAAGCTTTTCCCAAAAACATTTAGTGGCGGGTCTAACCGCCGCCACTGTTAAGGGTTAAATATATTTTATAAAATAGAATTTTAAAAGACTTATTATAAGATTAAAACTAAACACACCTATTGATAAAAATTTAAAATTTTTTTATCATAATAAAATCTTAAATTCAAACATAATTAATTGCACTTGGAAAAATATTAAAAAGTAAAGTTAAAGTAATTGCATTACCAACAAATTTTTTTCAGGCAAATAAACGTTACATTATTATTGTGAGTAAAAGACAATGAGAAGAGTTATTAGTTATTACACATATCCACGACACATTTGTTTTTTTTTTTTTGATAAATAAGTAAAATTATTACATCACACAAATTGTTTGAGTTGTGGCAGAACTAGGATGATCTCAAACGATACAAATCTATCCAGTACAGTTCTAAGGTCTTGCTGTACAACCTGCAAAGTGAAGGGTAATGCCATGGGATTTTGCAAATGCTGGTATTGCTTTTCCCAAAATACTTCAACAGTGATAGGGTATAAATAAGGATTCGAAATCTTTTGCTGATCAAGCAAAAATCTCAAGTCATTTCATGTTACTAAGAAAAACACTATGAGTTTGCCCTTATGAAAGTTACTGTGCTAGACTAATGTTCTAAATTTGGAATGACTGAACCAAATTGCAATGTAAGTTGTAACACCCCAAAATTAATTAATATTAATTATGATGATTAGAAAATTAATCTAGGTAACTAGTAAAACTAAGTGAGTGGAAAAGGAGGGTGGAACTTATGGAGAAATAAATTATTGATGTGCACTTAAAATTCAATTAGGATGGAAATTTAATTGGGCTCATAATTAATTTGGACATTTACAATTAGGCCTCAAGATTAGTTTAATTATGCCTTGGGCAAAATGTAGAAGCCCAATCTTAGCCTTAGGGAGACCCACTTCATTTTCTTAGAAGCCCAATATTTATCTTGTGTAGGCCCAACTCACATTTAACCTATTTAACACCTAAACCTTGGCCCAACTCAACTAAAAGTCTGAACCTACTTGTAATTGGGCCTTTGAGTCAGCCCATAACCCAACTTAAATCCATCTAAACCCTAAATACACTCAACCTCCTCCCTATTTTGTAGAAAAAAACACAAGAGACAAAGCAAAATTCGGAGGTCTTAGAGAGAGGCTAGAGTTCTTGGCACAAATCTATCATTTCTCACTTTTAAACTCAAAATCAGCCAAGGTAATTACTATATAATTTGATCCTCTCATCTTTCTCTTCAATTTAACCTAATTAGTTTTTCATTTGGAGCATTTCACCCACACCTAAAATCTGAAACTTGTTGTTTGATTTTTTCATGGTGAAAATTTGAAGGCTAGAGCTAGAGGTGTTGTTAGATAAGTATAAATTCTTTATTTTGACGCTTTTTCTACTAGTTAGAGACCCTATAGTTGATTTATAGTATGGATATTAATTTTGTGCAAATTTGTTTAGAGTTTGAAGTGATATTCTGAAGTTTCTGGTATAGGAACAATCAAATCTAAATTTGGTTCTTGTAATAGTTACGTATGTTTTTTCTAAGTAGTCATTTGTGGTTTAACTCTTTGAATAATGGGTTTGTTGATATAAATGATGATTTAGGATAGTAATGGTTTGGTTTTGTATCCTTAGGCTAAAGTAGCATTCTGTTAGCTCTTAAAGAATTGTCTACAAGTGAGGTAACTGGAATTATTGTTGATTTCATACATATGTCTACTTTAATTTTTTATTTGCATAAAATATATGATTTTGAATTGTTAAATGAATGGTTGGCTATCTGATATATTGTGGTTGGACCTTGTGAGTCCATAGTAGAGCTGTGGTGTGGCTGCCACTTATGCATCGTACTTCGATCGGGTACTGGGTTGTGATTAGATCCTTGTATGCATTGAGCCTAGGTTGTGCTCATTAGGGAGTTAGTGCTGTGGACGGACTTCTCCCAATGTTAATGGCCTTTAACATGTGAAAATATGATTGCTAGTATGGAGTAATAACCATAGATAGCCTAATTATTCCATTTACTGATATGACTGATATTTCTTATGCTTAATAACTAAATACATATATGTTAATTAAATTAGAATATATGAACAGAATTTCCCTTTGGTTACTGAGATTTGCATCTCACCCCATTTCATGAGCTAACTATTTTAGGTCAAGGATCTTTTGGTAAGGAGAAAGGTAAGCAAGTGGATGAGCATCCATGAGCTGAAACCATGTGTGGGGAAGCTGCACTTGGATTGGCCTAACTTAGAATATATGCTAATTTTTATTATTCTTTTGTATAGCATTATCATGTAATCGTATTGCCAAGTATAGGAGTTTTGTATTTTAGTGAACTATGATGTATCTAATAGGGAGATGGGCTTTATGAAACTTGGAATTTGATGCATGCACTTATTTACATTTGATATGAAATCTTGCTAACTTTGAGATATAATTCATCATTTGAGAATGTAATCATGTGAGACCTTAATTGTTGGCTTAGACTAGTAATACAAGGAACCTATATTAGAGTTTATAATTGGATGATAATTGTTAGTAGTCATGAATCTTTCTTGCTGTTATTGATATATGAATTACTGATGCATGATAGTTTGATGAGTAGGAGTAACCCCTAATTCTTGAAGTAGTAATGATAGATAGGTTAAATCAGGTAGATTAATGCCATTAGAGCCCCATAAATTAATGTAGAGTGGCCTTGGAGTACTACTAGAGGGAGTGTTGGAGTATTTAGAACAAAATTTGGGAACTATAGGTGCAGTAGAGGGAATGAGCCGTGGCCAAATAACACAAGTTGCAGCCAATGGGTCAGTTAGAAGTGAATTTGCCACAGCATGAGGAAATTTCGCCATGGTGCGAGGTGAAGTTTTACCTAAGGAGGATAATAGAACTGAATTCATTGCGGCTCAGGAGGTATTTTGCCTCGGTGAAATTGGAAGCCTTTTTAGGGTGAGTACCAGGAGGTATCTCATCGCAACACTACATAAGTTAGCCGCAGTGAGACTCGAGTCACTTACCACGGTGAGGGTCCAACTCACCATAAAGAGAATCGTAAAAACATGAAAAAAAAAAGTTGTCCTTAAACTCTTATTTTGACTTAGAAATTTTGAGATTCATTATGACAATGTTGTGTAATAACTTAGAAATATTTATAAGAGGCTTTGTGAGTGAAATCAGTAGTAAGATGAATACAAGTTCTTAATTATTATTTATGATCACTTGTAAATTCGATTAGTTGTGGTTGTTTAACTGATGACCCTAATTATATCAATGTTTAAATTTTCTCACTGTTTCCTAATCTAATTAATTGTAATATGACTTTAAGTCTTGATTTATGATTATTAACCACATAATTAAGTCTAATCACGGTAATTAAAAATTAGGGTCGTCACATAAGTATGACCTCGCTTCTCCTTCTTGGACCACTATGACTTGGTAATAAAAGATACCAATGATTAGCCAACCATTTGCCAGTCCAAAAAGATTGTGGTCGGTGATTGACAGATATAATCTGATTTAAATCTAGCCCTTCAATAATCAAATTGTTGCTACTAAATTTTTGAGCCATGAGAGTTGCTTGAATTGGAGAGCATGGAGAATTTTGAAAGAGTCTTTTATTACAACAAATCCAAATGGTATAGAGAATCAAACAACTTGTAGTAAAAATAAACTACTATTCCTGGCATATCCACTGCTGTAAGCAAGTAAAAACATCTGGCGATTCAAGCTGATCGATAATTAGGCCTAATTGAGAACCAAACCAAACCACTCGTGCAAAAGGACATAGTAAAAACACATGATCGTATAATTCTTCCTCATGATCACAAAATTGACAGCCATTGTTAATAGCCAGATGATGATTATGAAGTGTTGTTGCTAAGGGTAAAGCTTAATGTAGCAACTGCCACATGAATACAAGAATACGAAATGGAAGACGAAGCTTCAAAAGTTTACCCCATGTGATACCAATGGATGATTGAGTTACCTCTAGTTGCCCATATAATATAGTATATCCCTTTGCCACTACATATGCTCTGGTATGTGAGCCTGACCAAACTAGCTGATCACATATGTTAACTCTAATGCATTATAGACATATGTTAACTTTCTAGAGCAAATATACAATACAATGTAATGCATAGGAGTACAGGCTTAATGGACAAAGAGGTAACGAATACCTCATTCTGGAAAAAAAAATGCAGTTGAGTCAGGAAATTGTCAATTTAATAACGTGACATTGACTAGAAAGAGAACATATAAATTAATAAAATGACATCTCAAAACCACAAACTAAGAAACTTAAGAATAAATTTCAAGTTGATTGTTGTTGTGCTACGAAAGCATATACGAAGGTGTATGTATCTTGTAAGTAATATAATAATAAATAGAGTATCATTTCTATGAGAATTTGTCATTAAAATAATTGATAAGTACTAAAATTGTATTTCTTAATCTAAATCAAGCCAACAATAAAATGTAATAGGAAATTAAACTTAACTAAAGATATAAAAATGACAAAATAAAGGAGAGACACCATTCTAGTTTAAATTGAAAAGTAAAAGGCTTGGAATTATAATTTCCCCTAACATTTTATATGAATAAATTACATTTCTTCACCTTTTTCCTTAATGTCATTACTAGCTTAGGACTCTAATTTACTTACAAGTATATTTCAAATTACCTATAAGCAATCTCCTTACCAATCCATAATTTCTAATGCAATTGATTTAGAGGCTTAATCAAGAATATGTTTTAATATGGCTATGTGAGGCTAATAGGTATATTCATATCTTAAAAGTGAATCAATCCACTTAACATTACAAATTTCATAAACTCACATTATCCAATCTATGGTTTAGTCCTAAAATCTCTTTCCGAAACTCATTTAGGTTATCCAAATTATCTAATAATTTTCACACACTTAGAAGCATGAAATACAAGGATTGAGTAAATAAATTACACTATTAATTACAAATAAATAGAATAATTACAATATATTACATTTAGAGCTCTACACAATCCCAAATCAACAAATTTAACTACTTGTTACTAGACAATTTAGCATTAAAAATAGAGCATAAACCAAATAGGTTTAGAAATTTTAAAGAAAAGCAAGGGAAGAAGAGAAAAATAGAACTAATAAGTGAATCTCTTCTAAAACCAAGCTTTTCCTATAATTTGAAGCACTTCGTAAGCTCTTTTTTGCTCCTTAGATCTTTAGAATGGTGGCCTTTAAGAGAAAATCATGAAACCCTTCTTAAAACCTTCAAAAATTGTAACAAAAAATGTTGTGTTTTGCATTATTTGTGACAAGCACTATGATGCTACTGATTTTCTTTTTCTATAGAAGTCAAGAGCGTCACGACATGGAATTTTTATGCTGCGATGAGTTTTATTCTATAATTGGGCACTACAATGCTTAAATGTGTTACCATGTCACTACAATTTTTATAATAACACCTTTTGGAGCTATCTTTTTCTCTCTTCTTTTTTCCCCTTTCTTCTTCTTCTTCTTCTTCCTCCTTTTTAGCTCTTTTTTAGCAAATCTTCTCAACTTTTGTTGCTTTGCATTTCAAATCTTTTAAACTTGTTTCTTTGTATTTTTAACCCTACAAAAACATAAATTTATCTAATTAATATTTATAATCTAATTTAATAACATAAAAATGTAATAAAAACCTAAAACACAGTTTATATTGAATTAAAATAAAAATTAACTTAAAACTAAAGAAATAAAATCAAAACTTACTAAATATTAACCTAACCAAAATTTATTAATTTTGTATACCAAAAACATAAAATAAAGTGAATATTCATATGATAAGTCCTTTAAAATAATAAAAAAAATATGACAATTTAAAGACTTAACTATTGTGCAAAGTAAGCCATGGCCATCTAAGTTACAAATGGATATTATGCATTTTTTTTAGAAGTAATAAGAGCCCTTTGAGCCATTAATTGTATCTAGAATGAGGAAAAGTTAAAACCTTAAAGGTATAGTTAGGAGGGAGAAAATGGAAAGATAGGGAAGGCAGGAGAACAAATATGATAACCTTTTGTTTATTTGAGAATTGAAAGTTTAATTTTGGAGGGGAAAGAAAACGAGGAATTTGACTTAACCTTTTGTAATCTCGACACTACAACAATCTTTGTAAATAGCCACTGATGCTTTCAATTACTTTACATAAGATTTTTTTTTTTAAAAAAATAATTTCTAACTAGAAGGAAGGAATCACTATGAGTTAGATCAAATGATAGAATGGATTTGTTGCACACTGCCATTCACTTTATCCTCAAGTAAATGAGCTATGGTGTAAAGAAAGAAAAAATTATAAAGTTTACCTATTTAATCACCTAAACAATAGCGCCACACATAAACCTAATTGGCCAAGCCAACCTGATGTGGATTAATCATATCAAGTTGGGCCAAAAAAATATCTTTTTTGGAACAAGCTAAGCAAGGTCAATTAACTAGGACAAAAAAGAAAAAAAAATGGTTGTAGCCTCTATTGCACCATCTTGTTCAATTAACTTATGTCTCCATCCCATCTTTTTGTAGCTAGAAAATTGCATGGCCTTCTAATCATCTATGGTTTCTTTCACCAACATGTATTTATCAATTCTTTGTTTTTAATTGTAATACCAAAACTAAATTTGAAGGCTTTAAAATTCAAAATATGAAAACATAGGTAAAAGAGATATTAAATAAAAAGGAGGGTATTTTAATAATTTTACAATGTTAAAGTTTATAAATTTTGAGAATTAGAATTTTATTCCAACTAAACAAATACATGAGGGAGTTAATTATATATTTTTTAAATTAAGAAAGTATTATAAAAAAAAAATTAAAGTTAGCATTATATATAGATATATAACTGCAAATTCATCTTCCCTTTGCATGCACAAAAAATAATAATGAGTTCAAACTATAGTATAAGTCTTGTTCGATTGGGTTTTGTTTTCTTTTTCTTGTGGATGTGTTCTTCCTTCCTTATAAAGTGACTATTATTTTTTGGTTAGTGTAAATAACTTCAAGGAAATAGGCATGTGAGATTCCATTCAAAGGCACAACATTTTAGTAATTGTCAAATGAATCACCAAAAACCTACGTGTATGAATTGGAAGTAATTTGTGATAAATAATGAGATAAAAATATTTGTAAGAACAATTCTGTAGAATGAAGCACCAAGATGTTTAATAGTTGGACCAAAATTAGTTGAAAATCATAACTACTTATTATAATTTCAAAAAAGTTGGCTTTGTATTTTAAAGATGGACCAAACTTAGATGTAGTTTCTTATATCTTTATTATCAAAATTTTCAATCAAAATATAACATATGTATAATTTTTCATTAAAAAGTAATAAATGTATAATTTAATTGAAAAATCATGAGTCTAGTTTCATTGTTGCTATTTCTAGGCTTCTCTGAGATGTTGGGATCTCAGCCTTCCAATCAAGAAGGCCAAGATTTTGGTTTTTTTTTTTTTTAAATAAAACTATTAGAGGAGCAACACCAAGTAGTATAGGAGGAAGGACCAAATAATCCATTTTGGGAAAATCATACAATTATCTACAAAAATCATACACCTGTCATGTTTAATTAGAGAATTATACATTTGTCATAGTTTAATTGAGGAACCTGATAATAAGAATATAAGTAACTATTATAAGTCTTTTCCTTTAGAGAAACGGATTCAAAACATTTAAAAAGAAAAACAATCAATAAAATGCTACAAGAATATGGTGTAGGGTATAATAGACCCTACTATATCAACAAGATTAACAAACATAGATAAGAAAAAGGACCTAAAGTATAAATAGGTTGCCTAATGTCCACTTACCCATCTATATTAAGCCATTTCTTTATTCTAAAGAGAATACAGTTACATTACATTAAGTCATTGCTCTCATCATTTGTAGCTTGAAACGTCAAAGTAGAATTACTTTCAATAATTATTCTTCTATACCCACATTTCCATGAAATCTCTAATCATTAAATATAAAAAAGGATTAACAAACATAGATAAGGAGGAGGGAACCGAAGTACAGATAGGTGTGCCTAATGTCCACTTACTAATCTATGTTAAGCCATTTCTTTATTCTAAAGAGAATACAGTTACATTCTCTTAAGTTATTGCTTTCATCATTTGCAACTTGAAACGTCAAAGTAAAATCACTTTCAGCAATTATTCTTTTAAACCCACATTTCCATGCAATTTCCAATCATTAAGCATACCCTAAAGCTTAGCAATAATAACATCACTGATGCCTAAATTATAACAAACCCAATGATCCAATTCCCATCCTCCCTTCTAAACAAAACATTATAGCTATTTACCTATGGACCACCTTTAGCAGCAATATTTATGTTAAGCTTCACCCACCCAACTCTTAGAAGGGACCATTTTATGAGAACAGGAAGTCAAGTGACTACTCTATTGTCATCCTCTTCCATTGAGTTTTGTAGCTCTCTAACAAAATGCATAATCTCAACAATTAGCTCATTGGGTCTATTCATTAAAGGTAAGGGAATTTCTCCACTCCACTTGCACTATAAGAAACTACAAATATCATTAGCCACTAAGACTTACTTGCATTATTGATGTTAGAGGAGAAACTAAAGGTGATCTAGACTTTTAGCCTCCACCTATAAAAAAGGTTGCCTTGCTCAGGTTAATAAGTCTTTTCCAAATATTAATAACATAATACAATCCCAAAGTACATGCAACGTGGTCTCTTCATACTTGCTATAGTTCACACATAGGCCCATACCTCCCACCCATTTCTTTATGATTTTTTAAGTGAGAAGTTTGTCATGAGTGGCTTACCAAAGGAACACTGTCCTCTAGACACATTTAACTGTCAAAGAGTATCCATACTTTATACTCATCCTTATTTTTGAAATTGCCCATGGCATTATAAGCATTGGAAACAAGAACTAACCTTGACTATTAGGACCCTAACTTGGAAGTCATTGTCATCTTCTTCATGGGGGGAAAAGGGTAGCATTTAACTTAAGGAGAACATCTCTTAGAAGAGCATATCTAAGAATTGACAAATTCAATTCACCATATCATAAGCACATAGCATAGTGCGTTTTATGCTCAATCTCATTTTTATTTATTTATTTTTCATTGTGAGTAAGTGTGTTTTATACTCCATCTCAACTCACCACGAGTTCTTGCAAATGAGTTTATTTTATGCTCCCTATTATTTGTGACATGTGATTAGGTATAAATTAATATATTTTTTTCATAAATTAAACCTAATTCAAGGGGAAAAAATATGAAAATTTATCACAAAACTTCGTTAAACTCCTGCTACTAAATTAAACAAAAAGTATTGTTTCAATATATTATTAAGAAAGAAAAATGCTTAACTTTATTTTACAATATATTACATCTCTTTAATTCTAGTAGTGTCAATAATAGTAAACTACTTTTGACAACCTAGATATTAATCAAGCATTATTTGTAGAAAATTTAACATAATCAATTTCAGTATAAAAATAATAGTTTACTCAATTTAGAGACAATATAATCCATTCAAATTGATCCTCCTCCAAACTTAAAATTTGCATTATTCTCAATGTAAACAAGTAATACAAATAATTATTAAGGGGTCAAAATACTCCCCTAGTATCACTACAATTCAACAAGAGCTTAAAGATAGAGAGCCTAATTGATCGACAAAAGATTCAAAATAAATTAGTAAAATGAAAAAATTAGTGAAATAATTAATAATATATAAAAGAGAATATTAGTTAATTCTTAAAAAAAATTTATATTAATGCAAAAGATAGTAAGAAACACAGGCTAAACTATACGAGACATAAAATTAAAGGAAGGAGAAATTAGTGTTATAGGGGATTGGGAGCTAATTTCGAATTGTGGGAGATGGGTTTGAGATTTTTTTTAATGGTAGCAAACACAAGCATGTCCATTAACATGGCAAGCCTATGTTAGTCTCAAGTTTAGAGATGTTGAAGCATATAGGCATGTAGCTTAATGTGGCTTGCCTATGTACTCCCTTGTTATGAAAAATAACCAAAAACCATAAACACATCAGCAAACTCAAGACTTGCAAAGTTAGAATCCTAAATACTCCTCAATAAGCCATTTAAACTTCATATCTATGTACTCAATAACCTAACACAATGATCCATTAACAAACTCAAGCATGTGCACAACTTTCTCATTAAATTTTTTCATTAAATTATCATCAAATTTTTAATTTTTCTCTAAACTTAGCATGTAACTTGTCCTTTAAGTACTTCAATAAGATATGGAAATTTAAATGTAGCACACATGCACAATAAAGTGGGATAAGAAACTTCTTGAAATGAGGATATTGCTTAGAAACATTGCAACTTCCACCATCAACCAACCAAATAAACATGGTTCTTGGCAAAACAAAAGGCAAAAATCAAGAACAAAACAACACATAAACTAAAACATATAAAATAAACTAAACTAAAGGATAAGAGAAAAGAAGTAGTTTTAATTTAGAGTCTTTAGTTTCACTTTCAAAGTTCCTCAAGGTTAGGGTATGCCTAAGTTACAGGCAACCACTATCTCTACTACTTTCAAATTAAATGAGGTTTTAACTTTTGTCTAGTAACTTTAAACATGCTTGGAGTTTTATTCCTCTTTATATTAGTACAATAAAAAGCTATTTTCTTAGTCTTGTAAACTTACATTGACTAAGGATTGTCACTTTAACTAGGGAGTGGATATTCCTATTTCTTTATTTTTGTTCTTGAAGGTTGCAACACATGATGGACACACTTTAATAAATTCCTTCAAAGACTCTTTGTAGTATGTCTCCTTTGGTAATTCCTTACTAATATCCAATTTATACACTCTTTTTTGGAAGATGAGATCATCATGTCTTTGAATACCTTAAATTCAGTTGCTACCTCTCAACCTTCAAGGTTAAAGTTCCATTTCTCACATTAATATTAGTACCAGCAATCATTAAGATTGGCCAACCAAAATCAATGGCATTGACGTATCTTCCTCCATATGCAAAACTATAAAATCCACTAAGAGGTAAAATGTCTTAACCTTCACTAAGACATTTTTTAACATTCTAATTGGTCACTTGATTGATCTATCTGTTAACTGTAATATCATATTTGTAGGCTTTAATCACCTAAGCCAAGCTTACTACAAATAGATAAAGGCATTAAACTTATGCTAGCACTTAAATCACATAGTGCACAAGTAAAAGATACATCATCAATGACATAAGGGATAGAAAACTCCCTAGATCAACCAATTTTGGTGGCAACTTTTTTTGGACAATAGCACTACACTCTTTATTGAGTGCAATGGTAGCATAATCCTCCAACTTCCTCTTGGTTGACAAAATTTCCTTTAGAAATTTCACATATGTTGTCATTTGTGCTAATTGTTTTGCAAAAGGTATATTTATATGAAGTTGCTTTAAAATATTAAAACCTTGCTAAATTGTTTATCTAGTTTATCCTACTTCAACATTTGCCGAAATGGAATAAGAGGTACATATGCCTTGATTAGTGCTAGTGTTGGTGGGTTGTTAGTTTCACTTCATCTTCAATCTAAATAGGAGTGTTATCTAATATCTCTGTAACTACATCATCTTGCTTAGAGGAATGCTCAATTGGTGTAGGTGTCGTACTCAGTTATTTCCTATTTTTTAATGTAACTATCTTTCATTGCTCCTTAAGGTTAACCTCAGTTTTGCTAGGCAAGTGGCCCTAAGCTATAGTATTGGATAATCCAATCAATTAACTCAATTGCATTTATAGATTTTTATTATGAATAGCCAATTTATCTAACTTGGATTCTAATGTTTCACACTTGTTAAAAGATATAATTCAAAACTTCTTAAATGCAATCTCATAAGACTATATGCTTTCATTATAGATCTAAACCCCTTTTATCTTAGGTTGGAAAAATGGCCTAGAAGGTCTAACTTAGTTTCTTGAGTTCCCTTGATGATTTTGATTCTAACTTTCCCAAGCTAGGTTAAGATGATTATGCCATCCAAGATTGTCGGTAGTTGATAAGGGTTAATCTATGGTTTGGAATTGTTTGAGAAATACTACACTTGATCAGATACACAAGATCTTAAAGAGTTATTTTGGCAATTACTATATGAAAGTTCAGCACTGTAGAGTTCACAACCTGAGTATGATAGAGAATTTGAGAGTACATTGATGTTCATTTGATCAAACATTTTCATAAGCATATAAAACTTAAAATAAATTATTTAATGCATGAATGGTCTTCATTTCCATAACATTGGCCACTCTTTTATGTCTTTTACTTTGCTAGTTATAATAGTTTGTACCCATTTTTTAATTAATATCAACTACTTTCTCAACACCAATGACTAGTAAGGATTTGCTAGTGGCTACATCCAAATTAACTCTAAATGATTGTTCAAGCCCATTATAGAAAATCCACATAAGCATTTGGTCTTGAATACCATGATGTGAGCAATGCCTTTGAAAATCCTTGAATCTCTCCTTAGCATCATATAGAGATTCCCTATCATGCTAAACAAAACTTTGAATGTCACTCCTCAATTTTGTTGCTTTGCCTAGTGGGAAATACTTTGTTAAAAATGCTTGTAAAAGTTCATCTTATGTTAAGAAGGATTAAGTAGGCATAGAATTCAAGGCATAATGCAATTTTATGTTGAAGAGAGAATGGAAACAATTTAAGTTGAATTGCATAAGTTGAAACCCTATTCATTTTTATGGTATCACAAATTCTCAAAAATCTAGTTAAATGTGCATTAGGATCTTTTAAAACTCTGCCTCCAAACTCATTCTATGCAATCATTTGGATCATTATCAATTTAATCTCCAAGTTGTTAGCTACAATTATTGGGCTAACCATGATGTTGTTCAATCTATGTGCATTTGGTACAATCTATGTGTATCTAGTATAGCATAGTCTCGTACTAGATGGCAGCAGCTATTAAGAGTAGCTTTCAAAGGTTAAGGTACATCTTCTAGTAAGTCCTCTTATTGATTTACTAGTTAAGGCTCTTGTGGGACCTCTACTTGCTTCCATTTAGCATGAAAGATACATTCTAGTTTAGGTTTAAGCTCTAAAAAAGCAATACTAAACGAGTGACTCATGATGTTAGAGTACTTTAAGAGAGGAAACTACAAATTAACCAAAGCAAAAAATTGAGAAAACAAAGGAATTAATAAAAAATAAAATATCTAGACTAATAGGAAAAATCTTTCAATTAATATTGAATTTCCTTCCCCAACAACATCGTTAAAACTTGTTGTATTATATAATTCTGCAAGCATAGTATAGTATAGCATTAAACTAATTAAACTAATTTGTTTAATATACTACTAATTAAAATAATCAAATTTGTAGTAGTCATAAGCAAAAAAGAGTAATATATTAAACTAATTAAAATAGTCATAAGAGAATTCTAAGTTCAACTCAGTCTGTAAACATATGTAATTTAAATTTCAAATAAAGAATTAGCTAAACATCATTCAATCACCAATGAAACAACAATAAAACAAAACAAATGCATTATCTAAATACTAAAGAGAAAGGTAAGAATGAAACTGGTGGCAAATTCAAATAATTCTTTGGTGCAAACTTTAAATTTGTAGTAGATTTCTAAATCTCTTCTCCTCCTGTGTATTTCTTTGTCTCTTGGTTTCCTCCTTGGCCTCCTTATTCAAAAACTAAAAAAAGTGTCATAAAAATCCTTGATTATAGTCAAACATAGGCAACCTGTGTCAAAATCACCCATTTATATAGCCTACCTGTGTAGATTTATATGATCATGTAAATTTACATGGATTTCTTGTATGTTTGCTCAAAACTCCCTTATTTTACATGCCCATACTCACCAACACAACTAGCCTTTGTTCCTTGCTAAATATGATTGATTTTTTGTTAATTCTCTCATGCTTTTCACTTTCGCTTGTACTTGATTAAATTATATAAAAAACACATAAATACCACATAATCTAGATTTAATTACTCAATTTTATTTGAGGGAAAGCATGCAAATTTAACACTTATCACATAGGATTCATGTCATAATTTTTATTCATGATACAAAAGGCCTTCTCTTCTAAGTTGGTAGTCAGTCCAAAATCAAGTCTCACAACCATTTCTCTCACCTCCCACTTCATGTGTTTGGTGATCAATGGCCAACACTTTAAAATATACTTCTAAGGATTTGAATCAATATTTTTAACATTACGTTCCCACAAAGAACTTTCACCCACAGCTTGTTTGGTTATATAGCCACATCCTAGCCAAGCTTTATCATAAGAGTTTCATTCATTAGAACCAAGGACTTTATCCTGCAACGACCATAATTCTTGGGCATACATTGTGTTTTCTATGACAAGACATGCCATTTTCAATCATTAACACTATCAACCCAAATAGAATCCTTTCAAGTATGTTCAATCTCATAAATGACATTTTTAAGAAATCGCTCATATTGTTTTTGAAAGGTAAAGATATTACTAGTCATTGATTATACTAATGTCATCCTCCAAGCCAAAGATAAACAATTAGCTTTTTAGCCATGAAGCCTATTTTTTTAACTTTCTACACAACTTTTTTGAAATTTTGCCTTGAAGAAACACCCTAGGTAATCATTGCTCCCAAATATATGTCTTCTCAATTCCTTAACCTTATAAAATCCACTAAGCTGGCAAATTTCAATGTTGATATTCTAATGTACACATAAAATCAAAACATACCCTTTTTACATGTATTGTAAGTATTAAGTAATATTTACCAGTTTACAATCCCATACTACTTTTTCTTTTTTTAATTGTGGAAATAGCATAATATTACTAGGAAACTAATTTTAAACTTCAAAATTGGGGAAAAAATTTATATGTAGTTTCTCATATCTTTATTATTAAGTTTTTTTTATTAAAATATGACAAATATATACTTCTCCAATAATACCATGACAAGTGTATAATTTTTACAAACAACTATATGATTTCTTAATTAAACTATACACATTTATTATAATATTATTAGAGAACTATATACTTATCATATTTTAATTAAGAAGTCTGATAATAAAGATGTAAAGAATTGTACGTAAGTTTAATCTATAAAAAGTAGGGTCTAGCTATCATTGAGAAACCATAATTAGCAATGGTATTAGTTCTATTAGCTTAAAAATTTCTCAATATATAATATAATCGGTAAAATTAAATAATGTAGTTATTTAATTTAAAAATATATGATAATTTTGAATTATATAATTTTTTTAAAAAAACTTTTAATAATTCATAATTAATTCATAATAAATTATAAAGATATTTAAGAAAGAGCAATAGTGATTGATGCATGAGAGGATAAAAAGGCGTCAATTGAGATTATGTTTTTTCTCAAATAATCTTAAGGTTAAACACTCCCAATTTGAAGCATTTTAAAAAATAAATTCTCTTAAGTAATAACACCATAGATTGAATCCGAATAAATAATTAAGAATATTCTCCTTAAATAACTACGTGAAGTTTATAACTCTATCAAGATATATTACATATTTGAATGTGTAATCAGCATATAAAATAATATGTAATTTTCAAAATCAGTATACATAACACACCTATATCAAATATCAAACATTGTTAGCGCAAATCGGAATATAATGTAAATTATATTCGATATTGGAAATATCCTACCCCTACTGCATATTCACGTGTTTCAGGAGAAAAAATGAAAATAAAAAAAATATTGTTGCGAGGTAGGACCAAGTCCAACTATGAAATGACATCCCACTATAAATATAAGCAATACCACCGATGTGTGGATGAAAGTATAGTGTGCCGTTGCAGTTGCATACTTGACTACTTGCGAATCATCACTATATTGATAAAGCCCCTATCCAAATGGCCCTGACATTGAAATCTAATGGCTCAAAACAAAATGACCTTGAAAGAGAAGAAGAAGAAAGCTTCAGCTATGCGATGCAGCTGGTCATGTCCAGTGTTCTGTCAATGGCGTTGCAAACGACAGTCGAGCTCGGTGTTTTCGACATCATAGCCAAAGCCGGTCAAGGCGCCAAGCTCTCTGCCAACGACGTCGCGCATCAGCTTCCAACCAAGAACCCAGAAGCACCCAAAATGCTGGATCGCATCCTTGGGCTTCTCGCTGCTCACTCTCTGCTTCATTGCTCTTCTGCTGCTGATGCTGACGACGAAGATATGGGGTCCACTAAGTACCACAAACTCTATAGCCTCGCCCCTGCCTCCAAGTTCTTCGCTCATGACGCTGATGCAATGTCATTAGGACCCCTCATGACCTTGATTCAGCACAAGGTCTTCTTGGAAAGCTGGTGAGTGTGTGGTTATAGAGATTGATTTAAAAAAATAAAACGAAAAATTAATTATTTTATCCTCCAGATAATCTCAGCTTTCAAGTTGGTCCTATAAGTTGTATTTTTTCAAATCCATCACTATATGTACTTTTCAAAGGTTTAAAATTTGGTCCTTCCTATTCGTTTCCATCATGATTCCACCTCAGCGCACTTTCAATAGTCCATTGGCCACGTCAGATGATATCAGATAGAGTTATGATAGAAACAAATGGTGGGGATTTAAGTTTTAACATTAGAAAAGTGCAAGGATGACTTTAAAAAATTACAAACTTTAGGGAACAAGTAATTATTTTTTCCAAAAAATAAAAAATAGTTAAATTATTTTATTAGTTCTCAAAGTTCTTTTTAATTTTTAATTTGATTCTTATAATTAAAAATTATATAATTATATTTTTATAGTTTGAAATATTTTCAAATTTGATCATTGTGATCAAACTTCTATTTTTATGATGTCAAATTTTGTTGAAATGACCAATTGTATGTTATCATGAATCACGTCAGTAGATATTTACAATTTGTGCCAAGTTATCTCAACCACCTAACATTGGTAGTATCGCATATCACACTTGATTGAATTTCACTTCTTATCGACCTTTACTTCTATTGCCAATTAATTTCACCGGTAGGTCTCAACTGAAAGACGCAATTCTGGAAGGAGGAACAGCTTTTGAAAGGGCTCATCGCGGCATGCACCAGTTTGAGTACCTTGGCTTCGATTCTGAGTTCAATCAACTTTTCAACACAGCATTGATCCATCATACTTCTATTGTTATGAAGAAGGTTCTGGAATCCTACAAAGGTTTTGAGCATCTCAACACCCTAGTGGATGTTGGTGGTGGCTTTGGGCTTAGCCTCAGCTTGATCACCTCCAAATACCGTCATCTTAAGGCTATCAATTTTGACTTGCCTCATGTCATCCAACATGCCCCTCCCTATCCTGGTATATCAGTGTATTTATCTTCAATTATTTTATAAAACAAAATTAAATCTATATTATTCTTTAGGTTGGTTATTATAATTAATTAATGCTACATGTACACTACGCAGCGTCAATCCTTACCCTAGCTAATGGTTATAATAATGTTACAGGTGTGGAACATGTGGCAGGAGATATGTTCGAGAGCATCCCAAAGGCAGATGCCATTTTTATGAAAGTAACGCCTTTAAAAGAATTGAAGACAGATTGAAAAGATAGCTGAATATATATTATTATTTTTCATTAATTGAGTCAACTGTCTGAAGTTTTCATTTTCCTCATTAATTAATGCAAGATTAATACAAATAACTTTGTTAATTGGAAATTATATATCAATGTCTCATTCAACTTTAAAAATGAAAACATAATTTCTTAAAATTTTGCCTTAAAGCATTTAAAATCATTTGTTCAATTTTCATCCACAGATATGCCATTTTACACTCTTCTACTACACGGCACGCCCATATTGGTTTGAAAGCGTACAAGGGTTGTTAAAATACTAAAAGAAAAATATTTGTGCAAAAATGAAAGACCTCATCTTTAAATCCCCAAAATTCCAATATACGATGAAAATTTAAGTAGATAATTTCTAATTTTTAAAATATATTAAATGGAGTATTTAAAAATAATAGAAACTTGAAAGTTAAGAAGAGTTTAATTAATTAACAAGTTTCAATATTCAAAATATATTTGTTTTGACTGTGTGGATTGGTAAAATTATTTGACATAATTTTGCAGTGGATTCTTCATGATTGGAGCGATGAAAAGTGCAAGAAGCTATTGAAGAACTGCTACGATGCCACTCCTGAGGATGGGAAGGTGATTGCGGTGGAATCAGGCATATCGGCTATGCCTGAGACTACTGCTTCTGCAAAGTGCAACTTCGAACTTGATGTATTCATGTTGGCTCAAGATCCAGGTGGCAAAGAGCGAAACCATCAAGAATTCATGGATCTCGCAAAAGCTGCTGGATTTAGGGGTGTTCGATACGAATGTCATGTTCGCAATTTCTGGGTTATTGAGTTCTTCAAGTAGTTGCCCATTACCTACCATTTGGAGCTGCAATTGTTTTCCCTAAATCTCTTGTTGAATCAGTCATTTTCTTTCAAATAAGATTGGGAAGACTTTTTATTTAATTTGCTGTATCTTTACTTTAACCAAATGTGGGTTTGAATGTTTGTAACTGGATCAATAATTTTCTTTGAAATAAAATTGGAAAATTGTTTTACTTAATTTCCTTTATCTTTATTATAATTACTCAAATGACACATCAGGTGCATAAAATTAGAGCCATCTTAAAAAGAGGGTCAACCCAGTCAAACCCAGTCTTATGGATTAAAATTTTTATATTTTATTATAAAAGTAATCAGAGAAATAAAAAAAATTGGTGGTTAAAGTCATGAATCGATCCAGCTACACTACTAATTAATAAGATATGTTGAATTTTTTAAAAATGAATTTTACGTTTACATGAAATGTTGTCATAACTGGTGAATAATTAAAAAATAATTTAACAGTTTATATAAATTATTTTTACATTTTATAATTTTTAAATTTTTGATAAAGCTGACTTGCTTAGCCTTTTCATTTCTCTTAAAAATAGGTACCCTTTTCAGCCCTTTTACACTTGAGCAAAGAGAAATTAGTTGTGACCCCAGAAAAATATTGAGAATCAACAGTATCAGTTGATCAAGTGCGTATAAAATTGTTAGTTGCTTATGAGTTATAAGCAAGCGAAAATAAACTGTTACCAAAAAAAAGATCCTTGAGAGCTAAAACGACTTAATGTAGGTTATGTTATATATATTGACCGAATCAAGATAATTTTTTTGCGCTTAAACTCTTATCTTTAACTTTTTACTTTTTGTTTGTATTTAAATTTGGCTTTATGGTTAGTATATTAAAATTTTGTAGCCAGTTTGAGTTATTTATAAATGGACGAAGATCTTTTAACTCTAGAGGATTTTTAAATATTTCTTTCTATGCACCTTTATAGAAACAAAGCAAGGCATATTTCTTTCTATGCGCCTTTGTACCAAAGTGTTTTTTTTTTAATTTTATTTTCTGTAAAGTTCTTCCCATCTCAACCGTTCAAAAAAATTCTTTTTAAATCGCTACTGTCCAAATCTGTTATCAGCTGGACATTTCATACTTTGAAGCAAACTTCAACACCCACACTGCTTCACTAAACACAAGTGACGGAGTGTGAGGGTGCGATCTCTGTCAAGCACCCTTTGTCTTCAATTCTCATTCACAAAGCCTATATCATGAACAAAGAAACTCAAACTCCTCATTGGCCAGAAACAAAACTCAGAATCATACAATCTTTGCTCAAGAAGAGGCCTTGCTTTGTTTCTCCTGTCACCAATTTCTGATGCAAAACAGAGTATGAAATAGCAAAGAATCAAGAAATTGGTTCTTAAAGGAATTTAATCAAAGAGCGGTAGACATTCATATGTTGGAATTTTGGATACAGTAACTTACTCATTCATGGACTAAGAATGCCTTTAAATAGGCTTTACAAGACACCAAAAAAGAAACTTTGATTTAGCCACAGTTTTTTAGAGGCTTTAACCAAGGTTATAACTATGGCTAAGCCTTTTTGCCATGCTTCCCCAATCCGTGGTTAAATCGTCAGTGGAGAAAGACTTAACCATAGTTTTAAGTAATTGTTGGTAAGACCGTGGCTAAACCAAGACATAGCCATGGTTATCAAAAACTATGGTTAAACTTGACATAGCCATGGTTACACATAATCGTGGCTATTTTATTGTGCCATAGCCACAATTCTTATAACTATGGCTATGTCTTGGTTTAGCCATGGTTTTATAATCGTGGCTAAGGCAACCATGGTTAAATTTATCTAAAGGCCATTGGTCAACAACCATTAATTGTAATAGTTAACTTTGTTACAAGTTTGTAGCAATAAATTTTAACTAATCCAACAACTATTTTCCAATGGCAATTTTCAAAAATGTATCCAACAACAAAGAATGGCAATAACAATGGCCATAATATCATTAAAAAAAAAACATAGATAGTCCATTAATTTACAAACAAGTAATGTTAGTATAAAGTTTATCCATACAATATAGCCATTGTTATGAGGAGTAACTATCATTAGCTACTTGGTGTCCTCTATCTCGATTACTTGGTCCTTAAAATTTAAAACAAAATATTACGTCATTCATTTATATGGTTGCAACTACAATATAAATTTGAAGAATTACCCCTTGGGCCTAGAAGGTTACAGCTTCTGTGGCAATGTACCCTAAAAATTTCAGAGTATGAAAGTCATAGTTGCTTCTAGTTGCCGTTGTTGCTTAACAATTGTAACATTTTCAGCCTCTGCTTATTGTTGTAACTCATCTCTTTCAGCCATTTGTGCTCTAAGTTAAGCAACCTCATTTTGCATTTTTGCATAAGATGGTCTAGATGAACTCTTATGAGCCTAACATCTAAACACTTAGGATGGACAAACATGAAATCCCATTCCTCAGACTCAACCATAGTGCTCTTTGCTTCCCAAGGCTCGACCAATAAATCATCATTCAAAATGTCTTAAGAAGAAGCCTCAACCTGAAACATTCTAATTCGTTCCTACAAATTTGAATAGAGGGCAATAAATTAGTTGAAAAATAAATATTTTCATCAAAATAAAAAATTAGCACCCATGTTATTCAAACACTTACATAGATAGCTTTAACTTCATCATTCACATAAGATCCATCATCATGTATGTGAACTGCCATCCACACATCTCCCCATGACACTACACCCCCACACTCAGCTTCTTGAAAATTTGAAAACATATAACGTATCTTAAATTGCATTTGAAATTCAAATGACTTGTAGTTCAAATAACTTGTTTATTGAAATAAAACTTAACATCTCAGCTTTCTTTCGTGCAAAGCTTTTTGAACCACTTGTATGTGGGATGATTAATATCCTTTTATTTTGTTTGTTTATCATTGTAATTCTCTAGTTATTAAGAAAAATATTAAATGTGATTAGTACATCTTAAAATATTTATCATCTAAAAAGTAGTACATCTTAAAAAATAATTGTGATTACTTAAAACCTCTCACTAAAATGCTAGTTTATAAAAAAAGCTCAATGGTCCCTATCTATGCCATCTAGGACATTTTCAATCATTTGCTCTTTGGTGTGAGTCTCATCATTTTTATATAATTCATAATGTGCATGTCTCCACTTGGCTACTAAAACAACAAAATAGTAGAACTACATGGCACTAAATCAAAGTGCTCTAACCACTAATAAGAAATAAAAAATTCAAGGATTATATGAAAACAAACTTAAAACTTAGTCAAAGAGCCTAGTCTACAAATTTGAATTACTTTCCAATGCTCCCCCTTGATTTAAAGTTGCAAACACCAAGTTGAAGCTTCAAGTAGACATGCTTGTCTCTAAGAAGCGATTTTGTAAAAATATCAGCCACCTGGTCATTAATATTGTAGTACTTTAAAATGATTGATTCATTTGACACAAGATCTCTAGTAAAATGAATTTGAATGTCAATATGCTTTGTTCTTCCATAGTAGGCTAGATTTTTAGTCATCGCAATTTTTGCTTTATTGTCGCAATAAATCTTCATTGCTTCATTTAATTCTTGATGGATATTTGTAAGAATTCACCTTAACCATACTACTTGACATGTCAGCAAAGTCACAGCTACATATTCCACTTTAGACGAAGACAATGTCACTATTTGCTTACTTTTTAAAACTTCAACATATAGTGTAACGCCCAGTTTCTCCGTAAACATACGAAATGCACCGGATATAAAAGAAAGTCCCTCAAATAGAATGATTTGAGGTCTAATAAAATAAGAGCAGTAATCTACACTTCAAATAAGGAGGATATAAGGCCACAGGTGCCCTAAAAATGAAGCCAAATAAGTTAGAAAAGTTTATAAAAGAAAGTGGGGGCATTTTTGTAAGTTTTTACAATTTTGGAAAACTCATAGGAGGGCTTTTTAAATAGAAAATTTGAGCTTTTCAGGGTTTTCAAAGGCCCTAAAAACCATAAGAACCCCTAAAACAATTTAAATTCCTCCGGTGAGCAATTTTGGCAAAGGGTTAACCGAAACTTTGACTGAACTGTTCAAAATGATTTCAAATCTAATTTGGGTGAAACCAAATAGATTTTATATGTTAGAGGACCCAATTTTTATAATGGAAAAAATAGTTCTCGAAAAAGAGTTGAAATAAGGTTAAACGAAGAAACCATTGTCTAAGAACTAAAATGAAAAGTGAAAAAGTTACAAAAAGTGACCCTTTGGCTCCTTAGTACACATTCCACTCTTCTCCTCCACTTAAAATGACTTAGCTTCTACCCATAATAGAAGAGAGACCAGTAGTAGCTAACGCACAAGGGAGGAGCAAAGAAGGAGGGAAAAAGCTTGCAAAAGGTAAGAAAAAATGTAGGATTTCATGGTTCCTCCTTTACAAAAGATATTCTCCTCCTTATCCTCTTTCTTTCTATGGTTTCCATGAATGATTTGGGACTATTTTGGGTTTGGTTCAGAGGGAGAAGATTAGAGTTTGAAAGAGAAGCCTATTGCAATAGAAGAAGCCTCTAGAAAAGTCTTGAATCAAGGTAATTTTCTTAGCTATCCCTGCATCTCCTTCTTGCTCTTTAAGGGTGTGAGTTCAGCCAGCCCATAGCCCATCCAAGAGAAGATAAATTCTGACCTAACCAACAAAGAAACATAGGTTATGAAGTGTGAGGAGTAAGAATATGCAAAGAAATCCAATCAAGATGCATTAGAAATTAAGTTGGCACAACTTGGGGTTTTGAAACAAATGATAAAATCTAATTTTTTTTCTAGAGATATTCTAGCTTATGTAAGACATGGTATGAGTCCCATAGACCTCTAAAAAGCTTTACATGAGCCATTCCCTTCAAGAAAATAAAAACAACTCTATGGGCTCCATACACTTGCTATATCTTGGCCAAGGAGGCTTGGAGCACCTATGAAGAGTTTTAAATTGTTCCAAGACTAGAATGGGACTAGATATGATAAAAGAACATCAAAGAAAGTCTTGAAAAAAATTTAGAAAGCATGGATTGTGAAATAGAGGTGTAGGCTCCATAATAAGACATAAAGAAGTAACTTATAACTAGGCTCCTTAGAATGAAATTGTGATAACTCCAAGGAGTCTAAATGGAATCAAGAGACTTAGATGGAAGGAAAAAATGGAGCCAAGACCATAGATTCCTATAGTTGCTTCATTAGGTCCTTTATGGGACCATAATTGTGTTTTAGAACAAAGTAAGCTTCCATAGCATGCCTAAGGCTAGAGCTTGTTCCCATGAGTGATACATGTCTCTTTTGATGTGTTTAGGCCAAGAGAACTAAGGGCCACCTAGTTACAAGACTTGGCCAAGAAGAGGGAGAAGAATTCTAAGAGAAAAGTGTGTACAATTGCTCTAACCTAACTTTTTTACCTTTCTCTCATGCATTCTTGGGTATTTTCTTGTCTTTGGATGTGTCACTACAAGAAAAATAGAAATTAGCGATGGAAATTTTGTCGCTAAATGTGGACAATTCCGTTGCAAATGAATTAATGATGGAATTAGTGACAGATCTTTTCTGTAGCTGATTTCATCATCCCTAATTCATTTACGACAAAATTTGGAATTCCATCACTAATTAGCGACAGAATTAGTGATGGATTTTTTCCATTGCTAATTTCATCGTCACTAATTAGCAACAGAAAATTCTGTCGTAAAAAAAAATTCTGTCACTAATTATCAGGATAACATATCCCAACTTTGTGACGGATTAGTTATGGAACCTTCCATCGCTAAATAGTGATGGATTTTTGTGACGGAATATTTTGGCACTAATAAGCAACGGGTTTGCTACAAAATATTAGTAACGGATTTGTGATGGAATATTCCATCGCTAATCAGTGATGGATTTGCAACAGAATATTAGCGAAGGATTTGTGACGGAATATTCCATCATTAATCAGCGATAGATTTGTGACAGAATATTCCATCACTGATGTAATTTTTATTTATTTATTTATTTTAATTTAACGTCAATATTACTTTACTACCTATCCAATAAAGTATAGTAAAAATATAATAAAGTAAGGTAAATTGAAAATAACATTATTATTAAATAATAAAATTTTGGGTTTAAGTGTTTCTCTTTATCTAGTAAAGTATAATAACACAATAATATTCAATAAAAAAGTAACAAATATATTAAAATGATTCTTAATTAAATGATAATTATTTTAAAACAAACTATAACAATCATCAACAAAACATATATCTTAAAATAAGGGAAGAAAAATAAAATCATCTTTATGATGGAGGACAATCATCAGGATCTGATGGGGCACGAGATTACCATCATTCAAGTTCTTGCAACCTATTGAGTGTTTGCTGATGCTGGTCTAGTAGAGACAAGATTTGTTAATTCTGCTCTGTTATACATTGATTCTGCTCTCTAAGCTCTTGGTTCTTCTATCTCAAAGGTGTTGTCTCTGTGGCAATTTTCTTGTGCAATTCCTCTTCAAAATCTGAATGAAGGCCTAAGTTATGAACGAAAGAAGAGGTCCCATGAGAACAAATAGCATCAATATCTTAAGCCTTAGATCCTAGCCCAAAAATGCAACCCTTTTTATTTTTATCACTAATAGCCTCCAACCATAAGGCGACTTTATCATCATCTTGTACATCATTTGATGCTATGCCTATTGAGTCATAAGTCAAAGCTCTGACATTCTTAAGCCTTAAATAATCAGCCTGTTAAAGGTAGTAAAGAAAGACAATTTTACAATAAGGAAAACAATGACAGTGCATCCAAAACCAAAAGTATACATATGTTTAAGCATCTTTTCTATCATATAGTATCAATATGAAGTGTGATCATATAATAAGAAATAAGTATCTTGAAACTACAAATATATTCAGTCATTACAATCAAAGCTATCAAATATTGAAATTACACAATTAGGTACATAGAAAGAATAAGTCATTTTGATAGCCACACAACAATTAAATAAGTAAAAAATATTAAATAAAAGATCACGCAATCCTAGTGACTAAATAAAAAATGAAGACTCACATTATAGTTAGTTAGGCCTCTGGTCATCAGCACAAGTCTAGTGATAATTAAGACAAAAAATGAAGATTCACACTACAACTAGTCAGGCATCTAGCTGTCAGCATAAGTTTAGTGACAACTAAAACAAGAAATGAAGATTCACACTATAACTAGTCAAGCCTTCGGTTGCCAACACAAGTCCAGTGATAATCAAAGCAAAAAATGAAGACTCACACTATAGCTAGTCAAGCCTTCAGCTGTCAGCATAGATCTAGTAACAATTAAAACAAAAAAGGCAAGATGTACACTATAGCTAGTCAGGCCTCCGACCGTCAGCACAAGTCCAGTGGCAATGAAAACTAAATCAAGACTTACAATATAGCTATTCATGCCTCTAGTCGTTAGCACACATCCAATTACAAAAAAAAAAAAAAGAATCAAGACTTATACTACAATTAGTCAGGCCTCTGGCCATCAACACAATCCCAGTGAGAAACGAAAAGAAAAACATATACATACATAGACTTCAGCTGCCTTGTGGTCTACAAATTGGCCAGTTGCCTCATCATAATTGCTTGAACAATTCAAACATTGTAAATGGCCTTCCAAACTGTAAAGTCTATAATTATTTATTGATATTAGTTATCTCATATATTAAATAAACGAGGATTATATTTGAATTTAAATACTTACCAGCCTCCTCTTATACTCAGTTGAAGGAATGTTGCCCTCTGTAATAGATGCCCGATTATTTTTAGCTATCTGGCACATGACCTTATATTCATCTGACTCCCAATAGTGTTTTAGTTAGACCATTATGTTGTCTTGGATTCAATTAGGCGTGATCCTCTTTTCCAAGTCTAGCTGGACTCTGTGCATTGCATTTCGCAAGATGTCCCACACTTTTTATTCCAATTACATTTAATAAGTTAGTCATATTATGGTAGCCATTTATATTTTTTCTACATAAACAATAGAAAAATTAAAAATGAGACAAAATGAGAAAAAAAGAATATCAACACATAATACATATATAATGATGAGATATGATATATACTGCCCATTCATCAAACCATAGTTGCCTGACCTAAGGAGGTGTTACTTTCTAACTGTAACATGCATGTTCAAATTTTGCTTGGATTACAAGGAGAATATCATAAACAATAGGTGATGCTAAGGATCTCCTAGATGCTAAGGATCTCCTAGATGATTCAGGCATAATTGGAGCTGATGTAGGTGCAATGGATGCATCTGGCGTTATAGGAATTGATGCAGGTGCAGAGATTGGAGGATCAGGAGATGGTTAAGGGTGCAGAGGTACTCCATCAGGTATGACCTCGCCTAGAGCCATGACTTGCCATCTACACATGTAACAATAAATCTGGAGTCAATATAAGTTGATAAAAAATTAAATAAAAAATGTAAACAAAATAAATTCACACTAAAAAAATGAAAATATATTATTAAGAAAAGAACAAGACCCAATTAAATAAATTTACACTCAAAAAATAAAAATATATTATTAAAAAGATCAAACTCAATTAAATCAAACTTAACCCTAATTTATGTATAATCGTTGTCGTCGTCGTTATCATCACCATGACCATCATTACTATCATCATCGCCATCATCATCATAATCTTCTTCTTCTTCTTCACAAACTATGTTAGCAGTTGACATATCTATTTCTTCATAAGAACCTTTAATGTCTCTTAGGTTATGGAATTCATCATTCGAGACAATCGTAGGTAGTATGACTTATAATCCATCCACCTGAAATGGCCCTATGTTTGTTTCAAACGTAGGAGCATCAATTATGCTCCAAGCCTTAACCTTGATTATGACTAACCAATTAGCCTTTTGATAGCAACTAGGATAATACGCATAGTACACCTGTATCTCTTGTTGTGCAAATATGAATGGATCAAACTTGTTATACCTCCTTAATTCATGAACTTCCACAACCCCATATTGTTTGTGAACTCTCATACGACGATTATGTGAAGGATCATACCATTGACAATTGAACAATACTAATTGTTTCACAGGAACCCTCATATATTCAATCTCCATAATCTCTTCTAGAATGCCATAGAAGTCATATTCTAATTGTGTAAAGTCAGCACCCTTAATGCATACACCACTATTTATTGTTGATTTTCGATAGCTCAATGAATGAATGTGAAATTTGTACCTATTAACAAAGTAAATAGGCTAAGTTCTAATGCTTCTCTTTGGTCCTCGGGCAATGTCATGTAAAAATGGATCCAGAATATTGTCAGTTGGATTTTGAACCTGTGTGACATTTTTTAATATTTTATGTGAGTTGAGGTTAGTTTGAAGATATACTTAATTTAAATTTAGTACTACTTACATGTTTTCGAAACCATGAGGGAAAATTTGCTTTGATCTGAGCTTCTATTTCAACATCCGCAATTTGAGGATTAGACAAACCTAACTCATGCACGAATGAACTGTATAACAAAGAAATGTGTTAAGCATATACAAATAAGTGATGTATAACCAATATTACTTTACTTGATATAAGGTTGCACTTCATCACAATTTATTAAAACATATTTTATAATGGCGTCCACTTCTTGATCATTCAAGAAATGAGACTTGCATAATCTGGCAAGCCTTTCAAGATAGTTAAAAATGGAAATTGTAGATAGGCTCGATTCTCCACCATCATCATTTCTTGGAGGTCTCATAATTCTTGATGACACATTATGCTCAAAGTAATGCAAGAAAAATGTTGCAATCTCCTCAATTATATAAGCTTCACATCTAGATCCTTCCACCCAAACTTTGTTCTTGACTTTTTGCTTCAATCTTTGGAGGAACCTATATAAGAAAGGTAAACAAGTTTTATTACCTTTCAAACATATATTCATTCCAAGCATATAGTAATAAGCTTCATTACCTTTCAAATGGATACATCCATCGATATTGAACGAGTCCCCTAACCTTTGATTCATAGGGAAGGTAGATGGGCAAATGCTCCATTGAGTTAAAGAACCCAGGGGAAAGACCTTTTCCAACTTGCACAATGTCACAACAATGTTCTGCTCTAATGACTCTAGTTGAGCTATCATTAATGTAGTGGAACAAAGTTCTCTAAAGAACTGACTATGCCCAGTTATAGGATTCCATGCAGTTTTAGACAAAGTACTAAAGGCAATAGGAAGTAAGCATTGCATAAACACATGACAATCATGACTCTTCATTCCATATAACTTCACTTCCTTCATGTTAGTACATCAAGCCTGATTAGATGCATACTCATCAGGGAGTCTCAGGTTCTTTACCCATTGACAAATAGCTCATTATTTTTCTATATTCAAAGTGTATTATGCCTTGGGCTTTAAAACTTTCCCTCCACTATTGACAAGTTCTAATTCTTTTTGTCAATAATATTCTTCCACGTCTAACCGAGCTTGTGTATTATCTTTAGTCTTTCCTTTTGTATCCATGACAGTATAAAATATATTTTCAAATACATTTTGCTTAATATGTATGACATCAAGATTATGTTGAATGAGGTTAGTTTTCCAATATGGCAATTCCCAAAATATGCTCTGTTTTATCCAATGGCAAGTGTCCTTACACCCTTCAATTGGTACAAGTTCTCCCCATTCAGTCACTTTTGGCATATTGCATACTCTTTTCCAAACTTCCTCTCCATCTAATTATGGTAGAGGCATAGATTTCTCAACTTTGTTATTTTAAAAAGAGCTTTTATTTCTCCTATATGCATGATCAGGGGGAAGAAATTGTCGATGACAATCAAAGAAAGATGTTTTCCTCCCATGCTTCAGTTGAAATGACTTCGAGTTCTCTATACATATAGGGCATGATAATCTCCCTATTGTGATCCAACCAGACAACATGCCATACGTTGGGAAGTCATTGATTGTCCATAATAGTGCAGCATACATATAAAAGTTCTATCTCAATGAGGCATCATATGTTAGCACACCTTCAGTCCATAATAATTTTAATTCATCTATCAGTGGTTGCAGATAAACATCTATTTTTCCCTTGGGATTGGTAGGACTAAGGATAATCAATGTTAAGAACATATACTCTTGTCTCATGTACATTGCTGGTGGTAGATTGTACAGAGTGATAATGACTGGCCAACAAGAATACTTTCGCCCATATTGGCCAAATAGCATAAAGCCATCATCACATAACCTAAGCCAAATATTTTGTGGATCATAAGCAAAGTAAGGGTATGTGCTATCAAACTCCTTCCACGCTTCTCCATCGGATGGATGAATGAGGATGCCAAAATCTTGATAGTTCTTATAATGCCACTTCATTTCCTTTGTTATTTTTTCAAAAACAAATAATTTCTGAAGTCTAGGAATTAGTGGTAGGTACCACAATTGCTTTGTTACAATTTTCTTTTTCTTCCACTACACTTTCTTGCGTCATATCGCACTTCACCACAAAAATTACACTGGGTTGCATCCACATCATCTTTATAATACAACATACATCTAGTCATACAACAATCAATCTTCATATAACCAATCCCTAATTTTGACATCAACTTCTTTGTTTGATATAAATATATAAACATACAAGTGTCTTTAGGTTGTGTCCTCTGTATAAGCCGTGACACTAAATTGTAACCTTGTTGTGACATGTTAATCTTTACCTTAATGCTTAGTAACTGCACAGCTGCTGAAAGTTTAGACTCTTCTTCACAACCTTCCCACAAGGGCTATTATACAGCATGCAACATGTCATAAAATGCTTTTGCATCTGGATTTGGCATCTCTTCAACACTTGCGTTATAGGTATCCCTAAAACTTAGCCTACATCTATCACCATGGTCTCATATTATGTCAGCTGGTTCCCAAGTGACCCTTGTGAGACATGTTGGATGCTTAGCATTGGACACAAGGGTGATTGATAGTCATTCAACATTTCACCGTGGCTAGTCTATATATAGTTGTCTGGCTTGAATCCATGTCTATAAATGTGCACCTTCACCTTATCAAGACATAGATGGTTCTTGCATTTACACTGGGCACACAGACACCTAATCTTCTTCGACTGCAAAAAGGAAGGCAATCAACATGCATAAGTAAAAAACTCCTCAACACCTTGCTCGAACTTTCTTAGAAAATGTCAATGGCTCGAATCTACTCTATTATACATTCATCTTCAATTTTCTGGTACCTCCATTCTATCTCCCAATAATCGGTCTTTAAGTAGTCATGAAGTAGTTCAACAAATATTCAATAGCCATCACAGATCCATCTGCAAAGCTATAATGGTTTGTAGCTATTTTTTTAGAAAAAACAAAAAAGAGTTTACAACCGAATATTAAAATGGCTTACTTATTTTATTTTTCCCAATATGCTTAATGTTAAGTAATTGGATAAACGCATTTGGAGACAGTAGAGATTTGAATAAGTCTAATTCCAAGCAGTGGTCATCAATCATAAGGACTAGCATCAGTAACATTAAAGTTGTACAGTGTAATCTCAAAAAACACTCTCTTTCAAAATTTGAGAACTAACCACGAAGTCCATGTATGCATCTTTCATACATAATTTCATCATTACATCTATAGATTGTAGAAAAAGAAATAACTTAAACAATGAAAATCAACATAAGAAGCCTATGTAAGGGATCCACATAACAGTTCTTACTATGTCCAGTAAATTTTACTAAGGATGAATACAAGGTAGAATAATGTCAATATTTAGATGTACATGTTATTTTTGAAATGTAAATATATGAACAATTGTAAAAGCATGTATACGTGATGTATGAACCATTTGTGAAACCAAAGCAATGAGAATGCAAGTTTTAGGGTACTTGGTAGCCCACTCCTAAATGTGTATTTTTATATGTAGAATAGTGAGACTAAGATACATGATAGTTTGGACCACTTTGGGCAATTCATATGTGGTGTATTAGTGCTTTAAAACTTGATCAAAAGGTGGTAGAGCATTTAAGAAGCCATTTGAATCACTTTTGACCCATGTAGAGTGTTAAATTTGCCATATTCGTGAGTCATATCAAGACATAACTAAATGAGCTCCTTTTGATATGAAATTTGGCATGCACCTAGAGCTTGTTGAGAGCCTTTTAGGAAGCTAAAGTGAGTATTATTTGGGGGTCTGTGGAATTTTTGGAGAATTTTTTAAGTTAGAAAATTTTATAGATGTGGCCTGGGTACTATGCAAATGGGTCCGAAAATGGATCTGCATCATTCATAGGGCAAATGGCATCCAATGGCTATAAAATTTTATAAAAAGAAAATAGACATTCACAGTGACCTATACCAATTAGAAGCACCTCAATTGGAGGTCGGTAAAAGGATAAATGATTTTCTGAAGTTCTGAATCAGTATCAAGGATGCCAGCCAACTTTTGTTACTATTCCATCCATTTTCAAGATTTAAAGGCTAATGAACTGGTCTAAACTTATGTTTTTCCACTAACTAACGTCTGTAGCTTTCTAAATTGGTATAGTTTGCCCACATTGGACTTTTGTGGAATTAGTTATGAATTTTTTAATTTCATATCATAAAGTTGTATCAGATTTCTGGGTAGCTCGATCTCCCTACCTTTTTCTTTATCAAACATGGTCTAGATAAGCTTTTGGTGGTTGGAAAATATTTTTATTGTAAAGCTAACATCTAGATCTTTCCAGAAAGCTATGGTTTGCTTAATTCTCTTTTTTCTAAAATTAGTTATGATTTTTCAAACGTGGAGCCAAAAATCTGACTTTTGGGCCCGTGAAAGGATTTGCATTTTTCTTATTTTTGGCCTCATATCCATAATTCATGGGTTGTTTTATGATATGTATGAATGGAGTTTGAGTAGGAAATATGATTGATGGGTTCACAGGACCTACAGGGCAAAGTATGAACGTTTGAACCCCGATATAATGCATTAAAATGCCACGATTTTAGTCTTTTTCTTTGAGAATTATATGGAATCAAGCTTAAATGATAGATAAGCGCGAGTAATACATTATGCTGTAACAGCTTTCCATGTTTTCAACCTTGGATATAAGACCTAAAGAAGTTTCATTCATAGTCTTAATCAAAAAGGGCTTAAGATAACATTCCTTCATAAAATCACACACTAACATGCCCACAATGTCTTGCTAGCTCTAAAAATATAAGGCTTGTAACCTGTTAGGTCCAGGAGCTTTGAAAGCACCCATATTAAAAAACTACAAACTTAATCTCCTTATTAGAAAAAGGGGCCTCAGTTTCTTTAATGGCATCCATACTAAAAGTAGGGAAGAAACCTTTAAAAGGATATAAGTGAAATCAACATATTCTATATAGAGATCCTTAAAGAAATTAAATACCAACCTACACATATGGATTTCATTAGCAATCAAGTTCTTTTCCTCATCTATAATAGCCTTAATATGATCTTTTCTACATTTTGTCATTGTGGTGGCATGAAAATATCTCATGTTATAGTCACCAAATTTAAGCCAATTGCACCTAAAATGTTGATACATATGACTTCTTCCTATAAAAAGATATTCTCTAGTTCTATGAAAAGCTTCTTTTGTAAGTGTCATAGCTGATGATTATTATTATTAGCTAATCTTCTATCAATACCTTCTAACATTTTCATTAAGTGCCTCTTTTTCTTGGTTTTATTACCAAAAATAGTTTGTTCCCCTCCTTAGCATCCAAAGTAAAGTTCTAAACTACAACCCACCATTGCCATTATTCTATCAAGCTTTATTAACTAATCAAGGGAAATTATCGTGAGAAAGCTAAGCTACCATAAACTTAAATTGGTTATAGTGCTAACCCTTACTCAAACCCTATGGCTTTAATTAGATTTTTAAAGGTTTGTGATCAAATTTGAAGAAGTTGAAATGAAAAACAACATCTTCTTTTCACTGCATGAGCTAAGAGAAATTACATAAGTATCGATCAAGCCTCTCTTGTATTCTCCCATTATCCCAAGTGTACTTTGGACCATGAAAACCTAAAACCATTAAGTTACTTTACTAAATGCATTTTCAAAAATCTTCCATATTGTGGAAAGATGGAGTGGCCCCACCTTTTTTTCCTATCAACAACAAGAATATTTTAGTCTCCTATACAAATCCACCACCTATCTTTAACACTCCTTGTAAAAGACATAGTCTCACGTTATAACTCCCTTCATCTATAATAGTTTGGCTTACCATACACTACTAATAAGAAAAAACATGTCAATTAATGAATAGTCACTTATGGTGGTAAAAGTGTTAGCTAGAGTGTGGTATGCTATTTCATTTTGGGAATTCACTTGTGAAAAAACTCCTATAAAAGTTAGAAGGAGAATAAAGAGGAAGGAAACTAGAAAAAAGGGAGATGCAGAATAGAATGAGGGAGAGAGACAGAGGCAGAATGAAACAACGAACAGAGATTGAGAACTAAAGTTGAGAGAGAGTAGAGACAAAGGCAGAACAAAACAACATCTTAGCTCAGAGAAAAATGAGCCAAACTTTAAGGATTGACGTAGCAATTGATCTTAACCTATCAGTTGATATTTTTTTATCACAGAAAAATAAGAGAAAAGAGAGAAGGAGATGTTCGTAATTTTCGAAAAGGTGAGAAGGATTGTCAACATGAAGAAAGGAAATGAGATGAAGGAAGCAAAGGCTAAAGGCAAAGGTTCCGACAACCACGGCAATTGAGATAAGACCAAGAGTTCCCACTGTCATGTCACATATTGCATCAAGTACATTCACTTAAAGAAAGAGGAAAGTAAGGACAGGCCTATGATCTGATCTTCTTTTATGAGATGAGAAAAAAAAAATCAAAGAAAGAAGATAAAAAAGAACTTTACGAGGAAGCCATGGAGGAGCTTCAGATGACCATATCAAAATCAAAGTCTTTCTGATCTAGCAAAACATTCAATAGTATGAAACTCAGCCCTATTTAGCCCTACCTAAGATGAAGTAGCACTTCCCTAGTCCATTCGAAGGTATATATATCAATTTTATGATCAAAAGACTTATACTTAGTGAGATGATGGAGAAAGAAAAATAGAGAGACAAACCTTAGCTGCTAGAGGAAAGAGTTTGGCTAATAAGAGCTCCAACAACAACCTTTGATGGAGAGCTTCAGACAGCAGCGGCAATGAGCTTTGAACGAAAAAGAATGGTTTAGGGTTTTTGGTGGAGGGGTATAGCGTGCATTTTGGCTCATTTTATACATACTAATCAAATCAAATCAGTTATTCTCCAAGGCCAATTAACATGTTAGCCACGACCAATTATTGAAAAGAGATGCTTGAGAGAACTGAGGCTATTTAGCCGCGATGAATTAACATGTTAGCCGTGGCCAATTCTTGCATGGAGAGCAAAACAAAAAGCATTTGGCCATGGCTAATTCTTGAATAGAGATGCTAGAAAGAACCCGAGGCTATTTAGCAGCGGCTAATTAACATATTAGTCGCGGCCAATTATTGCATGGAAGAGAGAAAAATATAAAGCATTTCACCATGGCCAATTATTGCATGGAGGAGAGAAAAACAAAAAGCATTTCACCATGGCCAATTCTTGAACAGAGATGCTGGAGAGAATCGGAGGCTGTTTAGCCGCGGCTAATTAACATGTTAGTCATGGTCAATTATTGCATGGAAGAGAGAAAAATAGAAAGCATTTAGCCATGGCCAATTTGTAACAACCAGGAAAAAGAAAAGAAAAGGGAAAAGAAAGGAAATAAAATCTGGAAATTTTCGGAATCCAGAATTTCTGCTAAGTCCTCTCGCAACAGCGAGAAACGGTCTCGCCACAGCGAGAGAGCTAGTTCGCAATAGCGAAGGCGATTCTAGCTATAGCGAGTGCTGGCTGCAGCCCATACAAAAACCAGGGAGTTGCCCGCTGTAGCGGCGCCATAGCGAAAGTGAAGTCTGGAACTGACGCGATTTCGCCATAGCGAGTGGTAAATCTCGCCATAGCGAAGGGAACTGACCCGATCTCGCCGTAGCGAAGGCTACACCTCGCCATAACGAAGCCAGATTACACGAGCTCGCTATAGCGAAGGTTAGTTCTCGCCGTAGCGAGAGTCAGTCCGGAAGAGAGTAAATAGCGAGATTTAGACTTCATTAAACGCCCAAACTCATTTCTTCTCTCATATCTGCCCTAAGCTTCGACCCAAAGAGAGAAAAGAGGCATGGAGAGTGTGAGAGATCAAGAGAAGGAGGAAGATCAAGGGAAAGGTAAGGTAACTTCTCCCGTTTCTTCTTAGAACTCTGATCCCCTCCCTTTGCCCTCTCTTTCTGCTGTTTTAATTGTGAAAATGGATGCATTTTGGGTATGGGTCAGAAGAGGGAAAGTGGAAAACTCTTTTAAATCCTTGAGTTTCTTTGAAAATGAGGTTTTCCACTACCATGGGAGCTTGAGAGAGAGAAAGGGGTAATGGCATTCTAGAGAGAGAACCCTAGGTTGTGTGTGATAGAGGGTTGCTCTGAATTAAATGGCAAGAGAGTAATTGCATGCTTTTGGTGTGTCTAGGCTCAAGTGAAACACTTACAAGGTGTGATTGTGGATCTAAGGAGGGAAAGGAGAAACTGAAGGAAAAGCTTGTGTAGGCTTTGGCTCCAAAGGTAGCTCTCTCTTTCACTCTTTCTTGTGCATTCTTGGGTATGATAGTCATTGTATGATTATGTATATGCTTGTTGTATGGAATATGCCATATGCTATTGTTTTGATGCATTGAATGTCAATATGCTTGTGTGATGAGTTGTGAGAATTGCTCGGGTGCGGTAGTGCCGAAAGTCCCATGAGATGGGTGAGGTGAAGCCGAAAGTCCCTTGAGATAGGTGAGACAAGGCCAAAAGTCTCAAATGAGTGAGGCCAAGTCAAAAGTCCTTAAACTCGGGTGAGGCCATCCAAAAGTCCCTTAAACTCGGGTGAGGCTAGACCAAAAGTCCCTGGAGCTCATTTTTGGCATTGTTGTGAATTCCATAGCATGTACAATTGTGTTGGATGATTGAGAATAGCTAAATGCTTATTCACATGCTTTGACTTGTTGTATGCCTTGATTGCTTGCTGGATTGAGTGCTTGAGCTACTGAGATTCTCCCGAATCTCACCCCTTTCCCCTCCCAACTAATATGCTAGGTGGAGCTCAAGGAGAACCGAGCACACACCAAGGAGCCTAGGAGCATGTATAGGAAAATGTTAGTTTATTTTGATATTTTGATGTATAAATGATGTAAAGTGGTGCCAAATGAAGATGTGCCCACTATTTTTGAGTTGTAAAGTTTGTAACACATGTAGAAATATGAAAGGATGATGTATGAACTCTGTTATTAGCCAAAGTAATGGAAATGTGGGTTTTTACCCCTTTGATGCATGAATATTGTTGTGTAAATTTGGCCGTAGCTTAGTGAAAATAGAATGTATGATGATTTGGAGCATATGGACATGTTAGATATACTAGTCTTATGCTTTTGAACTTATCCATGTGGAGTGAAAATGTGTGAGAGGCTATCTAGACCCGTTTTGGACCTTTGGGGTGCCAAAACCGGTAAATTTGAGAGCTCCGTCAAAGTATGACCGGATGAGCTCCGTTTGCCATGAAATTTGGCATGCCTCTAGAGTTTATAGAAAGCTTCTTGAGAAGCTAGAGTAGGTAATATTCGGAGGATTATAGAATATTTGGGGAATTGTTGAATTTGGGAGAATTTAATGGATTGGTCATGTACTGTTCATCTAAACCAAAAAATGAAATCTGTGGCACTTTTAGACCAAATGGATTCCAAATATGGTGAAATTTTATACACATAAACTAGAAAACCAAAGTGACTTGTAGGAACTAGAATCACCCAAATCGGAGGTCTGTAAAGAGAGATTGGACTGACTGAAGTTCTGTATCAGCATCAGTGAGCTTATCTGACCCCCATCACTGTTCCATCGGTTTTCGGGGTGCAGGAGCTACTGAACTGATCTGGACTTATTTTTTTCCTCTAGTAGACATCCGTATCTTTCCGAATTGGTATAATGTGCCTAGATTGAATTTTTGTGGATTTAGTTATGAATTTTCGAAAGTCATGACAGAAAGCTGCACCAGAAACAGTGACAGCTGGACCTTCTTCCCATTTTCGATGTCAAACTTGGTCCAAACGATGTGTTTGTGGTTGGGAATGATTTTTAGTGTAAATTTGACACTTAGAGCTTTCCAGAAAGCTAAAGTTTGCTGCATTCCCATTTTTCTACATTTTCTTATGATTTTCCAAACTTAGAGCCAAAATATGACTTTTGGGCCCAAGTGAGAAAATGTAATTTTATGGTTTTTGGCTCTATACCCGTGGCTTATGGGTTGTTTTATGCTATGTATGAGTCGTATATATGGAGTTTGAGTTGAGGATGCTGGAGATGGGTTCACAGGACCCACGGGGTGAAAGATGAGTATATGAAACCCCGGTTCATAGCATGAAAATGCCACGGAAGAGTATTGACTCTTTGGAAATCATATGGAACCGAGCCTATAGAGAGGCTAGGTAGCGGTAGTAGTTTGAGGTGTCACACAATTCTTGAGCAAAGATGCTGGAGAGAACCCAAGGCTGTTTAGTCATGGTGCATTACATGTTAGCTATGGCAAACTACAGTTTACTGAAACACTACATTTTGAGGCTTAGCAGACCCTAGGGCTTTATATATCCCACATTTTCGACCAAAGGGGCATCCTCCATCTTCTGGGCAGCCTGAGGAGCTTGTATGCTAGGGTTTGGAGATTGGGGAAGTGGTTGGAGCCAAGGATTGAAGTTTGGAGAGATTTAAAGCTTTTTCCATTGGTTTTTTTTATCCTTTCCTTCTTTTTCTCTTGTATTCTACTATGGCTTCAACTTCTCAGTGTTTTGTAAGCATATGGCAAATTATAAGTAGCTAGACATTTGTTCTAGGATTATTTCGAGCCCTTGTATGGATTGACATTTGATTCTCCTCCACTTCCATGATTAATGACATATATGTGTTGATTTCATTCTATTCTTAATGCTTCTGGTTGATTAGCCACTAATTAGCTGTTTGTTGGCTTGAGTGATGCATGAGAGAGCTAGCTTGAGTACTAAACTTGAGTTAAATCGCACAAGAATTTGAAATTTATATATTGAATGAATGGTTTTGTTGGTGAGGTTGAGATACACTCATTGACCTTGTATAGTCACATTTAGATTTCAACTTAAAATTGGGATTTTATTGGTTGTGAGAGAGATTGAGCAACTAATAGAATTAAACACTTATTCTTGACTTGAGAAAGCTTTTTCAAGTAGTATTTGATCCCTAGACTAGCACACACAGTTGTTGGTCACTTTTGTAAGAGGAGGATGCTTTTGTGCCATGAAATACAAGAAGGAGAAATAATCCTAGGTCCCCTATACTTGAAGTCAAAAGGATCTCTTAGCCTCTTTTATAAATTAATTTGCAAAGTAATTTTTACATTTTTACACTCAATTTCGATAATCAATTGTTCTGCTCAACCTAGTTTAAAGCATAAGTTTAATGACTGACTAAATTTAACTCTAATCCTCGTGGGAATGATAATCTTTTTATACTACTTTGTCATGGCCCGTGCATTTGCAATGTAAATCGATTAGCGAATAGGAACCAATCCAACCAAAGACTTTTTGTAGAAGTTTAACAATTGGAATTAATGAAAATCAATTGAATATAATAAATATATTTAGACAATTAAAAGGAAAGTGCTATATATATAAAAATCAACTAATTACCTTGAGAGAGACGATGGAGGTAGATAGATGGAAATGTGGAACGATATTATTAAATTTTTAAATTAAAATATAAAGTGTATAATTTTTTTAAATAAAACATAAGAGGGCTTTTTGCTGTGTTTTGTTGTCTTTCAATTGTTATAGGTGCTAGCCGTAAGCTTCCAAGAAATAGGAATCATAACTAGAATGCACACCAAGTATTAGAAAGGATCCCATAATTACCCGCCCAATACCAAAATTATTTAATGAAAATGATTAAATAATTAAACTAATTATATATATATTTAAGGTACCCGATACTCTATCTATCTAATATCTATTATTATAGATAATAATTAAACAAATTGTATATATCATTCTATTATATATTACAAGCTTTCAAATTATATTTTAAATTATATTTAAAAATTTAACATGAATATTAGATATTTTAGATATCCTTTATCTAATACCCAATATCTTAAACTATAAATTTTTTATGTATTCCAATTATTGAGTATTTAGTGTGCAAGTAAAAAATATATAAAATTTCATTACACGTTTGATAAATATTTTTAATTTAAATATCTAAAATTTGAGTGGAACATATCCATTAACATCCAACCAAAATATCTCTTATCATAATAAGCCAGTGAACAAATTAAATATAAAATAGTTTCTGAGTCATTCTTTTTAATACAAAAATAGGACGAAGCTTGCAGTTCTTTATGAGTTTTCATCTCACCTAACAACCAACTGCTACATAGGTGTCTATATTTATTTATTATTATTTCAGTCATTTAGTTTTTGAAACTAATTTATAATACAAAGGCATTAAAAAAATAAAAAGTTACACTTATTATGCAAAATATCTGCTTTAGATAGATATTGCCAATACTTTCTTTTTATATATAATATAAATATAGATATAGATATATAAATAATGAACATCAAACTTAAAAATCTTTTTAACATCATCAAATCCCCAAATGGACCACACATATTGAGCTTCATTGCCCAAAACCAAGAAATGATTTTTAATAATTAATACTATTATGATAATGCAAATATTTTTTCACATACAATGGATGAGTTCAATTCCAATATATCCTGGATCCAATTTACTTTTTATCAATGTTTTATTAATTTCTTGTTAGATACATTAAATAAAACAAAAAATAACTTAAAAATAATTTTTGAACTACAAAATAATCCAGAATATTTTTTTTTGAAAAAAATAATAAAAAATAAAAATTACTGAATAATAATTATACTAAAAAAATAAATATTATTAAATAAAAAGAGGAGAAATCTTTTTGCCTTCCTTATAAGAATGTATTGATCTTCTTTCTTTTTTCCCTCTTCAATTTGACCAAAAAAAAAAAATAACAAAGAATAAATTAAGAGATCCAAATCCATAAAGGAATTGGGTTGGAATAAATTTCTAATTAAATTATACTTGATATTTTTATTTATTTAAATTGTTTGATATTTTGATATATTAAAACAATGTTTCATTTGATTTGTAATATGATATAAAAGTGTGATTTTATTTTCAATGACAATAAAAATATATATAGTTAAAGTAATTTTTTAAAATATATATTAGGTAAAAAAATTAACTCTATTTTTTAATAAATTATTTGAAGTATATAATTTGGTGTTTTATTAACTCTTTTGCCAATTAAAAACATCCGAATAGCCCAATACATCTTCTTCTAATCAAATTGATTTATGAGTTATTCAATTAATTTTTTTTTGGTGGGATGTTATTCAATTAAATTTTAGTATAAAATATGATAGATTTTAAATTTCAAGTTTTTTAGTTTTTATTAGGAAAAAAATTACTCATCCCAATAAACACAAATTATTCTCTTTTTTTTTTTAAGTAAAAAAAGTATCTTCACTTCATAAAAAGTAAAAGTAGTTAAACTTATTATCAAAATTGAGGATTTATTAAATAATAAAAAAATGTTAGAGCACGAACAATAACTAGGTCAATATTCATTTATTATATCAAATTCAACAACTTCCGTATTATCATATATATATATATTTATATATATTAAAAAGCTTACACAATTAAATAAAAGCATGAGCTTAACTCCAATTTAAGCAGGATTAAAAAACTTTCAAAGTAGATTGAGAAAATAAAAACTATGAACTTTTCTTCTACTATAGTATATAATTCCAACTCTCTCACACACAGCCATACAAGTATATATTAAAGTATTAAATTTAGGTAAAATTCTATAGATATTTATTTTCAAATCCATGAATAAATATATAATACATAAGGAAAATTTTTTTAAAGTCCAATTATATAATATTGAATTGTTAAAAAAAAATTACTCATACTTAAAGCGATATAAGTTATTAGGAGAGTCAAAATTTTTTTAAAAAAAATTACAAACTCATAATTTATATAAAAATTTTGCATTAACAAAATTATATGTAACATACCTTTTCATAATTTAACAACATAAATTACTATGTAGTCTACAAAAAAAAAATATTTTTCATCTTATTTAATGAATACAACATTATGTTATAATTAAATTTACTAATACTTATTTTTATTTTGTATAAATTAGGAGTTGGGTCATCAAATAATTTACTTAGCAAGATTTAGTAGATTGATAAACCATAGTTAACATCATATTATGATAATTTTCATGTTAAGAACAATCATCTTGACAAGTGTTTTTCCTTTGTTAGGAGGGAAAAAAGAAGCTTTCTTATCCCTTAGACTCTCATAGGTAGGAAATGAAAAATTATTGCACATGTAATTGGAAACAAATATGAACCAACAAAAATCAAATCTCAATTGAAAATGAAAGAAAATAAAAAAAGATATTAAATATGTTTTTGCATATAGTGTAATTAAAAGAGATTGAGGACGAAAAAAGAATAGGTGTAAAAATAAAGTAAATTGGATACATATTCTTTTATATTACTCTTTCTCTCTAACTACATAACTACAGAATATGTATTAGATTTTATATCATGCCCTCCACCCTTTTTTTGATTTTGCATCTATTGGTATTTAGTCTTTGCTTCTTTCGAGAGAATTTAAGAGATTTGAAATTTAAATGAGAGAAAGATTTAGTTTTTGGAGAAGGGAATACCTTGACACGATCACTTAAGAAAGTGCTAACAAAAATAGAGAAATAACACGAAGAATGTGTGAATTTAACTAAGAGTTTACACCATGACAAAGAGGGAAAACTGATTAAGAGCACAAAGAAGTGAGAGACATGACGTGATTGAAGGACAATGGCTGAGTGGAGTCATGTTTACTATTTGTAAAATTCTGGAAAATAGACATGTCATAATTTTTTTATACCATTTATTTTTTGAATTTTGTTAAATGAAATATTTATTTCGCTTTTATGTATTTTGTATATTTTTAATACAAGCATTCCTTATACACAGTTTTTTTAAATTATGATTTTAAATTTGTAAACTTTTTTACTATTTTTAGCTAATTAAATATATTTTATATTTATATTGATTTATGACTTGAAATAAATAAATTATACATTTTTTAATTTTTGAACATGAATGGAGACCTTTTATTGCTCATAGAATAATTAAGCACATTGTATTTATCACATTTTACTCTTTTCACATTGAAATTATTAAATTGCTAATTTAAATTATAATATATAAATTATTAAATTATAATATATATATATATATACAATTAATAATATTTAACTAATTTGCAACAGTTTCATATATACATATATATTTAAGTCATTATATCATATAAATCATTAAAAAATAATATTTAAATAATCTGCGATGAATTTAGTGACTAATTAGTGATGGAAAAGTTTGTGACAAAAATTCTGTCACTAAATTAGGGACAGAATCTTCCGTCACAAAATTCTATCCCAAAATTGGAATTGACTATCACGCTTATTAATGACAAAACTTTCTATTGCTGAACTCTGTCACTAACTTGATTTGTGACGGATTAGCGACAGAAATGTTTGTGATGAAAATTTTTTATCATTAATTCTGTCGCTAATTTCTGAGAAAAAATTAGTGATAGATTTGCGATAAACTTGTAACGGAACAAAATTTCATTGCTAAATTCCATCGCAAATTTGCAGTTTTTTTTGTAGTGTGTGTATATATGTTCAAACCATGAAAAATGTTTCTAACTATTACCTACATGCCATGGTGCCATGATATTTTTGAAATATGTTTTATGAATGTGTTTTGGCTTGAATGGGTAAAATGATGCCAAAAGTCCTTAAGATTAGGTGAGATAAAGTCAAAAGTCATAAGAAGAGTGTGGCTTAGTCAAAAGTCTCTTGAAAATGGATAACAAAAGTCTTAAGAAAAATGAGTGAGGCTAGACCAATGCCCTTAAGAGCCTATGCATGTTATGTATAAGTTTCTTCAATATGGAAAATGCTATGTATATGTTCACTAGTAGTTTGAAAGCCATACATGGATTCTTTGACTTGTAAATGAATCTATTATATATATTTGAAAGTGTTAAGAGCTATTGAGATTCTTTGAATCTCACTCTTCCCCCTCTATGTGCTTATTCATGTTTAAGTGAGCCAAGAAGTTTAAAGAAAAGAGACCAAATGCCTTGGAGTATGATATTTTGACAAGGAAGTAGCTAAATAGTTGTTTGAAAGACATATTAATGTCAAGAAATGTTTCCATATAGTGTATATGAGATGTAATTATTTGAACAAGTTTGAATGTATATATATTTGATGTATATATGAATCTTGAAGCCAAATGTATGGAAATGTAAGAATTTGCCGCTCTTGTGCTAGTATATGTTTGTGTATAAATGCAAGTGGCATGGTGAGTTTGATCTCTATGATGCTTGATACCATTTGAAAGGCTTCCCTAGGCTATGTTTGTGCTATGGGATGTGCTCAAGTGGCTATGGTATATTAAGAAGACCATTTGGTGCCTATTTGACCTAATTATAGTGCCAAAAGTGACCAAACTTGAGCTAAACCCCAAACTAACCAAATGGACAAAATTTTCCATGAAATATAGGCCTCATCTAGAGCTTTTTATAGAGCTAATGATCACCTAATTTAGAGCTCTAGAAAATTTATTATAATTTTTTAAAGTTAGGATAATTCTGTTGATATGTTAGTAATACTATTCATATGGTCAGTTTACGTTTCTATGTTACAAGTGGGTCAAATGAAATTTAATACTCATAAAATTTTATAAAGATAAACTAGACATTATAAGCTTTCTATGGCCACTAAGAGACCTCAACTAAGAAAGATTCCCCTTCATAGCAAGATAAGATCTATCCTTATAATGCGATCCACTAGGGCTAGAGGAAGAACCGAATTTTTGAAGTTGCATGATAGTACTAGTAATGTAGCTCGACCTTTGGTACTATTCCATCGATATCCATGGGTTTAAGTCTATTGCATTGGTTTGGAATTATTTTTCATCATTATTTAACATCAAAGGTTTTTAGAATGGTATGGTTTTCTTGATTTCAATTTTTTAAAAATTAGTTATAAATCTGCAAAGTTCACATTAGAAATCTAGATTGCCAACTCGAGACCAAATGCTAGTTTTTAGAAGGTATGGCTCCAAACCCATGATGCATGAGTTAAATGATGATGTTTATGACTTGAATGGATATGTTATGGATAGGAAATGACATAGATGAGTTCATATAGTCCCCAAAACCTTGAATCACATATATAGCCTCCCAAGTACTCAATTATCCATGTAAGAAAACACATGCTTTCTCACAAATGTTGTCCCATATGCTTGAGATGGATAGGGATGTGTTATTTCTGATATGTATGAGTATGTCATGGATGAAAATGAGTTGAGGCAAATTTAAATGACTCATGTGGGCAAAATTAAACAATCTCAGTATCCATATGCTAAATTTCAAGTACTTAAATATGCAAACCCATCTTGAATGAGTATGTAATGCTTGAATACTATAGTATGGGGGCTATGAACTTAAGGTATTACATATAGCACCTGATCCAAGATTAAAATTATAACCTAAAGTGGTCCTTCTATTCTCCTAGCATCCAACCCAATCATTATTAGTGTAACCAAACAATTTGAATTCTGAAACACAACCATACCATAACCTAAAATCAGTTTTCTAGCAATATATTACAACACTCTTTTGTATCTCTAAGGAGATACTTTGAAGGGCTATGCTTAAATCTTAAAGTGATTCCAACTAAAAAAGCAATATTAGGCTACATATGAGTCAAGTAAATTTAACCCCCAACTTATTTGTTAAGTACCATCATCAACCTCTAACCCAAGAAAATAGTGCATCATTTCTAAATCTAACATTTCAAATTTTTTTCTTCATGTAAACTTTGAATTCATTAATGAGAGAAGAACAAGAACCCATAAAAATCATATCATCAACAAAAAGGCAATTAATGAGAAGATCAATTTTAACTTGTCTAGCTCTTCAAATAAAGATTGGACTCATTCTTACTTCTTTCAAAGCCATTATCAAGAAAGTAGAAGTCAATTTTGTTGTACCTTGCTTATAGAGCTTTAATCTATAAAGTGCATTTTGCAGCTTGTACACTTTCTCTTTTTTGCCTTCAACAATAAATCCTTCATGTTGAGAGGCATATACCTCCTCTTGCAATTCGCCATTAAAAAATGTTGATTTAACATCAAACTGATACACTTTCCATTGCAATTGTATTGCCAATGCCAAGATGGTTCTCACTGTTCACCATACTAATGTTACTAAATTCTAACAAAAGCTTGTGAATGATTCTGAGTGAGATGGATTTTTTTTTTTTTTTTGCTTTTACATGATTTCCAACTAAATTTCCATTAAAACAAAACTTGTAAGTTTCCAATAATATCAAACAATAACAATTGCACACAAAAATAGATAAAAGGTTGCCAAAAAGCAATTATTCTTGCTCTTGACCAATTGGAATTTACTTGGCCCATTTTGACCAACTAAATTATTATTATTTTATTTTTTACTTTTAAAATAATTTTTTATTCAATCGTGCATATTTTTTTTAACTCTAGAAAGTTAGCCATTTGAAAATAGTTTTTACTTTTAAAACATTTTTTTAACTTCAATTCATTAACCTATTTTAATGTTAGAAACTAGAAAGTATTCATCAAGAAAATAGTCATCGAACGAAGCATACTCATATAACTATCTTTCCCTATATTTTATTATTTATTTCTCTCCTTTGTTTCTTTTTTCTCTTTTTTTTTTTTTTGCATTCTTTGTTTTTTCTCTCATTTATTTTTTACTTCCTCTAACATTTCTATGATATTAACTCATTTTTTATTTTACTACATGCACTTGGAATTTCTGTGTAATGCCTAGTTTTCTTAAAAACGGTAGAAACGAACTAGTTGTAAAAGGAAGTTCCTTAAAAAGAAAGATTTGAGGTCAAATAAAATTAAAATAAAATTTTAAATAATGAAAAATAGGATATAAAGCTTAAAATGCCCAAAGACTAGAGCTAGAGTAGCTAAATAAAATCAAATGAAAACCAACGGTATTTTCATAATTTTGGGTATTTTTTAGAAAACTCAAAGGGTGGATCTTCAAATAGAAAAATTGAGTTTTCCAGGGTTCTCAAAAGCCTTAAAAACCCTAGAAACCCTTAAAATGGTTGAAACCTCTTCGGTTTATGTTTTAGAATGTCAGTTAACCTAAATTTTAACTGATTTGTTCAGAAAGGTTTTAAATCTAAATTGAGTGAAACCAAAGGTATTTTATAAGTTAGAGGACCTAATTTTATGATGGAAAATACGGTTCTCAAAAAAGAGTTAAAATGAGCCTTAAAGAAAAGAACCAAGAAAAGATGATAAATTAGGAATTTTTAAAAAGTGTTTAGTACCTTGGCTTCTTATATCTTACATCCCTCTCCTTCTTCTCACTTAACCAACCTAAGTTCTGTCTAAAATAAAGGAGAGACCAGTAGAGAAAGGTGCACAAGAGGAGGGGAAGAAGAGGAAGAAAAGGCTTGGCAAAAAGGTAAGAAAACCATATAATTTCATACTCCTTCTTTCATTCATCTTGTTCTCCTCTTTCTCCCCTCTTTCCCTATAGCTTTAATGTTTGATTTGGGACTATTTTGGGACTGGTTTAGTAAAGGAAGGTTAGAAATTGAAGGAGAAGATAGAAGCAAAGAAAAGAGCTCTTGAAAGGGCTAAGAAACAAGGTAAATTTCATGGCCCTTCTTGCTTTCTCTTAGTTATTCTCCATGAGCTCTTGTTCTGCCAACTATAGATAACCTAGGAGGGAGTGAGTTCTAACCAAAATCAAGCCAAGGATAAGGGTTATAGAGTGTGAGAATTAAGGATATGCAATTGGAATTGAAAAAGAAGCATTAAAAATCAAGTTACAAAACCTAGGGATTTAGTTGTACCTTAGCAAATATGAAGCTTCTTGGTGGTAATTTTAGTTGTCTAAGAGTGTGTATGGGTTCTCAAGACACCTAAGAAGCCTTAAATGCGCCAACTCCCTAAAGAAAATTTGCAAAAATCCACAGGTCCTTAAGCATGCTCAAGTCTCAGCCAAGAGCTCTTCAAGTACCTAGGGAGAGTTTTAATTCCTTCTAAGGTTAGAAAGAGACTAAATATGATAGATGAACACCAAAGGAAGCATTGGAATAAATTTAGAAAGTATAGTTTATGAGGTGAAGGTTTAGGCTTTATTTTAAGACATAAAGAAGCAACTTATATCTAGACTCCTTGAAATAAATTTGTGATGACTCCAAAGAGTCTAAATGGAGTTAAGAGACATAGATAGAAGGAGAAATTGGAGCTAAAATCATGGGTCCAATTGTTGCTTTTATTATGTCTTGTATGGAACCATAGTTGTGTCTAAGAACAAAGTAGCCTTACATAGAGTTTGTGAAAAGCTAGAGTTTGTTCCAATTATTGTAATATATCTTATTTGATGTGTCTAAGCCAAAAGAATCAAGTCCCACCTAGTTGCAAGTGTTTGGCTGAAAAGGGGAAGAAGAATTAAAGAGAAAAGCTTGTATTGTTACTTCAAGGTAGCTCTCTAACATTTTTCATATACATTGCTTGGATGTTTACTTGTCTTTAAGTGCTTGTGTATATGTTTGAACTATGAGAAATGTTTCTAGCCATTGATTACATTTTATGGTACCATTATATTTCTTAAGATGTGTTTATGAATGCAAAGTGGCTTGAATAAGTTTGGTTATATCAAAAGTCTTTTAGCATGGGTGAGGATGAGCCAAAAGTCTCTATGAATGGGTGAGACAAAGCCATAAGTCTCAAGAAGAGTGAGGCTAGGTCAAAAATCCTTTGAAAGTGGGTGAGGCAAAAAGTCCCAAAGAAATTAGGTGAGGCTAGAGCAATACCCTTGAAAGCTTATGTTTGATATGTATGAATTCATATGCCAAGTAAAATGCTTTATGCATGTTCCTTAGTAGCTTGAATGTCATGTATGCATTCTTTGACATGTAATTGCATCCATTATGTATGTTTAAAGGGATAAATAGCTATTGGGATTCTTTGAATCTCACTCTTCCCTCACAAATGTCTAACTATGTTTAGGTGAGTCAAATAGACCAAGAAATGGAGGTCAACCACCTTAAAGGGCAAGACTTGGATAATGAAGTAGAGAAATAGGCTTTTTAATAGCATTTTGATATCAAGAAATGCAACCATATTATATTATATGATGTAGACCTTTGAACACATCCAAATGTATGTAAATATGATATATGTATCTATTTTGGAACCAAATAAATGAATACATGAATTTTTGCCACCCATATGCTATTATATCTATATGTATAAATGCAAGTGGCAAGATGAGAATAAGCTACATGATGATTCAAACCATTTGGCATGCTTCCATATACTGGGATGGTACTTTTGGATGAGTCCAAGTGGTTATGGAATGTTAAGAAAGTCATTTGGTGCCTTATAAACCCATTATAGACTTCAAAATTGACCGTTTCTGGAGCCAAACCAAAGTCTAACCAAATGGATGATTTTTTCCATGAATTTTGTCCAGCAAATAGGTGTTATCTAGAACTTTTCATAGAGCTAAAGATCACTCAATTTGAAGCTCTAAAGAATTTATTATAATTTTTCAAAGTTGGCTAAATTATTCAAAATTGGCATGGGTACTATTTATATAGTTAGTTTGCTTCTCTGTGTCACTCATAGGCCAAATGAAGTTCAATAGTTATGATATTTTATAAGCATAAACTAGACATTATAAACTTTTTATAGCCACTAAGACCACCTCGTTTAGAGCTCTGTAGAGGGAGAAACAAATTTTTGAAGTTTTAGATCTTGTAACTATTTGAGAACAGACTTGATATATTATTCTATTACTTTTCATAAGCTAAATGCTATTTTCTTGGTCTAGAATATATAGGATTTTAATTTTTTTAGAATTAGTTATGAATTTCCAAAATTCATATAAAAAATCTATAACAACAACCCGAGGCCAAAAATCTAGTTTTCTTGAAATGTGGTTCCAAATATGAGATTCTTGAGATGAAATGCGATGTTGTTGTTTTGAATGGATATGTTATAGATAGAAAATATAATTTGTAAGTCCATGTGGTCCCTAAGGCCAAGAATGATGTATATAGCTTTTCAAATTATGTAATTAACCATGGACAAAAGTGCCACTTTCTTGCAAATATTTTTTACATGCCAAATATGTGTAACAATAAGTCTATGGGATATAGAGTAAAGGCTCAGGAGCTAAGGTATTATATTCTACATTTGGAAATTTTTTTGATTGAAGTTTGGGTTTGTGTTTCTTGAAGAGGAATGTATAAGTAATTGCTAGATAATATTTTTATGAAATATTATTTAGTATTTAATGTGTCATACCATTATAAATTACATAGCAGCCCAAGCCATATTTCTCATATAAGGTTATTAAAATTTACACTTTTGGCAGTAAAATTAACCGTCATTGAAAGCCTTACATAATCTAATTGTGCACAAATAAATATTTTCATCATACATTTCTTCAAATTCATGCCAAACAAGTTTGTTATACTTGGTACATCACAAAAAGAAGCCAAAAAATTGTGGGTTACATCAAATACACAAATCAACCCCTTTTTACACATTAGGGGACAAATTTTGAAAAATTACAACTTGAACTACACAAATTCAAAATTGCACATTCTCGGTGGCTACAGAAAGTTTATAATGAGAACTATCTACTATAAAAATTTTAGGTCAAAATAAGTTCATTTGGTCCCTCTAAACCCACAAAACAAAAATAAAACCATATGAATAGTAAACTAAAAAATTTATAGAAAATAGCCAACTTTGAAAATTCATAATAAATTCTATAAAACTCTAAAAATATTGTTCTTTAGCTTTGTGGAAAGCTCTAGAGGTGCTTTAAATGCCTGCCAAAGTTTAGCCTAAAATCATCCATTTGGTCTATCATTGGTTTATGGACATTTTATGGCTCAAAAAATGCAAAATTTGGTTCCAAATGGTTCTAGTTGAGTCATATTATGCCATGTCTCCATTTGGGCACATTTTAAATGGTAAATACAGTAGATATGGCTAGTCCAACATGTCTAAAAAACCATACAACTCAAAATGACCTCTCCACTTGCCATTATACACATGAAAATTTAAGAATTCAAAGGGTCAAATGACACACTTTCATATATTTACATCCAAAAATGATTTATACATCATAGTCTTATACTTTTGAGTGCGTGGGAATGGTCATATGTCAAAATATACATATACATCATCATGTGTACAAGAGTATGCGTTAAACTCAAACTAGTGTCAAAATGGTTATTCTTAGGCTCTTTGCTCACCATATTTGCTTCCTTGAGAATCACCTAGTCATGGTTAGGGAAAATAAGGGAAAGAATGAGATTCAAAGAATCTCAATAGTCCATTCATCATTCAAGCATACATATATGGCATGTTCAAGGTCAAAGAAAGCAAGCATGCATGATACACAATGAAATATCATCCATATTCATGTATTAGGGATCACATGGTTCCACCAGGAGCAAAAACAAGCTCTAGAAACTTTTGGTTTCGTCTCACCTAACAATTAGGGACTTTTGTATTATCTTCGCCTTCTTTTAGGGACTTTTAACTTAGCCTCACTTATATTTAAAATTTTTGGCTTAGTCTCACCCACATTTAAGAGCTTTTGGTCTTAACTCACCCATTCTAAGAGACTTTTAGCACAATCTCACCTATTCAAGAGCCAAATCATTTTCAAATGCAATCAAGTGTCATGCAATGGCATATGATCATCAATAATTGGATCATGATATTTCTTCAATATCCCAAGAGCCTTTTTTAGCTTTTTCTCATGTTCATATAAATCAAGTCCTCTCAAGCATGGCATAAAATCAGAAGCACAAAATGCATATACATACCTTATCAATGTAAAGATGGCATCCACGTGCTCTTTTTCCTCCAATCTAGGTCTTCCATCCTTCCCACCCTCTCCAAAATACCTCTTATTGAAAACCATTTTCCTAACCACATTCCCACAATATTGCTGCCTAGCAACCCTTACATTCACAAGTCCATTTTTTTGCTCATTGTTACATAGGTTTTAGACATACCTGACAAGGATATCCACTTCTTCAATCCTCTTATCATGAAGCCATTAAAGTCTAAAGGGAGTAATCAATTCATTGATAATGATTTTCTTCATCTTCTTCCATTGTTGGCCAACGGGTACTAGAATGGCTGTCAAATATCCACTTGAGATGAGATTAGCGGCCATGCTAAGGGGTCTTGAAGCAAAATTAGCATCTTGCTTCTTTAAGAATCCGTAGGCAATTGCAGGGCACGACATTGGCACCACATGGATGTTACCTAGGCACAAAGTATAATATTTGAATAAATTTAGAGTAAAGTGCTATTAAAAAAAATTAAATGATGAATGTAAGTATCCTATAAAGTTGAAGTATCGCTAAATATCTACACAATAGATAACTTCAAAAAGCAAAAAAGTTCAAAATTTGTTATATGATTATATTATATGTTGATATTTAATTTTAAAATTAAAATTAATACCTAGACATATGCATGCAATATCAATGGACATGTCACTCATCAATTTGTGTATCCACCTGAATATGGGTTTGTTTGCAAGCATTTTCGGAATGATTCTGACAATATGCCATGATTTAGGACCAAGAGGAAATTTAGGTCTCCCAGGTGTCTCAATGTCCTGTTTGGCTAGAGATTTGATGATTGGGTATTACGTGGAGCTAGCTAACATGATACATTACACGAGACATAAAGCATACCAAAAGCATGCATGCATTGACAGCAAAAGGTTAAAGGCATATTCCATAGCTTGGAAAAGAAGCAGTGATATAAAAGGAGTGAGATGGATGCGTAATTGTGGGTTTGATACTTCATGCCTATTTATAGTTGTGGCCTAAGGCATAGAAGCTTCTTAACTATCACATTTTTAAACTCTCAAAGGCAAAATTATGTATCATGTAATAAAAAATTGTTTTGTCCTACAGATAAATAACTCATAGAATTCATGATAATTAACGGATACAATTTAAGAAAAATAGATTTTTATTTTGAATTATGATGTCCTATCTAATTTATAAAAAAATATAATTAACTTAATGATTTAGTTACACTACAATAACCCTCTACAGTATTTTAAATGGGCATTAAGTCTAACTTTAACTAGGTGAAATTATTAAAATAACTTTTTCAATGTTTAATTAACATTCATTAGAAAAATTACCCTTAAGCAACTTATAAGCTTTACTCCCAATTACAATATGTCTCCACAATCTATAAAGATCACAATTGACCCTGCCACAATTGCAATGTTCACCCTTACTAATTTAAGAAAATTGTGCATTATCCAAAAAATTGATTAAGATCGAATTTTCATTTTGCTAATTTTTTGAATTAAAATATAAGTAGACTTTTAACCTTATTTGGAGATGGAGGGAAATTGTAAGTGGGAGCAAAGATTATAATAAATTAAATGTAGTTTTCCATTCCATAATGGAAATGATATTTTAGTAATTTCACATAGCAAAAGTTAGACTAGGTGGTTGATTTCAATCAGAGATGCTATTGCAATAGGACTTGATCATGGGGTTAATTGTGACTTTTTATCAATGTAATTATAACTGGATCAGACTGGCCGATTCAACCGGTTGGATCGGGAATCGGACCCTAGTCCAGTTTGATATACCCTTCAAACTGGTGCTTTTCAAAACCAGTCAACTTTGGTCAATAACTAGGTTTGACCGACTGATTTTGGGCTAAAATCGATACAAAGGAACTGGATTGAACTGATTTTCTTCAAAAATTCTCTCACCTATGCTACTGTTCAAATTCGAACATGGATACATGCTGCCTCCAAAACATATTTGCGCCATCTAACCTGCTAAGCACTTTCGTTATATATATATATATATATATGTAATTTTTATATAAACAGGTTATCATGGGTTGCTTCTAAAACAAATGTCCCTGCCTGGTTTCGAACTCCAATTCGCATGCTTCCTAAAACGAATAAGCACCAATTGAGTTGCAAAGGATGCTCAACAATATTATGTATACTTCTATGTAAATAGATCATTAATTGGTTGCTTGCTTTTTTCTACAAAAGTGACCCATAACCCAAATGGAACACCTAAATATTTTAACCATTATGCCACTTTTTTTTAATAGTACATAATATTATATAAATATAATTATAATATTTCTTTTAAAATTTATAATATTTAATTTAAACATTTATTAACCATCATTTTTTTACACTATATTCAAACCTTCAATAATCAATTAAATTTTATTATATAAAATTTTTTTAAAAGTAATAATAAAAAATTAATATATTAAATAATTAATTTTTTATAATATTTTGATTTCAATACTTGTTTGAACACATTAATATTTGATAATTATATTTATTAATAGATAAATTATTTTAGATTCAAATTTTAAAACTGAAGAGTCAATTAAATTTAAATTTGTTTATAATAATTTATTATACTAAATTTTAACATATATATATATATATTTAATTATTACCGGTTCGACTACAGTTCAACTACGGTCAAACCAATGAACCTTCAAATAATGTATTCACCGATTTAATGATCAATTCAGTTTAAAAAATATTATTTTTTATAGATTAGAGGAAACATTGCAATTAGAAGCAAAGATAATGTGGGTAAGTACAATTTCTCCTAAAATGTAAATTAAAAAAATAGCTTCAATTAATTGCTTTCAAGAGTATTTATTATTTCTTGGATTAATATTTTAAAGGCACTACTTTCAACTAGTTATGCTTGTCCTTTTTTAGCCCCTGAAGTCAACAAAATATGGAAGCTACTTCCAAAAGATAAGAATAGCCACTGAAACCTGACATAAATTACATGTTATAATTTTTAATTTTATGAGATACTAATTCATGGGCTATAAAACATGAAAGAGCCCCAAAAATGAAATTCCAACGAACAATTTGTATGGGTTTAATTTCTTAATAAATTAAATCAATACAAAATATATATGTTCACATGGTTAGTATAAGAGTTTATTCAATTATGGCTAACACCTTTTGTTTTATCCTCAGATACATCAGGGAATGTTGTAAATTTTATTTCTTGTGTTATTTTAATAGCAAAAATGATACATTTATATTTGATTTTTTTCTTTTTTATGGTGCTTATCTTCATACTGTTTAGAAGCCATAATTGCTTTTGAAGATCATCATAAAAAATGCTTTTAAAACAATTATTGGTCATGAGTAATAAATTTCTATAAATTATTTAGTAGCGGAAAATAAATCTTTTCCAAACATATAAAATATAAGGTATATTATTATTAATTTATATCATCAAACATATTATTAATAAATTCTATTTTTAATTATATTTTTACCAAATAAGCATTGTTTTTAAATAGTATCCATTTGAAAAATTATTATCGAATATCCTATTAATTAATTTTACTTTTCAAAATAATTTTCACAAGATATTTACAAAGTAATATTTTTATTATAATTTAAATAACATATTTTTCACAAGGCTTCTACACCAAGAGGGAGATTTCGCAGGCTTCTTATTAATGTCGGATTTGTTTAAGGATTGGATGACTAATTGTGGCCTGTTTTGTCTAATTACTTAGACGAAAGAAGTTGTTTTTATTTATTTTTTTTAAGTACTTATTTTTCAGATTTTAAGTGCATGGCCAAGCTTTCGGCGCCGCCTTCTGAATTGCAGCAAAGGTTGCTTTTTTGCTGTAAGAAATAAGTTTAAAAAAAAAAGTTGGAGCTCCATTTTTGGAATCAGTAACAGAACCATAATATTATCTTTTGGAGAACAAAAATACCTTCACTCAAAATAATTATTTACCATAAGTATCCTAAATTATTTTTACCAAACCTCTTAACTATTTTTCACTCCCATTTCTCACTTTTCACTTTTCCTTTCTTCTTGCTCTCTCACGCTATTTTGACTTTGCCTACATAACGAATCAACACATTATAAAACCCAGAAATTAAAACTTTAATTGAAATTAATTATAATGAATATATAAAATCATTTATCCATTCAAATAATATTAATTATAAGGTTAAACCTATACATACCCTTTTTCCATAATTTGATAGTTAAAAGCATTATTTTTAAAGATTTACCAAACACAAACTACTTCTCAAATATTAATAAAAGTGCTTATCAAATAATTTTGCCAAATACAAATTATTTCTCTCACTTCCAGCATTTCTCCTTAAACTCTATTTGAAAAGCTTATTTCAAAATAACAAAAATTCACAGCAATTCCAAACCGGCCAAAAGAAATTAGAAAAAAAAAAATCACTTTCTGCAATTGGAGTATATGTTTGTACCAATTTTTACAATTTTTTTTTTTAAATCATCGCTGGGTTAAATGAGTGTTTAACCCCCACCAGGTGGTCAAGTTACATGAATATACGTTGCAAAGGGTCAATACGGCTTAGCTCACATCTTGTGAATTTGACAGCTCCACTAAATCTGTCTTTTTTAATAATTTGATAGTAAAACAAAATTTAACAATTGACTACACATTAATATCATTGACAAAAATGATTCTTAGATAATAGGCACTGGGCAGTGAGAAATCCATAATATACACAAAAATCTTATTTTTGCTCTTTTTGATTATTTTTTATAGAGATCCATATATTTCATATATCAAGATTCTCATAGACACATATAGTTATTGAAATTGGATCTGTTATTAATGCAGTAAAAATATTGTTACATTTCAAACAATGAAGATTTTATTTAAATAAAAAAATGTAATCATTAAACTATCTAAATTGATACTTGATTCCTTAAACTTTTATTCTATTAAAAAATTAAATATTATAAATAAAAATTATTTGTTTATTTTCGTGCGAAGTGGAGAAGCACCCCCCGCCCCTGTTCAACGGGGTTGCCATCCCTGCTGGGGATGATCAGAAGTTTGCTAAAAGCAACTATATGCTTTCAAAAGCCCACATATAAGAAAGTAAATAAAAGTCTATGCGTTGTCTATATAAGCACGGGACAGTTGGACACAAGGGGTTGATCAACTTTAAACCGCTTAACAGTATCGGCCTATGCCATGTCTAACAAAAAGTGCCCTAACCCCATATCTATTTCTTGGAGGAGCACACAACTTCTTTTGAACTTCGCCTTGCCCAAAACATGAGACTCCGACCTTTATGTCGGATTTTAGTCTCTAAGAAGAGGAGATTTTCTTCTAATTACCTTCTTTGGTCTTACCTTGCCCAAATTCTTTTCCTTTTGCGCTAATTACTTTCCCACTTAGGTTAGACCTACTAGGATGATGAGAAGTTGCTAAAAGGAACTAATCCACATTGTGAGAAGTAGTAAATACTAAAGTACATTCATGGTGAGCCTCTGTCATGACTCATGAGTACTCTGCCAAATCATCTCTAAAAATAGACATTGTAAAAGGGATGAAAGGAAAACGTTTTTAAGCGAGTAAAAAAGTCCTTTTCTAATTCGAATCATGGGGGAAGAACCTTTCTAAGGGACATGAATAATGCCACTACAGTTAAAAGGCCCGTGAAGGGTTCAGTTTATCCGAAGAGCATAATTAACGGTGGCAAGGAGCATAACTAACCTTAATTTAACACAAGTATTGTATTAATGTATGGAACATCATGACAAAATAATCCACCTTTGCAGTTGAATAATTGTTTTCAAATTCGTAATTAACAAAATAATTTAAGAATCGCCTTCCATGGGGAAGAAAAACTACATAAAAAATTCAGTCATTATTCCACTTTCATAACATTAGAAGTTATTGTGAGCATGCTTAATTAAAACCTGTGTGGCTTTTGGAAAATTTGCATAATCAAAATACATAAACAAAATTTGCTGAGTCTATTTGAAAATTTGCTGAATCGTATGACAAAACAGCATGATAAGGACAAATTTGTAAGTAGTCGTAGTTGATCAATAATTGTACTACACTTCCGTTTCTGATTATGTCATCATTAGGTGTAGCGTATTCATATTACACCAAATTAACTTCAAAATCATTTGGCATATATGGTGTTTCATGTGCGTCATATATATAGGTTTTATTGTATTATTAGTTTACGTTTGTCTTTTTAATCATAAGTATTCTTTCGAGAGCATCATTATTGGATTGGGTTAACCCATTAACCCGTCGAAATTAATTATCCAACCAGTAAAATTGAAATCGGTTCACAAGTTAATTAATTAGATTAATTTTCCTTCTACCCGCCAATGGCATTCAGGTTGTGAGTTAAGAAAACTTGTACTGACCCAATCGAACCATCTCTTTTTTCTTCTTTTTTTTTTTTTCTCTCTCTCAAATTTAGTTTTAGCCACCAAGATATCAACATGCTTTTAACAATTTATTTTGGATTAGACAAGTGGAATCCAACTTGGCTACCAAGATCATAACTAATAATTTCACTGGCTATGTTACTTTATTTCGTGATTCAATTTAAAACTCAATTCATGATTAAAGAATTAAGGCAGGTGAAAAAAAAAAAAAGATTTGAACTTTAGATTTTAATGGGACTACAACATTTTTGGCCTTTGACAATGTTAAAAAATTATTGTCCGAAAGGTTAAAGCCGTTGCCTAATTGTTTATGCAGTGGTTTTTCATTGTATTATATTTCATCATTGTCTATTGTTTAAAGCAACGGTTTTTTTAAAAATCATTCCTTTTATTCAAAAAATAGGCAACGATTTTCAACTAACACCTATTGCAATGGTTCTAAATTATTGCCGGTTCAGGCAACAAACAATAGAAACCCATTGCATAAATAGTTAGCAACAATTTTCAACTAACAACTATTGTGATGATTTTCAAATGTTGTCCTTTTAGGCAATATGTGTATGGCACTAGTAAAAATGTCATTGCCTAATGAAAAAGACAACATTTTTTTCGGTTCAATCTGAACCACGCTCCACACTTGTCTTAGACCTTGGGTCAATGAGGACAAATGAAAACACCATTACCATTGAGCCATCAAGTATTGATTATTTAGTGGATGCAACATTTTATTTATATCTTCTATTAAGATTCTATTTGATAGACTTCATGGATATATAAAATCATATTTATAACATCCAATGCAAGAAAAATGGATCGAAAATATTACCTCCAGCCATTGCTCCAATCCTCTGTTTTCTCCTATGAGAATTCAGTCGTATGAAATTCCAGGATGCTTCTAAGCTCTTGTTCTACTGAATGATGGTGTGTAGCAATGTAAAGCCGAGCTCAGGGACCCTGTATTTATAGGCAAACTTTTTCAACGGCAATTCCATCATTTTGCCAAAGAAACTGACACGTTCTGAGACGTGGGGAATTATCTCACGAAGCCCATAATTTTCGGACCATTATGGAGATGTTGCCAGCCAACATGATTTGCTTCCCACAATCTGCATTTTTCTCACATTCTCACGTTCTCAGTTTTCACGTTCAAATGCTACAACATTCCACATTCTCCTACTTGGTTCGAAAATGGCTTCTTAAGATTCACACATTTAACTGAAACATAAATGCATGAATCATAGCGGTAGTTCCTCTATAAGTGAGTAATACCTTCCATGTATCATAATGCATTTTGTTTCCTTAACTTTATGAATAAGCCATATGCTTATTCTGGGTCCTCTTAATATTGTTATTCTCAAACTTAATGTATACGCATAAATGAGAAAACAACTTAAAATGAATAAAGGCTTTATTACAAATGATATATAATATATACATCAATAACACAAAGTGGAACTAAGTCCCATTCTAGATACATGATCCCTAAACATTACTGGTGGCATGCCTTTTGTTAAAGGATCAGCAATCATCAACTCAGTGCTAATGTGTTCAATAATAATTTTATTTTCCTTGACACGTTCACAAATGACTAAGTACTTAATGTCGATATGTTTACTTCGACTTCCACTTTTGTTGTTCTTAGCCAGAAAGACAGCAGCTGAGTTGTCACAATATATCTTTAATGGCCTAGGGATAGTATCGACAATTCTAAGCCCAGATATAAAGCCTTTAAGCCAAACACCATGTGAAGTTACCTCAAAACAAGAAACGAACTCTGCCTCCATAGTAGAAGTAGCAGTCAAAGTCTGCTTCGCGCTTCTCCAAGATACGGCTCCGCTGGCTAGCATGAAAATGTAGCCTGATGTTGATTTCCGTGAATCAACGCATCCAGCGAAATCCGAATCTGAGTAGCCAACTACCTCAAGGTTTTCAGTCCGTCTATACATCAGTATGTAGTTCTTAGTACCTTTAAGATACCTCATTACTTTCTTTGCAACTCTCTAATGATCTATACATGGATTACTCTGATATCTGCCTAACATTCTAACTACAAATGCAATGTCAGGTCTTGTGCAAACCTGAGCATACATAAGGCTTCCAATAGCAAAAGCATATGGAATGTTATGCATCTGTTCCTTTTCTAAATCATTCTTTGGGCACTAGTTCAAATTGAACTTGTCACCCTTCACAATAGGCGCTACACTTGGTGAACAATCTTTCATCCGAAATCTCTCCAGGACCTTATTGATATAAGTTTCTTGTGACAGACCCAAAATATATTGAGTTCTATCTCGATAGATCTTAATGCCAATGACATAAGATGCCTCACCCATATCCTTCATATCAAAATTCTTAGAGAGAAATTGTTTCACCTCATATAACAACCCCTTATCATTGGTTGCAAGCAATATGTCATCCACATATAATACAAAGAAACAGATTTTACTCCCACTGACCTTCTGGTATATACATTGGTCCATGACATTTTCCACAAATCCATATGAGGAGATAACATCATGAAATTTTCAGTACCACTGGCGGGAGGCCTATTTCAATCCATATATGGATTTCTTTAACTTGCACACCAAATGTTCACCGGCACTAGAGGGGAATCCTTCAGGTTGTTTCATATATACCTCATCATCTAGTTCCCCATTGAGGAATGCTATCTTCACATCCATTTGATGCAACTCTAAGTCAAAATGAGCAACTAATGCCATTATTATACGGAGGGAATCTTTCTTAGATATAGGAGAAAAGGTCTCTGTGTAATGAATTCCTTCCCTTTAAGTGAATCCCTTGGCCACGAGTCGTGCTTTATATCTTTCGATGTTGCCTGATGAGTCTCTTTTCGTTTTATAAACCCATTTGCATCCAATAGCCTTAGAGTCATTAGGCAACTCAACGAGATCCCAAACCCCATTAGACGCCATAGAATCCATCTCTTCCTTCATGGCATTGTGCCACAATTTTGATTCTCTGCAACTGATGGCTTGTGAAAACGTTTCAGGGTCATTCTCAGCTCCTATATTATAATCAGATTCTTGTAGATACACAGTATAATCAATAGGAATTGCTGACTTCCTCATCCTAGTTGATCTTCTTAATGTTGACTCAACATTCTCTTGGGGAGCATGTTGTTCAACTATTTGTTCAATAGTCCTTAAAGGCTGTTCATTAACTGGATCAACTTGGTCAATGTTAACAGGTTGTGAATCCTGAATGATTGGTTGTTCAATGCCTGTTTGGACTTGAGGGGCATGAATTACAATCAATCTATCACTTGATGTAGGAATTTGAACATTAGACTGATCATTTTCAGAACTTAAGTTTTGAGTTTGATTACTCCCACTGATCAAGTCATTCTCAAGAAATTTTGCATTCCTTGATTCCACAATCCTAGTACTGTGAGATGAACAATAAAATCTATTATCCTTAGACTTTTCAATATACCCAATAAAGTAGCCACTTATAGTCCTAGGGTCCAACTTCTTCTCTTGTGGATTGTAAACCCTAACCTCAGATGGACATCCCCAAACGCGCATATGTCTTAAACTTGGTTTCCAACCCTTGAATAACTCAAATGGCGTCTTTTCAACAGCCTTGGTAGGAACTCGATTAAGAATATACACTGCTGTTTTAAGGGCTTCAGTCTACAAGAATTTAGGAAGTTTTGAGCTAATCAACATGCTCCTCACCATGTCCAACAATGTTCGATTTCTCCTTTCAGCTACACCATTCTGGTCAGGTGACCCAGGCATGGTGTATTGGGCAACAATCCCATGCTCTTAAAGAAACTTAGTAAATGGACCTGGTGCTTGTCCATCTTCAGTGTATCTACCATAATACTCATCACCTCTATCAGATCTCACTATTTTAATTTATTTACTACATTGTTTCTCTACTTCTGCCTTAAATATCTTAAAGGCATCTAGTGCTTCATTTTTATTATTAAGCAGATAGAGATACATGTATCGTGAGTAATCATCAATAAAGGTGATAAAGTATTTCTGACTACTAGAGTCCAAATCTGGACTACAAATATCCGTATGTATGATTTCTAATATGCTAGAACTCCTCTTAGCATTTTTCTTAGTCTTGTTAGTCTGCTTTCCCTTAATGCAGTCTATACAAGTGTTGAAATCAGTAAAGTCAAGAGTATTGAGTATTCCATCTTTCACTAATCTTTTCACTCTCTCTATTGAGATGTGACCAAGCCTACGGTGCCATAACATAGAGGAATCCTCATTAATAACATTTCTCTTAATACCTATATTGTTAGAAACATGCATTGAGTCATAAAGGTTACTATTTCGTAATTGAATTTGGAATAGACCATCACAAAGTGTACCATTGCCAATAAAATTAGATTTATAAAATAATTTAAATTCATTACTTGAAAATTCAAAACAATATCCCAATGGTACAAGTTTGGAAACTGAAATCAAGTTTCTAGAGAAACTTGGTACATAAAATGTCTTCTCCAAATTCAAAATAAAACCAAAATTAAGGACTAATCTGTATATTCCTATAGTTTCAACAATTGAGCCCATCTTATTTTCTGAATAGATGTATTGCTCACTGCCCACCGGCTTCCTTTGGCTTAGAAAGCCTTACAAGGTATTAGAGATGTGAATTGTTGAGCCAGAATCAATCCACCATGTGTTACTACTAGCATCTACCATATTAGATTCATAACAAAAGTATGAGATTGAGTTACCTTTCTTTTGAAGCCAAGCCTTGAATTTGACACAATCCGTCTTTATGTGTCCTTTCTTTTTACAAAAAAAACACTTAGACTCTTTCTTAATGTCCTCAGGGATGGGAACCTTGCCCTTCCCTTTTGTCTTGGCCTTTCTTTTCTTCCTTCCTTGTGTCACTGTATGTACACTTTCACCCATCTCTACTATAAGCCTTCCTTCTTCTTGTACACACATGGTTAGAAGTTCATTAATTGACCACTTTTCTTTATGAGTGTTGTAGGAGATTTTGAAAGACCCATATTGTTGTGGCAGAGAATTCAAGATGTAGTGCACAAGAAAAGAATCTGACATCTCAACCTTAAGTGTTTTCAATTGAGTTGCTATATCCCTCATTTTCATGATGTGTTCTCGTACATTTCTTATGCCAGTAAGTTTCATGGATGATAACTTTGTCATTAAGGTGCTTACTAAGGCCTTATCCGAAGATTCGAATTGTTCATCAATAGCTTTAAGAAAATTTCGAACGTTTTGATGCTCTCCAATAGACCCACGAATACTAGCTGATATTTTAGTCTTAATGTACATCATACTAAGGCGATTGGATCGCTCCCAACATTTATAAATATTTACTTCTGATGTACTACTAATATTCGTGGGTTTAGGAGGTTCATCTTTTCTGATTGCATCATCAACGTCCATCCACCCTAATTGGAGAAGTATTTTCTCCTTCCAAACATTATAGTTATCTCCAGTTAATTTAGGAACTTGAAAATCAGAAATATTTAAAGGTTGAAAAGCTGCATAATTTATATGCTATGTTAATAATTTGAGACACATAAATATTCTTAAATGATATGTCATGCCAATGCAATGCATATCAATTCAAATTATGAGTCTAGTAACAAATAAAATTACCTGTGGGCTAAATTTTATTTAATTAGACTCATATACTAATGATAAAACTAGTAAATTATATTCTTTTCTTAACTCCTACAGATAAATCAAGAAAAGAAAAACTTACTATTCCATCCTAATTAATCACATGAAATATGATAATATTCCTGTAGGATAATAATTATCATATTAAATATAATTAATTATAATTTGATGTCATTTTACTTTATGTGATTATAACACTTAATGTATAATTTTAAAATAATTAAAGGTGCTGTGGCTAAACTTTAATTAAATTAAAAATACACAATTCACATGACATCTAAATAAAATTACATGCTTGAATATAATTTAACATAATGCATAAACAAGCATACACAATGAGAATTTTAATAATTAATCAATTAATCAACAAAATATGACTAATTAATTTAATTAATATTCTCTCTTTAAATTAATCTAAATGTGCCATAAATATTACCTAAAAATAAAAATTAATTATTTTTAAAATTTAGGCATAAATTAAATGACACCATAAATTAATTATTATAATTAAATATGCTAAAATTGCCTAAAATTAATTAAATTTCCAAGATTTAGGCAAATTTTAAAGGCATAAAATTAATTTCACAATTATTTTGACAAATAAATAACTAAATATTGTCAAAATTAATTTAATTTTGTCCATAATATTTTTGCCAAAATTTGGACAAAATTAAAATGTACTTCATAACTTTAAACAAAATAAATGGCCAACAAAACAAATTACTTTGAATTTTTAATTAAATATTGGCCGAAAATATTTTGTTCAAAAAAAAAATATTTGATAAACATATATATATATATATATATATATATATTAAATATTGCTTATACTAAGCAACAATGAAGCTTAGCAAAAGTGGCAAAGTGGTGCGCTGAAAAGTGGAAGGACATGGGTTCGAATCCTCCTGACTACTGAAGCCATTTTATTGTAAAAACATCCAAAACGACATGTCATGACATGTCGTTTACTGAAAGACTCAAAACGACTTGTCATTTAGGTCGTCCCTAACCTCCAGCCGGGTCAGATGGGTCGTATTCGACCCGTTTCGGACCCAAATGGAAACCCGATCGGTTTTTGAGTTTCCGAGCTCCGTTTTGGATGATCCAGGAGTCCATTTTCATTAGAATTTCGTGTAGATTCCATTTTTGATATCAAAATGATGAAAAAATGGCTCTATCAATCAACCCAAATTCACCAAAAATTTAACGTTTTTGAGTTCAAAAACACAGCAAGACAGAGGTATATTCATGCTCTGATACCAACTAATAGACTTCATGGATATATAAAATCATATTTATAACATCCAATGCAAGAAAAATGGATCAAAAATATTACCTCCAGCCATTGCTCCAATCCTCTGTTTTCTCCGATGAGAATTCAGTCGTATGAAAGTCCAGGATGCTTCTAAGCTCTTGTTCTACTAAATGATGGTGTGTAGTAATGTAAAATCGAGCTCAGGGACCCTGTATTTATAGGCAAACTCTTTTAACGGCAATTCCATCATTTTGCCGAAGAAAATGACACGTTCTGAGACGTGGGAATTATCTCACGAAGCCCATAATTTTCGGGTCATTATGGAGATGTTGCCAGCCAATGTGATTTGCTTCCCACGATCTGCATTTTTCTCACGTTCTCACGTTCTCACGTTTTCACGTTCAAATGCTACAACATTCCACACTATTTTCACAAAACTACTAGACACACAAATAATCAAACTTGGACCTCTAGTTTATATGTTAGCATTTTTTCCATTGACCCATCACGTGTTGTGTAGATAATAGATGCACCGTTTTATTGTTATACCTTAAAATATAAATATAAAACTCCCAAATTAATTGTATTAAAATAAGAATAAAAATCAAAAGTAAAACATTTAATCATCATGTTAAGTTGTAAAATATATATATTTCCAAAAATTGATTCATTGCAAAATTTGATTCTATAGGTCACATACTCACACCATTGAATAAAATAGAAAAGTTAGGCAACATTGCTTACAACTTATTCCCTATTTGAGTTTTGGAAACGGGTTTAAAGTATTGCAAAATTAAATTTTATAGGCCAAACAATTGAACTATTGCATAAAATAGAAAGGATAGACAACATTCAAAGCCCATTCTCTATTTGAGTTTTAGAAATAGTTTTGAAGTATTGTAAAATTAGGCCACATAGGCCACATACTCAAACTATTGCTTAAAATGGAAAGAATAAGCAATACTTAAAAATTATTACGTATTTAAATCTCAGGAATGGTTTTTAAGTGTTACATCTGAACTGTAGCATAAAGTATACTCTACTTGCAATATTAAAAAAAAAAAAAAAACCATCCTTTGTTTTCCATTTAGGCAATGATTTTGCAACTATTGTCACAAAAACTATTGCCAAAGGCAGAAAAAATAGGATAGTGCAAAAAGCTATCCTTCTCAGACAACCAAAACACTTTGTTCCTAACCCCATAGATCAAAGCAAGCAATTCATGATTGGTTCAGCCAAAGTTACGACTCACAATCTCAAAACAAGTTGATTGTTATAGCTTCTTCTACACCGCCTTGTTTAATCAAATTTATCTCTATTTTTTGTTTTTACCCTAATGCAAAAGTCTAAGCTTGAAGGTCATGCAATGATCCATTCAAGAAAATGGGGGAAAAAAAAGATAAAAAGGATATCAAATAAGAAGAATAGTATTTTGGTAAATTCAGAATGTTAAAGTTCTAAATTTAGAAAATTAGAGGTTTATTGCCATAGGATTTAGATTTGTTGATTTAGGACACCACAATGAATGGTCATGTTGAACAAAAATAGACACAGGGAGCGAATCTCATACACTCTCACTTTCTCCTTTTAAAGAATATGGATCTTATACACTCCCATTCTATATTTATCTAATTCCAACATTAGCAGATCTAAATTCATGTTCCATGGGGGTGGGGGTTAAAATATTTCAATCGTTTTCGGCACAAAAAATATATATTAGTTTCGAGCACCTGATAATTAATTTAAACTACCGTATAAGTCTAGTTTAATTGGGTCCAATTTTCTTTCTCTCTGGATACGTTCTTATTTCTTAATAAAATAACTACAATCTTTTTGTCAAACTCACATCATTTTGGTGAAAGTCAGAAAATCACCAAAAACTCGTGTATGAATTAAAAACATTTGTGATAAGGCCGTTCAACTACTGATTCACTGGAGGGCCGAAAATGATCCTTGGCATGCGTGTAAGGTCAATCTGGTCATCCAACGGCCAGAAATGCGGTTATAACTTAGTGCTTAGGCGTCTGGACCTTTTAAAGCTTAACTCTCGTTGATAGAAATTATAGCAAGAGGTGATTAATTTTCCTTCGCCACTGGGTTGCTTGTCTTGAGTTTTCCAAATGTTGAGCTATTCACGACTAGAATTATTTTGAAATTTCTTTTGTTTTAATAATTTATTAATTAAATTATGAAAAGTAATTTTAATATACAAATTTTGAAATGCATTAAATGTCTAATAAAGATTGAAACGCAGAGAAGTCTTCAATTGAAAATGATGCCTTTCAAATCACTGAATCCTATGAAGGGATAAATTTTTTAATTAATATTTGATTTCTTAAACTTTTATTCTATTAAAAAATTTTAATATTTTCAATGAAAAAATTACGTTGATGTTTTATTTCGTTAGGCCTCAATGGATGATGAGAAGTTGCTAAACGCAACTCTGTGCATTCGTCCAAGTTGTGAGAAGTGTCTTCGTTGCCTGAATAAGTACAGACACGCAGACACAAGGGATTAATCAACTTTTGAGCTGCTCAGCAGCGGGGGCCTTTGCGAAGAGTACCTTTTCAATTGAGTAAAAAAGTACTTTTCTAATTTGGATCTTGGAGGGAGAACCTTTCAATAATGGCACTCCAGTTAAGAGGCCCGTGAAGGGTTCAATATACAATTATTGAGCAGGGGCATCTTGTCAACTTTAATAGCTCATTTCGCATTCAAAATTTTAAAAAAAAATAATAAAGAATATAATAAAAATAAAACCAATTTTAAAGATAAAAAAATTTTATGGTTTTACTTTAAAAATTTAATAAAATAATAATATTTATTAAATAATGATTGAAGGACATAATAAATATTGTATATTATTAATAAAAAAATTATTTTTCCAGCAATTGGTCCAAATGATCCCTTAACGTCATTTGCTGTGGAATGAACTCCCGTCCTAATTCCAAATGTAATGTCTCCACTATAAAAAAGTCGCAATGGACACAACCTCTGATCTGATAGGTTTATTGCAATAAGTCTCTTATTATATAAAGTTAAAAATTTTTACTATGCAAAGTTATTAAAACATTCTTATGATTTAATATCTTTGGGCAAGGAGTATAATTAACTTTCATTTAACTACAAGTACTGTATGAATATCATGACAAAATAATCCACTTTTGCAGTTGAATAATTGGATTCAAATTTGTAACAATCAAATAACGTAAGAACCGCCTACCACATGGAATAAAAATTACGTCAAAAATTCAACAATTAATCCACTTCCATAACATTAATTATGAGCTTGCTTAATTAGGTATACATCTAATCTTCTCAAGATCAACTTGTGCATGAATTAACGCCTCATTTAGTATACATAATTGTGAGGGGTGGAAATGAAAAGAGAACGAAGATATAAATGGCGTGGAATAATTATATTTTGTATAATATATAAATAAATCAAAAAACTATTCCATGTGGATGTTTCGCTGGGGAAAAAAGTGTTTGAATAGAAAAAAATAATAAGAAAATGAATCGTATCTCAACTTAAGGAAATAATAATAAAAAAGTAATGATAATATGGGAATGATAAATTTTGCGTAAATTAAGCATAATAATTACCTTCGATTTATACGTTTATTTGAAGAAAATAGATTCCTTCTCCCTTTTTGGAGCCTAGACAAATCTAATTATCAAAAGAGATGTAGAAAACGATTTCTTATTTATCTCCCTCTCTCTCGTGCTACCAAACAACGCGTAAAACTTCTGTGGGACTTTGAAGATTTGCTAACTCTTTTTTATTGAAATTATAGAAAGAGACTATTAATTTCCCTCTGTCATTGAATTTTTTCTCTGGCGTTCTGCAAATGTTGAGTTATTCACTAAAAAAGTATTTGGAAATTTTTTTGTTTTAATAATTTATTAACTATAATTTCAATATAAAAATTTTGCAATAATTTATTAAGTCCCTGAAAAACAAATTAAAACACAAAATATAATAAATTAAAGTACAAAATATAGAAAATAAATCTATAAAATCAAAATTAAACTAATAATTTACAGGAATATACTAAGGGCTTGTATGGAACATACTAATTTGTCACAAACCTAATTACAAGTAAAAACAAATTTAAAATTTTTTTAATTTGGTCCTTTTTAGAGGCTTTTTGCAAATAATATCTAAATTGTACAAAATTAAAGATAATTGCAAGTTTATAGAAGAATAGGTTCAAAAAAGTTAAAAATCAATGAAAAACCTATGATAACTCTCTTAATTGACTACTAAAAATTGATATTTTTAAGTACTTATCACATTTTGACCGCTTATTCTTAGCTACTGCTTTTAGCTAACATTTCTAACTGCACCATTAACTATTAATTTTGGGTACTAACACTTTCACACTCATGGAAAGTTGTTTACCAAACACTCCATTTTAAATTTATCCAAATATTACATTCCACTTTATTTGACTAACATAATTATTTAATTTTATAGAATTCAACTAAAATTAATTCAATTATCATGATTTATTGAGACACTGGGGACAAGACTTTGATTGGGATCTTATACCAAGATATGATGTATCATATCCCTTCATTGTTAGTGCCAAAATATTTACTTTTACACTCATCAAGATTTGTTTATCAAGCATTTTATTTAAATTTTTTCAAATATTAGTCTCACTTTATTTCATTAACAACATAATTAATTAGTATAAATAATTCAATTAAAATCAAGTCAATTAAAATAAAATATTTGCATGATTTATTGAGATATTAGTGACAAGACCTTAATTGGAAAGAATTATGATTTACTAGAAAGCTACCTATGCATGAGCAGCTAAAATAGTTGGTAGGGCCCACAAAAAATTTTGTAAGTCTCACCAATAGGAAAAGGAAATATAAAAAGGAAGAGGACTACAATAATGAATAAAAAAATAATGACTCTTCTACCACTTATATATATATTAGATTATCTTTTGATAAGGAGCATAGTTAACCTCATTTAACCATTATTTAGAAGAGAAGTAATAAAAAAATATTGCATGAAAAGTAACACGGCAAAAATTAATTGTCCTAGAGGTAACAAAAAGCTGAATTCAGATGCATACCCACCGAATTTCATTGCAGCTTTCACTCCACGAGGCATGAAGCACGGTCAACGAGGCAAGACTTTTGAATTCAGACCAGCAAAGGCTGTAGGCTAGCCTGCAACCTTTGGAGGAAGGACGTGACCAGTCATTGACCGATCACGAACGCGGGTAAAAGATGAAGATAGAAGTTACTATTTTCGAGACATGTAGTGAGTTATAATTGGTTCTAACAGATTTTAATAAATTCTAATTAGCTAAAAAATAAAATAATATGTAATATTATAATAAAATTACAAAAATACCCTCTGTAATTTGGCTATAAATTGGGCATGGGACTTCTCAGTTGCTTCCCTTCTTTTACCTCAATCTCCCTCCGTCCCTTCTTGCAAAGTGTTTGAGAAATATATGTGAAAATTATTTTGTGTTGTCTTTTTTAGTTTTAGTTTTGCTTCAGAGCAAGAAAGAAGGACTCTCAAAATTGTCAGCATTTTATAACAAAAATCAAGGTAAGTTAGAGTTAACAACTAAAATATATTTATAATTTTATTTTTCATGTAATATTTTTTTAGTAGCAAGAGAGAAATGTAAGTCTATTAATACATGTTTATTATGATAATAATATTTGTTGTATCATAAAATGTATATATTTTCATTAATTTTTTTGTAATAATGCATAATTGCATATGAACGATTATTTGTTTGTTTATTTGTTCTAATTTTTTTAATTATTGTCGTGGTTTTTTTTTGCATGATAATGGAAACTAGCCATAGAAAAAAAAAGAGAAGAAAAAGGAGGAAATTAGTAAATAAGAAAAAATGAATAGAAAAATATTATGAAATAAATGAATTTATAACTATAAAGATATTAAAAAGTAGGGTTAGAGTAGAGAAAAATAAAATAAAATCGCTAAAAAAATTGGAAGTAATTATTAGAACCAAAAATTTTGTAGAGAAAGAAAATATGAAATGATAATTATTTGAAATAAATTAAATGAGAAAGGAGAGAAAATTTTAGATGGATGAAAAAAAATGAATATTTTATATTAGTAGGAAAAGGGACTTATATAGATGTAAAAAAGAAATATATTTTATTTCAATGCGTAAGGTACAAAGAAAGAAGAAAAGAATTTAAATATTTGATGAATAATTGTGAAATAATTTATTTTAAAATAAAAGAAATAAATTTATATATTTGAAAAAAATAAAAATATATGCTTTAGTAATTATTTAAAAAATTGTTATTATCTTTGCTTTATATTAATATTAATAATAACAAAAATAACATTAGAGGAAAATGATTTAAATAGTTCAGAAAGAAGTGCAAAATTTTTAATTTTAGTAGTGAAAAAATAAAATATCTAAGAAAATGAGAAAGAATGATTAGAACTAAAATGTGTGGTAGAGAGAAAAAATATGGAATGAAAATTAGGTGAAACAAATAAAATGAGGAAGAAGAGAAAACTTTATATGGTTGGAAAAAAATAGGAATATTTTATATTAGTAGGAAAAGGGATTTATATAGATATAAAAAATAAATATATTTTATTTCAATGTGTAACGTACAAAGAAAGAAGGAAAAAATTTAAATATTTGATGAATAATTGTGAAATATTTTATATTAAAATGAAAGAAATAAATTGATATAGTTGAAAAAAATAAAAATATATGCTCCAGTAATTATTTAAAAAATTGATATTATCTTTGATTTATATTAATATTAATAATAACAAAAATAATATTAAAGGAAAATGGTTTAAATAGTCCAAAAAGAAGTACAAAATTTTTAATTTTAATAGTGAAAAAATAAAATATCTAAGAAAATGAGAAGGAATGATTAGAACTAAAATGTTTGGTAGAGAGAAAAAATATGGAATGAAAATGAGGTGAAACAAATAAAATGAGGAAGAAGAGAAAACTATACATGGTTGGGGAAAAAAAGGAATATTTTATATTAGTAGGATAAGGAAGACTTTGAAAATGAAGATGAATACGACGCAAAACTTGACCCTGATTATAACAATGACAATGAAGATGATAACAGTGAGACCGATGACGATGATGGTGATGGGTATGACAGTGAGGGTGATGATGATGAAGCCGTTGATATTGAACCAGTGTCTCAATATGTTAACCCTGCAGTTGTATTCTTTTAGCAGGTTAATTTGGCCTTAAAATAAGGTGATGAATTCGAAAAGGTGGAAAATTAAATACAATTGAATAATCAGGAGCTATCGGTTGGATTAAGATATTCAAATCAAAAAGCGCCACAACTTGTTGTGAAACTCTATTCCGTGAGGGCGTGCCATAATTTTAAAAAATATTTGACAAGAAAAAAGTATGAAGAATGTTGATGCGTGAATTATAACAAGAATTGTAGATGGCGAGTCAGAGCATGTAAGAAAGGCAAAGGGAATGGTTCATTCTGGCAGATTACAAGATATGGAGGTTCACATACATGTTTGTCTTCAGTCTTATCACAAGATCATCCAAAATCAGATTATGATGTTATCTTGTCATGTATTGGGGTAATGGTGATGGAGACTCTTGATGTTCCTATCAGCCAGATAATTGAATAGATGAAGAGTGTGTTTGGTTACACTATCTCTTATAAAAAAGCGTGGAGAGCAAAACATAAATGACTATAATTTATCAACTTTATCGTCATTGTCTTTAAAATTTATTGCATATCTATATTTAACTACTCATTTTTTATTTTGTTAGACTAACTTAGCTTAGGGGCTTTGTGTAACATTATATATTTATAGCTTGCTTCCTATCATTTCTAAGTCTCACATTATGAATTGCACAAAGGGAATGAAAAAATGGCAATAAAATAATACCTTATTTCGTGTTAAGTGGCGTATGAAAATTCCATTTGGTGTCACGCAAACTATATGAACTCATATATCATATTCTCATATTTAATTATATACATACAACTTACTTGCATCACCAAAGTTGGCCCACAACTTGTGGAATTCAAAGGGAAGCAACAAACTCACACTATTATTTTCGGCCAAAATTTTAATTTTTCTGTCACAATTTTGGAAATTCATAATTAAATCCAAAAAAATCAAAATCATGCATTCTTATCCACTTTGGAAAGCTACACATGTCTACTTTATACCAAAAATATTTTTAGGCCATGAGACATAACACAGAAAGCTTTTGACCTGCAAAAAGGGGCAAAGGTTTGGACAACTACTAGTACTGATGCAAGTGTGGGCTATAAAATTCGAAAATGTCCAATTAATTCCACAAAAATTAAATCCATGTAAATGATACCAATTTGGAAAGCTATGAATGTTAAATTTATGGTAAAAATATATCAGACCAAAGAAAGCATGTTTAGCCATTGAAATTCAATGGAATAGTGACTCAAGTAGTGCTGCGCTACTATTCCAAAAATTCAAAAATTCATATCTCTTAGCTCATACCTCCAAATGAGGTGATTCTAGTTGCTACAAGTCACTATAAATGCCTAGTTTTTACCTATAAAATTTCGTAACCATTGGACGATGCTTGCCCCTTCACAACTGATCAAATGAACAGCACTGGTGTAAATCTGAAATTTTGATACCAACTTTGAAAAATCATAGAAAATTCCACAGACCTCCAAATGACCTAATCTTTGGCTTATCAAAAAACTCTAGACAAGATCTACTTGCAGCAAAATTTTAAGTCAAGAAGAAGTCATTTGGTCAGACTTTGCCATACCTCAAGATTATGGCACTTTTGGTTCCAATAAAGGGGCAAATTTGGTCCAAATAAGCCATCCATTGTTTCACACATATTTGAGCAACTTCAAAAGCATAAATGTAGCATAAATGAGCCTTTCATAAGGTCTGAATCCTCATGCAACTCAAATTCACCATGCCACTCCCATAAACATACAGGCACAAGTGGGCTCCCAAGTAGTCAAAATACACATTTCTATTCATTTGATTCTATTCTTGATTTATACACTAACTTTACATGATTTTACACTTGTTCAAAGTTTCATGGCTCAAAAATAACATGGACATATCTACTTTGACATTCTAGACATCCTAGTACATCAAAAATGGAAAGATTTGCCAAGAGATGGAGATTTAAGCTCCTTGGCTTCTATCTTTTAGATCTTGAACTCCACCTAGATCATATGAGATGAGAGAACGGACGGGGTGAGATTCATTGAATTTCAATAGCTCATACACCTATTCAAGCACATTTTCAAGGTATACAACATGTCAAAGGTACAAGTATGCAACTGCTCAATCGATGAAGCATTCAATTCTCATATTTTTATGTCACAAACACATGTCAAGAATAAGAATGAGCTCTAGAGACTTTTGGTTTAGGCTCACCCCATTTTTAAGACTTTTGGATTGCCTCGCTCTTGGTTCTTGGGACTTTTGACTTAGCCTCACCCATCCAAGGGACTTTTGGCCTTGTTTCACCGATGCCATAAGACTTTTGGTATCTCCTCACCCACATTAAGAGACTTTTGACACTACCTCACCCTTGTGAGCCATTTCCACAATTCAAAGACATTCAAGAAAGCATATTGGTACCAACATAGCATCATAGCATAAAGTGGCATGTCTCAAACATATACATAGACACACCAGTACATAATGACATATATGCAACAAGAAAATGCAATAAGAAAAAGGTGGAGAGCTACCTTGGTGTAAATTTAAGCCTTACTTTGCTTGTTTCTTCTCCTTTTCGGTTCCACAAACACAAGGAGGTGGGCTTGGATTTCCTTGGCCTATTCACAATAAACAACACTTAATTATACTTTTGGAACAAGTTATAGCATCCAACTCACTCTTAAGACTACACTTTGTTTTATTTATCACAATATGGTTCCATTAATGACCTAATGAAGCAACTACCACAAGTAAAATTCTTGGTTCCATTCTCTTGCCATATTTAGACCTCTTGACCTCATTTAAGGTCCTTGAAGCTATCACACATTCACTTTCATAAACCTAGGTCCATGTTGCTTCATAAGGTTACATTATGGAAGCCATTGCCTCATCTCCCAACCTAAGGCTTCTAAATTTTTTCCAAGGGTTTCTTCTATCTTCTTTTATCATATAAAGTCCTAAATCAAGCTTGGAATCATTTAAAACATTCCCGAGCTATCTCTAAGGGTCTTAATCGATTTATGCTTCCATTAAAGACCCATGGAGTTTGAGATTTTTCCTTAATAGATGGGGCACTTGGGAGGCTCCCTAGGAGTCTTAGAAACTCAAAAAAATACTTACATATGATGGGAAAGTCTTGAATCAACCTAGATTTTAAACTATGTTCAAGCACCCTACATTTTTCCAACTTGAGTTTTACTAGTTTTCCATACATTTCTTTGATGTAATCCATCTTCCCATGGCTTAGTTTGATGGATTCTTTTAGATTATAAAACAGAAACTCTTTCGTCTTCATGGTTCTGTTTGAGTCATCCCACCATGGAAGAGGAGAAGGAGAAAAAGAAGCAACAAGGGAAGAGAAACTACCTCGAAATCAAGCTTCCTTCAAGAGCCCTTCTTCCTTCTTCCCCCTCCTTAAATTTTGAATTTCTCTCCTCTGATCTAGACCCAAATCAGCACCAAAAATTGCATTAAAACCGTGGAAAGATGAAGCAAGAAGGGGAGGATGAAGTTTCAAGAGGAAGGAGCATGAAAATCTTACACATTCTCACCTTTCCTTAGTTTTTCTTTTTCCAAAATTTCCTATCTTTGTGCGTGCCTAAGATAGTAGCTCCTTTTCTAAGATTTGGATAGAAGAAAGTCAGTTTAGAGAGGGGGAGGCTGAACAGGGATTTAAAAGGAGCATTTAGAAGCTTCTTTGTGTAATTTGTTTCTATTTTTGCCCTTCCATAATGGTATTTTTGGTTTGGCTTAGTTTTAGCTCCTTTTTTTTTAAAACTGTCTTTTCCATCATAAAATTTAGATTCCAAATTTAATAAAATGCTTTTGGAATCACTCAAATCGGAGCTAAAACCTTCCCAAACGAATCAATCAAAATTTGGGTCAACTGACGTCAGAAAGAATACACTGGAGGGGCTTTACCGGTCCCGGGACTTTCCATGATTTTTGGGACCTTTGAGAATCTTGAGCAACTCAAAATTTTCATTTTAAAAGCCCTCCTAGGTGTTTTTCTAAAATTTCACTTATTTACGAAAATGCCACTGGAGTTTCAACAAAGTTTTTAAATTACTCCGGCCTCAGTTTCTAGACAACTCAAGGCTTAAATTCTCATTTTCTATTATTTAACATTTTATCCAAATTTTATTTAGCTTTGAATCACTCATATCAGGGAACTTGCTTTTCAAACCGGCCCATTTCTGTGTTTTTACAATGTACCAGACATTACACTTTGTAGGATGCACTTACAAGATCCTTTGCTAGTGAATTTTTGTGATATTGTTGGCCGAGACTCTAGCAATATGCTACATGCTCTTGATGAGTAGTGATTCTCACTATTTTCTTAGCTAGCTGACTAGGCACCAGATCTTCCTAGGTCTCAGATTTTGATAGGTCGACCAGGAAAGAGACGTCAAGGTTACTTGTCAACCTAGCAACCCACTATTGGAAGAAGTAACCAGCAACAACAAGACCCATTACAACAAGACATTGGCCTTGATAATCTTGGTGTATCTCCATATATTCCAACTCCAGTACAATAGGATATGGGCACACTTGGTCTTTCTTATCTTATACTGCTAGGCCAGTTTTGCGACATTAGTGGTGTAAGTCTCTCCTCTTACATATAGCCCTCACCTTCTTCTGGCTCTTTTAGATCATTTGCCGAGTTTTTGTTTAATACATCAGCATTTAATGCGACGTATCCTAATTGTTCCTTTAAGCCAGGAGGATCATCGCAATCAGGATTTATGACGTCACATCAACCGATTCCTCTAGTTTATTCTCCATCCTTAGATTTAAATACAAATCCCACAGTACAGGAGCAACAAGAACTAAAAGAATTAGAGCAACAATGACCACGCCATGAAAGGAAAAGACCTTGTTGTGGTACAAGAAGTCATTTACTATAGATATATTTATAATTTTTTGTAATTTTTGTACCAAATCTTATATTATTTATTTGTTTAATGTTATTTTTCATTTACTTTTTTTCCATCCCAAAATTATAAATCAAATTTTACAAAATATTAAATATATGTTAAGTTAATTTAATCAACCAAATATTAAGTTAATTTCATAAAACAAATATCCAATCAAATAAATATTTAACAAATAATAAAATATTTATGACAAAAATTTCATAAAATATTTTAACTACCTATTGAAGTAAAATTATAAAATATAATATACTATAATTCAAAAGGAATTTGGCATAATCTTTTATCTTATTCAAATAAAATAAATTTAAAAATATAGATAGCTATTTTATATTATTAATTTCACTTTAAATTAAAATATTATATTAAAATTAAATTAAAGCAAACCAATTTTTATTTACTTAAAAAATTGCATCATTACCCAATCTAACTTCAAATATTTATTACTTTTTAATTAACATTTTATTTTTTATTTCTTTTTTTATACTTAAAGTTTCCGATGTTATTTTTTAGGTGTTTAATTAAATCAAACTAATTTATTTATACATACATCGCTTTTTTATTTTATATAATTATTATATTTATTAATATTTTAATAAATAAAATTTTTTAAATAAATAAGTATCTTTTTTAATTTATTTATTTTTAATCAAATCCTTTTTCATTAATAAAATAAAAAATTTATTGAAAATTCGGAGTGTGCCAATCTAATTTTTTATTGGATTTTAAAAAAAAATTACTTTCATAGAATTCGGATGCCACGTTTTCGAATTCTATAAAATTTTTTTAAAAAAATGTATTTCAAATTCGGATGGATCTATAAAATTAAAAAAATAACTTCAAATTTGGATGTTCATCTTTTTATTACCTCTTGGCAATTAAGTTTCTTCCTATTGCTTTTACATTATTTGCATCATCATTTATTACTTTTCCGTATCTATGCCCTCATTTAACTATGGGTATTGTATGAACAACATGACAAAATAATCCATTTTTGCAGTTGAATAATTGTATTCAAATTTGTAACAATCAAATCACATAAGAATTGCCTCCCATGTAGAAGAAAAAAGTATATAGAAAAATGTAACCATTAATCCACTTACATAACATTAATATAATTATTACGAGCTCCGCTAAAAGTAAATCACTTTTAAAGGCAACAAAATTTACCACGAAAATTCCAAAAGTCACTATTAATGCCTCTATAGTAAAAAAATTTTCATAACGAAAAGAAGTTGCTACTAAAAATGATATTTATAAGCGACAAAAAATATTGCTAATATAACACTCCAAAAATAATTAACAATGATTATTTGGGGATTATGAAATTATTAAGAGGAATTTAAGGAAAATTTATGAGAAGATAAGAGTTTTAAGGAAAATGACAAATTTGAGTATTTTAACATAATAATTATTAATTAGATAATTTTGAAAGAAGTAAAATAATGATTTTAGGTTTAAGCATGATTTAGGCCCATGATTAATTTATGTATGTTAAGAATATTATTAGAAGCCCAATTTTATCCTTATAGAAATCCAACTTCATTTCATAAAAGCCTAACCCACTTTTGAACCCAATTATACCAATATATCATGGCCCAACAAGTTAAGCATAAGCCAACTTGGAATAATGGACCCATGGGACCAGCCCACTTGTACTAAAACCCTAAGAGGAGGTTACCACTCATTATTCTTGTGTTGAAACATAAGCTTGGCTACTAAACACACAAGGAATTCTCACACCTTTGAAGGGCTTAGGTTTTCTAGTATTTTGGCTTAAATTTGCACTTTTAGAGAGAGATTTAGCCAAGGTAGGTTCTATAGAACTTGATTATCTTTTCTTCCTTTACATTTTGGTCCAATTGATGTGTCATTTGGGGGATTTCATCTCTTTCTCAATCTGAAATCTGGCCTTTGGATGATTTCTTGCAAGATTGTAGAGCTAGAACTTAGAGGGAGCAATTGGGTAAGCATTTCCTTCTCTTTTTTGTATTATTTTGTTGGAAAATAACCCTAAGCATTGTTTTTCATCATGGGTTCTACTATAATGTGAAAATATAAGGAGATGAAAGTGAAAACACTATAGTTTCTAGGCTTGATGACTCAAATCCAAATTTTGGGAGTCATCAAAGGATTGGATAAGTGCCTTCAATCATTTTTGTGAGTTGTATGTGTTGAAATTTTACCATTTAGGTTGATCTTCTGGTGTATGCCTTGTACATGTGCGAAAATAGAGATGTGAAGAGTGACTTATTGTAAATTTTGATGTCTTAACCTTGAATTGGTGTAATACACTCTTGGAAAGCTTGGGTAAGTAATTCTTAATGGATTCTTGATGAATTTGATCAATGGATAGGAAATTCCTTGCTAATGAAAGTTAAATGATGATGACTATGCTAGTTTTAGGCTTAGTGTATATTTGGATTATAATGGTAGTTAGAGAAAAAGTAATTGAGCTTTATTTTAATCTGGTACTTGTTGTACATGTATGATTTTGAATGCTAAATGAATGATTGGCTATCTGAATTGTTGTGTTTGGACCTTGAATGAGTCCTTGGTGGAGCTGTGGTGCAGCAACCACCCGTGCATCGTGCTTTGATTGGGCACCAAGTTGTAATCTGACTCCTGAATGCACTGAACCCAAGTTGTGCTCATTGGGGAGTTAGTGTTGTGGATGAGCCTCTCTCGATGTTATTAGCTTTTAATATGTTATATGTGATTGCTAGTATAGGATAGTAGTCACTAGTAGCTCAACTAATTCATTTGCTAGTTGAATTGATAATTCTGGTATTTGATGATATGGAAATGCATTATGTTGATTAATTTGTACATATATATAAAATTTGCCTTTTGTTAGTGAGATTGTAAATCTCACCCCGGTTGTGGGTTAACATTTTCAGGAACCACCTCTTAATGGCAAAGAGAAATTAATAGAAGCCTATTGTGTAGTTTGGTAGTACTTTAAGTTTGGAAATCTTGTTAGATTGGGTTTATGTAATGAGAATACTAGTTTTTATGTATTTGCCACATTACATCATAAATTACCAAGTATAGGGACTGGCTATATAATATAATTACCATGGAATTAAACATTGTGATTGTCTCTAACTAATACTTGTTGAATGACTTAATATTGTGTAACCATTAAACTTTAGCCTAATGTACCTTGTGGTTGAAACACTTTTGCTATCATAAAAGGGGAATTGACTAATATGAAATTAAGTTTTGATTGCTTTAATTCAATCCAGGACCCCTAAATAATAAGGATTAGTAAATCATGACATTTAACAGTTGAGAAGTCTACAAGACCATGTATGTTAGCTATTAAGATCCTAGAATTCATCTAGGACTAGTGAAAATTGATTAGAGAGCATAAAAATGAGAGTCTAGGTGCAGTATAAAGTTGAGCCGCAGACAAAGTCCTCCCAGAAGCTAGGAGCACCACAGCGCAAGACCAAAATTTCACCTAAAAGAGTAACAAAGAGCAAACTTGGGAGGCAATCTTAGAGAGTTCTAAGAGGCTCTCTCGTAGCAGTGCCACATAGGCTTATCGTGGAAAGGCACTAACTTGCCGCAATGCGAGGGTGTGAATAGTAGGTTCCTAAAAGCATATTCGCACGTCACAAAAAGCCTTAGTTGTGGCACAAAGTTTGTATTTTTTATTTTGAGCTCTAGAAAGTTTGAGTCGTGATGTAAACTTGGATTTTAGGTTCTAGTAACCAACTTAGCCATGATGGAAAATGTCTAAGTCGTAGTGAAGGTTCCCAAACTCTTGTTTTCACTTAGAAACCTTGGATTCTCTAATGATAATATTGCATGATGACTTAGAAACATTTATAAGAGGATTTTGCAAGGTGGAATCAATGGTTAAATGAATCAAAAGGCTTCCAATTGATAATTGGAATCACTTGTGGACTCAAATTGTTTTGATTGCTTGGCTAATAATTCTAATAATATCAAAGTTTAAATTTTCTCACCCTTTTTCCTATTTTAATTAATTGTAACGATTTTAAACTTTGATTTATGATCATTAATAATGTATTTAAACCTAATCACTGTAATTAGGAATTAGGATTGTTATAACTAAAACTATTAAGTGGCAACATTTGTTGCCACTAAAATCCAATTAATTTTATTTTTACAAAAGGTCACCATTAAATGGAACTTTTAGTAGTGATATGAGTCGTTGCTAATAGTAACCTTTAGTTGTAACTTTAAGTGTCCCCACTATATGATACTTTCAATAGCAAAAATAGTTATTGCTAAATGTTTTTATTTTAAAAAATTTTATTTTTAAATTTTTTTCATAATCTTGGTTGGCAAATATAAAATTTATAATCCCACTATAAATTATATAAAAAAAATAAGTGCAAACATAAGTCTAAATAATGCGACTCATATACAACAAGCAAGATTAAAATTAATTAGCATCAATTTTAAAATACGATCTTCAAAAGAAATAATTTCAAATGGGTTCAATCATATCTAAATTCATCATAAAAGTCACTAGAGTAATAGGCATTATATAAGATTTATCCTAATATAGAGCATACTCAATTAAGCCAAATACACATCTGTGCCAACCTTATTAACTCACACTATAATAAATATTTCTTAACACGCAACAAGTAAAAACATTTTATATAATCCCTCTAGTAGTCCAAAATCAACATCTAAAATGTGATGATCATATCAATGAAAGTTGAAAACAATAAGCAATAGATGCATATATAAAAATGAGCCAAACTTTCATTTTAACACCTAACATTTGATAACCCAAAGCTATGTGATGGAGCCACCACCTCGGGAGTGAAAATCTTTAAGAAAAAGAGAAATGAAGTGATTGTATTGTTAGTGAGTCATTTTGTTATCACATAACATATAGATATTTTCCCTCTTTTGAGCAAGAGGATAAGGAAATGATCACCTTTCTTTCTTCAACCTTAGATAATAGACTTGGTTCTTCCATCTTTTACTTTTAGTTCATTGGACTTGTTTGATTCATGGTAGAAAGGGCGTCTGACTGGCTATTTATTGTAGATTTTTTTTAGCATCATTAGCATATTGTTTTTATATAACTGACTCTCATTTGACTTCCTAATGGTCTTATCATCCTTCGATAACTTCCAACTCCCCAAATTTTAGTCAGAACTTTTTCTAGGAAGAGAAAAACAAGTATGCTTTGTATTCTATCTTTTTTTCCCCCTTGCAACTCTTTTATACTAAGGACTTACTCTTTTATAGTTCACCCAGTTACCATTGTTTTAATAAATAGGTAAGATAATCCTCCTTAACATTCTTCTCAAAGAAAATGGCAAGTGCCTATAGATACCTTTTTTAGAGTTTAAGGCTTCTTTATAAGGCCTTCATAAGACCCTTTTAAATCTTTTTATCAACTTTGCACATTCCCCTATCCCTCAACAGACAACACTCACTACAAAAAGCTTGACTTTTAGTTACTGTTAAAAGCCAAAATGTCGTCACTAATAAGTTTTAGTAGCAACATCTTTTTCACCCCTCTACTTTAGTAACACTAATACTTTTTAGCCATGACAAAGTGTCACCACTAAAAGTCAATGCTACAAATATATAGTAGCAAATATAGTCACCACTAAAGCTTACTACAATTTAATTGGAACAAGTGCTGCCACTAAATGAAAAGGGTATTAGTGGCGATAGTCACCACTAAATCCATATATTTAGTCGCCATTAATTGTATATTGCCATTGAATCTAAGCTTTCAATAGCGACACAAGTTGTTACTATAGGTACACCTTTAGTAACTGTAACAACCGGGAAAAAGGGAAAAGAAAGAAAGGGAAAGATGGAAAAATTCGAAATCTGGAAATTTTGCCAAGTCTTTTCGTAATAGCGAGAAATGGTCTCGCTGTCGCGAGAATGTCTTCTCGCAATAGCGAACGAGGTTCTAGCTATAGCGAGTGCGGGCAGCAATCCATATAGAAACTAGGGAGTTGCTCGCCGTGGCATGCGCCATAGCGAGAGTGAGGTCTGGAATTAACGCGATTTCGCCATAGCGAATGGTAAATCTCGTCATAGCGAAGAGAACTGATACGAGCTCGCCATAGCGAAGGTTACACCTCGCCATAGTGAAGCCAGATAACACGAGTTCGCTATAGCGAAGGTTAATTTTCGCCGTAGTGAGGGTCAGTCCGGAAGAGAGTAAAAGGCGAGAATTAGACTTCATTAAACGCCCAAACTCATTTCTTTTCTCATATCTACCCTAGACTTCGACCCAAGGAGAGAAAAGAGGCATGGAGAGTGAGAGAAATCAAGAGAAGGAGGAAGAGCAAGGGAAAGGTAAGGAAACTTCTCCCATTTCTTCTTAGAACTCTGATCCCCTCTCTTTGCCCTCACTTCCTACGGTTTTGTTTGTGAAAATGGTTAGATTTTGGGTATGGGTCAGAAGAGGGAAAGTGGAAAACACCTTTGAATCTTTGTATTTTCTTTGAAAATGTTGTTTCTACTACCATGGGAGCTTGAGAGAGAGAAATAGTTGATGGCATTCTAGAGAGAGAGAGAGAACTCTAGGTTCTGGTATGTTAGGAGAGTTTACTCTAAAGATTATATTCTAAGAGTAATTCCTTGTTCTTGATTGTGCCTAGGCTCAAGAGAAACACCTCCATCAAGGTGTGATTGTGAACTTAAGAAGGGAGAAGAGGAATTGAAAGGAAAAGCTAGGGTTGACTTTGGCTCATAAGGTAGCTCTCTCTTCCCACTCTTTCTTGTTGCATTCTTGGATGTAATAGTCATTGTATGTTTATGTATATGCTTGTTGTGTGGAATATGCCATATGCTATTGTCTTGATGCATTGAAGCCAATGTGATTATGTGTTGAGATGTGAGAATTGCTCGGGTGAGGTAGTGCCGAAAGTCCCTTGAGATGGGTGAGGTTAAGTCGAAAGTCCCTTGAGAATGGGTGAGACAAGACTAAAAGTCTCCAACGAGTGAGGCCAAGTCAAAAGTCCTTAAACTCGGGTGAGGCCATCCAAAAGTCCCTAAGCTCGGGTGAGGCTAGACCAAAAGTCCCTGGAGCCCATTTTTGGCATGGTTGTGATTTCCATAACATGTTCAATGTGTGTTGAATGTTTGAGAATGGCTAAATGCTTATTCACATGCTTTGACTTGTTATATGCCTTGATTGCTTACATGATTGAGTGCATGAGCTACTGAGATTCCCTGAATCTCACCCCTTCCCTTCCCAACTTAACATGCTAGGTGGAGCACAAGGAGAAGCAAGTGCACACCAAGAAGCCTAGGAGTATGCTTAGTTAGATATTACACTATTTTGATGTATTTTAATGTAAAGTGGTGCAAAATGAATATGTGCCCACTATTTTTGAGATGTAAATGTTGTAGAAAGAGTATATGTATGAAGAGATGATGTATATACTATGTTGATAGCCAAATCAATGGAAATGAGGGTTTTGCCCCTTTTGATGAATGAATGTGATAGTGTAAATGTGGCCGTAACATAGTGAATTTGAATTGTATGTTGATTTGGACCACATGAACTTGTTATATATCCTAGTTTTATGCTTTTAAACTTGTCCATGAGTGGCCAGAATGTGTGAGAGGCCTTTTGGACCCACTTTGGATCTTTTGGGTGCCAAAATCGGTATTTTTGAGAGCTCCGTCAAAGTATGACCGGATGAGCTCCTCTTGCCATGAAATTTGGCATGCCTCTAGAGTTTGTAGAAAGCTTCTTGAGAAGCTAAAGTTGGTAATATTCAGAGATCTAGAGAATATTTAGCGAATTGTTGAATTTGGGAAAATTTAATGGATTGGTCATGTACTGTTCATATAAACCAGAAATGAAATCTGTGGCATTCATAGAACAAATGGATTCCAAATGTGGTGAAATTTTATACACATAAACTAGACAACCACAGTGACTTATAGGAACTGGAATCACCTAAATCAGAGGTCTGTAGAGAGAGATTGAACCTTCTAAAGTTCTGTATCAACATCAGAGAGCTCACCCGACCTCCGTTACTGTTCCATCAGTTTTCGGGGTCCAAGGGTTATTGAACTGATCTGGACTTATTTTTCTCCTCTAATAGACATCTGTAGCTTTCCAAATTGGTATAATGTGCCCAGATTGGATTTTTGTGGATTTAGTTATGAATTTTCGAAAGTCATGACAGTAAACTGGACCAGAAACAGTGACAGCCGAACTTCCTTCCCATTTTCGATGTCAAACATGGTCCAAATGCTGAGATTTCGATTGGGAATTATTTTTAGTGTAAAGACAACACTTAGAGCTTTCTAGAGAGCTAAAGTTTACTAAATTCCCATTTTCCTATAATTAGTTATGATTTTTCAAAGTTAGAGCCAAAAGATGAGTTTTTGGCCCAAGTGAGAAAAATCCATTTTTCGGGTTTTTGGCTCTATACCCGTGGCTTATGGTTTGTTTTATGCTATGTATGAGTCGTATATATGGAGTTTGAGTTGAGGATGTGAATGATGGGTTCACAGGACCCACGGGGCAAAAGATGAGTGTATGAAACCCCGGTTCATAGCATGCAAATGCCACGGATTGGTATTGATTCTTTGGAAATCATATGGAACTGAGCCCAATGAGAGGCTAGGTAGCGGTAGTAGATTAAGGTGTTACAGTAACAATAGTTTGTTATGGGTAAAAATAATCAGCAACGCCATTAAAATCATTGCTATATATTTAGCAACAACTTATCACTATGGGTAAAAATTAATGACATTTGTCACCATAGGAAAACCTTTAGCAACAACATTTGTCATGGTGAAAATGAATTAGCAACAAAGCCATGGTCGCAACTAAACATTTTTAGCGACGACATGTTATTGCCACTAAAGGCATTTAGGAACGATATCATACTTGTCACTAAAGGCATTTAGCAGTAAAAAATTAGGGTTACAAAAAAGCAAAAATGACGACTTTTTTGTAGTAATTAAGTTTTAGTAGTAACTTTTGGCATGACAATAAAGCTTTAATGGTGATCATTTTGTTTTTTATACTAAAAATAAACTTTATAGTGGTAAAATTTGTCGCTGCTAAAGATAAAGAGACTAATTTTTTTTAATATTTTAAAAATGAATAATGTACATTGAAACTAAATTAGCATTGAATAAAATTAAAACAAAAAGCAATATATATATGCCAATTGACATGTACAAGAGGCATTAATTTCTTAATATTGCATGTCATAATTAGCATTCTAACTCTAGCTGCTCTTATAATGTCTTACATGTTAAAACCTATATTGAAATATCTATTAAAACATGAAATGATGCCATAAATTGATACATCAAAATGGCCATCAACAAAAAAACATAAGTCCACCTTCTTTTCACTTAACTTGTCCATGAGAAGCATTATGTCCTTATTGATAAAGAATAACACTAATTATAGACTATCATTGTTTAACATAATATTAAGCTAATTGAGCTTGAATCTCTTACTGAACCCCTTGTTACATTGTAGCACGCTCTTCTTGAAGCTTCTTTTCCATCTCAGCTTACATTTCCTCCCACAACCTTTCTCGCTTCTCTTGTAATTATCTCTCCATCTCAGCCTGCATTTGTTACATCCTTGTTGAAAACCTTGAATCCACTTTAGCTGAGTCTACAATTCTCTTCTTTATCGGTTTCATTCTATATCCTTTCCTTCTAATATACCTTGACCTTTCCCCCAGCACGGTGGCTAAAATCTAATCTCCCATTAACGGATTCTCATTATCTTATGCTTCTTGTTGGTGAACTAGTTCCTAAATACACCCTTAGAGATATAACAACAGATAAACACCATAGACAATAAGGCAATGGAATAAACAATTGAAGCTTAGTGATATATAGCAACTTAAATAGATTTCTTGTGATTTATGATCTACCCATTCCAACTCTCTATCCTTGTTCTTATGGGTCTGTTGAAGTTCCCAGACTCGGTTGGGGGGTGCCACTTTTTCGATGATGGGATCTCTCTATAATATTTATTAGATGATAATCCATGCTACTATAAAAGGATGACACAAAGAGAAATGTCTATAGACTCCTTAAGTACCATAGACTCCTTAACCTCTACAAATAAATGAGTACTGCAAGTATGCTTTGTTACTTGCTTTACCTTATTTGCCTTGTTCCTACTACTCATAGCCTATAATTGAATGGTATTATAATCATAAAACCTTAAAATCATGTAAACACAAAGCAAACAAACCTTCAATTTCATGTTAAAAACAAACTACCTTGAACTTTGGACTTTCCCAGTAATACATTAGCCATTCCTGATCATTATGGCTGATGTTACTTAGTTAAGAAGCCTCATTCTCTTCATTTATGTCACACTTAGCATAATCTACATGCAGGCCAACCTTCTGAGATCAGTATAGTCAACACATCATCTCAACACAAGTTTTACTTAATCTTTCTTCAGGGCATCCATCATGAACATCAAATTTGTCTTAAACAAAACATAAGAAACCAACCTTATTAACTAATGGAGGAACACTATGAATGCTACATAAAGAAAAATGACCCACAAATGTAATGTAATACCTTTACTTTCAACAATAAAGTGTTCCCGTATTTGGCAGAAACTTTGGCCCAATCACCATTCCTGAGAGAGACTATAATCCACACCATATGTTCATAATAGTTGGCAAAGTCACAGGCCCCATCTCTAACAGGTCTATCAAAATTCTCAGGGATGTAAACTTTGATCTTTGAACTATATTTTGCCATCATGTCTACTAATGTACTCCTATATTTTCCCTTACCTTTGCTAGTAGTGCTGCAAAAAGCTACTGCATGAGAAAAAAAGCAAACAAATTAGTCATTGGTGTATATATATGGCAAAAGTGTAACAAAAAAAACATTATCTGTATAGAGTGATACTTGAACTACTCAACACTTGTGATCGTTGTATAGGAGGTAAATCATTATAGATGGTTTGTCTATCCTTTTGTGGTGGGAGTGGCGAAAGTGCATCTTTTGACTTTAAATCACCCTGTGCATACTCAACTGAGGGTGCACCTTCTGGCGCCAAATCCTTTTGTGTACACTTAGGTGATATCACCTCTCTAGTAGGGTTATGTCAACCTCAGCCATTACCTTGCCTAATGCCTCATCCTCCTTGACTTCCTAGCCTACCTTGTGTAGAACCTGACATTTGCTATTTTTTGTCCAAATATAGTATAAGTAACAAGATACAATGAAATAAACATTAATGGCAAACAAAAGTATATGATAAAACATATACATAACAAGAACATATAAAAAAATTTGAGTCATGATTAAGGTACAACATGAGACAATATAAAAGTAAATAATAAAAAACATATATGACACAAGAATGTACTAAACTTCAAACACTTTGATAGGAGGGGCATATGTGCTATCCAACCACTCGATCATACAATGGGGATGTTTATACAATAATTGTAAATTTTTCAATTGTTCAACAAGATTGACACTAATCTTGATCACACTCAATGTCCACAGTGTCGTTGGTATTGTCATTATTAAGCAAATCTTCTCCTTCTTCTTCGTCGATGGACTCAACCTCATCATTGTCATTAATGAAATCATCTACCATACCCTTTGAATTATGCCTACTTGTTTGATCATTTATACTTGAATGGCTTAGTATTTCTAGTTCAACATCATCCCAATGTAAAGGACCACAAGGTCAATACCCGTGTCATCATTACAAATTAGATTTAATTAGACTACGTCTTGTTGATATGTTGTACGAAGAAGAAAACCATCGTTCTTACCACTTTTTTCACCTTCATCCATCTCTGAAAGGCTAAAGAGGTCACAAGGATTTGTTTTCACAACAATTAGCCACTCCATGTCAATGATATCTCTCAGGTAGAACACTTGCTCTACTTGGCAAGTCAAGACAAATGGCTCATTCATATCCAATGAATGCTGAGCATTCCCACCTATGATGCCAAACTTGTTAACCCTGTATCCTCTTCCTAAGTGACCCACATCCCACCAGTGACACTTAAAGAAATATACTTTCTTATTCCCAATATATGAAAGCTCATATATGTACTTTAAGATGTCATAATACTCTTTCCCTTTGTTTGAGTTATCCTCCTTTACAAGAACTCTAATATTATTAGTTTTCCTCCTTAAGGCATGATCTCTTGTATGGAATCTAAAACCATTGACCAAATAAGTAGAAAAATGGTGCACTATTTTGGCTTGGCCAAGTGCTAGGTTAATGAGGTCATCATTAGCTTGGCCCTATGTGCATAACTGTAAAACCTACATAGATTAACCATACTCTATTATCGTTTATTTAGACAAAAGACCAAGACTCAAAATATGCTACTCAACAAAGTATACTATATTAATAAAGGAACCTACTAGTGCACAAAACTATTTAGGAAAGTCTTCAACAATTGAAGTTTAAGTTTTAATCTCCAATTGGTGCTCCCTACATTGCAATAGATAGTTAGGAAATATTTACTAACTAATTGTTGTCATAGAGATTGGTAAAGGTGTGATAACTTACTTTATGAATGACAAAACATTTGCACAATTTTACAACACATACATACAAGCTTGATGGAACTCTTCCTTAGGCAAAGTAATAGATTCTTAAGCCCCCTTACCCTTCTAATTTGGTTGATGATGGACTTGTCTCCATTGTCTATGGTCCATCGTCATTTATAAGAGGCTAATTAAATTTGGTTAGCATATTCTTTAAATAACAAGAGCAAAAAGTAAGGCATTCGTCGGCTAAATAACCTTTTGCAATTGAACCTTTTGGATGAGACTTGTTATGAACATAAAATTTAAGCGTGCACAAATACCTACATAAAAAGTATATGGTTGAAAAGAGAAATTATTTGCAAGATTTGAGAAATGGAATAAAATGTATATTGAAACATAATAACTCTCAATAGAGTACATCCATTGGTATTGCACATGCCTACCAAGCATAGCCTCTCTTGGCAAGTAAATGGGTAAGTGAACCATGACATCTAAGAAAGCTTATGGAAATACCATTTCCAATTTGCATAACATGAGTACAATTTAGGTTTCAAGTTGTTTGAGATCCTCAATTCTCAAGCACTTAGAACATAAATTCTTGAAAAATTTACCTAGCTTTATTATCGACTTTGACACTTCCTTAGGCAACATACCGCGTATTGTAATTGGGAATATGTCTTGCAACACTATGTGGTGGTCATGGCATTTCAATCCAAATAATTTTTGGTCATGGACATGCACACACCTTGAAATGTTTGACAAGAAGGCATCTAAAACTAATAAATTTGCCAAGAAGTTGCACACCTTTAATTTCTCATGTAGGGACAAGGCATAGCATGCTATGGGCATTAGTACTCTATTTCCATCCTCAATTGGATGCAACTGTTGTCTTATTCCAAAATTCAACTTTTCAATATGTCCTTTATCTTTCTAGCCACATCTATAATTGTTGAAACGAGGATTACAGACACATGTCATTCTATATGCATGACATCAAGGTTGCATCGAAGCAAGAGGGTTTTCTAGTGCGATAATTGGAAAATATACTCTTTTTCCTCCAATTGTAAGCATTGGTTGGGCGATCATGCTTTCTCTTTTGTCCTTTCTTAAAGGTTACATTACCTAATGCTTTGAATTGCCTTAACACTTCAACTTTAGACAAAGGTATAAGTGCTCTTGTAGTTTCAACCTTCCTATCAAATGCCTTCCTATTTCACCGCCAAGGATTAGTAATAGGTAAGAAGTGTTAATAGCCTATGAAGCAAAGATACTGAATGTGTGTCCTTATGACAATAAGGGTAGGCTAACTTCCTTTTAGTTGACTACCCTGAAAGGTTTCTATATGCCGAGAAGTCATTTATTGTCCACAATACAATTACTCGCATCCTAAAATTAGATTGTGAGTGGGCATCATATGTCTCCACCCCTTTCTCCCACAAATGTTGTAGCTTTTCAATTATTGGTTGTATGTATAAATATATTTCATCACTTGGACACCTAGGGCCTAGAATTAAGAGTGTCATCATAAAGTATGGTTGTTTCATGCAATACCAAGGTGGTAAATTATAAGGAACCAAAACCACTGGCCATATACTATGTGAAGCACTCATATTGCCATAGGGTTGGAACTTATCACTTACTAGGCCAAAGCAAACATTTTTATGGTCCTCAGAGAAGTTGGGATATTCCTTATCAAAGGTCTTCCATGCAATGGAATCATATGGATGTCTTAACACACCATCATCCTTTTGAGTGTCCCTATGCCACCTTATCTCTTTAGTTGTGTTACGAGCCATATAGAGCCTTTGTAGCCTAAGCATTATAGGAAAATAGTGTAACACTTTGCATGAGACTTTCTTGCCTCTATGCCCATCTAACTTCCATCTTGATAGGTTTCACTTGGGACATCTTTGGGCATTGATGTGCTCCCTCCAATATAAGATGCAATTATTCTCATATGCATATATCTTGGTGTAGTCTAATTTAAGCTCTCAAAAAACCATCTTCACTTCATAATAGGAGTTTGGTATTAGTGTCCCCTTTGGAAGCACATCCCTAAATAAGCCAAGCAAGGCATCCATAGACTTGTTGCTCCAATTGTTGAGGCATTTCAAGTAAAGTAGTTTTACAATGAAAGACAACTTGGAAGCTTTTTTACAACCTAGATAAAGATTAGTCTTAGCATCCTCTAATAGCATGAAAGAATGCCTAACTTGCATATTTGGTGGGTTGTTATATTTAGAGCCATAGTTCCTCGCCTCTCTTTTTGTATACCCATATGCATCATTTATCATCTTAATAATATCATCCTCCTTATCATTATCTTCTTGCACACCATTGTTAGTCTCCTGCAGGTGACATTGGGCATGATGATGAAGTTCTCAATGTGAATCCCACACTTGGTAACTCTCATAAAAGCCCTTCTTGAATAGATCCTCCCTTACTCTATGTCTTAGCTTGAACTCTGTGTTCCTACACACTTTGTATGGATAATGAATCATATTATTAACCCCTGATTGACTGAATGCCTATTAGAGAAAACTATCCACTCCTCATACATATCTTGGATAAGCTCTGTTCTTGATCACTATGCAACTTTTATCCATCCCTATTCTCTATTTCTTACATTAAGTAACACAGACAATAAAATTTCAGCAAGAACCATATCTTAATCAAGCCACACCTTTAGTTTATCATGTAGTTGCAGGGAGTAAACCACATTATGAACAAAAAATTGTAATTTAATCAAAACTAAGATTCATTTTCCATACCTTGAAATTTGAAACAATAATCAAAATTCAACTATATATGCAACCATAAACTATCCATTACCATTAGTACCATATTATCTAACCAATAAACCCCCTATACATATGCATTGGAGACTAGGTAAGTGATTCTTGATTCTAGAAATGAATGAGTAGTTTATTTTTGTAATGGATGATGATTTAAGACTTGGTTTTAGTAATCTAGGAACTTTATAAGTGAATCAGGGATGTGCCATAACATATTGTGTATCTGAAGTTATTCTAGAGTTTTAAAGAGTTGGATATGTTTATTTGCTTTATTGAAACTTGTTCAAGGTGGTCTAAGATTTATTAGTAACGAAATGTATATTTTGGCAAGGAAATGTATACCTTTGGTGATACAATGGTTGAAGTTCTAACATATAGTAAAGTTCAATTAATTCAACTAATCCCTAAGTCCTTAAATCATAAATTCTAGTATGGGGAGGTAGATAAAAGACCAGATGTCAATAAAACTAGGTAATCTAGCAATAAGAGGGCCCTAGGACTCTATTAGAGGCTGTACCAAATGGTTGGGGTGAATATTTGTGAGTTTAGGATCAGAAGTAATTGGAGTCATGGCCAAAACTACTTAAGTCACAGCCAAAATTCATACAAAACTGAGGAGCGCCACAATGTGGGTTATTTCACCACAGTGCTAGTTGAAAACTTAGCCCAAGACTCTTATAGAACTAAGCCACACTATGACGAGGATCGTGATTCTAGCATATGTTAATTTTAGTAGCAAGCTAAGTTGTAGTATGGGTATTTTAAGTCACAGCGTGAGTTTAATATTTTAGTTCCAGAGTTATAGAATCGAACTAAGTCACGACGAGGAGTATTCAAGTCATGACATAAGTACATCTTAATGCTTTTAGATGTTCTAGTAACCATTTTAGCCACGACCTAAATTTATAAACCTTTAATTTATCTTTTAAACTTCAAAAAGTCATAACTTTGAGCATGGTAATCAGTTTAAGGTATTTTTTTTTAAATCTGGGCATTTTTTCTAGATCTATGCAATGGCAAACAGCTGAAGGTGATTCAGTTACTTATTTTTCCTAAGAAAGCATGTTTAGGCCTTTAATTTTAACATTTTTGTTTTTAATTTGTTATTGTTGGTATCTTTTCTTTTCTTTTTTTGTAATTTTTGAGATTTTTGTCTTTAAATGCCTTTCACCATTGAAACAAGCCTAAAAGAGAAGCTTTCTATAACTATACAATGCTATATTATTAACAATATTTCAACACAAACATGCCTCTATTTAATGAAACTAGCACATTTCCTAATGGTTGATCAAGGAAGCAAAAACTATGAAATTGAGTTTTATCTCTTGAAGGGCTTTAAAATTACATTAGCTTAAATGAATATCACCATTTTCTTTCATGTCCCTCATTTAATTTACACTCAAGGATCAACAAAAATTAAAGTTCAAACCCACATATGATATCTCACAAGTTCAGAGTAAGCATTAGACCAACATCAAACCCCAAAATGCAAAAATTTATAACTTGAGCAAAGGATCTCTAAATTTAGCAAGTCTGCTTTATATTGTAAAAATTTTAGCCTAATCCTACATCTTTTGTTCCTCGAAAATCACACAACAATAAAATTGGTCTGGGTAACAATTCTACAATTCACCCCTTGCTATCCTGAATTTCAAAAATTTAGAAAATATTTCATATAACTCAAAAAATTACCATCTTAGGCTTGAATTAAACCTCTAAGTATCCTCTAATTGTCTATTAAGTTTTAGACCAAAACTCTATTATTTAATCCTTCAAATGCATCCCTTTCCAAACCTACCCTATTTGGATTCTAAATTTGACACTAAAGAGTATATATGTGCAAATGCTGGCCTTAAACCATTCCACTAACTACCCTAAATTCTAACAAGTTTCAAATCATACCTCAAGACTAATAGAACTCCCAAGAAATCTCTAGATCAAAATATGACTACCTGGGTTCTTTATACCACATACAAGTCACCAAGCTACTTAGAGCTTTAAAGATCACACAACCAACCATGATAGATTCAAACTAGTAATATTAAGAGTCCACAATAATATCACAAGAACCATAAAACACTAATCAAAATAATTGTATTTATGTCAGGCTAGATACATCAAAGTATTAAGTTTCCTCTCAAATCTTCCTTCACTTACCATAGGTACATTTCCCAAATTAATTCAAGTCCTATGCTTACCTTTTACATGTCATATATGAATTTTACAAAACAATCAAAAGAAACTACATATATCACTATAAGACCTAGCCCTACTTATTACTAGCTTCTAGGGTCTTTTCCTTATCGGAGGAGCTAAGATAGAAGAGGGGATGAGATATGCAAATCTCAATAACTATGGAATCATTTCTATCTATATGCATATAGAATGTAATGTATGAATGTATGATATAGTTAAAATATGCCAAATGTGGATAAATGCCAGAGTCAAGTTTACTGATGCAAATAGGCTTGATTATAATGCAAAGGGATATCACAATCACTAAAATCATTTCCACATGCAATACACAACACATAATGCATATAAGAGGAAATAACTTTAAGTTACCTCTATCGCGGCTTCTAGCTCCAAAAAGGTGGCCAATAATCACCTTAAGAGAACTTAGCCTATTGAGCAAGAGAAAATTCAACATTAGTCTATAACTCTTATATACCACACACACATCATAATCACTTCTATTCTTTGAAACTCTTTTTGTATAAACTAACCATTATATTTCTATCCCAACTAAACCATTTAAAGCTCTTAATCTCAAACATAATCCATCCTCTATCTCATCCCTCTAGAATTCACGTATATGGCTGCCTCAATAGGAAATTCATGCTAAATCACCACATTAGTGTCCATCTTCATAAGAAATCATCATTTAAGGTCTACCCAAGCTTAAAGGAACATCATCCATCCATTAAAGCATCAAGATTGAATTTAAGATTCCAAATTCACGTCCATGGTTGCCCTCACCAAGAAATCTATAAAAATCATTATATTTTTGCTCATTTTAGTAGAAAATCATCAATTAATACCTACCCAAACTAAAAGGAACCATTACAAGCCATAGAACTTGAATATTAAACCAAAAATCTCAATTTACAAAACCTAAAATATATACTTCTTCCATAAATCAGAACCTAAGGCATTAATAAATGAAGAAGAAGATGAATAGGAATTTAAGAGGCTTACCCAACTGAAATCAAACTTACAGCGATAAGAGATTGGAGTGTAGTTCAATCTTTCATCCCTTCCTCCTTTTTCTCTTTTGTTTTTTCTTTCTCTTTACCTTTTTTTTGTTTGCTCTACTTTAGAATCGAAACTAAGGGCTGGAGAGAGCTGGAGTTGCTACTTGTATGTTGCTGTTTGGAGGGAATTGAAATTTTAATGTATTCATAAAAATTAATAAAAATGGATGAGTTTTATTAATAAAATAAATCCTAGAAATTGAAATTGAAATTTTAGATATATAAAATGTTAGATTTATTAATTTAATGAATTCTAAAAAATGAAATTTTAAATCACAACTTACATATATGAATTCTAAAAATTAAAATTTTAATTTATTAATAAAAATTATAAATAATAATCTATTAGTTTTTTAAAACTAACTAAAAAACTAAATTATTTGATATTTTGTGATGGTTTTATTTTTTAATTAATGATTAAATAATTTATAAAATTAAATAAAAAAATTTAAAAAAGAAACTACTAGTGGCTAATGTATAAGTAAAAAATAGTTTTTTTAATCAATATATTCTGTGATATTTTTTAAATCAAATTTTTAAAAAGCAACTTTGAAGTTATAATTTATAGATTGTAATTATTTATCTAAAAATTAAATAGTTATACTAAAAATATCTATTTGATTTATTTTGTATGTTTAATTAATTTTTATATAATGCTAAAATTTAGATTTTGAATTTGAGATAAGAAGCATATAAGTAGACAAAATTTCAATGTTAGCTTCGATGGACACATATGTGACTTGGAGAAGAATATGTAGATGATTTAAGGAATGAATAAAGAGAGATAAAAGGAGTTTGGGTGTAAATGAATAAACGAATAGTGGAGTTTTGAATCTGACAGAAGAAGTGTCACACCCCAAAAATTAATTAAGGTGTTAATCATGGATTTAGAGTAATTAAGAATAATTAATAAAGGATAATTGGGCAAGTTAGTGGATAGGAATTTTAGAGAGATAAATTTTAAATATGGGTTTAAGAATTAATTGGGATAGAAACTTCATCTAGGCCCAAATTAATAAATCATGAAGCCCAATAAGTTAGGTGCAGACCCAATCTAATTCCATATGATAGAGGCCTAAGATCCACCTTGTATAGACTCTTATAAGTGGCCCAATTACCCTTATGCAGACCTAAACCCTTAAGCTCTTCAAACTTGGCCCAAACCTAATTAAACTTCAGCAACCCAATACATGAGAGTTGGCCCAATGAAATTCTGCAGCCCAACACTTTAAAACTGGCCCAACAAGCTAAAATCTGAAACCTATTTGGAGTTGGACCTTGGAGCAACCTATGACCCATCTTTGACCCAACTAAAACCCAACTAGAACCCTAATGCTTCAGCCACTTCCTTATTTTGCTGAAACTTAAGAAGCAAAATTCGGAGGTTAAGAGGGAGGCTAGAGTTTAGGGCAAGAATTCCACATTTTCTCATATTTAGAGCAAGATTCAGCCAAGGTAATAGATATACAACTTAATCCCCTCATCTTTCTCTTTAATTTGGTCTGATTAGTTTTTCATTTGGAGTATTTTCACCATACCCAAATTCTGAAATAGAGTTGTTTAATGTTTTTCTAGAGGAAATTCGTAGGTTGAGGCTAAGGCTGGCATTAGGTAAGTGTAAGCTATCCATTCTAGTGTATTTTCTGCTAGTTTAAGACCCCCATAGTTGATTTATAGTATGGGTGTTAATTATGTACGAATTTGCTTAGAAATTTAGGTGATATATTGAAGTTTCTGGTAGAGGACATACTCAATCCGAATTTGGGATTTGTGGTGGCTGGGTAAGTGTTATTTAGGTAGTTATTAGCATTTAAATTCTTTGGGTACTTGTTGCTACTTTTAATGATGAATTAGAGCGATAATTTTCTGATGCTATGGTTATAGGGATTTTTGTAGCATTAGTAGCTATTGTAAATTTGTCTACAAGTGAGGTAACCGGGGTTTACATTAATTCCATGCATATATCTATTTTAATTTTATATTTGCTGTATATGAATGATTTGAAATGCTGAATGAATTGGTTAGCTATCTGTTGTATTATGATTGGACCTTGTGAGTCCATGGTGGAGCTGTGGTGCGGCTGCCACCCGTGCATGTGCTTCGATCGGATACCGGGTTATGATCAAACCCCAAATGCACTGAGCCCTGGTTGTGCTCAATGGGGAGGGTGCCGTGGACGGGCCTCTCCCAGTGTTAATGGCCTTTAACATATGAAGATATGATTGCTAGTATGGGATAATAATCATGATAGCCTAATTGTTTCATTTACTAATATGGTTGATATGATTTTGATATTGATTTTGATTCATGCATATATGCTTATTAAACTGGATTATATGATGGAATTGCCTTGGTTACTGAGATTTGTATCTCACCCCGTTTTATGGGATTACAATTTTAGGGGAAGGTTCCTCGGCTAAGGATAAGGGCAAGCAAGTGGATGAACATCCATGAGCTGAGGCCTAGTGTGGGGAGCTACACTTGGTCTGAGTGTAATAGGGTAAATGTTAATTTTTGTTAAGTCTTGTATAGCATCATCATGTATCTGTATTGCCAAGTGTAGGCTTTCATATTTTGATTACTGAGGATGTATGTATTGAGGGGTTAGACTTCATCTTAATTTGGTATTTGACGTATGGATTCATGATATCTGCTGTAAACCTTGTTGACCTATAATATGGCTTATCATTGGAAATGTAACCCTTGAGATATTGATATGAACCCTTAATGTATGGAACCCCCATTGATTGTGTATTAAGGGATAGCTGCTGATAGTTCATGTATTTCTGTTATTGTTACTTTACAAACTTGCTGATAGAGGGTAATTAGAGAAAAGAAATGGACACATAAGTTTTGAATTGGTAATGGAAGAATAGCTAGATGAATAAGGTAGATAAATACCATTAAAGTCATATAAAAAGGGAGGAAGTGGTCCTAGGGAGTTTCTAAGAAGAGAATTGGAGTGCATGGGACGAAATGTAGGAGATATAGTTACAGAAGGGAGTTACATCGCGGCTAGGAAGGCCTCGCCGCGACCTGAAGAGTGACAGTGGCGAGGGATGCCACGGCTTAAGAAATCTCGTCACGGCGCAGAGTGAAAAAAAAATTGCCCAGGAGGGTGACAGAATGAAACCTCGCCGCGGCACAATAAGTCATGTCGTAGCACAAGTCGAGGAAATTAGTTAAGGAGGGTACAGTAGCAAAACTCGCCGCGGTGTCATGTAGGTTGGCCGCGGCACAGATCTAACTGCAGCGAAAGTTAAGAAAGTTACCCAGTGATTCTCGAGAGCAACGTAGCCACGGTGCAAGGTTAAAAACTTAGTTTTCGAGTTCCAGGACCTAACTTAGCCATGGCGGAAAGGTTCTAGGTCGCGGCGGAGGTCCCTAAACTCCCACCTTTGACCTAGAAACCCTAATATCTTTAATGCTAATGCTAGGAAATGATATAGGAACACTTGTAGGAGGTTTTTGTGTGTTGAAATCGATGGATAGATGAATCATAAACCCTTAATGATGGTATAAACCCTTTTATACATTTTCCCATTTATGGTTGTTTAGTTGATGGCCCTAATAACATGAAGGATCAAATTTCCCTATATTTTCTTAACGTAATTAATTGTAACGACTCCAAACCTTGATCATTAATTAATAATCATGTATTTAACCATAATTACCGGGATTAGAAGTTAGGGTCGTCACAAGAAGCATATAACTATACAAACCTTTGCTTTTTTCTTGTGATTTTTAAATTTAATTTTAATCTTGAAAAATTAATTTTATATATTCTTTACTTTATCTTTTTAATTTTAATCAATTAATTAAAACTTATATATATGTACTTTCTTTAGTTTTGAACAATTAATTAAAACTTTATCATACGATAATAAATTCCAAATAAATAACTTTCCTTCTCAACATTGTAGCAAACTTTAATAAATAAAAATTTTGAATTATTCCCTTTGGCCAAGTTAGGAGGAAGAAAAACCTTTTCCATTTTACAAACAAATGATATTATGGATATCTTTTTTAAAAGTATATTTCTTTACTCATTTTAGTCTTTATTTTGAATTAGTATTTTGGGAGATAAACCTTTGTATAGTGTTATTATGTTTGATTAATAATTAGATAATTTCAAAAATTAGATAAACAATAATTAAAAAGAAATGTTTGATAAATGTTATATAACAAATACATTCTTTGACATTATTTAAATAGCAATAATAAAATTATCAATTTGATTTATTTTTTATGTTTAATTAATGATTATATAATACTAAAATCTAGCTTTTGAAGAAGAAGGAAGTAGATCTAAACCAAAATAGCGATGACATTTTGAATTTGAGATAAGTAGATTAAATTTTAGTGTTAGTTTTGATTGACATATAAGTAACCTAGAAAGGAAAATGTAGATATGAGGATTGAATGAAAAGAGAGGAGGCAAGTATGGGTGTAAATAAGTAAACAAGTAATGAAATTTTGAATTTGACAAAAGAAGTATATGAAAAGATAGCCTTTTATGTAATTTTTAAATTTAATTTCAATCTTGAGAAATTAATTTTATGTATTCTTTGATTTTTTTTAATTTTTTTAATTAGAGTTTTGTATACATACTTTCTTTAATCTTAAACAATTAATTAAAATCTTATCATAAGATATTAAATATGCAATGTTCTTAAATCTATGTATAAATACATTTTTTATTAGCATTGTAGCAAATTTTAATGAGTAAAATTTTTGAATTATTCCATTTAACTAATTTAAGGGGGGAAAACCTTTTTCATTTCACTCATTTTATTTTTTATTTTGAATTAGTATTCCAAAGAAAAAAACCTATGTACAGTGCTATTATGTATGATTAATGATTAGATAATTTCAAAATTTTGATAAAGAATAATTAAAAAGAAACTTTTAATAAACATTATATACAAAAAAAAAGGTTATATAACAAATATGCAATTTAATAGCATCACTATTTGGAACAATATTTTAATAATTATTTATTTCAATCATCCCATAAAAGAAGAGGTGTAATGTCTAATTTTTCGTAAAATACCGAAATGAGTCAGTTTTCAAAACAAGTCCTCTGAGATGAGTGATTCAAGGCCAAATAAAATTTAGATAAAATTTTAAATAATAGAAAATGAGGATTTGAGCCTTGAGTTGCCTAGAAACCGGGGTCGAAGTGATTCGAAAAATTTGCCAAAATGTCAGTGGCATTTTTGTAAATAAGTTTTTTGGAAAACATACAGGAGGGCTTTTTAAATGGAAATTTTGAGTTGTTCAAGGTTCTTAGAGGCCCCAACAACCATGGGAAGGCCCGGGACTAGTAAAGCCCCTTTGGTATACTCTTTCCGACGTTGATTAACTTGAACTTTGACCGATTCATTCAGGAAGGTTTTAGCTTCGATTTGAGTAATTCCAAAGGTATTTTATTAAATTGGGAACCTATTTGTTATGATGGAAAAGACAGTTTTAAAAAAGGAGCTAAAATGAAAGAGAAACGGAAGTACTATTATGAAAAGGGTAAAAATGGAATTAAAGTGTTAAAGGAAGCTTCTTTTTTCTTCTTTATATGCCACGTTCTTTCTCTCCTCTCTAAGACCGACTTGCTTCTGCCCATTTTCAGAGGAAAACTTCAGCTTCTTAGGCACACAAGAGGAGGAGGATTTTGGAGGAAGAACTTCAAGAAAAAGGTAAGAAACTTTAAGAAATTCCATATCTTTCCTTCTTGAACCTTGCTCCTCTCCTCTCAAGCTTTCTTTCTATGATTTTAATGGAGAGTTTGGTGCTATTTTGGGGGCAGAATAGAGAGGGGAACTTTAAAAATTGAGGGAGTAAGCCAACCAAGTGGAAGAACAAGCCAAAGGAAGCAAGAAAACAAGGTAAAACTTCCATTCTTTGGTAGTTTCTTCCTCCCCCTTCCTCTTGCATGAATTTGGCCACCATGAGCCCAATTCTTAGGGGCTGTTTTCTGTCAAATTTATGGAGGGATTAAGGGTTTTAGGTGGCAAGGATTAAGAATGAACTAATAAAATCACGAAAGGAGTATTAAGAAACAAGATGGAACCATTAAGGGTCCAAATGCTCCCTTATAAATATGATTTTATATGAATGTTTTTCATTGAATGTTGAAACATGCTCCTAAGATCCCTAAGAGGTCCCCCATATGCCTTTTCCTCCATGAAAATGAACAAAAACCCATAAAAAGTCATGAACCTAGAAGTTGAAAAAGTGTAGAGCACTTAATGGGATTGTAAAAACTGATTTAATCCATAAGTTCCCTTGGCTATTTAAGTGTTTCCTTGACCTCCTACAACTCTTAACAACCTCCCTAGATGGTTCCCCCATCAAGGAAAAATCAAGAAGCCATGAAATCCTATTTATGCTTTAAGTTTCGTCCAAGTAGGGATGGCATAGTTAGGGAGAGTTTTAAATTTTTTCAAGCCCATTTTTAAGTCATATATGATGAATGAATGTGAGAGGAAACCTTGGGAAAAATTTAGGAAGCTTAGAGAATGAGTTGGTGCTTTAGGTTCCATAATGTGACCTAAAGAAGCAACATTATATTAGACCCTTTGTTTTAATGATGTGATGACTCCAAGAGGCTTAAAAGGAGTCAAGAATCGTATTTGAGAGTAAAGAATGAGGCCTAGAAATCATTTGAGGGGTGTTGCTTCATTAGGTGCCAATATGGACCATAATGGAGGTTGTAGAGTAATCTAGGGTTTAAGCAAGTTGCATAGCCCTAGAAATTGTTTCATGAACTTAATTGGCTCCCATAATTTGTGTCTAGGCCAAGAGAAACTATCTCCACCAACTTGTGGGAGTGTGGCTAAAAGAGGAGGCTTGAAAGTTAAGGAAAAAGTGTGTGTTTGTATACAAGGTAGCTCTCTCCACCTTCTCTCATGCATGGATATGTGTTTAGCTTATTTTCTAATGTGTGTATGTATATTTTCAAGTTATGAAAAGTATGCTAGCATTCCTTGATATACTATAATCCTTGATGCCATGTTATGTTTTCAAATAATTACATGATATTTGTATGAGTTTGCTTGAGTGTGGAGAGGCCAAGAACTCTTCTCTTGGGTGAGGATGAGCTAAGAACCCTTGAGCTTGGTTGAGACAAAGTAAAGAGTCTCCCAAAATCAAAATGGGCTCCCAAGAGTATGGTTGAGTCCAAAGTGCTCAAGAAATGAGTGAGGCAAGTTTAAAACCCATGAGAAGAAGTGTGAGGTCAATCCAAAACTTGGTAAGCTCTTGAATGATTTGTATGAGTTGTTTACATGCCAACTTTGCTTCTAAAATATCTGATAACCTCCTAATTTAGGATTAAAAAGGGCTATATTTGACACTAAATTAGGGAGGTAAAATACTGTTCTCTTGACTAATATGATTAAAAGTGCATTAAATCAAATAAAACAAAGAAAGTATTATAATTGTAATGATCTTATCAGTTTAAACCTCATTTTAGATTTGATTTCAATTTCAGGAAAAAGTGGCAAAGTATAGAAGGAGTTGAATAAAAAAGAGGGAAGCTGAAAATAGCCAAAGCAGATTTACCAAGTCTTTTCGCTACAGCGAGACCGAAGTTCGCTGTAGCGATATGGCATCTTCGCCGTAGCGAAGGGGAGGCTTCGCAATAGCGAAGTCGTGTCGCATAGAAATTCCAGAGAGCAACTCGCCATAGCGTGGGAATAGCGAAGCGCAACGGAAACCTGAGGACTTATGAGACCTCGCTATAGCGAGAGACGCTCCTCGCTATAGCGAGAGCGGACCTGAAACGCGCAGTTTTAATTTTTGAGCTTTAAAAGAGGTTTTCTGAGTTAGGGTTCGGAGGATTCGGCGGCAGAAGGAGTTCTGAGAGTTCAAGAGGCGATTTTGGGAGTTCTTGAAAGCTTTTTACGCTGGGAGTGTGAAAGAAGAGAAGGAATCAAAGGGGGAGCTCTACTTTCTGCATCTCAATCTTCCCTTTGTTTGCTTTCTTGTTCTTTTCAATTCTCCATGTATTTTGATTGGGAATTCTCTGTAGATTTAGCTATGTGCGGCTAAATTCCTTTTTACCTAGAGTACTAGGAACTTGATGTGAACTGAATCATTGATTATCTTGTTAATTGTGATGATTGGAATCTTGTGTATCCTCTCTTGCTTAATGCTTTCTTAGGGATTGGCCACCTCTTTGATTTGATTTGGGAAATTAGAATTTATCTTGAGAAAGGGATTCTAATTAGACCTAAGAGTTGGATAAATTAAGTTTAGAGTCATCTAATCTGTAATTAGGATAGACATATACCTGATTACCTTAATTGGTTTGTAGAGGGATATAGAATCTAATGCATTCTCACCTAAATCTAAGGACACTTAGAATTCAGGAGAGAATAGGGCTATAATTACATCGACAGACGGTTATAGCTTTTGAATCTCTTAACCCACAAGGTGAAAATTAATCACAATTGAACAAGAGGTTAAATTCTAGTGATCATCAAGGGAATAGTAACTCTAGGTAATTTCAAATCTTGGATTTTATCTTACTGCCTGTGCCAACTTAGTTTTCTTTAAATTGTTTTGTTTTAAGCATTAGTCTAAGTTCATAATTCACTTAATTGACAGTTTAACGTGGATGAAAACGGATTATACATTGCCTAATTGTAATTAACCCCTTCCTCGTGGGAACGATACTCATACTTATCACTGAACTACTTGATCTGACCCGTGCACTTGCGGAACGCATAAAAAAATTTCGCGATCAATATCCATGGCTTTTATTGTCTCCATGCATGCATTTGTAAAGTTTGTTTGCACATATTATGTATGATTGAATGGGAGATGAGCTATTGGGATTTTTTGAATCTCACTCCCTCCTCTCTAATGCTTTAATATGCTAGATGGACCAAGTAGTTATGGTGAAGGCAGCCAACAACCATGAAAGAAGGAGATTGACAAGTCTAGGCCTAATTTTCATTCTTTTTGAATCCATAATGAGGCTTCACAAAGTATATGATATTGTAAATGTACCATGACCCTTGAGACATGTATAAATACACTATTATGTGATGTTTATATGTATGGATATGATGTATTACCTCTAGCATATGTTTTGAGTATCTAATGCCAAAGTATGAGAATTGAAAGTTTGATGGATATATGTATAAGTGGGGGTTGAATGGCCAAAATGAGATGTATGAGTTTTGGGACTATTTGGGTAGCTGACACAAGTCTTAAATATACTTTTAGACTTGCCCAAAAGGTTCCAAGACTAAGGAAAATCCATTTGGCAACTTTGGTACCTAATATGGAGCCAAAATTGACCCCTATATCACTTTTTAGCCAAATGAGTTTTTTTTTGCTCTGAAATTTGGCATGCAATTAGGTCTCATTGAGAGATTTTTGGAAAGCTAAAGAACATAATTTTTGGAGGTCTATAGAATATTTGAAGAATTTTCAAAGTTGGGGTTTTCTATTGATTCTGGTATGGGCACTGTTCATACTGGCAATTTGGTGTTTTGTGTCACTTGATAGCCAAATGGTGTCTAATGTTTTTGAAATTTTATATGCATAAACTAGAGGGCACAAGCATTCTATAACCACCGAGATCTCCTTATTTGGAGGTTTGAGCAAAGAGTTATGCATTTTTGCAGTTGCCTATCAGTACTAGTGGTGCCCCAAGAGTTTAGTTACTGTTCCATAGGTTCCCGATAGTTAAACATATCTGTTTTATTCTAAAATTATTTTTAGCATCAAGTTAACATTTGTAGCTTTCCAGAATAACTGAATGTGTGATTTCAAGTTTTATAGAATTAGTTATGAATTTCAGAAGTTTGTATCAGTAAACTGAACAGCAGCCCGGGTAGTCAGTGACCTCTGTATCTTTTTGGATTGCAAACGTCCTATGTAATGAATTTTGTGACTTGGGCATATTTTTAGTGTGAAGGAGACATCCTAAGCTTTCCAAAATGACCAAGATTGTATGATTTTGAATTTTCTAGATTTAGTTATGATTTTCCAAAGTTGGGTCAGAAAAATGGAGCAAATCTGACCGAAAATATGCTTGCTTATTTTGAACTCAATTTCGGTTTCCAGGAATTGTAGGCATGTTTTGTGATTTAAATGAGTTATAATGATGGCATTAAATATGAGAATGCATAACATGAGCTCACACGGTCCACATGACACTGATTGTAAATTTTTAAGTATAACGCAATGCAAATAAACCCATTATTTTCATCCCCCCTCTTTATATGCTTTTATGGAAATAATAAGGTGAAGCTTATGAATGTCATAAAATGAGTTAGAAGTTATGGTATTACAAGAGGGATACTTTTCTTTATAATATGACAGAAAAAAAATTGGAAAGGTAAGAAAAAAGACGAAATTTAGGATTGAATTAAGTATTCTTTTATAACAATCTTTTTTAAAAGATGATATATACATATAATTTTTAAAGAGACTTTATCATACGATATTAATTATAAATAAATAACTTTTAAATATACAATATTTTTAAAATCAGATTATTCATTTAACTAGTGAAAATACAAATTCAGGGTTTATTTGTCTCAATATAGTAAAGTTTAATTGCACCGACAATAATTAAATATATATATATATATATATTAATTTATTTACATATAAAAATATTTTTTAGTCTTATTAAGAATTTAATAAAAGGATTATCTCATCTTATTTGTATAGAAAATATTATTAATATTATTAAATTTATAAATTTAATTTTTTTTATAAAGTTATATTTCTGAGTATAATTTATTTTTTTAACTTATTTGTATGTGAAAATATTTTTTAGTCTTATTAAGAATTTTATAGAAAGATTACCTCAAGTTATTTGTATATCAAATATAAATAATATTATTAACTTTAAAACTTTTTATTTTCCTTAATAAAGTTATATTTTTAAGTATAATTTATTTTTTATAAGCTTATTTATTTATAAAAAAAAGTCTAAGTTCAAATTTTTTTATATAGAAATAAGTTACATAAATATTTTATACTTGAAAATATAATTTTATCGAAAAATTACATTCAATGATGACTTCAACCTATTATCACTAAAAGTTTTCAAGTAAAAATTTTTAATTGGTTAAAAGTTTTGTACTAAAACTTTTAATGGCAATGGGTTCTAGTTTCTACTAAAAGTTTTGGTACAAATATTTTTAATTGATAAAAAATTTTGCACAAAAACTTTTAATGGTAACTAAAATAGTTGCCACTAAAAGTTAATTTTTAGTGCCGACCAAAACTCATCGTTACTAAAAGTTTTGGCGCAAATATTTTTAATGATAAAAAATTTTGTGACAAACTTTTTATGGTGACTAAAATAGTGGCTACTAAAAGTTACCTTTTAGTGGCAACTGGAACTTGTTGCCATTAAAAGTTTTAGCACAAATATTTTTTAATTGATAAAAAATTTTGCGTTAAAACTTTTAGTGGCAGTCAACATTGTTGCTGCTAAAAGTAACTTTTAGCGGTGACAACTTTTGTAGTCATTAAAAATTTGGCAAAATTTTTTAAATTTTAAAAAATTATGCAAAACTTTTACTAAAAGTTATTTTTAGTGGCAAAATTAAATTGTGACTACTAAAAATCAATTTTAGTAGCAATCTTTCAGTTACAACTAAAGTGTCATCACTAAATGTGACTTTTTTTGTGGCAATAATGTTGATGTCACCACTAAAAGTATTTAGTGGCGACTTTTTGTTGCTAACTTAATATTCCATAAGTTTCTGAGGTCCAAAGGCTACTAAAATGATATGGAATTATTTTTTTCCTCTATTTAACATTTGTAGATTTCTAAATTGGTATAGTTTGCCCAAATGAGATTTTTGTGGAATTAGTTATAAATTTTTAAAATTCATAGTAGAAATCTGTATTAGTACTAGGGACAGTTAGCCCTTTATGGCTATTTCATTGTCAAACATGGTCCAAAGGCCATATTCATATCCTGAAATTATTTTTAGTGTCAAGTTAACATCTAGATCTTTCCAAAAAGTTATGTTTTGCTTGATTCTCATTTTTCTAGAATTAGTTATGATTTTTCGAAATTGGAGTAAAAAATCTAACTTTTGGAACCATTTGAGAAATTGCATTTTTCTGACTTTTGGCTTCATATCCGTGGTTTATGGGTTGTTTTATACTATGTATGAGTTGTATGAATGAAATTTAAGTAGAGAATATAATTGACAGGTTCATAAGACCCACGGAGCAAAGTATAACAGTTTAAACCCCAACATATAACATTGAAATGCCACGATTTTTACTCTTTTTCTTTGGAAATAATATGGAATCAAGCTTAAGAGGGAGAGTAGTTGAGGTTAACATATTATGGTATTACAAGGTCTAGCTCATAGCCAAGGGTTAGCTCTATATTTTGACTATGCACTCTACTCTTACATATGATTATTGCACCACAAAAACATTAGCATGATGCACTCTTAAACCAAACCAAAAAATTGTAGATCAAGCTTGGTACTATAATAAAACCTTAAATATTGATTGAAGAAGTAATCAAATAAAATACAAAATGAGTCAAGATTTATATCTTTTTTATTAAAAAAGCAATTGGAATGATCAGTTAGCTTTTCCCTAATTGGTAACAAAGTGCTAACTAAATGTAATTGTAAAATAGTAACTTCATTATAATAATATAACACTGCAACACTCTCTAACACTCTTTAACTTTGCAACCATTTAATATAAGTAAAATGACTAATATACTCTAAAATTTTATTGATGTAAACCAATTTAATTTAATGTATACTAATATGTTGTATTTTTAATGAAAATTTATTTAATAAAAATTCATTAATATATTGTATTAGTAAAAATATGTGATAATTATTTTTATTATATTTTCTATAACATATATTAAAATATAATTATTTAATATTATAAATTATAATTAATATAGATTAAAAACACATTTTAAAAAAATTGACTAACATTTAGTTGAAGACTATCTAACCTAAAATTAGTTGGGCAATTGTCTAACTGAAAATTGATTAGACAATTAGATAGTTTTACTATTTTTTTAGTCAAACTATTTTTTTATATTTATAATTACATAATTTATATTTTAGATATTTATATTTTAAAATTAGATCATTTTTTATTCATTATTTTTTTTAATAATTATTACTAGTTATTATTACATAATTTCATTAGATTAATCATTCATGTTTAATGTAATTGGTTAATTTTTTTTTTAACTTTTTGGGTCTTGTTTAACTTATTTTTTGTGAATCTTCATTTTATATTTATCTCCTTTTTTTATGATTACAAGTGGGGGGTTAGGGATCGAGCCTCAGACCCTCTGCCTACTAGCAAAGGAAAATGTCAATGTGGCCAAAGGCCACTAGCTATTTATCTCCTTCTTCAGTTGTTGGTATTCAAAAATTAAACTAAATAATATCTTCATTTTGCTCCATCCTTGTTTTACTTTTGATTTTTTGTTTCTTATCATCATCCTTCTTTCTCTGTTTGTCTCTATATTAAAATATTAAACCCTTCATTCTTTGTTTCTTATCTTCATTCTCTACTTCATTCTCATTATGCGTTCTCTTATTCCTGTTATTTTTACTATCCTTTATTTCTAAATTAAAAAAATTTTTAAAATTTTCATTCAAAATTATTTGGACAAAAAATTAGGGAAACAGAGATGATTGAATTGCCTTTCAATTAAGAGAGAAGAGTTACTAATTAAAGTGAGAACAAAAGGAAGTAAATCAAATAAAGAAAAAGAAAACAATGAAGAACACAAGAGGTATGTATGTGTGTGTATGATTAAATGTTTAATTGAATTTAAAAACATATACTATTTACATGTTCAGTTTCATTAAAATATAATTAAACATATAATAATTAATAATTTAGAATTATGTATAACATACAAAAATAAAATATAATAAAATATAATACTACACAAATAACAAAGCATTAATGAACATCTTTATATATAGTTGAATTCTTTATTGAAGGTGAATGCAATGGAGCATCATTTCAATATTTTTTTCAAAAAATTTTATACTAAATCTAAGTTTTCAAAATAAAATTATAAGTAGTATTTAAACAAGTATTGCTTGTCATTCAAAGAACTTGAGATAAAAATTAATATTTTATTAAATACTATTCAAATATATATTATAATACAAACAATTAATTTCCATCTTCATCTTCATTCTTGCTTTCATTGTTCCGCTCCTCATCTTTAGCCTATATACTCTCTTCATCTTAAAGATCTACCTTTTCCATTTCTCCTTGTTTTGTAAGATATCACCTAATATGTCATTATATGCTATACTAACGTGAGGCTCGTCGTCTTGGTAAGTAATCTCTAATGTATGATTATTATCCACCAAATCCCTTGGTTTAGTTTAATGATAACCCACTAATATAATTTATCTTTATTTCTCACTAGATATGACACATAATAAACTTGTATAACTTCTTTTGCAAAGACAAATGGATCGAATTTTCCATACCTTTTGGTATATTTAATTTCAACAATTCCATATTGTTTATGTACCTTCATGTTGCAATTCATAATAGGATCAAACCAATCATAGTAAAATAAGACATTTTTTTTTTTCTAGTTCTCTTAAATATTGTAACTGTACCACCTCTTTAAAAAATATTGAAATAGTCATTTTCTTTGTCTTCCCTTATATTTTTTACACACATTTCACCATTTATTATCTTCTTCCTAATGCTCCAAGATTCAATGTGAAACTTGTATCCATTCACAAAATATATCATTTATATTTGTAGCTCTCTAAATGGTTCTTAAGTTAATGTCCTTCAAATAAATAACCATCTATGATATATATATATATATATCAAAAGCAATAATGGCGTCATCATAATCAAGTTTTTTAAACCATGAGGCTAAGTTCTCCTCAATTATGGAGTCAATTTCTTTGAAGCAAATGTTCAAATTTAATCTTTTCAAATCTCACTCGAAAGTCTTGTAATATAATTTAAACTTTGGAACACAAATGATAATTAACCTTAACATAGTAACAAGTCTATATCTTACTTAACATATGACTTGACTTCATTGCAATTCAACAAGACGTGAAGAACAATAGCACTTAATACTTTATCATTCAAATAATGAGTAAAGCACTTTCCAAATGGATGTCTAACTTTATTAAAATTTAATAAAGTTGGCTCACTTGCTTCTTTCTTCCACACATATTAACTTTTCAATTCAAATAAATTTTCTTCCTTTGAATTCACACATCATTTGAGGAATACCTATAAAACATTTTCAGTCTTTTTACTTACTCATAGATAACCTTTCTTTGCTCTAATATGAAAGTGAACTTAGCTTTTGGCTTAAATAATTTTCCCGTAGCTAATTCTTGTAGCTCTAAATCTCTTTGCTGACAATGTTCCTTTAAATTCATCTTGAGTTTCATGTTATCTTTGGTCTTTGCTTTGATATATACAATAATATCAAATATATTATCAAATATATATTTTTTTCTATATGTATCACATATAAATTATGAAAAACCAATAGATATTTTAAATGTATAAGCTCCTAAAATATACTCTTTCATTCATTTGTGATTTACTCAATAGCCTAGTAATTTAAAAATCATATGCTTTATTATTTTAGGAAGGATATTAACATGTTGCCACAACTCTTCCCTACCTAATCTTAAGGATAGAGGATTTTTCCAACTCTATTTTTCTTGATTGAATATTTATTTCTTTTACAAGCATGATCTATAAGCAAAAACTATCAACGACAATTAGACCAAGAGTTCTTTTCTCAATACTTTAGGTAAAAGCTTTTGGGTTATGTATACAATAAGGGCAAGCTACTCCACTCTGACAACATTTCACATACTGGAAAGTCATTTGTTATCTACATCAATATTACTCTCATATGACTCTCACATATTGGAGTAGACTGACTATAAAAGAGAGCTTTGAAACTTTGCCACAACCTAAATAGAGGTTAGTCTAAGCATCCTGCAATAAGTTAAAGAACTGTTTCACCTATCTATTAGGTGGCTCATGGTTCTCTGGGCCACGGTTCCTTTCATTTGAATATGCATGACCATATGAATCATAAAGCATCCCAATAATGTCATCTTTTTCATCAATATCATCAGCTACCTAACCATTATCCTAATGTAATGAACTATAAGCACCAGGAAGAACTTCTTCATATGAGTCCCACACTTCATAACTTGGGCTGAAATCCTTCCTCAATAGCTCTACCCTTATGTCAGTGCGACTCTTTAATTCTGTATTCCTACATCCTTTGCATGGGCATCAAATCATATCCGTCACCCTTGGCTGATCGAAGGCCCACTATAGAAACTCATCAACTCCTCGTCTTTATACTGGATCAACTCTATTATTGATCTTTATCCAACTTTTATCCATCTATGCCACTTCCCACGTTTTGATCAACATCATTGCAAGTTAAGTCGTGGATAAGTCAAACCTTTTTACATGTAAAGAATTGTACACTTATGTTAAGTCATGAGCTTTAGACTTGGCCATCCCTATTTCTAAAATTTAGATTTAAACTATAATACCATATCTCAATGGTCCTCTTAAACCCATTCCTCATGCTTACTTCATGGTATTCCAAAGAAAACAATGTATTTCATGACATTTTATTACGTTACGTAAACCCTAAAATTTTTGTTTCATGTTACGTGGACTATATGAACTCACCTATATCATGATCCAATTAAAATATATTCATATAACTCAAAAGCATCACAAAATGTCCATATTTCCTAAGCTTGGAGCATTCATACACAAAAGACAATTTCAATCTTAGGTTGTTATGCCAGATTTCTAGTGCAAATTTGGAAAATTATAACTAATTCTAAAAAAATCAAAATCAAGCATAATTAACCATTCTAAAAAGCTATAGATGTTAAATTTATGAGAAAAAATAATTTCAGACCACATTAAGCTCTTTTACAAACTAAATTATAATGAAATAGTACACAAGGTCAGCTGGCTCTACTATTTCTAATGTAAAATTTCAAAAATCATTTCTCTTTCTACAGACCTCCAAATGAGGTGATTCTAGTTGTTACAAATCATTATGAATATCTAGTTTCTCCATGTAAAATTTTAGAATCATTGGACCTCGTTTGGCCTTTGGATAACATAAAGATGTAATCTTCTCAAGTGAATAATGCTCATACCAAAACCAACTTTTGATATGAAATTTGAAAAATCATAATAAATTCTATAGACCTCTAAATAATGTGGTTCTTAGACCAACAAAACTATCTATATGAGATCTATAGCTCTATAAAATCTCAGCATTAAAATCATTCTTTTGGCCAGGTTGTGACATAGGGTTGCAAAATGGCACTTTTAGGCCTTAATTTGTGTCATTTGGGTACCAATGCCCTTCTAATCTCACCATGACCACTTAAGCATGTGGGAAAACATAAAAACAGCCTATAAGTTTGTCCAAAGGGTCCAAATATCCATATATCATAAAATCAGTACCCCACTTGTTGATATACACAAGGATTCATAAACTTAACAATTCTTTACAATGTCAAAAACATCTATTCTCATTCATAAGCTTCTAATTCTTACACATACATCATATATTCATGTGTTACATATGTTTAAGAGGTTATATGTCATATACAATATAAGATTACATCATTTGTCATCAAGATTGTAACACTATATTCATATAACTTATCCCTTATCTCATACTATTCTAACTTGCATTTCCTTGGTCTAACACATTTACTGAACAAAAAGCAATAAAATAATAGATTATTTTTGCGTTACATCATAGATAAATTTTTCATTTTGTCTCATGGATCATATGAACTCATCTATCTCATTCTCATATTTAAATACATGAATAAAACTCAAAACCATCTCAAGAAGTGGCCAAGAACTCAAGCTCATGGAACATTTCCACAAAATTTACAAGTGCAGCATTAGGTTAGTGTGCCAGTTTTCTGTCATCAACTTTGAAAATTTATAACTAATTCTAAAAAAATCAAAATTAAGAACACTATACCATTATGGAAAGCTACAAATGTCTACTTTATGCTGAAAATAAGTGCAGACTAGAATAGGGATGTCTAGCCACTAGAAATTGATAAATTAGTAACCAAGGTTGCTTGTCACTACTGATACTGTCATAGAACTTTAAAAATTCATATCTCCCTGGTTAGACATCCAATTGAGGTGATCTCAGTGCATAGAAATCTTATCATGTCTAGTTTATACTTATAAAATTTCATGAGCATTGGAATTCATTTGACACTCAGATGATACAAGAGAGGAAATTGACCATATAAATAGTAACCATACCAGAGCAGTTGAAAATTGGCAAATTTAAAAATTCATAATTAATTCCACAGAGCTCCAAATAATCTGGTCTTTAACTTCCCAAAAAGCTTTGGATGATATCTATATGCATGCAAATTTTATGGGTAAATTCATTCATTTGGTCAGATCTTGACATTAGGTTGCAAAAATGCTCTTTTAAGCTTCTTAATGGGTTTCAAAAAGGTCAACTTTGGTTCTAAGGCTCCTATGGCCACTTAAGCATATAGGAAAACACCAAAGTGGTCTATTAAACATGTCTCAAAGGTGTATAAACCCAGATTTCACAAACTCACACTCTCACCCTAAGGTATACACATGAACATATAAGCTATATCTTGCCATTCAATGTCAAGAACTTGCTATAACATTCATATGACACCAAATCTCATACATATACAATATATTCATATGTTTACAAGTGTTCATGAGGTCATATATCATATACAACAAGGGATTACATCATATGCTATTCATATGGCTACAAAATAGACGTTTTCACACATTTTATTGTTAAATTCTCTTCTTCAAGCTTGGTGGCTCCCATTTCTTGGCTCACTTGGTCCACCTAGTCATGTTAGACAATAGGGAGGAAGGGATAAGATTCTAGGAATCCCAATAGCTCTTCTCCCTTTCAACCATACATAAAGAATGCAAATTCAAGTCTAAAAATGCATGCATGAATATCATGGAACATATAATCATTTATGGAACATCTCTAGCATTCAAGAAATCATATAAGACATGCATAAGCTTGCCAAGTAAGTGGTTTAGCCTAACTCATTCTCTTTAAGGATTTTAGACTTACCTCACCCATTTTTTTAAAGGGTTCTTGACTAAGCCTCACTCTTTAAGAACTCTTGGCTTTGTCCTACCCATTCTTGGGGGTTCTTGGCTCATCCTCATTGTTACTAAAAGGCTTTTGGGTTCACCACACTCAAGCAAACGAAAGCAATTTCAAAAAGCATCATTTGAATGCATAACAATAATATCATGATACCATGGCATTTAGATAATGCTAAAACATTTTTCATGGCTCAAAACATACATACACACATTCAAAGATAAGATAAACATCCACTCATGCATGAGAGAAAGAAGAGAGAACTACCTTTGTTATAACAACATACTTTTCTTCTTGAACTTGGTTCCTCTCCCTCAGTCGCACACTCATAAGAAGGTGGATCTTGGTTTCTTTGGCCTAGACACATAATATGGAAGCCAATTACACTCTTGGAACAATTTCTAAAGCTACATGTTCATTACAAAAGCTTGATTATTCTTATGGCTCATTTATGGCTCTATAATGCACCTAATGGAGCAACATTAGGAAAACATGATCTTAGCTCTATTCTTTCCATCCATTTAAGGTTCTTAACTCCACTAAAGTCTCTTGGAGCCGTCACACCTTGATTTCAAGGATCCTAACTAGGTGTTGCTTCCTTAAGCTATAATATGATACCTATGATACCATCTCATTATCCATGGCTCTTAAAATTTTTTCAAGGGTTCCTTTCATCCTCTCCCATCATATATGATACAAAATCAAGTTTGGAATAAATTAAAACTATCCCTTGGTGCCCCATCCTCTCTAGGCTGTGGCTATGGACCGTATGAACACCAAAGGAGCTTATTTGGTTTTCTTGATGGGAGATGCATGTGAGAAGCCTTCTAGGGATCTTAGGAGCTCATCCAAATATTTATTTTGGCCTAGGAACTCTTGCATCAAAATAGAATTTTAATGGAATACTAGAAACCCTAACATTGCTATCTTGAAATCTAATGGTTGTTTGATTGTTTCCTTTATTTATTCTTGTTCTTCTCCCTCACTTTCCTAAGATTCACTCTTAGTTTGGCTAGAAATTTAACTCTTTAGGGATGGTCTTATATAGGGCAAAAACCACAAGAAGAAGAACAAGAGAAGTCAAGCTTGAAGCATGGCAAATTACCTTGGTTTCTTAGTTTCCTTTGCTTGCTTTTCACTTTGCCTAGCTTCTTCTCCTTGGATTCGAAAATTCCCTCTTAGGTATAACCTCAAAACAGCCCTAAATACTTCAATAATTCCATATGAAAGAAAGGAAGATGGAGGAGAAGGAATTTGCAAAAGAGAAACCAAGAAAATCTATGAAAAACCATGTTTTTTTTTTGCTTTTTCTCCTCCCTTGTGCACCTCACTCCCTTGATTCTTTCTCTAGTTTAGGGCAGAAATGAAATGAACTAAGCGAGGAGAAGAATGGGGTGTAGGGTATATATAGCTAGGGTTCAAGGATTTGCTTTCAAAAATTTCAATTATATCCCTTAATCTTGGCATTCTCGTTTTTGGTTTCTTTTAGTTCTTTTTTGAGAATTGTCTTTTCCATCATAAAATTTAAGTCCTCAATATTATAAAATGCCTTTAGAATCACTCAAATTAGAGCTAAAACCTTCTTAAACAAAAGGGTCAAAATTTGGGCCAACCTACATTAGAAAACATACACCAGAGGGGTTTTAACTGTTCTGAGGCTTCTCATTATTTTTAAGGCCTTTGAGAACCCTAAAGAACTCAAATTTTTCATTTAAAAAGACCTCTTGTGAGAATTCTAAAATTTACCTAAAATTACAAAAATGCCAACGTAGTTATTTCGTTAAATTTTGTCTGGTTATTTTAGCCTTTATTTCAAGGCACCTCTAGCCTTCTAATTCTATTACTTAATGTCTAGATCATTATTCTAAATTTTTTGGACCTTAACCAATTCATTTAAGAGGGCTTGCTTTGAAAATGTATCAGTTTCCATTGTTTTTACAAAAAATCAAACAATTACAAAGATGGTTACAACACAAGCATTTAGTGCTTCCTTTGTCAATCTTTTTGCCTTCAAGTGTGGTGGCTTCTATTTATTTGCTCACTTAGTCCACCTAGACATGTATGGGTAATAGGGAGGGAAGAGTAAGAATCTAGGAATCCTAATAGCTCTTCACCCTTTTCAATTATACATAATGAATGCAATTTCAAGTCCAAAGATGAATGTATGGCAATCTAGCAATTCATGAACATATATGAAACATTTCTCTCATTCAAGAAAGCATCCTCATCATACATAGGTTTGCCAAGACAATGGTTTAGCTTCACCCATTCTTTTTGAGACTTTTGGACTTGTCTTACCCACTTTCAAGGGACTGTTGACTAAGTCTCACTCTTCTAAAAACTTTTGGCTTTACCTCATCCATTTTTAGGGACTTTCAGCTCATCCTCACCCTAGCTAAGAGACTTTTGTAATATTCGATTCTCTAAAAATGAGAGAAAATGCGAGAAACATAACGTACAGTTTCTCCATAAATGCACGAAATCCATCGGATATAAAAGCAAGTCTCCCAAAATGACTTAGTTAAGATCCCAAAAAATTTGAAAAGTATTTTAGACTCCTAAAAATGAGAATCCCAGTCTCAGATGGAAAGAAAAGCAAAGCTAGAATGAATAAATGAAATGTAACGAAAGGTTGACGAAACATAAGGACATTTTTAACATTTTGAGAAAATTTTAGAATTCATACAGGAGAGCTTTTTAAATGAAATTTTTATGTTCTTCTGGGTTCTCAGAGGCCCTGAAAACCATGGGAAGCCCTAGGATATTTAAAATTCCTCCGGTAGATGTTTTTCAATGTCAGTTGACCCGAACTTTGACCAGTTCATTCAAGAGGGTTTTAAATCTAATTTGGATGAAACCAAAGGCATTTTATAAATTAGAGGACCTAAATTTTATGATAGAAAAGATGGTTCTAAAAAAGGAGTTAAAATGAGTCTAAATAGAGTAAACAGGAGCATAAGGGTAAAATGGTCATTTTGAAAAATTGTAAAAGAGGCTTCTTAAGTAAGATTACACCTCATCACCTTCTCGAAGCTTCCATTTGCAGAAAAATGAGCAAACATGATGTGACGTTAAGAGGGGAGAGAGAGAAGAAGTTTAAGCTTCCGTTTAGGTAAGTAAACGGCCTCATTTCATCCCGTGCTAGTTAAGAAAGTTATTCCTATCTTTAAGAGCTCTCTAATGTTAGTTTTTTTTTTCTTGAAAACTTGAAGATTTAAGTTTGACCCAAGCCAAAAAGGAACTCTTTTCAAGAAATCAATCGGTGAAAAATAATCTATGCGAAAAGAGCTCCGTTTTAAGGTAAGACTTTACTTGAAATATTTACAAAATCTTGTGTTTCCAAGCAATTTAAGCTTCGGTCTAAAGATAAAAAGTGAGGAGGAGAGTTTTTCTTTATGTGTTCTTGATGGAATTAAAGGTTAAGGAGTGTAAGGATTAAAAATATACAATTAAAATTGAAAAGGGAGCTTTAGAATGCAAGTTATGAAATTTAGGGATTTGGTTACATCTAAGCTAGGATGAAGCTTCCTAGGAGTAATTTAAGTTATCTAAGACTATATATAAGTTCCTAAGACACCAAGAGATCCTTCCACATGCTTCTCCCATCAAAGAAATTAAAACAACTCCATTAGTACCATATGGAAGCATAGCCTTAGCCAAGGAGGGTTCATGCACTTAGGGAGTGTTTTAATTCTTTCTAAACTTAGTTTTGCATCATGTATGATGGGAGAGTATAAGAGGAAGCCTTGGACAATCTTAGAAGCCATGGATAGTGAGATAGTATCATAGGTTCTATATTATGGCTTAAAAAAACAACACCTAGTTAGGCTCCTTGATTTAATTATGTGATGACTCCAAAAGACTTAAATGGAATCAAGAATCATAAATAAATGGAGAAAATGGAGCCAAGATAATGTTTCTTAAGGCTGCTTCATTAAGTGCATTATGGAACCATAAAAAGAATTATATGAATAATCTAGCTTTTCTAGTGAATATATGGCCTTAGAATTTGATTCAAGAGTATAATTGGCTTCCATATGATGTGTCTAGGCCAAGAAAAATGATCTCTAGCTTCTTGTGTGTGTAAGGTCGAAGGAGAGGATTCAAGGCTTAAGAAAAGAGTGTGCTTGTATGGCAAAGGTAGCTCTCTCCACCTTCTTTCATGCATGATTATATGCTTACATTATCTTTGAATGTGTGTATGTATGTTTCAAATAATGAAAAGTATCATGCTTTTATCCTATGGTACCATGATGATGTTTTATGTATACAAATGATGTTTTATGTGCTTGTCTTGGTTTGCTTGGGTGTGAAGAAGCCAAAAACCCTTTAGTCATGGTGAGGATAAGCCAAGAACCTTTGAGCTTGGTTGAGACAAAGCAGAGAGTCTCCCAAGAGTAAGGTTGAGTCAAAATCTCTTACAGAAAATGAGTGAGATAAGTCCAAAATCTATAAGTGAATGGGTAAGGCTAGTCCACTTGCTTGGCAAGCCTATGTATATTATGTATGACTTGATCAAATGCCAAGAATGTTTCATGGATGCTCACATATGTCAATATGCCCATGCATGCATTTTCAAAGCTTGTGTTGCATACTTTATGTGTGACTGAATGGGAGATGAGCTATTGAGATTCTTTGAATCTCATTTCCTCCTCTCTAATGTTCTAACATGCTAGGTGGATAAGGTAATGGGAGCTAACAACTTGAAAGATGAGAATATGACAAGAAAGTGTCTTGATTTTGCTTCTTTATGGCCACATGAGTGGCAAATGTTATAATCTATTATTGTATATAACCTATGACCTCATGAACATATGTAATTATGCTAATATCATATACAAATGAGAATTTATGTTATGTGAATGTTACAATGCAATTTGTGTTTGTAATGGCAAGACTAGCATTATGGAAACTTATGTATGGCATGGGTGAAAGTGTAAGTTTCTAAATTTTGGATTTTTGCACCTTTGAAACAAGTTTAGAATGTTATTTTGGTGTAATCCCACATGCTCAAGTGGCAACACAAGCTTGGGAAGCAAAATTGGACATTGTGATACTAGTTGAGACCATAAAAATGACTAAACTAGAACCCTATGGCACAAATTAACCAAATGGATGAATCTTCCAATGAAGTTTGGTAGAAATGTAGAGCTCATTGAGAGTTTTTTAGGAAGCTAAAGTTTAGAAAAATCAGAGCTCTACAAAATTAATTATGAATTTTCAAAGTTGGGATGTTTCTGCTATTTTGGTGCATGTACTATTTATATGATCAGTTTTGTGTTCTGTGTCATCCAATAGCCATATGGTGTCGAATACTTGTGAAATTTTACGGGTATAAACTAGAGGTTATAATATTTCTGTGGCCACCAAGATCATCTATTTGGAGGTCTGAACAAAAAGTTATGAATTTTGAAGTTTCATGTCAGTACTAGTAATGCCACTTGACCTCTAGTACTGTTCCATCATAATTTAGTTCCTAAATGGACTTGACGTGATTTGGAGATATTTTTTTCCTTATATTTAACATCTGTAGCTTCTTTGATTGACCAAATTTGCATAATTTGGATTTTTCTAGAATTAGTTATGAATTTCCAAAGTTTATAATAGTAACATGTGATAGTAGCCTAGACAACTGAGACTTTGGGTGCTTCTCAAATGTCAAACGTCTTCTACTTGATGTTCCATGACCTATAATTATTTTTAACATAAATTAGACCTCTATATCTTTCCATAATGGTAAAGAATGTATGATTTAGATTTTTCTAGAATTAGTTATGATTTTTCAAAATTTGTAATAGAAAGCATGCAATTCTGGCCGAGGCTACACTATGGAATTTTATGTGTTTCTTGCACTTCCACGAGTTCTAAGCCACTTTTTGTGATGGAATTGAGTTGTATCTACATAATTAAATATAAGAATGTAATACATAAGCTCACATGGTCTATGGGACACTAAATGGAAATTTCATCCCCTACGCAATGCAAAAATATCTATTATTTTAATGCTGTTTTCTTGTCTCTTTTGTGAAATGCATGGTTTAAGGCATGAGAATAGCATAAGACAAGCTAGGAAGTCATGGTGTTACAACTTTTGGCTTTACCAAGCTCATGCAAGCCAAAACACATTTATGAAACATCTTTCAAGAGCATAAACAAAGCAACATAGTACCATGGCATGTGGACATTTGCTAGAAACATGTTGCGTAGCATAAACATACATACACACATCCAAAGATAAGAAATCATTCAAGAATGTGTGAGAGAAAAGAGAGAGAGCTACCTTGAAGGAACAATGCACACTTTCCCTTTGGATTTTCTTCCTTTCCTTCATCCATGCACACTTGCAACAAAGTGAAGCTTGATTCCTTTAGCCTAGACACATCAAATGAGACATGCTTAGATCATTGGAATGAGTTCTAGTCTTATGCAACTCCTATGCATGCTCACTTTCTCACTTGTCTTCATAAATCTTCCATATAAGACATAATGAAGCAACTATTAGAATTCAAGATCCTGACTCTATTTTCTCTTTCATTCTAGGTCTCTTGACTCCATTTAGACTCCTTAGAGCCATCACATATTTATTTTGAGGATTCTTGCTAAGAGTTGCTTCATTATGCTACATTACGAAGCCTATACCTTCCTCTTACCTTCTAGGCTTCCTAAATTGTTCCCAAGGCTTCCTTGCATCTTTTCCCACCATATATGATCCTAATTTAGGTTTAGAAAAATTTAAAATTCCCCCTAACTTCATGAACCCTTCTAGGCTAAGACACTAATAACTCTTAGTTATTCATGTTATTATACATATTGTCCCCTGGTAAATATGGTTTTAGCTTTTCATTATAGGGTAAATAATACTTTTATACATAAAATGAACACACTTAGGATGAATAGCTCTATACTCTACTTTTACATTGTTAATGATAGATTTTGTTTTAATTCTGAATATATTGAGAACTAATTACACTTTGCTCTTGCTGTAGGATGCATATTTAAGAGAGGATTAAACTTTCTCATGTCAAAGAGGCATTTATGTAATGTTTTCCTATTTTTTTAGAAGTTTGTCGCGGCTAGACTTCATCAAGCCATGACTAAAATAGAAGAAAAATGAAGGCAAGCATGCAGGGCAATTTGAGCCTTGGTGAATAAATTCACTTTACTACAAAACTTCAACCAAAAGTAAAATGCACCGCGACAAGAATGTGTTGAGCCACGACGCATGTCAAGATGAGCTAAAGGCCATGGTGAAAAGAATATTGTGCTATGTTACGGCACTTCACACATCTAGTTTGCTCAGCAGCGAAATGCACTACAGCGAGAATGTGTCACGCCACGATGCATCTTCAGTTAGTAGTCAGATCTACCGCGGTGCGACATGTTTTAGCTAAATGTAGTGTTTTTCCTTGCCAAAATTTCAAGGGTTTCTTGCTTCTTATGCTTTTGCTGTGGGGATTGCCATCATTCTAGGTTGATTTTGGTTTATTCTAAGTGCGTAGAGGCTAGGGAGAAGCTAAAGAGACATCTTAAAGTAGAAGAAAGCGAGGGATTGAAGATTGAAGCTAAAAATGACTCCATTCTTCTTTCCTCCTTCTATTCTTATCATTTATTTTGATGTATCTAACTTTTGCTTCAGCTTTATCTTTGGTTTTCATGAATATGTATAGCTAAACTCCCTAATATAGGATTATTAGGAACTCTTGTATGGATTAGTGGTCATTCCTTACTATAATTTTACAATTAGTGATGAATATCTATTCATTCAACTCCATGCTTCATGCTCTCTGATTGATTCCCCAACAATTAGATTGATTTGATACTTTGCTTGAGCTTGAAAAAGGGAAAGAGAAGTTAGATCAAGAAATAAGTGGTGTGAGCACATAAAGCTTGCTAGGGAAAGTGGATGGTTATGAGTTAGGAATATACTCATTAGCCTCACATGGTCTAATTAAGTATTGTTCTATCAATTTGATCTCAATTGGTTTTATAAGGAATTATAAAATTGATGGGATAACCCTATATGAGATTTTTAAAAAATACTTATAAGAATAATCAAACCTTATGTTAGAGATTGTGCCCTAGGCCAATCATTTGTAAACATTATGCTTCATTAAGAATAAAAGTTTTTCTTTTACAATTATTATATTTGCATGTTTCTATAATAATTATATTCTTAGATAAATTATATTAGTTATCCTAAATATCCCTAGTCGATTATCATTATGGGAACGATGATGAATTAAGATGAGTATGATTTTAATTGATGGTTATGTGTTAATCATGTATGGAGATACAAATCAAAATCATAGGCACCTGTTGGGAACAGGGCACTGGATCGACCAGTCATGAGGTAGCTTCATGGATTAGGTCATAAGCGTACCTCATATATAACCGTGTCACTAATCCCTCATACTTGAGATCATCATATATTCTAACATGAAGGACACTGTGCTTTGGCATTGTCAAAAGTCACCTTTGATCGGGTGATCATAAAGGCTATAGTTGGGCATGGTGGACTCCATGTAGAGGATGATGAGTGGTCAAGATGGAATTTGTCCTTCTGGTTAACGGAGAGATATCTCTGGGCCCCTCGATGAGTGAGACTGAAAAATGCATGGCCATGCTTAGATGGAAGGGTTTTTCCATTCGTTTTGTCGGTCTGTACGTAAATTGAGAAACTAATGATTGAGTACAATAAGGATGACATTTTCATGCCTCATGCTCGATTAAGATATCGTGTAATAAAAGGGATGTGATAGGGTTATACGATAGGCTGTATCAGATCACCAAACCTTATGTGATTTTGGTAGTCACTATGTCTTGCTAGAGGCCACTGGTGACTTATGGATGCAATAACGTTGTTGGCCCACTGCCAATATCATATAGGCCTAAAAGGTTACATAAAAGAACGAATCAACTTGAACAAGAATGTCCAAATTCATTGAACCTAAAATTGTGTCTAGATTCGATGAATGTTACACTTAATTAGGGTGAGATAATTATATATGTATATATATATGATATATATATATATATGTAATTAATTCGAAATATAAGTATATATATATATTATTTGATATATATATAACATATATATTTCCTATATATATATTGAAATTCGAAATATATATATATATTTATATTTGATATGAATATATATATTGTATTATATATTTCAATATATATATATATTTATTTATTTATAAATGAATTAGTTAAAATTGAATTTATAAGATAAATTCGAATTTCAACTAATTTGTTTAAGATTAATTTGAATTAATTTAAATAATGTATTTAAATTAACTAATTTAATCTAAAATATACCTCTATAAAAAGAAAGGTAGACTAGAGTTTAGATACACTAAAAAAAGGAGTCAACTTTCTAAACCCTAAGCCGTCACCCTAGAGAGAGAACGCGGCCGCACACCTAGAGAGAGAAAGTGTATGGATGCCTAGAGAGAGAAGATCGTCTTCTCGTCAATTCGCGTATGGACGTGGTGAACAAAGGTGCTAGCAAGCCTTTCAAGTTGCCAGATCATTCGTGTGGATACTGGTAGAGAGGGTTGTGCATAGACGTCAGTTCCTGAAATTAGAAAGGACAAAGCATACTGCAAAGGTAATATTTTGTCTCATACTCGATTTAATCAAGTCGATAGATCTATAGGAGAAACGAATTTAAATTTCTGCTGCGTGTACAGTACGTTTCTAACACCCTAGACCAACATGTATCATCATTGAGAGCAATTACACTAAGTGTTGATCAAATTGCTATGAAATACAAGAGGGACTAATAATCCTAGATGCTAATATTCACCCGTAAGTTCAAATACTAACTTTGAACTTTGAATAGTAGATAATCCATAATCATTTCTTATTTATACAATCATTTCAAATTGATCAGCTTAACTTAAATTAGGGTGTGAATTTTATTACTTGACAAGTTTTGACAACAAATTCTTAAGGGAACGATATTTTCTTATCACTATATTGCTTTTACGATACATATACTTGCTTGTACGCTTCACATAACAAGTTTTTGGCATTGTTGTCAGGGATTTGCATGCCAAAATATTTTTTGCTCAATATCAATACTAGCATACCTAGTTTGAACTTAAGCATTGTGCATAGTTTTACTTTAGTTATTTTCAATTCCTTTTCTGGTCTATTTTGCAGTGGCTACCCTCTGTGAGTGCACAACCTCTTATGCAAGAAATTGAAAGCCTAAAAGTGGTGTTGTTGCAAGAAGAATCTAAAAAAGTGTCTAATCAAACTTAGAGAGACGAAAGTGAAACTTCTGACTCAACTATAAACATGGTGCATGAGGATAAAAATTGTGTCTAAATAGTGAATGATTTTGCCACTTTGAACATATAAGGATACCACTCAAGTATAAGAAGGCCAGCTATTCAAGCCAACAACTCTGAAATAAAGCAAGTGGTACTATAGATGTTTCAAATGGTTGGGCAATGTAGTGGCTGTCTTATGGAAGACCCGAACACTCACCTCTCTAACTTCTTAGAGGTGTGTGATTCCTTTAAGCAAAACAGAGTATCAGATGACGCAATTTGACTGAGACTCTTTCCACTTTCACTAAAGGATAAGGCCAAGGTTTAGCTTAACTCATAATTGGATGGGTCCATAGCCACTTGGATGATTTAGTCATAAGATTTAGAGCCAGATTTTTTCCACTAGCTAGATCAATAGAGTTGAGAAATGACATCACCTTTTTCATGCAACAAGGTATAAACCATTATATGAAACTTAGGAAAGATTCAAGGCATTGTTGAAAAAGTGCCATAACCATGGATTTCCTAAGTGGGTATAGGTGCAGACTTTCCACAATAGACTGCTACGAAAAATAAGAGTCATCCTTGAATCAACATCCAATAAAAGTATCATAGGCAATCTAAATTTTGATGTGGCATATAATTTGCTAGAAAATATGACAACTAACTCCCTCCAATGGTTTGCATCCAAACCTCATAAGAAGAAGGTAGCTGAGGTCCATGAAATTGATGCCTTAACCACACTCTCGGCTTAAATAGTTGCAATAAACAAAAGGTTCAATAGTCTTGAATTGCACTTCAATGCACCAATGGGTGTTAATGCTGTTCAAACTCCAGCTATCACTTGTGAGCATTGTAGGGAAGACCACTTCAGTGATCAATGCCCTTTATTGATAGAAGCAATTAACTATATGGACAACTATGGAAAAAAATACAAATAACCCATACTCAAACACCTACAACCCAGGTTGGAGGAATCACCCAAATTTCTCATGAAGTCAAGGTCAAAATCAAGGGCAATCATCATCTTCTAGTATGAAACCCTCTCATCCTCCTAGATTTTCTACTCAAGCAAGACCTTTAATGCAAGAAAAGAAGCCAAGTATAGAAGAGATGCTCATGCAATATATGGCTAAGCAAGATGCTATTCTAGCCTAACAAGAAGTAACAATGACAAAACATGAGTTAACAATCAAAAACATAGAAGTGTAGATTGGTCAATTGGCCTCTTCTATAAATTCAAGACCACAAAGGGCGCTTCCAAGTGACACCATTTCTAACCTTAAAAGAGATGGCAAAGAGGAATGTAAAGCCATCACTTTAAGAAGTGGTAAAAAGTTACCCAAAGCATCACCTTTAAAGCAAGACACTGAGTTTAGCCAAGATCAAGGCAAATTGGAAGAGAAGTCTGAGAGAGAAAAGCCTGTTGAAGAAAAGAGTAAAGTTATAGAGAAGAAGAAAGATAATGTTGAGAAAAATAATCTAGAGAAGAGTCAAGAGAGAATTATTCCTCCATTACCATTCCCTTAACACTTCAAAAAGAAGAATTTGGATAAGCAATATTAAAAGTTTCTAGAGATTTTCAAGCAACTCCACATTAATATTCCATTTGCTGAAACTTTGGAATAAATACCTAGCTATGCTATTTTCATGAAGTATGCGTTGTCAAATAAGAAGCAGTTTAGAGAATTTGAAACGGTACTTCTAACTCAAGAATGTAGTGCTATTTTGCAAAAGAAATTACCCCATAAGATGAAGGATTTGGGAAGTTTCACCCTTCCCTACAACATTGGGAAACATCTTATCAGAAATGCTTTATGTGATCTTAGGGCAAGTGTGAACTTAATGCCATTATCAACCTTTAAGAAATTTGGGTTAGGAGAGGCAAGACCCTAACCATTACCTTGTAGTTAGCTTACTGATCTTTAGCTTATCCAAACAAAGTCATAGAAGATGCTTTGGTAAAGGTTGATAAGTTGATTTTTCCTGTAGACTTCATAGTTCTGGATTATGAAGAAGATAAGGATATCCTTATCATTTTAGGTAGAATTTTTTTGGCCACATGGAGAATATTGATTGATGTGCAAAAAGGAGAGCTGACCATGAGAGTAAATGACCAAGAAGTGACCTTTAATATGTATAAAGTAAGAAGTGCCAATGTAGTACATAAAGAGTTTGTCGAATCAACCTTTAAAGACCCACTAGAGGCATCATTGGTTGGCATGGCTAGAAAGGGACATAATGGAGTTAAAAAAAGTATTAAGTTGTTGGAAGCTACTCAAAAGCACTCTAAGGCTTTTCAATAATTTGAACCCCTTGATGTATCATCTAGAGGCAAATTTGGGTTGAAACCATCAGTGGAGGAACCTCCATCTTTAGAGTTGAAGCCATTACCATCTTACTTGAAGTATGCTTATTTGGGAAAAGAATGCACTTTGCTAGTGATAATTTTTGCTGCTCTAACAAAACAACAAGAAAGAGAGCTTCTCCAAGTGCTCAAAAGTTTCAAGAGAGCCACTAGATGGTCAATAGCAGACATAAAAGAGATAAGTCCCTTCATTTATATATATAAGATACTATTAAAGGACAACCACAAGAAATCTATTGGGCATCAAAGAAGGCTTGACCCTATAATGAAAAAGATGGTTAATAAAGAAATCTTGAAATGGCTCGATGCTAGAATTGTGTATCCTATTTCAGATAGCTCATGGTTGAGCTCAGTCCAATGCGTTCCAAAGAAAAGAGGCATGACTGTAGTGGCTAACACCCACAATGAGTTGATTCTTACTAGAACAGTGACTGGGTGGTAGGTATGCATGGATTATCGGAAATTAAACAATGCCACAAGGAAGGATCACTTTTCCTTACCCTTTATTGACCAAATGCTGGATAGATTGGCTGGGAAGGCATACTTCTACTTCTTGGACGGGTACTCAAGTTATAATCAAATAGCTATTGCCTCGGAAGACTAGGAGAAAACAACTTTTACATATCTTTATTGTAATATTCGGTTATCTAAAACAAGAGAAAATGAGAGAAACATAGTGAACGGTTCCTCTGTAAACGCACAAAATTTATTGGATACAAAAGGAAGCCCCCTAGATGGAGTGAATTGAGATTCAATAAAATTAGAATAATATTCTAGATATCAAATAATGATAAGTTAAATACAAAAGTGCCTTGAAACCAGAGCCAGAATAGCTAAACGAATGTTAACGAAAAGGCAACGAAACGTAATGGTATTTTCATAATTTCAAGAAATTTTTTAAAATACTCATAGGAGAGCTTTTTAAATGAAAATTTTGAGTTATTTGGGGTTCTCAGAGGTCCTAAAAACCATAGAAAGCCTTTCTAGTAGATGTTTTCCAATGGCGGTGAGCCTAAACTTTGACCGATTCGTTCAGGAAGGTTTTAGCTCTAAATTGAGTGATTCTAAAAGCATTTTATTAAATTGGGAACCTAAATTTTATGATATAAAAGGCAGTTCTTGAAAAGGAGCTAAAACTAAGCTAAAAAGAAAATACCATTAATGTGGGATGTAAATGTCATTTTTAAAATAATAGTTTCTTGAAGCTTCCTTTATAAAAACATCCCCACTTCTACCCCAGTCCTTATGAATGAATTTTCTAGGCTAAAATAAAACCAAGGGTGGATGAGGATGGCATATAAGATGGGGGCAGAAGGAAGAGAGAAACCTAGCAAAAAGTGTAAGAATTTCATAGTTTTCATGCTTTCTCCTTCACCAATGTCCTTCTCCTCTTTCCCCTCTTTCTTTCTATGATTTTGTTAAAGTTTTTGGGTCTATTTTGAGGCCAAAACAAAGGTGAAAGTTTCAAAATTCAAGGGAGGAGGCCAACTAAGTGAAGAACAAGCTAAGAAAAATAAGAATCTTGGTATTATTCTTCTTCTCTCCATTTCACCTCATGTAGGATCAAACCTAGGGGGTTAGAATTCTAGCTAAACCAAGGATGAATCTTAGGAAAATGAGGGAGGAGAACAAGAATATGCAAAGGAAACAATCAAATAGCTATTAGATTTCAAGATAGCAAATTTAAGGTTTCAAGTATTCTACCAAAAATCTGATTTGGTAAAATAATTCTTAGGCCTAAATGAGTGTTTGGATGAGCTTCTAAGATCCCTAGAAGGCTCCTCATATGCATCTTCCATCAAGAAAATAAAGCAAATCCATTTTGTGCTTCCTTGAAGCCTAGCCTCAGGCTAAGCTAGATGGAGCATGTAAGGATAGTTTTAATTTGTTCGAACGTTACTTTTAAGTCATATATGATGGAAGAGGATGAGAGGAAACCTTGAAAAAATTTTAGAAACCATGGATAGTGAAATGGTATCATAGGTTTCATATTATAGCTTAAAGAAGCAACATGTAGTTAGTCTCATTGATTTGATTGTGTGATGACTCCAAGAGGCTTAAAAGGAGTTAAGAATCATGAATAAGTGAAGAAAATGGAGCAAAGATTATGTTTCCATAGGGTTGCTTCATTAAGTGCATTATGGAACTATAACACCATAAATTTCTAGCTTGTTTCATGCTATTTCTAGGTCTTATAACATGCATTATGCAAGGAAGTAAGAAAAAAAGGCATTAAAATATTCAATTTCTTTGCATTGCATTGCAGATGGATTTTTCGTTTGGTGTCCTATGGACCATATGGAGTCATCTGACTCATTTTCATATTTAATTACACTAATACAACTCAAAACCATATAAGAAAGTGGCCTAAAACTCCTGCAAATAGATGGAACACACAACATACCATGGGGTAGCCTCGGTCAGAATTTTAGTTTTTTGTCACAAACTTTGAAAAATTATAACTAATTCTAGAAAAATTGAAATCATGCATTTTTTACTATTATGGAAAGCTATAGATGTCTACTTTATGTAAACATATGTCCAAACCTTAATAGGGGCTACTAGCCACCAAAAATTGATGGAATAATGTCAGAAGTCGACTGTCATCCCTGGTATTGATCTTAGTCAGAGGTCCAATTGGGGTGATCTTGGTGGCCATGGAAATCTTATCATATCTAGTTTATTCTTGTAAAATTCCATGAGTATTGGACAACATTTGACGCTCAAATGACATAGCTCAAGTTTCTAACGATATGAACAGTACCTATATCAGTTCAGCAGAAAAATGCTAACTTTGAAAAATTATAATTAATTTTAAAAAAGCTCTAGATAAAATCCATATGTACACTAAATTTCATGGGCAAATTCGTTCATTTAGTCAGATCTTGACATTGGGTAGTAAAATGCTCATTTTGTGTCTTACAAAGGGTCCAAATAGTCCATTTTGAGCTCCAAAACAACCATGACCACTTGAGCACGTGGGAATGCACCAAAATAGCTTTCTAAACTTGTCTCAAAAGTGCATAAACCTAGAATTTAAAAACTCACTCTCTCACCCCATGCCATACATAAGAACATACAAGGCTAGTCTTGCCATTCCATACCTAAAATGCACCATACCATTCATATAATATTAAATCTCATTTGTACATAATATATTTGTATAATTACACATGTTCATGAGGTCATAGGACATATACAATAAGGTATTACAATATTTGCCACTCATATGGCCATAAAGAAGTAAAATCTATACACTTTGGTGTTATACTCTCATCTTCCAAGTTGATGGCCTCCATTACCTTGCTCACTTAGTCCACTTAGCATGTTAGAACATTGGAGAGGAAGGAATGAGATTCAAAAAATCCCAATAGCTCATCTCCCATTTCAACTATTGAAAATGCATGCATGAGTACAAGGAATAATATAAGCATTCAAAAAGCATTCTTGGCATATGAGTAAGTCATACAAAGCATACATAGGCTTGCCAAGTAAGTGGATTAGCCTTACCCATTTACTTATGGATTTTGGACTTGTCTCACTCATTTTCTATAGGAGGTTTTGACTTAACCTCACTCTTGGGAGACTATTTGCTTTGTTTCAACCAGTCTTAAAGGTTCTTGGCTCATCTTCACCATGGCTAAAGGTTCTTGGCTTCACCACACTTAAGCAAACCCAAGCAAACATACTAGGCATTATTTGACATATATTACAACATCATGGTACCATAATACATATGCATATGCTAGAATACTTTCCATGGCTTAAAACACACATACATAAAATTCAAAGACAAGTTAAACATACATTCATGCATGAGAGAAGGTGGAGAGAGCTACCTTTGTTGTAACCACACACTTTTCCTCTTGAAACAATGCTCTCTTCCTCGGCCTCACACACACAAGGGTGTGGGATTAGTTTCTCTTAGCCTAAACATAATATATGGAAGCCAATTAAGTTCTTCAAGTCATTTTTAAGGCTATACAACTACTTGGAACTTTAACATTGCCTTATGGTTCATTTATGGTTCCTAAATACACTTAATGAAGCAATACCCATCAAATAAGTTCTAGGCTATATTCTTTCCTTTCATATATGATTCTTGACTCCTTTTAAACCTCTTAGAGTCATCACACAATTAAAACAAAGAGCTTAACTATGTACTTGGCTCAGGTTTGGGGGAAGGGCTAGTTTGTAAGCTATAGGATCTACTTTATCAAGAATCTGGAATAGACCTATATACTTTAGACTGAGCTTTTTACTCTTTATGGACTGACATATCCCTGTGATTGGAAACACTTTAATGAAAACTTGGTCTCCAATCTCAAACTCTAACGACTGTCTTCGTCTATCTGCATAACTCTTTTGTCTACTCTGGGCCGTCATGAGTTTCTTTCTAATGGTTTCAATTTATCTAGAAGTCTGGTCCACTAATTTGGGCCTATTAAGCTCTGCTCTCCTAGCTCAATCCAACATATTAGAGATCTACACTTCCTCCAATATAATTCCTCATATGGTGCCATCTGTATACTTGCATGATAATTGTTATTACAAGCAAACTCCATTGGAGGCAAGTATATATCCTAGTTTCTTTTCATTTCTAAGACACACGCCCTCAAGATGTCTTCTAAGGCTTGGATAGTTCTTTCCATTTGTCCATCCATCTGTGGGTGATAGGCTGTGCTAAATCTAAGCCTGGTACCTAGAGTATCCCGTAATGATCTCCAGAAATTCGAAGTAAATCTAGGATCTCTATTTGACACTATGCTCTTAACACACCATGTAGCCTAACTATCTCTCAAATGTATAGCTGGGCTAATCTATTTAGGGTATAAGTGGCTTTCATCTTTAAAAAGTGTACTGACTTTGTTAATCTATCTATTATTACCCATATTGCATCATACCCTGATGATGTCCTGGGTAAACCTATGACAAAATCCATTGCTATACTATCCTATTTCTACTCTGGGATATCTAGGGGTTGAAGTAACGTAGTTGGTTTCTGATGCTTTATCTTAACTCTTTGGCATACTAAACATAAGAAGATATACTCTACGATGTCTACTTTCATTTTAGGCCACTAGAACATTTTCTTTAAGCCCTGGTACATTTTATTATTGCTTGGATGAATAGTGTATTTACTCTTATATGCCTTTACTAATATTCTCTCTTTGATTTCTATGTTTCTAGGTACATACAGCCTATCTATGTATCTCATTATGTCATCCTCAGATAGATTGAACTCCTGAATGCTACCCTAGGTTATCTAAGCTCTAATCTTTCTTACGTGGTCATCTGTCTGCTGAGCCTCTCTTATCTAATCCCTTAGGTCATTCTCTATTAAGGTTTCACTCATTAATAGCTTCCTTGAATGCACCTCACATGTGAGACTTATATCTTTAAATCTCTCAATCAATTCCTGCTCTCGGATCATCATACAGGCCATGTGTATGGATTTTCTACTCAGGGCATCAGCTACTAAATTAGCCCTATCAGGATGGTATTTTAAAGTGAAATCATAATCTTTCAAAAATTTTAACCATCTCTGTTGTCTCATATTCAGCTCTTTTTATTCAAATAAATATTTAAGGCTCTTGTGGTTACTGTAAATCTCTATGGCTACCTTATATAAGTAGTATCTCTATATTTTCAAAGTAAACATTACTGCAGCTAGCTTTAGGTCATGTGTGGGGTAATTTTCTTCATGAGGTTTTAACTGTCTAGAAGCATAAGCTACCACTCGGCCTTTCTACATAAGCACACATTCTAACCCTTTTTTAAAGGCATCGCTATAGACTACAAAAATTTCTTTGGGGTCAGAAGCACTAAAATTGGGGCTGTGGTTAACTTGTGCTTTAACTCCTGAAAACTCTTTTCACATTTCTCATCCTACACAAATGGCACATTCTTTTTAGTGAGCTGGGTCAGTGGCATCGCTATCTGATAAAAGCCCTAAATGAACCTCCTGTAATAGCTTGCTAAACTTAGGAAGCTCCTAATCTCTATCACTGTCTTAGATCTCTTCCACTGTAACATTGCTTTTACTTTATAAGGATCTACTGTGACCCTTACCTAGGAGATCACATGGCCTAAGAACTGAACTTCAGTTGGCTAGAACTCATATTTACTAAGTTTAGCATACAACTATTTCTCTCTTAGGGTTTCCAAAGCTAATCTCAAATGCTGCTCATGTTCTTCTCTAATTTTTGAATAAATGAGAATGTCATCTCTGAAGATGACTACAAATCTATCTAAGTATGGCCTGAATACTCTGTTCATATAATCTACAAACATTGTAGGTGCATTTGTTAACTCGAAAGGCATAACTAAAAACTCATAGTGCCCGTATTTGGTTCTAAATGCTATCTTAGGAATATCCTTAACCTTTATTCTAAGTTGATGGTATCCTGACCTGAGGTCTATCTTAGAAAATGCCAACACTCCTACTTACTGATCTAAGAAGTTGTCTATGCGAGGGAAAGGGTACTTATTTTTAATGGTTGTCTTATTGAGTTCTCTGTAATCTATAAACAGTCTAAAACTCCCGTCTTTCTTCTTTTAAGAATAAGACTGGAGCTCCCCACGGTGAGATATTGGGTCTGATAAAACCCTTTTTTAAAAGTTCTTCTATCTACTTTTTAAGCTCAACTAGCTCAGTGGGAGCCATCCTATACGAGGTCTTAGACACTGGATCTACCTTAGGTACAATGTTTATAAGAAACTCGACCTCTCTCTCTGGGGGTGGTATACTAATCTCTCTAAGGAATACCTCTGGGAACTCTCTCACCACTGTAATTACCTCTATACCCTCTTCTACCATAACCTGAACTGAAAAGAAAACTAGGTATTCCTGACAACCATGCCCTAGAGACTTCTTAACCTAGGAGGTGGTCATAACAGATAACTCAGTCTTCATACTAGGCATAGTCCCACACTCAGGTAAAGTAATACACTTATGGCTACAATCTAGTGTGGCATTATTTATGGACATCTAGTTTATGCCAATTATCAAATCAATATCAACAAGGGGCATACATATCAAATCAAGAGTAACAAGACAATGATTAAACTGGACTACATAATTCAAGCAAATATGGGAGGTAATGGCTCGATTTCCTGTGGGATTGGATACATGTAAATCATATGGTAGTGTATACATACTCAGACCCAACCTCCTAGCATAGTCATATGATATGAAAGAATGTGGCTAGCACTTGAATCAAATAATGCAGTCACAGAAAAATTATTTATTCTAATAGTACCTTGCATCAAACTCGGGGACTGGCTAGCCTTCTGTTGTGATAGGGCAAAGACTCTACCCTGGGTCTGAGGTCTGGGAGCAGGAGCGATCTCCCTCTGCTGTACGAATTGTTGATGAGCCTACGTGCAGTCCCTAGCCATGTGTTCTGGCCTACCACACTGTAACATACATTCTGTCCTGTGTAGCATGGTCTGTTTCAATGGTTCTTACCACACTGAGGACAAACTATAGGTGTAGAGTTGCCTTTACTGAATTGAGTTCTCTATCTCTTTCCTTTTCTATTCCACTAGCTTCTGCCACCTTTTCTACTAGTAACTGCGGCCTGTGATTTCTCTCTAGGTCTCTTGGGCTCAGGGAGGGGTGGTTTGGCACTAGAGGTAGGCTGTATAGTTCTGAAGTTCAATTCTGTTACTCTACATATCTCAATTAGGGTATTAAAGTTCCTGATTCTATATGGAACTACCCTATCTCTGATCTCAGAAAGCAAACCTTTCTCTAATTTGTCTGCTCTCCAGTGCTCATCATCATGCCTCTGTAAATACGAGGAATATCTGGAGAACTCTACAAATTTGGCCACATATTGGTCCACGGACATCCACTTTTTCTGTCTCAAGAGTACAAACTCTAACTCCTTCTCATTTTTGAATGAACTAGGGAAGTATTTCTCATAAAAAGCCTAGAGGAAAGCCTCCTATGTAATCAAAAGATTCCTAGCCCTCAAAATAGGCTCAGTGCCCCTCCAACAATACTAATAATTTGCCCCTCTTTGTAACTGAAAAATGGTCATCTTGACTTTTTGCTCAGACATACACTCTATCACCTAGAAGATCTTTTCTAGCTGTATAATTTAGGCCTCGACTTTCTTTGAGTTCATCTCACCATCAAAGGTGGGAGGCCCGAACTTTCTAAACTGAGTGATAATCTTTTTGGTAGAGGGCTGCTCTTGGGTTAGAGGCATCTGAGCTAGTGGAATAAGGGCAACCATCTGGATATGTGGTTGCAGATTTGGGTGAGTCACCCTTGAATGCTCAGGACGATTTGAGTGGTGAGGTGGCTATAGAGGAGGAGGTGTAGGGCCTTGGTTATCTCTCTCAGCAAGCCGGTCTTGTAACTACATGATCACAGCCTGCTGTTGATCTAGGAAAGCCAAAATAGACTGTAAGGCTTTAGCTACTGAATCACTAGGCTTGGCTCTATCATTTACATGAGCCTCTCTAGAGGCCCAACCTCTTATAGTGTTTACCATGGCTTTGAAACATCATAGCAAAATTTAGCATCAAAGGGAACACTTTCACAACCTTTACACACTCAATTCATTTGAAAATAACTTATATACACTAAGGCAACTCATAAACATAAGCCACAATGCACATCAAGAGCCTAAACCTTTGCTTTGATATCAATAAATATAACACCATAAATTTCTAGCTTGTTTCATGCTATTTCTAGGTCTTATGACATGCATTATACAAGGAAGCAAGAAAAAAAGGGCATTAAAATATTCAATTTCTTTGCGTTAAGTAGTGGATGGATTTTTTGTTCAGTGTCTCATGGATTATATGAAGTCATCCAACTCATTCTCATATTTAATTACACTAGTGCAACTTAAAACCATCCAAGAAAGTGGCCTAGAACTCATGCAAGTGGATGGAACACACAAAATACAATGGTGTATCCTTGGCCAAAATTTTAGTTTTCTGTCAACAACTTTGAAAAATTATAACTAATTTTAAAAAAATCAAAATTATGCATTCTTTACCATTATAGAAAGATGTAGATGTCTAATTTATGTTAAAAATATGTCTCGACCTCAACAGGGGCTGCTAGCTACAAAAATTGATGGAACAATACTAGAGGTTGAATGTCATCCCTGGTACTGATCTCCAACTTTAAAAATTTATATGTCCCTGCTCATAGGTCCAATTGGGGCGATCTTAGTGGCCATGGAAATTTTATCATGTCTAGTTTATTCTTGTCAAATTCCATGAGCATTAAATATGATTTATCCCTTGAATGACACATCTCACATTTCTAACCATATGAATAGTACCTGTATCAGTTTAGCAAAAAAATGTCAATTTTGAAAAATCATAATTAATTTCACAGAGCTTTAAATAATCTAGTCTTTGACTTTCCAAAAAGCTCTAGATAAAATATATATGTATGCCAAATTTCATGGGCAAATTCATTCATTTAGTCAGATCTTGATGTTAGGTTATGAAATGGCTCATTTTGTGTCTTACAAAGGGTCCAAATGGTTCATTTTGAGCTTCAAGGCAACCATGACCACTTGAGCACGTGGAAATGCACCAAAATAGCTTTATAAACTTGTCTCAAAGGTGCATAAACTCAGAATTTAAAAACTCACTCTCTCACCCCATGCCATACACAAGAACATACAAGGCTAATCTTGCCATTCCATACCCAAAATGCACCATACCATTCATAAAACTTTAAATCTAATTTGTACATAATACATTTGCATAATTACACATTCATGAGATCATAGGACATATACAATAAGGGATTACAACATTTTCCACTCATATGGCCATAAAGAAGCAAAATCTATGTACTTTGGTGTCATACTCTCATCTTCTAAGTTGATGGCTTCCATTACCTTGCTCACTTGATCCACCTAGCATGTTAGAATATTAAAGAAGAGGAAATGAGATTCAAAGAATCTCAATAGCTCATCTCCTATTTTAACCATACATAAAGTGTGTAAAACAAGTCTTGAAAATGCATGCATGAGTACAAGGAACAATATAAGTATTCAAGAAGCATTCTTGGCATATGAGTAAGTCATATAAATCATATATAAGCTTGCCAAGTAAATGGATTAGCCTCATCCATTTATTTGTGGATTTTGGACTTACCTCACCCATTTTTTGTATGAGGTTTTGACTCAACCTCACTCTTGGGAGACTATTTGCTTTGTCTCAACTAATTCTAAGGGTTCTTGGCTTATTCTCACTATGGTTAAGGGTTCTTAGCTTCACCACACTCAAGCAAACTTAAGCAAAACATACTAGGTATTATTTGAAACATATTACAACATTATGGTACCATAGTACATATGCATATGCTAGAATACTTTTCATGGCTTAAAACACACATACATAAAATTCAAAGACAAGTTAAGCACACATTCATGCATGAGAGAAGGTGGAGAGAGCTACCTTTATTGCAACCACACACTTTTCCTCTTGAAACAATGCTCCCTTCCTCGGCCTCACACATACAAAGGTGTAGGATTGGTTTTCTCTTAGCCTAAACATAATATATGGAAGCCAATTAAGTTTTTGAAGTCATTTCTAAGGCCATACATATACTTGAAACTCTAACTTTGCCCTATGGTTTATTTATGGTTCCTAAATACACCTAATGAAGCAACACCCATCAAATGAATTCTAGGCTCCATTCTTTCCTTTCATATATGATTCGTGACTCCTTTTAAGCCCCTTGGAGTCATCACACAATTAAAACAAAGAGCCTAACTACATGTTGCTTCCTTAGGTCATATTATGGAACATATAAGGCCATATCACTTTCTATGGGTTCTAAATTTTTTTCAAGGCTTCCCCTTATCTTCACTCACCATATATGACTCAAAAAATTAGTTTGGAAAAATTTAAAACAATCCCTAGGTACCTTAAGTCCCTTAGGTGGAGGCTAGCTCCCTTCTTAGCATCCATGGACTTTGCTTTATTTTCTTAATAGAAGATGCATATAGGGAGCCTTCTAGGGATCTTAGGAGCTTATTTAAACATTCATTTAGGCCTAGGAATCATGACATCAAATTAGACTTTACAAGGAACACTAAAAACCATAGATTTGCTATCTTGAACTTCTATAGTTGTTTGTTAATTTCCTTTGCATATTCTTATTCTCCACACCCTTTTTCCTAAGATTCACCCTTGGTTCTACCCAAAATCCAAGCCCCTTTGAAGCTTAATGAGTTGAACGAATTAAGGAAGAAAGGGGAGAAGAAGTCGCTACCATGGGATGAAAATTTTACCTTATTTTTTTTGTTGTTTCTTCCTTTCCTTGACCTCCTCTTTTCAAATACAAATTTTCCCCTCTATTCTTTCCTCAAAACAGGTCCAAAAACTTCAATAAAACCATAGGAAAGAAAGGGGAAATGAAGAAGAAGAGGTTTGCTAACGAGAAAGCATGAAAAAAATTAAGAAATTCCATACCTTTTGCCTTGCTTTTCTCTTTCTCTTCCTCTCCCTCTTGTGCGCCTCACTCTTAGGGTTCCTCTTCTGGCGTAGGGCAGAAACATATGTGGCTAAGTGAATGAAGAGGTAGGGCATGACACCTATATATAGGGAGGTTAAAAAAGACTTTTCAAAAATTTTAATTTTGTCCTTTCATATTGGCATTTTTGTTTTCGATTCATTTTAGCTCCTTTATAAAAACCATCTTTTCCATTACAAAATTTAGGTTCCCAATTTAATTAAATGTCTTTGGAATCCCTTAAATTGGAGCTAAAACCTTGCCGAACGAATCCATCAAAGTTTGGGTCCATTGTTATTGGAAAACATCCACCAGAGGCGTTTTAATTGTCCCGAGACTTCCCATGGTTTTCAGGGCCTCAAAGAACTAGAGAAATTTAAAATTTCATTTAAAAAGCCATCATGTGTGAATTCCAAAATTTGCTCAAAATTACAAAATTGCCATTATGTTTTGTCAACATTTCGCTCAATTTTGTTTCTTCATTCTAGCTCTATTTTTCTTTCTGTCTAAGCTTGGGATTCTCATTTTTAAGAGTCTAGAATGCTATTTAAATTTTTTGGGATCTTAACTAATTCATTTTAAGGGGACTTGCTTTGAAAACACACATATTTCCATCATTTAACAAAAATCGGACATTACAGGAACCATAAAGGAGCCATATGAACTACCTAGCTTTTTTAATGAATATGTAGCTCTAGAAATTAGTTCAAGAGTGTAATGGACTTCTATATGATGTGTTTAGGCCAAGAGAAACAAGCTCCATCTTATTGTATGTGTGGCTAAGGAAGAGAAGTCCAATTCAAAAGGAAAAGTTTGCATTGGTAACAAAGGTAGCTTTCTCTCATTTCTCTCATACATGGGTGAATGTTGTCTTGTCTTTGAATATATTCTAGCATGATTTTATATGCCATGTTATCATGATATTGTTTTATACATTCAAATGATTTCTTGAGCACTTGCTTAGGTTTGCTTGAGTGTGGTGAAGCTAAGAACCTTCTAGCCATAGTGAGGATGAGCCAAGAACCCTCAAGAATGGTTGAGACAAAGTTTAGAATCTCCCAAGAGTAAGGGTTAGTTCAAAGCCTTTAAGAAAAAGGGTGAGACAAGTCCAAAATCCTTGAAGGGAATGAGTGAGGCTAATCCACTTACTTAGTAAGCCTATGTATGCTTTGTATGACTTCTTGAATGCCAAGAATGCTTCTTGAATGGTTACATGCTTCATGATGTTCATGTATGCATTTTTAGACATGGATTTGTATTCTTTATATGTGATTGAAAGGGAGAAGAGCTATTAAGATTCCTAGAATCTCATTCCTTTCTCCCCATATGTCTAACATGTCTAGGTGAACCAAGTGAGCAAAGGAATGGAAGCCATCAAGCCTAAAGGAAGGAGAGTGACAACAAAGTGTGGAAATATGCTCAATTGTAGTCATATAAGTGGCATATGATGTATCTCCTCATTGTATATGTTGTATGACTTCATGAACACATGTAAATATGTAAATGTATGATGTATGAATGAGATTTAATGCCATATATATGAAGTAGCATGATTTGGGCATTGGATGGCAAGACTTGGCATGTATGCTCTTATGTGTATTCATGGGGTGGATGAGTGAGTTTGAGAAATTTGGGTTTGTGCACCTTTGATATAAGTTTAATAGACCATTTTGGTGCTTTCCCATGTGTGCAAGTGGCCATAGCTACCTTAGAACCTAAAATTTGACCAAATGAATGAATTTGCTCATGAAATTTGGCATGCATATAGACCTTATCCAGAGTTTTTTGGAAAGCTAAAGGCCAGATTATTTGGAGCTCTATGAAATTAATTATGAATTTTCAAATTTGGTATTTTTCTATTATTCTGATGCAAACACTATTCATTTAGTTAGTTTCTTAGGTTGTGTCATTGGAGGGCCAAAAGATGTCCAATGCTCATGAAATTTTACAAGTATAAACTAGACATGATAAGTTTTCCATGGCCACCTAGATCACTTTGAGCAGGGAGATATGACTCTGATGGCTAAACATCCCTGTTGTGGTCTAAAACTATTTTTAGCATAAAGTAGACATCTGTAGCTTTCTAGAATGGTATAGTGTGCTTGATTTCGATTTTTCTAGACTTAGTTATGATTTTTCAAAATTCATGATAGAAACCTAGAAATTCAGTTCGAGGCTGCACATTTCATTTTCATGTATAAGCTTCATTAGCTCGAGTTCTGGGCCACTTCTTGAGATGATTTTGAGTTGTATTTGTGTATTTAAATATGAAAATGAGATGGATTAGTCTATATGGCCCACGAGACATGAAATAAAAAATTCATGCACGATGTAACAGAAATTTAATGAATATTTTTAATGATTTTCCTTAGTAAGCTTTTATGATCCAAGGAAGTGAACCTAGAAATGATGTGAAATGAGCTATATAAATATAGTGTTACACTTATGGTACATTTGCTTCTAGAAGGATGCCTTTTAAATTATGCAATGCACCAGTTACATTTCATATGTGCATGATGTCTATTTTCTCTGATATGATTGAGTAGACTATGGAAATATTTATGGATGACTTCTCATTTTTTGGAGATTCATTTGAAAAATGTCTTGCTAATTTAAAGTAAGTCCTAAAGAGGTGTGAGGAGATCCATCTAGTTCTGAACTAGGAAAAGTGTCATTTCATGATGCAAGAGGGCATAGTCCTGGGTCATTGAGTCTTAAGTAAAGGCCTTGAGGTAGACAAAGCAAAGATTTCTATAATTGAGCAACTTCCATCCCTGACCAGTGTAAAAAAGGTCCGAAGCTTCTTAGGACATGTGGGGTTTTATCGACGATTTATTAAGGACTTTTCAAAAATTGCTAAGCCCTTCTGTCAATTGCTTGATAAAGACACTCCATTCAATTTTGACCATCAATGCCATGTAACTTTTGAAGAATTGAAGAAGAAATTGGTGTCTGCTCTTATCATTGCGGCTCCTAATTAGAGCATTCCTTTTGAGGTGATGTGTGATGCTAGTGACTATACTGTGGGAGCTGTATTAGGACAAAGAAAAGGAAAGATTTTTCATCTAATATACTATACTAGTAAAACTTTATTCCAGGCTCAACTAAATTACACAACTACCGAAAAAGAGTTGTTGGCAGTAGTGTATGCATTTGAGAAATTCAGAGCGTATTTGATGGGCACTAAAGTTACTATTTTCACTTACCATTCAGCTATTAAATACTTGATTGAAAAGAAGGATTCCAAACCAAGGCTCATTCATTAGGTTCTTCTTCTACAAGAATTTGATTTGGTAATTGTTAATAAAAAGGGTAGTGAAAATCATGTGGCAGATCATTTATCCTGATTAAGTACTGAAGCTCAGGATGGAGAAGAGAAGCAGATCAATGAGCATTTTCTTGATGAAAGTTTATTTTATGTGAAGCACAACAGAGTGCCTTGGTGTGCAGATTATGTGAATTATCTTGTGTGCCATGTGCTACCCCGTGATTTGAACTCCCACTAGGAGAAAAGGTTTTTGCATGATGTGAAGCTATATGTTTGGAATGAACCATTCTTATTCAAAATGTGTGCTGATTAAATATTATGGAAGTGTGTCCCAGATGAAGAGTAAGAATCTATTATGAAAAATTACCATGTAGTTGAATATGAAGGACACTTCAATGGGTAATGAATTGTAGCCAAAATCCTCAAATCATGTTTTTATTAGCCTTCTTTGTTCAAGGATGCTCTTGCTTTCATGAGGAGATGTGACAAGTTTTAGAGATCTAGTAACATATCAAAATGACATGAGATGCCCCTGAATAATATTTTAGAAGTGGAAGCGTTCAATGTTTGGGGGATAGACTTCATAGGGCCTTTCACCTTTTCTTGGAACAACCCATACATTTTTGTTGGCATTGTCTATGTGACGAAGTGGGTTGCAGCAGTAGCATGTCATACTAATAAGGTGGTGGTAAGATTTCTGAAGAAAAACATCTTTACTAGATTCAATACACCATAGGTAATCATTAGTGATGAGGGGACACACTTTAACAATTGCCAACTTAAAACATTCCTAAAAAAAATGGGGTGCTACACAAGATGGCATTGGCTTATCATCCTTAGACCATTGCCCAATGTGAGGCATCTAATCGTGAAATCAAGAAGATTCTGGAGAAAATGGTAAGTCCTTCAAGAAAGGATTGGGCTGAGAAACTACGTAATACCTTGTGGGCCTATCGAATAGCTTACAAAACTCTAATTGGTATGTCCCCTTACAAGCTTGTCTTCGGCAAAGGCTATCACCTACCTGTCAAACTTGAGCATAATGCCTTTAGGCTCTGAAGAAATTGAATTTTGACTTGAGAAGAGCTAGTAGGAAGAGACTGTTACAACTTAATGAGCTGGATGAATTCAAACTTTACGCTTATGAAAATTTCAAGTTCTACAAAGAAAGGACAAAGCAATGGCATGATAGGAAAATTATACAAAAGAAATTTGAGCTTGGTTAATTAGTGTTGCTGTATAACTCAAGGCTTAAGCTCTTTCCAGGCAAGCTTAAGTCACGATGGTCAAGACCTTTTACGGTAGTGGAGGCATCTCTATTTGGTGTTGTAGAGATCATGGAGAAGGAGTCAAATAAGAAGTTCAAGGTTAATCGTTAAAGGCTTAAACACTATCAAGGAGGAGGGTTGGACCATTAAAAGTCCACTATCACCCTAGAGATTGCATCTGAAGCTATTAAAAGTCAAGTTAAGGACTATAAACTTAGCGCTTCTTAGGAGGCAACCTAAGTTTCTTCATTTTCAATGTTAATTTTGATATTTAGAAGTATGTCAATTCCTTTTTGGTAACTTTTGGCTATTTATTTTGGTTTTAGGGGAATCTATTAAAGGATTGTCAAGTTTGCACAACCATGGAAGAAACTCCAAATAACTTTTTCAATACTCACTTCAAAAAGAAAAAGAAAAAGAAAAAGAAAAAGAAAAAGAGGGAGTATTTTCTGACTTGATTTTAATGAATTATTGCTTTTCTCATACTTTAGATTATAGAAAGTGGTATAATTAAAATGGCAAATTAAAGTGGCAAATGATTGCTGGATCATTAGGATATATAGAAAATTTGTTGGGTGTATCGGGGGAATTATGCGTTGCGGCTTAGGTATTTTGCACTATAGTGTAAAACATGGAAAAAGGGGGGCCAGTAGCAAATGTTGCCATGGCTTAATAAAACATGCCTAGCATGCTCTAAGTCAGTATCAAAAATCACTGTGGCACAACACATCACGCTGCAGTGCCCATGGGAGGCAGAAGCTAATCTTACCATGGCCTAAACTCTTTGCGCTGTAGCATGTATAGAGACAATGGTGAGTTTCGCTATGGCAAACAATATCAAGTCGTAGCATGAATCATGTTTATGCACTTCCTGGGGTACCTCACACCCACACAATGGCACAAGGATTCAGGCCATGGCGTGATTCGATTTTAAAAAAAATTGGAAAAATTTTTTACGGAAGTTTTATTTCTCTTTTCAAACCTATAGACCCCTCCCCCTGGCCTCCTATATGAAGCGGTCCGTTGCTCCTCCATCCCCTTCTCTCTGAAGAATTCCCCTCACTCTCCATTCCTTCCTTCAATTTCTGAAACCTCCCCCCTCCTTCATTTTCCCCCTATGCTATTGTGCCCCATGCCCCATTTTCAACCTTCGTCGTGCCTCCTTTCTCCTTCTCCCCCTTCCATTGCTTAAATTCACAAGTATGCTTCTCCATTGTAAATGCATTGGGCCTTTGTTTGAATTGCTTTCCTTATTGAATGAATTGGGTTTGTGTGCTAAAATTTGAGAGGTATATGTTACTTATTCAAGCTTTTTCCAATGATGCAAATTGTGTCTGCCCATTAAGTGTTTGTTAAAATGCTTGAATGAATACTAGGTCTGGTTTGGCTAGGATTTGAGTTACCTTGTATGCTAAATCACTTTGCCATGGCTTCTTACTTTGTTAAGCATAAACTTTTTCTTATTTCTATCTCTCTAGTGTGATTCCTTTTCTTTTCACCTTCCATTAAAATTTGAAGGTATGGTGGTTCAGATTGTTGGTTTCCTTTGATAAAATTGAATGGTATGATTTGTCTATTTGCTTGAATTGAGAATGTTTCTAGATTATGCTCACTTTTTTGTGTTGGTTGCTTGAGAAAAAGTGCTTAGAGGTTGCTTTGTCTTTGTCAAATTTCTTTTTCAAGTGTGGAAATGGCATGTGCACGCCAACTATTTGACAGAATGCCTGAATGAAAATTGTGGTTTGTGTGGCTAGTTCTATATGATTTTTTCCACCTACTTGCTCTGTAGTCATACATAGTTTATGGGTGATGACTTAGGGATGACTAGGTTTTTCAAATTTGGAAATTATAACTATGATCACCAACTGTTTGTTCAAATTCCTAAATAAAAGTTATTTCTTGTTTAGCTCTTATTTGTGTGTGAGGCTATGAGCTTTTCCTGTACTTCTTTTAGTCATACCTATTTGGACTCGTGGCTGGAATTGCATATGGCTAGAGTCTTGGTTATTACCTACTACTCAACTTGCCCAAATTAATTACTTTTCATTTCTTTTTGCAAACTTTCATATAATGGCTCTCAAAAAGAAATCCAGGGGTGAAGCATTATCTTCTTCTGCAACTCAATTTGATCGATCTTATTTTGCCTCCCTGGCAGCTCAAGAGCAGTACAACAAAGTTACATTTCATAGAGCTCTGATACCAGGGAGGAAGTTTAGGACTGCACCTTCAAAGAGTTAGGAAGTTGATGATCAAATCACCTATAAAAGATGGGGGACATTTTACTTTAAGCTAGCTACTGCCATGGAGCCAATAGTCTGAGAGTTCTATGCTAATGCACCATTTTGTCATGAGCCCTTATACAAAGTTTAGTGATAGTCATTATCAATGGGCAAGTGATTCGGGACCGATATCACCTTTCCTTCATTCCCGATTGCGAATTCTGCATGTATAAGATGAGTGGGGAGACCTCTGATTTAGATGATATGGCTACTAAGTTGACTCTTCCAAGGTGGAATATTTGGAAAATGTTACATGGGGTACCAAAGGGCATTCTTTACAGTAATCTAAACTAAGTGGCCCACTATTGGGCTTACTTCATACTCACCAATCTACTTCTGATGGTCATTTGAGCGATATGACTATAGATCAGGTGATATTGATTTATTTGATTATGAATGGGAGATCGATAGACATTGGGTACATCAATTTTGAGAATATCAAGAGGATTTCTCAATTTATCGTATCTATCCTAGTGCATCCTTACTTGATTACCGAGTTACACATCGCAATAAGGGTTTAGTTTGAGCTACATTAGAAGCTCCTCCCACCAAGAAAACCTTTCTCTATACTGATGATAGGTGATCTTGAGGCTAAAGGGGATGAGCCAGTGGATGAGCAAATGGAGCAACCAATTGAGAAGCCGATTGAGCACCTAGTAGACCCAAATCAACTACCTCTTCCACCAATTCATGTTTTGCCACCACCTTAGGTACAAGAACTTTTGTTTGTAATGATTTAGGATCTATCCCTCTAAGTAACTAAACAGGAATGTCGTTCTTGCACTATGGATTACTTACAGTACCAATGTTGGAGACACTTAGCCAATTGTCTCTAGTGGGACCCATCTAAGCTCCCACCTCCTCTTAATTTTATGCACAATCCCAACGAGCCACCCCAGAGGCCATTTCCACAAGAGCCACCACAGGAACCTACAATCTGATAGTCTTCATGATTCTCCTATCCCTATTTTATTTTCCTTTGTTTAGTTGTTTCTTTATGAAAGTTAAACTGTGTGTTTTGTTGTTCATTTATGTTAACTTGATGGCATACTCTTCTTTTGTTGTGTTTATTGGTTCTTTTTCTCATATTATTGTTATTTAGTTTCCATTAACCATGTGGTTTTGCATTTTTTAAAATTAAAAAAAAAAGAGAACATACAAGGTTTAGTTTATATTGTACATATCACTTACGCTCAATTTCCTTAGATTTTTCTTTGTCTCTCAACATTGGGGACAATGTTAACCTTAAGTTTGGGGCTAGGAGAGTGTGATAGGTATACTTGATAGGCATGACATGAAATTTTGTACTTGAACTTATACTTGTTGAATTCTTTATGAATTAGTCTATCTGTTAGGTTGCTGGAGTTGTTTCTGTCTGCTTCCAATGATAGTTGTTTTTTGTCAAAGTATTTTTGGTAGGAACTATGTACTAATTGTGCTTTGATCTTAGTTCAAATGCATAAATTAGGATTTCTTCCATTTTTGAAAACTATGATATACACCATTTGGCCAAGGCACAAGTCAATTACTAGTGTTAGGAGAGAATTCTTTATAATCTAATTTGTATGGCTAGTCTTAAATCTAGGACTTTAGATCTTACGTTCTACCTTCTTAAGGCAAATCAATAGGTATGGCATGACCTTTAAAGATGATTTAGGCATTCTTTAGTTGCGGTTGTACCTTTCAAGCCTGACCCGATCATAATTATATTAACATTTGAACCTTATTTGAGCTAATTTAAAAGAACCATAAAAGATTGCATTTTTTATTCTGGTTACTAACGAGAATACCTAGCCTAATTTGCCTGTAGAAATCTATAATCTTGGCTTTTTCCTTGAGAAAAAGATAATAATGTATTCATGAGGGAACGAACATTATGTTCATTCAAAAAAATGTTGCAATTAATGCCTATATAGTCTTGGGAATTGAAGTCTTATAGTTTATATCAATTCTCCTTTTCCCTAACTTAGAGTTGAGTTAATTGTCTGTTTATTCCAAAAAAAATTTAGAGAAGGGGATCCCGTGGAAATCATTATTAAAGGTGCATTGAGAGAACCTTTAGTATAAGTATACTATCATTTAGATTTTCTTAAGATCTTTTGCATTGACCTTACCTTTCATTTGTAGCCATAGCCCTAGCCCCATTACAAGCCTAAAAGCCCTTTTGATCTAGTGGTTTTGTGGTACCTAAATTAGTGGAGAGAGGGAAAAGGTGAGCTTATGAAGTTCCTATATTATAGGTTGGTTTATGCTTGTTGGAGTGCAGAAAGTTGATCCCGACACTTGTTTGAGATGAGGATTTGGCCAAATTTACCCACACACTTTGGAATGGTTGAAAGTCTTAGCTTTATTGTTTGAACTTTACTTCTGGCATATATTGATTGTTCTTCCTTTGGAAAATAGTGCAACAAGTGAGGACTACAGCAGGCATTGATGTTCACCAAACCTATGGACAATCTAATATTGTTTTTGATTTAATTTACTTGATAATGAGTAAAAGTTCAAGTTTGGGGGTGTGATAACTCCCATTTATTTATGTTATTATACATATTATCCTCTAATAAATATGGTTTTAGCCTCTAATTATGGGATAAATAATACTTTTATACATAAAATGAACACACTTAGGATGAATAGCTCCATACTCTGCTTTTACATTGTCAATGATAGATTTTGTTTTAATTCTGGGTATATTGAGAACTAATTACACTTTGCTCTTGTCGTAGGATGCATATTTAAGAGGATTGAACTTTCTCATGTCAAAGAGGTGTCTATGTAATGTTTTCCTATTATTTTTCGAAGTTTATCGCGGCTAGACTTCATTAAGTTGCAGTTGACAGAGAAGAAAAAAGAAGGCAAGCATGTAGAGCAATACGCACCATAGTGAAAATGTGTTAAGCCATGGCGCATGTCAAGATAAGCTAAAGGCCACAGCGAAGAGCATATTGAGCCATAATGAAACATCACACAAAAGCAAAAAGAGCCATGGTAGTGATGTGCTGTGCTGCGGCACTTAACACATCTAGTTTGCTCAGTAGCAAAATACACTGCGATGAGAATGTGTCCTGTTGCGATGCATATTTAGTCAGTAATTAGATCCATCGCGGCATGATACATTTTAGCTAAATGTAACATTTTTCCTTGCTAAAATTTTGAGGGTTTCTTACTTCTTATGCTTTTGCTGCAAGGATAGCCATCATTCTAGGTTGATTTTGGTCTGTTCCAAGTTTGTAGAGGTTAGGGAGAAGCTAAGGAGACATCTTAGAGCAGAAGAAAATTGAAGATTGAAGCTGAAAGTATCTTCATTTCTGAGTTTCTTCTTTCCTTTTTCTATTCTTATCATTTATTTTGATGTATCTGACTTTTGCTTCAGCTTTATCTTTGATTTTCATGAATATGTATAGCTAAACTCCTTAATCTAGGATTATTAAGAACTCTTATATGGATTAGTGGTTGTTTCTCACTCTAATTTTGCAATTAATGATGAATATCTATTCATTCCACTCCATGCTTTATGCTCTCTGATTGATTGGCTAACAATTAGATTAATTTGATACTTTGCTTAAACTTGGAAAAGGAAAAGAAAAGTTAGATTAAGAGATGAATGGTGTGAGTACTTGAAGCTTGTTAAAAAGGTGGATGGCTTAATTAATGAGTTAGGAATATACTCATTAACCTCACATGGTCTAATTAGGTATTGTGCTAGCAATTTGATCTTAGTTGGTTTTATAAAGAATTATGAAATTGATGGGATAACCCTATATAAGATTTGAAAAAATACTTATAGGAATAATTGAACCTTAGACCAATATGTATCATCATTGAGAGCAATTATACTGAGTGTTGAGCAAATTTGCTATGAAATACAAAAGGGACTAATAATCTTAAGATGCTAATATTCACCCAAAAATCCAATACTAACTCTAAACTTTGAATATTAGATAATCCACAATCATTTCTAATTTATACAATCATTTCAAATTGATCTGCTTAATTTAAATTAGGGTGTGAATTTTGGTACTTAACAAGTTTTGACAATAACTCCTTGAGGGAACAATCTTTTCTTATCACTATATTGCTTTTGCAATACGTATACTTGCATGTACACTTCAAGTAAGCAACAGACACCCTCAAGCATTTGGACCCATGAAGTTTTCTTTGTTTCTTTGATGGGAGATGCATATGGGAGACTTCTTTGATGTCTTAGAAACTCATACAAACTCTTAGACACCTTAAATTATGGCTATAAAGCTTCCTACAAACCAAGGTGCAATTGAAACTCTTGGTTAAAACTCTTGCAATTCAATGGTTCTTTCTTGAATTTCTTTACACTATCATGTTTCCTACCTTTTAAAATAGATTTCATACTTGGTTTGGGTCAAAATTAATTTCCTCTTGGTTGTTCTCTTCTTAATTGAAATAGCCATAAAGGAAACAAGAAAGAAGAAGCATGAAAACATGGATGTTTACTTTGGTTTCTACCTTGTTTCAAGTGTTCTTTCAATTGGTGTACTCCTTTCATTCAAACTCTAATCTTTCTCCTCTATACCAGACCCAAAACATCACCATATCATGCACAAAAACCATAAAAAGAAAGGTGGGAAGGAGGAAAACAACTTTAAAGGAGGAAGAAGCTTAAAATTTCCATGATTTCTATACCTTTTGCCTGGCTTTTCTTCTTCTTCTTCCCCTCCTTTGGTGCACCTCTCTCCCTTAGTCTCTTTCTTTATTTTGGGCAGATGGTATGTCGATTAGAAGAGAGAAAAATTAGGACACCATATATGAGGGAATAATTCTTAAGAATTGTTCTTTAAAAATGCCATTTACATCCTGCTTTCTTGGCTTTTCGTTTTAGGCTCATTTTAACTTCTTTTCGAGAACTGTCATTTAAGTCCTCTAACTTATAAATCTTTCCTTGATGTTTTATAAAATGAGTTTTGCTATAGTTAGAAACAGCTCTCCCTATTGCGAGAGCTTATCAGTTCTAGATCCCAGCTATTCTCACCACAACTTGGGCTATTGCTAGAAGTTTCCTGTATTTTGTATGGGCCACGAACTCACTATAGTGAACTAGTATCCTCATTATAACAAGGAGACTTGAACAAATCTTTAAGCCTTGAATCCTCATTTTCTATTATTTAGAATTGTATTCTAATTTTTGTTTGACCTTGAATCACTCTAATCGGGGGACATCCTTTTATCTTCAGTGAGTTTCATATGTTTACGGAGAAGCGGAACATTACGTTTCTTGCATTTATGGAGGGACCAGATGTTACATGAACCAAAAAGCAAACTCTGGTCCTGGTACAAACCATAATGAGGGATAGGTTCTAGTCATTACCAGAATGAGCTATTGGGATTCATAAAATCGCACCTCCCTCTATATTACTTCAAACTATATCTAGGGAATTCTTAAGGAGGCAAACATCGAGACCAAAGAGCATGAATGGCATTACTTTGACAATAGTATAATATGTTACTTATGAAAGGTATATTTATAATGTAAATGTTCTCATAGTGTAAAAGTATGAGATTATTATGTAAATACTATTTTTTAATGTAAATGTGCAAAAATGTGTAATTTGACTATGTGTGTGCCTTGGAAAGTATGTGTATAATAACAAGTGGATGAGTGATTTTGATTTGCATGATGTTTAGGACCTGATGAAGTAGTCATATCTGTATTTCATGTTTGGAACATGCTTAAATGGTCATATGACATGAGAAAACTCTTCTTGAACCATTTGGAACCATATATGTCCCATTTTGAGCCATATTTTGCTCTTAAACCAAAATAAAAAAAAAATGAATAATTTTTTAGATCTAATTTAGCTGACATTTAGATCTCACTTATAGCTTCTCACAGAGCTAAAGAGCACAATTTTTAGAGGTCTGTAGAATTTATTATAATTTTTAAAGTTGGCTAAAAATTGTAGAATTTACTAGGCATTATTAATATGGGCAGATCTGGTTTTTTATCTATTTAAGGGATCAAATGGACTCCAATACTCATGAAATTTTATAGGCATATAACTGGCATTATAAGCTTTCCATAACCACTAAGTTTTCATAAAAAAGAGTTGTGTAGCCAAAGATATGCATATTCAAAGTTCTTATGCTGATATATATCTAAGAATAGTGACAACTACTGCTCTATTAGGTTTTTGTGGGCTAAATGAGTTTGTTTTGGCTTAAAATTTTAATAGTATATAGTTCATATCTTGAGGTTTCCATAGAGTCCTATTTTGTATGAATCAGAGTTATTTAGCCTAAATTATGAATTTTTGAAATTTAAGCCATATTATGTCAAAAGAGGCTAAAAGTGGCTATAAGACTCTATCATGCCATTAGAGCCTATTTTGTGTTCAATTGAATTGAATTAAATGTGTTTAAGAATTGAATTAAACATCACAATTTGAGTTTTGGGCCCCTATAGTTCCACTTCACCTTTAGAAAGATTGTGAGACTAAGGCCTAACATTGAATATGGTTGTATTTTGATGATTTTAAAGGTAAATGATGTAGGAATGAGTATGTAGAATAAGTCATCCTTTTTTTTAGAGCTAGTAATAAGATGTTGTTAACAAGGCAAACCATGTTGTTGATAAGGTGTAAGATATTGTTGACAGGGTTAAAGATCTTATTGATAAGATCTCAAATTTAGCAAAGAAAAATTTAAGACTTTGTTGACAAGATCTTTTATGACAAGATAATCTTTAGATGAGAAGCTTTGGAAAAACTCAAAGTTAGGCAATTCCTCTAGAATCAACCTTATGACACATACAGGTACAAGAATTTGCCCAAGTCTAAGTTGGGCACTAAGTTTACAGCACTTAAAAAACTTAAGCACACAAGTACAAGAATTGGACCAAATCTAATTTAGGCACATGTCAGAACTTAAAACCATTTCATCCTTATCCTCAGAAAAGGAATTAACACTAGACTTCAGTGGTATCACAACAAACTATCAAGGCAATAGAATTGAACCAAAGCTAAGAATTAGACCAAAGTTTGATTTAGGCATATATCAGAACTTAAAACAATTTCATCTCATTCTCAAAAAAAGAACAACGCCAAAATTCATCATCAAGCACAACAAACTATCAAGGCAATAGAATTGGACCAAAGCTAAGAATTAGACCAAAATCTAATTTAGGCACATATCAAAACTTAAAACCATTTCATCTAATCCTTAAAAAAGGAACAACACTAGAATTCATCATCAATCATAGCAAACTATCAAGGCAACAGAATTGGACCAAGCAACAGAAGTATGACAGCAAAAGTTTAGCAGTATGACAACAAAGTTTAGCAGTATGATAGCAAAGTTCAATAGTATGATAGCAAAGTTTAATAATATCACATCAAAGTTCAATAGTATCATAGCAAACTATTAAGGCAACAGAAGAATGGATGCTAAATGTCACAGTAAAATATCACAACAGCAAGCTTGATATCTTGCGAGGGAGGGACGCTTTCAATGGTTGTAATTCTTTTCAAATGATTGTAGAAAGAAAAATAATACCTTTATGATCTGGCCTTTACCAAAAGTAAGATTATTGTAGAAGCCCCTATCAATTGAGCTAGCAGCTATAGTGAAGATCCAAGGAGCTGCATTTGATTTTATTTGAGGAGCTAGCAGTTGAGAATTTTGAACTTACTTTTCACTTCTATTAGATTATCTGGTTATTACAGCTAAAATAGACAAAGATTACCATATGACTATTGTCCAGAAACCATTTCAAATGAGGATAGAAAACAACATAATTACCTATCTATGTGACTAGTGTGAATTTAGATGTTTAGCAATATCTACTATAAATTTACATATCAGAACTAAGCACAACAAATTCATTGTCAATTCAACAAATTCATAGAGGCTAGAAGATGGGCATGAAATAGCCATCAAAGGAGGAGAAACCAACATAAAAGAGAATAAATTCTAAGAAAAAGAAAGTAAATTCGATTTAAAAGTGGCATTACTATCTAGGCTTTATCACAAAAATCTAGTGGGCATTATTCAATTCTGCTAGGAGCAAACGATGGACAACCACAGCCACATTCAAAGCACTCACAACACAAAATCAATTGCACAAAGAAAAAGTAAATAATGGGCCAAATTACCACTTATATAGCCTTCTTCCTCTTCAGTTTTTGGGTTCTCCTCTTTCATAGAGAAATCAGGTCGTAGGATACTCTACTTTTTCGTGCGCGAAACGTTTTTGTTGGAATAGCTTCATTCATAATGAAATCAACCAAAAGGATGTATTAGAACGAAGATTGAGAAGGATCTGCAGAAGGTTTTACCAGCAAATATGAAGAAGGTTTGAAATTAGGAAAAGGGGAAAGCTTCAACAAGCAAAAATTAGTCTAGGTTTTCCAAGTGACTCTGTGGCTACCTTTTTGTTGTTTCAGTAAAGCTTGTTTTACTGTTTCTTACTTCAGTAAATGAGCAAAAATGATATAATATTATATAATATGTATATATAATTATATGATATTGTTATAAATATTACATTATTGATAATTAAATAATAAAAAAAAAGAAACATAGGTTTAAGTGATAAAAAACAAAAAAAAACATAGGTTTAGAAGAGAAATTATGAAGAAAATATAAGATTGGAAGGTAAAACTTAAAAAGGCCATAACTTTGAGCACCGTAGTCTGTTTGAGGTGATTTTCTTTTCAATTTGGGTTTTTTTTTTTAGATCTACTCATGGCGAATAGCCGAAGGTGGTTTGGTCACTTATTTTTCCCAAAAAAAGCATGTTTAGGCTTTCAATTTTGAGATTTTTGTTTTTCACTACCTTTCACCATTAAAACAAATCTACAAGAGAAGCGTCCTATAATTACACAATGCTTTTCATAATTTACTTGAGTTATATTCTACTTAAGTTCCAAATTTAAGTACTTGATCAATAATAAAGAGGATAAAAATTAAGAAATAAATAACTCAAACATTAATTAAGAATTTAGAATATTTATTCATAAATATCCTAATGTATCTTTTTCTATAATCTACCCATTATATTTTTGTCCCAACTAAACCATTTAAATCCTAAACATAAGCCATACTCCAGCTTATCCCTCTAGAATTTGCATATGTGGCCGCCTCAACAGGAAATGCATGCTAAATCATTACATTAGGACTTATCTTCATAAAACCTAGAGTTTATAGAGGCATCATCCAACCATTAAAGCATCAAGATTAAACTCACTAAGAAATCCATAGAAATCATTATATTTTTGCTCCTTACCTAGACCAGAAGGAACTATTATAAGCAATGGAACTTGAATATTAAACCAAAAGTACAATTTACAAAACCTAGAGTTTATACTTCCTCCATCAATTAGAACCTCAAGCATTAATGGACAAAGAAGAAGACAAAATAGGAATTTAAGGGGCTAACCTAACTAAAATCAATGTTACAATGACAAGAGACTAAGGTGGAGTTCAATTTTTTATCCATTCCTTCTTCTCCTTCATTTTTTCTTCCTCTCTACCTCTTTCTTGTTTGCTTTGCTTCGAAGCCGAAACCAAGGGTTAAAGGGAGTTGCATTGTACGTTGTATATGTCTGAGGGGAAAGACACATTAATATATTCATAAAAAATTGATGAGTTGTATTAAAAAAGTGGATCCTAGAAATTGGAATTGAAAATTTAGATATATGGATTATTTGATATATGAAATGTTAGACATATTAATTTCATAAATTCTAAAAATTGAAATTTTAACTTATTAATGAAAATTATAAATAATAATCTATTAGGTTTTTAAAACTTAACTAAAAAACTTTAAAATTATATATTTAATAAAAATTATAGTTTTATTTTTTTTAATTAATGATTAAACTTAACTAAAATATTTTGTTTAGTCTTATATAAAAAGATTACCTCAAGTTATTTGTATATTTGCATATATTAATTATTAACTTTAAAATTTTAATTTTCTTTGATAAGTATAATTTATTTTTTTAACTTATTTGTTTATAAAAATATTTTGAGTTTAAATATTTTTATTTAAAAATAAGTTGTAAAAATACTTTATGCAAAGAAATATAACTTTATCAAAAAGTAATCTCAAATGGCAATTTCAACCTATTGTCACTAAAAATTTTGGTACAAAAATTTTTAATTAGCAAAAAATTTTGCACCAAAACTTTTAGTAACGACTAAAATAGTCACCACTAAAAGGTATCCTTTAGTGACGATGACTAAAATTAGTCCCCGCTAAAAGTTTTCACGTAAATATTTTTAATTGATTAAAAATTTGACACCGAAATTTTTAGTGGCGACCAAAATAGTCACCGCTAAAAGATATCCTTTAGTGATGACTAAAATAGTCGCTGCTAAAAGATATCTTTTAGTGACAATGACTAAAAGCAATTGTCGTTAAAAGTTTTAGCGCACATTTTTAATTGACCAAAAATTTGGCATAAGGAGCTAAAAGGTATTTTTTAATGATGATTAAAACTGATTGCCGCTAAAAGTTTTAGTGAAAATATCTTTTATTTGACAAAAATTTTACACCAATACACTTAGTGACAACAAAAACGGTTGCTAATAAAAGATATCTTTTAGTGGTGACTAAAATTAGTCGTCCTTAAAAGTTTTGCACAAATATTTTTTATTAATAACAAATTATGATTTAAGACTTTTAGTGACGATTAAAAAAGTCGTCACTAAAAGTTACCTTTAGTGTCAACACCAGCTCATCGCCACTGAAAGACCATTTTGGTGACGACCTTTTAGTAGCAACTAAAATGTCATCATTAAATGTAATTTTTCTTGGTGACAATGTTGATGTCACCACTAAAAATATTTAGCGGTAACTTTTTTGTTACAACTAAATAGTTTTAGTGGCAACTTCTTTTTTTTTTTGTCACCATTAAAAATATTTTTAGAATCAATAATAGCTTTTTAGCGACAATAAAGACATTACTAAAAAAATTTTTTAGTGACAACTTTTTTCAATTGCCACTAAAAGTTGTTACTAAAAGTCAATTTTTTTATAATGTCTATTTTGTTCTACATATTTGTGACCTAACTTTATAAATTTACTGGGAATACATTTGATTAAATTTTTGCATAAAATTTATATCAAAATTTTCCTTTGCTTGTCTTGTTTCTAGGAAAATTTGGTTTATATAATTTGGAGTTTAAATAGGTTATTTATTTATTTTGAATTCACACTGCCCTGTTTCTAAATTTTATAGGACTAATCGTATGGTTATCAATATGCAAATTTAGCTTGTTCATATTTATTAGTATGTCAAGATGTTCCCAAAAAGAATTCATGAGGTTGTTTGGACAATTGTTAGGTGAATCCACTAGAATGTCATTACAACTTTATTTTAGCACAAATTTTGGACTTGACTTGTTTAATAATGTTTTGGTGCTATGCTAGTTGAATTATACAATGTTAATTTTGGCTATATTGTCAGGTTGAGATTGAGAGAATCATTCCAAAAGAAGGTGCTTTATTGTTATTGCCCTTTAGTTTGAAGGATCTTGAAGTGGACAAAGAGCAGAATATATCAAGGGAGTTTTCTTGATCCCTTACTTCTCCTATATTGTGTCATGTTTTGAACATTAAGGACAATGTTCATTTTAAGTTTGGGGATAAGGAATCCAAATTAGAAATGTGAATTCTATTGCTTTTAATTGTTTATATTTTTATATAAAATTTTATTGAAAAACTCCTTATTCTTCAAAATTTTTGAGCTTAAGTTTTTGCTTGCCCATCTTGTGTTTACTTTTTAGTTAATGTCAGGTGCCACCATGTTTATGTATAAATGATAGGAAATATCTATTAATACAATTTGTAGATGAGATTAATTGTTAATGGCAATGTTTTTGTCACTCATTGAAACTTTGTTTTTTTTGGTGCATACACCATGCTTAGGATAATTATTAGTTTTAAGTAATATATGTGGGATAGATTATGTGATTGATCTTAAACCTAAGACTTTAAAACTTGCTTTATAGTTTCTTGAGACGAAATCTTAAGCCTTATATGATCTATGAAAGTAATTTAGGCATTTTTGGTTATGTCTAAGACTTTAAACATAATTTTTCTAAAATATATCACTAGTACCTCTTTGAATTTTAAATGAAATATGCATATAATTGTATGAATTTTTTTTAACTGCATTAATGACTTTTAACTTAGAAAACAATGTTCTTACCTTTTTTAAAGAAAATAATTAACATTTGATGTAGTGTGAAAAGGAAACTTTAGGGGTGAAATAAGGCATAATATGAGTTTGATGTGAATAATTATTATCTCCTCATTAGAGACATGCAAATTAGAAGTGTAGGAATAATGATTATATGGTTCTTCATTTCTTGAGAGACATGAAAAATATGATAATTAGAAGAAGGAAATAAAAAGAAAAAGTGGTCAAAGGATTAATCCAAAAAAAATTGATGAATTAAAATGAACTAAGTTTGGGGGTGTAAAAGTGAAAAGAAAGAAAATATGAAAGAAATGAATGGGAATATAAGTAGGAAAGGAAAATAAGAGTAGAGGGAGAATTCCTTATTCTATTTTTGTGCTTAATGGTTATTCTCTTCAATCTTGCTCATAATTTTCCATATACACTTTTTCTTATAATAGTCATAGCCATAAGCCTTATTATAATTTTAAAAGTCCTATTGATTAATGGGTTATGCAATGGCCTATAACAGTGAGAAAAGGATAGAAGAACAAGCATATGAAGCTCTTAAGGGAGAGGTTTATTGTGTAGTTTGATTTATATAAATTATTCTAAGACTTGCAATTAGACTTTAACATAGTTCTTTACACACACACATCATGGGTTTGGAAAATCAATTATTAATTCTTGAATTTTGAAACTTGTATGCATTACTTCCTTTTCTTATTAATTATACTTCTTAATGTAATTTTTGGAGACATTGGTCTATCATTACAAAATATGAAAGCTTGAGTAAGTAGAAATTTGTTATTTAATATAGCTTTACTTGAGGAAGTAAGGAGGTAAATTTGGGTGTGATTAGTCCCTAAATTATCATATTTTCCTTAATTTTTTTAAGGGACTTATCATACAAATATTAAATTTATCTTATATGTTTTATATATAAAATTAACAAATTTTAGCTAAATTAATATTTAGTAAGTTTTGGTTCTACTTCTTTAGTTTTGGGTTAATTTTTGTATGAATTGGGTTTAAATTATGTTTTGTATTTTTATCTAAACTTTTAGGTTCTTAAGTTGTTTAATCTTTTTTAGGAAATTATAAATAATAATTAAATGAATTTTATGTTTTTGTAGGGTTAAAATTATAAAGAAACAAGTTTAGAAGTCTTGGAATACAAAATAACAAGAGTTTGAGAAGATTTGCTAAAAAAGGATCAACAAGAAAAAAAAAAAGAGAAGAAAAGAAAAAGATGGTGCTCAAAAGCGCTACTCTAAATAATTCAATAACATTGTGGCATTCCAATATTCAATTGCACCATGACTCAAAATTTCAAGCTGCGGCACCATTCATACTTATCAAAACGATGCTATTTTTGTTGTGGATTTTGGCTAGGTTTTGATAGAAAAACCTCTACCATTCACTCTTAGCCATCATTATGGGTTTATTAAAGGCTAAAGTGGTTGAAGAGGAGTTCTTGGAGGCAAGGGAGAGCTTGGGATTGAAGAGAAGATCAGTTTCATAACTAGTTTTATCTTATTTTACTTATAATATAATATAAGGTACTATATCATCATCATCATCATCATCATCATCATTATTATCATAGATAAAAAAAATCTTTTTCATGCAATGTACTTGTAATCTAAAAAATGTTGCAATTAATTCCATCATTTATTAGACCAATTGCTATTTGTAACGAATGTAAATTCCATAAAAATGACGAAATGAGCCATATAAAAGCAAGTCCTCCGAAATAAGCTAGATAATATCTCAAAAAAATTGGATAAAGTCCTAAGCTCCTAAAAATTAGAATTCTAGGCTTTAACGGAAAGAAAAATGGAGCTAAGATAGAGAAACAATTTGTGACAGAAATTGACGAAACGTAATGGCAATTTTGTAAATAAGTGCAACTCTTGAAAAAACATATAGGAGGGCTTTCTAAATGGGAAATTTGAGTTGCCCAGGGTTCATAGAGGCCTTAAAAATCATGGGAAGCCCCGGGACTGATAAAGCTCCTCCGGTATACATTTTCCAATATCAGTGAGCTTGAACTTTGATGGAGTCGTTCAATAAAGTTTTAACTCCAATTTGAGTGATTCCAAAGGCATTTTATTAAATTGGAAACCTAAATTTTGTAATAAAAAAGATAGTTCTTAAAAAAGAAGTAAAACAAAGCCAAAACGAAATTGCCATTACGAAAGGACGAAATTGAAATTTTTGGAAAAGTATGCTTCCAAAAGCTCCCACACACTTTTCCCTTCTTCTCCCACCTTCTTAAGCACAACTTTCCCTACCCAAATTACAGAAAAACAGCATCTCTTCTAGGTGCACAAGGAGACGGAGAGAAAGAGGAGAAAAATCAAGAGAAAGGTAAGGAAATCTAAGGAATTTCATGCTCCATCTTCCTTCAATCTTGTTCCTCTCATTTTCTCCTCTCTTTTCATGGCTTATTTGAGATGAGTGGTTCTTTTTTGGTCCAGAAATTTAGGGAGGAGTTCGAATTCCTTGTGGTGGAACAAACCAAGAAAAAAGAGCTTGGAAAACACACTTGAATCTAAGGTAAATTCTCACTTTGGTTGCTTTTTTCTCTTGCTTTTTCTCGGTGTATGATTTTGGCCTTATACAGAACCATATAAAGGGGGAGTTTTCTATCCAAAAGCAAGAGAGAAAAGGGTTTTAGGCCATGGAAAGATGGAATATGGCAAGAAATTCCAAGAAAAACTAATAGAAATCAAGTTAGGAAAGTGTAGAGTTTTCTAGGGTTTTGTAAAATTTTATTTTTCGTGAATGTTTTCTTGGTTATTTGAATGTTTCCTTGAGCTCCTAAGACCTCTAGAAACCATCCCAAGTAGCTCTCCCATCAAGGAAAATTCAAGAAGCTTGTGAACTCCTTCCTTGATGCATATCCGGCCTAGGCTAGTTTATAGAGCTAAGGAATGTTTTAATTTGTTCTAGCCTTGGTTTGAGACTTTATATCATGTTAGAAGATGGGAGAAACTATTGGAAAAAATTTAAGAGCCATAGAATGAGAGATGAAGCAATGGTGTTCATAATGGTGCTTTATGAAGTAACTTGGATTTTTACAATTGTGCAAGTAAATGTGTGAAGGCTCCAAGGACCTTAAATGAGTCCAAGAAGTCTAGAAATAACAAGAGAATGGAGCCTAGAACTTGAAATATGAGAGTTGCTTCATTGGGCTAATTATGGAGCCATTATGCCACTTAGGAGATTGAGTATGTGTTCAAACTTTAATTTAGTGTCTTAGCTTACTTCAAGCGTGTAATTGTGTGTTGTTTATTGTAGCTAGGCCAAGAGAACCCTACTCCAACTAAGTGCACTTGTGGGACCGAAAAAGGGAAGGAAAAGGATTAAAAAAAGCTTGCATAAATCTAAGGTAGCTCTCTACCTCATTCTCCTTGCATTCTTATGTGCATATGTATGCTATTGTATACTTGTGTATGTTCTTGTGACTTGATGACATGCCACTTGATGCCTTCACATTACATTGGTACCAATGTGTTTTTTTGAATGACTATGGTTATGGAAATAACTCATAAGGGTAAGGTGATACCAAAAATCCCTTAATGAAGGTGCGAGAATGCCAAAAGTCTCATGGCATAGGTAAGACAAGGCCAAAAGTCTCTTGGAAGAGTAAGGCCAAGTCAAAAGTTCCTAGGCCAAATCAAAATTTCGTACTAAGAGTGAGGCAAATCCAAAAGTCCTAAAAATGGGGTGAGGCAAAACCAAAAGTCTCTAGAACATAGTCTTAGCTTGAATGTGAATAAGTGGCATGAGAATTGTGACCTCGCATGCTTTATGATTGCCATACCTTCCATACATATGCTTTGATGTGTATATGCCTCGAATGTGTGTGTGAATGGGTGTGTGAGCTATAGAGATTCTTGGAATCTCATTCCCCTTTCCCTTTCACTCTTGACTTGTCTAGGTGGTGCTCAAGGGCAAAGAAATGCAACTCAAGAACAATAGAAAGCCTTACTTTACCTATTATATAGTCTAAATTATAGTTAAATGTTAAAGTGGCTTTGTACATATTATTTTTGTAATGTAAGACCTTTAACAAATGTAATATGATGTATGGATACTATATATATTCTATGTAGCATGAAAACAATAGAAATGTGAATTTTGAATCATGGATGGCATATATATGTTAATGTATTATTGGATGTAAGATGGTCAAAATGAGATGCATAGTATTTGGAACTATTTGGATAGTTCATACAAGTCATTCATGCTTTTAAACTTGCCCAAAGGGTGCCAAACACTAAAAAAGGCCAATTGAACTAAGTTGATACCTCATATAAAGCAAAAGTGACCATTTTGTGAGGCTATGTCACTTTTTGCCCAAATAAGCTCTTCTTGGTATGAGATTTGGCATGCAAGAGCTTGTTGAGAGCTTTTTGAAAACTAAAGTGCATAATTTTTGGAGGTCTATGGAATATTTGGTGAATTGTTGAAATTGAGAAATTTTTCTAATTTGGTCACTGTTATTGTAGCTATGCTCTGAAATGAAATTTTGTCACTCATATGGCAAATGATGTCTAATTACCACGAAATTTTACAAGCAGAAACGAGACCTTTCCAGTGGCTTGCACCAATTGGAACCACCTCATTTGAATTTCTAGAAAGGGAGATATTAATTTTTGAAGGTGTTGTCTAGTACCAGGCGACCACTCAGACTTGTTACTATTTGATTAGTTTTCAAGATTTGGATGCTCTTGGCTTGGTCTAGAACTATTTTTTCCCTTTAGCTAACATCTGTAGCTTTCCAAATTAGTATTATTTACATGGATTGAATTTTTGTAGAATTAATTGGATATTTTTTAAGTTTATAAGAGTAAGCTGTATCAGTACCAGAGACAACCGGACCTTTGTGCCTATTTCATTGTCAAACATGGTCCAAAGGCTATGTTCATATCCTGGAACTTTTTTATATGAAGTTAATATCTAGAGCTTTCCAAAAAGCTATGGTTTGTGTGATTTCAATGTTTCTACATTTAGTTATGATTTTTCAAAGTTACCCCTAAAAACTGTCACTGTGCAACCGTGGGAAATGAAGAAATTTTGGGGTTTTTGACCCTTGATCCGTGCTTTGTGACATTTTTTGAGAATGTTATGATTTGTATGTATGGAAAATAATTAGAGAATGTTATTAATGAGTTCATGGGGTCTTGGAGACACGAAATGAAAAATTTATCTGCTACGCAACACAATTAATTCATTATTTTAATATATTTCTTAAGATTTCTTGAATGAATTGTATATTCTCACTTGTGAGATGAGGTTCAATATTAAAATATAATATGGTATTACATTATTCCATTATAGTATAGATTAAAAATTAAATCTAACCTTAATTGTGTGAAATTATTAAAATATTTTTTACTACGTACTACCTATTTTGCCCTTCTTTTTATGTTCTTCCCCTACTCTCACCTTCCCTCCTCAAATGCTCCAAGATTGGCCACTCCAATTAATGTTTGTTTTAAATTGGTTTTGACATTTATTTCACTCAAATTGAATGCTTTTTACTATGATTGCATAAGGCGTCTGGGCTCAGTTATCTTGGTCACGTCTAATCACATCGGGTTGGATTGGGTCAAACACGAGGTTGGCCATGTTGACCAGTAAGATCTAACCTAATTTTATGAATTTGTTTATAAATATTTTATTTTATAAAAACTTATATGAAAGTTTTATTATTTTCAAAAGCAAAATGTAATTTTACAAAAAAATTATTTCTTTTAGGGGTTATTTTATAATTTTTATAAAAAATTTTTCAAAAAAAATCCAACTAGTCTAAAAAACTAGCTCAATACTAAACTGAAATAGGTTGGGCCACACCTAGTGGAGTTAATGACAAATGAGTTGATGAATTCTCTTAATTCGGGTGAATTTGAACAGTTCAAGAGATACTCATTAAATCATGATAAGAACAAGAATCAAACATAGGAAATTAACCAATGTGATTTCCATTTATAAACGAATGTTTAGAAGAAATCAGTGGACAAGTCACCTGATAGGGATGTGATAATAGACAACCAGCTGGTTGGGCTTTGATGTTCAGACCCAAAATGGAAGAAGCAGCACCCTTGACTCATTAGTTCACATTAGTTCCTATGATTGAAAAGATTAGGTTATACAACACTGAATTGAATCGCGCCACAGAGAGAAAATAAAGCATAATGATAAAGGGTAAAAAGTTTGTCCGACTTGCAAAGTGAGGATGAGTGGGTTGGGGTCGAAGATGCATTGATTAATGGCTTCACAATAGAAAAGTGTTTTAGCAATTTTATATAGGAAAAGTTTGGTCTGCATCAATTCTCTATAATCTAAAAATAAACTATATATAATATAGAATGAGATAGATAGAGAAAAAAAAAATTAGTGTAAAGAAAGAATGTAGTCTTATACATGCCTTTATTTTTTTTATATTACTTTCTTTTCAAATGCTGTCATACCTGTAGGGGATCCAATTTTGTAAAAATTAGGTTTAACATCCAATTTAGACATCTAGGATTTATCGTGACAAGCCTAATATAGTAGAAACTCAATTGCAATTCTTTATAGATTAGAAAAATATCACAACTGATGGCAGAAATTAAAGAGATTAACTACAATTTTTTATATTTTATATGTTTAAAGTAATTTTTAAAAACTATTATCAAACCCTATCAATTAATTGTACTTTCAAAAGCAACTTTCATAGGATTATTATTAAACGTTATTTTTATTTTGTTTTTTTCACTGCACTTGCAATATAAGTTTTTGAAAAGCTACAACATTCTCTTTAACGAACCCCAAATTTGGAATGAAGATTAGTAGAATTTGCAATACAAAAGATGATTTGATCCAGTTTTAAACACACATTGAACCCCTGCAATTTATTTAATTAGTACACCCCTTTATAGGCAGTGAGAAACACTCTGGCAGGTGGTCTCGGCTTTGCAGTAGCAACTAGTGGCTTGGCAAGAGAGATATCATTCTTAGACTCAGTAAGGTCGATGTTGGACACATTGGGTGGCACATTCCAAGTGAAGCAATGGAGCAACCTAGCGAAGACCATTAGGGTCATTGAAGTACCAAGCGCAACTCCTGGACACCCACGCCTTCCTATGCTAAATGACACAAACCTTAAATCTGGTTCTATCAAAACAACATCAGACCCATCACTCTTAAGGTGGCGTTCTGGTTTGAACCATAGTTTTAAATTGCGGTTACGGTTGCGGTTACGTTGCGATTGCGGTTGCGGGTGTTATAGATAGTACAAGAAGGATTACGGGTGTTGCGACTAAAAAATGCGGATGCGGCCGGCGCCGCAACAGCAATATTGTGGCCGTATCACATGATGCGGACCGCAATTTAAAACCATGGTTTGAACTTTTCAGGATCATCCCACACTCTTGGGTTTCGACCCAGTCCTCTTCTACATAGTATCACTTGACTCCCTTTGGGGATGAAGTAGTTGGCCACCACTGTGTCAGCCATGCACACATGAGGAGGAACAAAAGGTGCAACAAGGTGAAGGCGAAAGGGTTCTCTTGCACAAGCCTTAATATAGTTGAGCTTACATAAATCTGATTCTTGCACTAACCTGTCCTTTCCCTACCACACTGTCCAATTCTTGGGTGACCCTTTCCAATAACTTAGGCTCATTTATCATTTCTGCTATTGCCCATTCAACTGCATTTGATGGATTATCCACTGTTGCAATCATCAATTCCTGCCCAAAAAATAATAATAATAATAATTTAAGATTGGATATACATATAGATATATATATATTAGTAAATACTATTTATCTCCTATGTGATTTGGCCCAAAATCAGTCTGTCCTATGTGGTTTAAAGTGTTTCACTCAACTTTCTTATTATTTTGCCATTATCATTTAATCACTTTTTTATATTTTATATTTTAATTTTTACAAAGTTATGTGAAAATTAAACAGAAAGAACAATTTCATTATTGTAAGTATGTTTCATTTGTATACCTTAAACAATTTTATAATCTTTCAAGGCTATTACTGAGATTAAACAAGCATTTTGAAATTGAAACTTTCCGTTTAATTCCAATAATGGCCTTCAAAAACTTTAAAAATATTCAAGATACATAAGTGACCATACAAACATTAATAAAATTGTTCACATTTTTAACATTCGTTTGTTAAAATTTGAATGTAAAATATTGCAGAGCGATTCACTTGTAATTGGACAAATCGTAAAGGCGTTAATGACATATGCTTTTGTTTTACAAACTCAAAATTCTCATATGCCTAGAATTGTCCAACCCATTTCACCAAGACTCAAAAGAACCCCACCAGCATAATACCGATAAGCTATATATACAATGAATTAAGTAACAACTAATTGTTATACAGAGTACAATTTATATGACTTCATAAAGTCATTTGACTCAACTGCCATCATAGCTTATCCATAAAAAAGGATACAAATAGAAGGCCCGACTAAGAAGACTCAGACTGATACTTTTACTAGATATTATCTCTAATCCTCTTACTCATGTCTTGTTCTAATATTCTCAGTAAAACTTCTCTCTCTATAGTTTTCTTTTGTCTATAGCTCGATCAGACTCGAAACAACTTTAAAAAAGCAAACTAAGTTTCGGGCCAAAACACACAGGATCAATTAGAATTTACCCAATATATTTTGTAGTGTACACAATAACCCATGGTTTTAAATTGCGGTCCGCATCATGTGATGCGGCCGCAATATTGCTGTTACGGCACCGGCCGCATCCGCATTTTTTGACCGCAACGCCCGCAATCCTTCTTATACTATCCGCAATACCCGCAACTGCAATCGCAACGTAACCGCAACCGCAATCGCAATTTAAAACCATGCAATAACCTAGATTCAAATCTCCCCTTCACCTGGATGCAAAGGGTTTAAAAGAAAAGAGAGGGTTACTTCTGACACTTATAGTTGTAATCCACACTGATTGACAAGGACCCCAAAATAAAATAAAAAAACATGTGACACAACTTGCTTAATTTGACAATTCCAAACCAATAACCAAATTTTGCCTAGCACCCTTTTGTCAATTAATTATATCCATAAGAAAATATGTCCGCTCAAACTAATGAGAATGGGCCAAAAAGGTTTCGTGTACAATCTATATATATATGAATGCTAGAGAAATGGATAAAGAAGACGAGTATAAATTGATTACTGGGATTAAAGCTTTGATTTCCTCTGATGTCAGTAATAGGTTATCATTGGCGTCTTTTAGCGTAATAAGAACGTCAAGCAAGTCCTCCATGTCTTCCTTTCTTCCTTCCCTCCATTGTTGGATTCTCTCTTCAATAATCGGATCATGATATTTCTTTAATATCCCAAGAGCCTTCTTCAGCTTTTTCTCGTGCCCATCTAAATCAAGCCCTCTCAAGCATGGCATAAAATCAGAAGCACAAAATGCATATAAGTACCTTAACAGTGTAAAGATGGCATCCACATGCTCTTCTCTTCTTCCTCCAGTCCAGGCCCTCCATCCTTCCTACCCTCTCCAAAATACCTCTTCTTGAAAACCATTTTCCTAACAACATTCCCACAATATTGCTGCGCAGCAACCCTCACATTCACAAGTCCATCTTTCTGCTCATTATTACATAGCTTATAGACATACCTGACAAGGTTATCCGCTTCTTCAATCCTCTTGTCATGAAGCCACTGAAGTCTAAAGGGAGAAATCAATTCATTGCTAATAATTTTCTTCATCTTCTTCCATTGTTGGCCAAAGGGTACTAGAATGGCCGTCAAATATCCACTTGAGACGAGATCAGCGGCCATGCTCAGGGGTCTTGAAGCAAAATTCGCCTTCTGCTTCTTTAAGAATTCGCAGGCAATTGCAGGCCACGACACAGGCACCACGTGGACGTTACCTAGGCGTAAAGTATAATATTTGAATAAATTTAGAGGAAAGGGTTATTTTTTTTAAAAAATTAAAATAATGAATGTTTGTATTCTAAATATTATATAAAGTTGAAGTATCACTAAATATTTGTACAATAGATAACTTTAAAAAACAAAAATGTTCAAAATCTGTTATATGATTATATTATATTTTGATATTTTATTTTAAAATTAAAATTAAAGTTCAACACAATTACCTAGACGTATGCATGCAATATCCGTGGACATGTCACTCATCAATTTGTGTATCCACCTGAATGCTGGTTTGTTTGCGAGCATTTCCGGAAGGTTTCCGACAATATGACATGGTTTAGGACCAGGAGGGAGTTTGGGTCTCCCAGGTGTCTCAATGTCGTGTTTGGTTAGGGATTTGATGATTAGGTACAACGTGGAGCTACCTAACATGAGAAACAAAGCATACCCAAAGCATGCATGCATTGACAGCAAAAGGTGAAAGGCATATTCCATAGCTTGGAAAGAAGCAGTGATTTAAAAGGAGTGAGATGGATGCGTGATTGTGGGTTTGATACTTCATGCCTATTTATAGCAGTGGCCTAACGCCTAGAAGCTCCTTAACGTTCACATTTTTAAACTCTCACAGGCAAAACTATGTATTATGTAATAAACAATTGTTTTGTCCTACAGGTAAATAAATAGTAGAATTCATGATAATTAAGTGATACAATTTAAGAAAAAGTGATTTTTATTTTCAATTATAATGTCCTATCTAATTTATAAAAAATTATAATTAACTTAATGATTTATTAGTCGCATCACAACAATCCTCCATTCAATTGGCGTTATGTCTAACTTTAACTAGGTCAAATTATTAAAATAACTCTTTCAATGTTTAATTAATATTCATTAGAAAAATTGCCCTTCAGCAACTTATAATCTTTACTCCCAATTACAATATGTCTCCACAATCCATAAAAATCACAATTGACCCCGCCCCAATTGCAATGTTCACCCTAACTAATTTAAGAAAATTGAGCATTATCCAAAAAATTGATTAAGATTAATTTTTCATTTTGCTAATTTTTTGAATTAAAATATAAGTAGAATTTTAACCTTATTTGGAGATGGAGGGAAATTGTAACTGGGGGCAAAGATTATAATAATTTAGTGTACTTTTCCATTTAATAATGGAAATGATATTTTAGTAACTAGCACTGACCCCTGCACCTTAGGGAAAAAAATTCAATGGGTCCCACATCAAAAAAATTTAAAAAAAATAATGTGTAAACAATACATATACGAACATAAAACATTTTCATGGCATGCAAACTGTTAAATCTGCAACTTGTTAAACATTATATATATATATATATATATATATATTTCACGTGGCAAAAGTTAGATTAGGTGGTTGATTTCAATCGTGATGCTATTGCAATGGGCCATGATCATGGGGGTTAATTGTGACTTTTTATAGATTAGAGGAAACATTACAATTAGAGCTAAAGAAAATGTGGGTTTGTACAATTTCTCCTAAAATGTAAATTAAAAAAGTGTTAGCTTTAATTAACTGCTTTCAAGAGTGTTTATTATTTCTTTCATCAGTGTTTTAAAGGCACTGCTTTCAACTAGTTATGCTTGTCTTTCTTTTTTAGCCCCTGAGGTCAACAAAATATGAAAGCTGCTTCCAAGTGAAAAGAATAGCCACTGAAACCTGAAATAAATTGCATGTTGTAATTTTTAATTTTATGAGATACTAATTCATGGGCTACAAAACATGAAAGAGCCACAAAAATGAAATGCCAACGAACAATTTGTATGGCTTTAATTGCTTAATAAATTAAATCAATAAAAAATACATATGTTCACATGTTAATATAAGAGTTTATTCAATTATGGCTAACACCTTTTGTTTTATTCTCAATTAAATCAGGGAATGTTGTAATTTTTGTTTCTTGTGTTTGTTTATAGCAAAAATGATACATTTATGTTTTGATTTTTTTCCCCCTTCTTCTGGCGCTTATCTTCATATTGTTTACAAGCCATTATTGCTTTTGAAAATCATCATAAAAAATGCTTTTAAAATAATTATTGGTCATGAGTAATAAATTTCTATAAATTATTTAGCACCGCAAAATAAATCTTTTCCAAACATATAAATATAAGGTCTATCATCATCATCATCATCAAACCTTTTATTAATAAATTAGATCTTAATAATATTTTTACCAAATACTATTGCTTTTAAATAGTATCCATTTGAAAAATTATTATCGAATATCCTATTAATTAATTTTACTTTTCAAAATAATTTTCACAGGATATTTACCAAGTAATATTTTTATTATAATTAAAATAACATCTTTTTCACTAGGCTTCTACACCAAAAGGAAGATTTCGCATGCTTCTCATTAATGTCGGGTTTGCTTAAGGATTTGATGACAAGTTGTAGCCTGTTTGTCTAATTAATTAGACGAAAGAAGCTGTTTTTTTTTTTTTTTTTCTAAAGTACTTATTTTTTAGATTTTAAGTGTAAGGCCAAGCTTTTTGAAACCCAAAAAAAAAAAAAAGTTGCTTCTGAGTAGTAGTAAAGGTAGCTTTTTTGTTGTAAGAAATATGTAAAAAAAAAAAAAATAGAGCTTCTTTTTTGGAATCAGTAACAGAACCATAATATTTTTTGGAAGACAAAAATACCCTCACTCAAAATCATTATTTACCATAAGTATCCTAAATTAATTTTTACCAAACCTCTTAACTATTTTTCACTCCCATTTCTCACTTTCCACTTTTCCTTTCTTGCTCTCTCACACTATTTTGACTTTCCCTACATAACGAATCAAAACATTACTCTGACATTAATTGTAAAACCCAGAAATTAAAACTTTAACTAATTAATTATAATGAATATTTAAAATCCTTTATCCATTCAAATAATATTAATTATAAGATTGAACCTATACATACCGTTTTTCCATAATTTGATAGTTAAAAGCATTATTTTTAAAGATTTACCAAACGCAAGCTACTTCTCAAACATTAAAAAAGTACTTATCAAATAATTTTGCCAAATACAAATGATTTCTCCCTCACAGCATTTCTTCTTAAACTCTATTTGAAAAGCTTGTTTCAAAATAACAGAAATTCACAGCGAATTCCAAATCGGCCAAAAGAAATTAGGAAAAAAGAAAATCACTTTCTGCAACTGTAGTTTATGTTGCACCAATTTTTGCATGATTTTTTTTTTTTTTTAATTTTCGCTGGGTTAAACACGTTTAACCCACCAGGTGGTCAAGTTACATGAATATATGTTGCAAATGGTCAATTCGTCTTAGCTCACATCTTATGGTGAATTCGACAGCTCCACTAAATCTGTCTTTTTCAATAATTTGATTGTTCAAAAAATTTAACAATTGACTAAACATTAATAACATGGACAAAAATGATTCTTAGATAATAGGCACTGGGCAGTGAGAAATCCATGATAGACATAAAAAATCTTATTATTGCTCTTTTTTATTATTTTTTTATAAAGATCTATATATTTCATATATCTAGATTCTCGCAGACACATATAGTTATTGAAATTGGACCAGTTATTAATTGGACAAAAAAACTGTTACATTACAAACAATGAAGATTTTATGAAAATAAAACAAAAATTTTAATCATTAAACTATCTAAATTAATATTTGATTTCTTAAAATTTTATTCTTTTAAAAATATTCACAATTATCAATAAAAATTAGGATAAATTACTTTTTCATCTCTCGAAAATATACTTAAATTATATGGTTCTTTCCTTTATTATGAAAATATAAACAAAACCCCTAAAGCTAATACAAGCAAAATACCATCAAGAACAATATTGATTTCTTTTATTAACAATATAACTTATTAAAAAATAATTTTAACTTTTATATTGATATTATTTATTTTGTGTTAGAATCTATAAATTAAATTTACTCTAAATTGAGAAAGGACTACTTTTATATTGGTCAAATATATATTTAATACTTATTATATTATATAAATAATATATATAAAGGTATATTTGTCAAAACATGTAAAATTATAACTCATTTTTTTTATATAAGCATTGCCCAAAAAAAAAACTGATATTTGCTTGCATTTTTTTTCACATTTAACAGGGCTTTTTGGTCACCATTAAATGATTCAGCAGTGTTGGCAGACCGCCACCTTTGCAGCCGTAGATACTCAATTGGCAACAATTTTCTTTAACCTGGGGAATAACCGCTGCTAAATGCAGCAAACTATTTCCAATTGATGTTGATGACTTAAAAAGGTGCATTAATTTTGTTGCAATTTTGTGACCGCCTCTACTTGAAAATTGCTCGTCTTAACCTGCTTTTCTACCACTAATTGCATTTTTTTGTATTGATTAAAATATATTTATATTAATTATAAACGTAATTATACATTATTGAAATTTTTTAAATTATCAGCTATTGTTAAAATATCAAAATATGTATATAATATAATTATAAAAAAGCACAATTCACACATTCATTGAAATAAAAATTGTTAGTATTATAAAATCCTAGAAATATTAAAAATATAAAAAAAAATTACAAATTCTTTTGATATGGTTAGGCTCTTCTTCCCATTCCTCTGTTGTATCCTAAAGCGCACATAGTTTTTGGTTTTGGGAGCATTTGGTTCTTTGGCCTTTGGGAATGGATTTAAGGGAGTGTAACAGGGAAAGTAACAAAATTTGTTAGGAGTAGTTAAATAGTTAATATATTTGTTATATTCTAACTCAGTTACATAACTGATATCTACTGTAATTATGCTCTATATAAACACAGAGCCATGTGTAAATATTAAGAAATGAAATATTCATTTTTTCAAATTTCTTTCTCTGCCCATTTCATATTATGGTATCAGAGCATATCATTTTTCGCTACCCCCCCTTTTCACTTTTCATCTCTATCTCTTTTGTCTTTTTGTGCTTTTTCTCTCTCTCACTTTAAGCCTCTCGTTCTTGCCTGTCTTTCTCCTTCTCCATGGGTACTTCCAACTCTGAACATCCCATCGACAATCCCTTATCATCCATTTTTTCTGATCTTGCTCTCAACCCTATAAGCCCATATTATCTTCATCCCAACGAAAACCCTGCACTAGTCCTTGTAACACCACTGCTCACTGGATCTAATTACCACTCATGGGCCCGAGCTATGCGAATGCCTCTTCTATCAATGAACAAACTAAAGTTTGTTGATGGTTCCTTACTGGCACCAGTTCTGACGAATCCCCTCTATTCTGCTTGGGAGAGATGTGATATGATGGTTCAAGCATGGATCACTCGTTCGATTTCTCCAACCATTGCTTAAAGTATCATGTGGATCGATTGTGCGCGGGATATTTGGATCGATCTTTGTGATCATTTTTACCAAGGAGATGCATTTCAAATTGTAGAGATTCAAGAAGAAATTTATGCCATCACACAAGGAGATCTCTCTGTTAGTGAGTATTTTACATGGCTGAAGGTTCTTTGGGAAGAACTTTCTAATCTTTGTCCAATTAAATCTTGTACATGCACTTCGGCTTGTTCTTGTGAAGCCGGTAATTGTGCGCGGTCTTACCAAGATCAAGACTATGTGATCCGATTTCTCAAAGGCCTCAATGATCTATTTGCCACTGCCAAGTTTCAGATCATGCTCATGCAATCTTTTCCCCCAATTAACAAAGTCTTCAATCTTATTATACCGCAAGAACGAGAGCATAATACCACCATTGATCATAAGGCATTCGTGGTAGCCAAAGGACCTACTCGATATCCTCAATCCTCTAAACCTCAGTCTCAGAATAAAGTATGTACTTACTATGGTAAACCACGACACACCATCAATACTTGTTACAAGAAGCATGGATATCCTCTAGGCTTTAAGTTTCGAAATTCGAATCCATCTGTTCATCATGTTGTTGCTGATGATGGATCATCTAAGACTGAGACTACATCACCAAGTCTTTTGCCTTCTCCTCCATCTATGATTTAATAGCAGTATAACTTTACTCCTGAAGAATAGCAAAAACTACTCAACTTGGTACAATCGGCTCCTCCTTCCTCTTCTCATTCCCTAAATCATGTCTCATCCTCTCCTCTTGTTTATGATCCTTTTAATTCATCTACTCCAGGTCAGTGCTATTATTAGACTGTTGATACTGGTGCTACTAACCATATTTGTTTTGAGTTGTCTCTTTTCTCTTCATATCATTCTATTTCACCTATCAAGATTAACCTTCCGAATGGCTCCTATGTTATCACTAACATTTGTGGCACTGTACATATATCTGTTGATCTTGTTCTTTATAATGTTTTCTTTATCCTTAAGTTCAAGTGCAATCTCATTTCTGTTTCTAAACTCACTCTTCATCTTAATTGTTGTCTCATTTTTCGTCTTACCTTTTGTTACTTTCAGGCAATGACTCCATGGAGGATGATTGGTACAGCTAAGGTGATTCATGGTCTTTACTTACCTCGCCAAGAAGTCTCTAGTTCTCGTTTAGCTGCCTCTATTTCAACTTCTGTTTCTTCGCATGACTTCATTCTTGTAACCTGTGGCACTATAGGTTAAGCCACCTTTCTCATTCTACTTTACAGACACTTCATAAGCAATTTCCATACATTTCTTGTACTACCCCTTCCCCCTATGATACTTGTCATTTTGTAAAGCAAAGAAAACTTACTTTCCTTGTAAGCATTTCAAAATCTAATAAAGTATTTTAGCTTATCCATGTTGATATCTAGGGTCCCTTTACCACTCCTTCTATTACTGGTTTTAAATATTTTCTCACTATTGTTTATGATTTTACTAGATATACTTGGACTTACTTAATGTCTTCCAAATCTGAAACACGCCAGCATTTACTTGATTTCATTTCCCTTATAGAAACTTAATACAATTCAGAAATTCAAATATTATGGTCTGACAATGGTCTAAAGTTTTCTATGGCCTCTTTCTTTTCTTCTAAAAGCATCATTCACCAAACTTCTTATGTTGAAACCCCTTAACAAAATGGCATTGTAGAACGTAAACATCAACACTTACTCAATGTTGCTAGAGCCTTACTTTTTCAAGCCAATCTCCTTAAAGCCTACTGGTCTTTTGCTCTCTCTCGTGCTACTTTTATTATTAATAGGCTTCCATCCCCTGTGATTGACCATCATACTCCCTTTCAACTTTTGTACAACACTTTACCTAACCTTCAAGACCTTAAAGTCTTTGGTTCTCTTTGCTTTGCTTTTACATCTTCTCATAACTGTACCAAATTTGACTCTCGAGCCCATAGATGTTGTTTTCTTGGTTACCCAATGCCACTAAAGTTTACATCCTTCTAGATTTACACACTCGAAATATTTTTCTCTCTCAACATGTCATTTTCTATGGGCATGTTTTTCCCTTTTCTTCCAATACCTCATCTGATTCCTCTTCTCTTATTCTTTCTCTTCCTATTCCTACCTCCGCTTCTTTTGATGATCCTTTCTTACTCTCTTTAGCCAGTTCCAACTCTTCTCTCCCTCCTATTAATCATCTCTCTTTTTCTCCTTCTTCTCCTCCACTTTCTCTTTGGCAATCTACCAGAACCAAACGACCTCCAAGCTATTTACAAGAATACCATGTCTTCAACACCTTAGTGTGCCCCTCATCCAACAGTAAGTCTACTTGCCATCCTCTTTCTTCTGTTTTATCTTATGATTCTTTGTCTTCTTCTCATAAACATTTCCTTCACACCATTTCTTCTCTTGTTGAGCCTCGTACCTATAAGCAAGCTGCTATCCAAGATGTTTAGGTTAAAGCTATGCAAGCTGAAATACAGGCATTAGAAGCCAATCAAACATGGGTCCTTACTCCCCTGCCTCCAGGGAAACAACCTATCGATTGTAAATGGGTGTATCGTTGGAAATACAGATTTAATGGTTTTGTTGAGAGACCCAAGGCTCGGCTTATGGCTAAGGGATATACACAAACAGAGGGTGTTGATTATCTGGATATCTCTTCTCTTGTTGCAAAATTGACCACTGTCCGTTTATTGTTAGCTTTAGCTGCTGCAAAAGGTTGGCATCTTTACCAACTAAATGTCAACAATGCTTTCCTCCATGGTGACCTTGATGAAGATGTTTACATGATTCTCCCTCCTAGCTTCTCTTCTCGTGATCCTTCATTAGTTTGTAAACTACAAAAATCTCTGTATAGGCTCAAATAAGCCAGTAGGCAGTGGTACTCTAAGCTTTCTCAAGCTCTCATTTCATATGGTTACATTCAGTCTAAATATGATTACTCACTTTTTTGTTCGTAAAACTGATAGTTCTTTCACAGCTATTTTAGTTTATGTTGATGATGTACTTCTAGCTGAAGATGACACTTCTGAAATCAGCCGAATCAAGTCTTCACTTGATGATGCCTTTAAAATTAAAGATTTGGGCCCCCTCAAATACTTTCTTAGACTTGAGGTTGCATGTAGTCATTCTGAAATTTCCTTATGTCAAAGAAAATTTGCTCTTGATTTGCTCTCTGAAGCTAGTTTTCTAGGTTCAAAGCCTAGCAAAACTCCTATGGATTATGGCCTCAAACTCCATCAAGATGCTAGTGCTCTTTTAGATGATGCAATCTCTTATAAAAGACTCATTGGGCATCTCCTTTATCTCACCACTACTAGGCCTGATATTTCCTTTGCTATTCAACAGCTCAATCAATTTACTTCCTCTCCTACTACTCAACATCTTTAGGCTGCACACAGAGTGCTACGTTACATTAAAGGATCACCTGGCAAAGGTCTTTTCTTTTCTTCCTCATCAGATTTTCAACTTAAAGGATTTAGTGACAGTGATTAGGTTAGGTTTGTTGACTCTCGTCGCTCTATCACTGGATTTGCTATCTATCTTGATCATTCCTTGGTTTCCTAGCATTCTAAGAAATAGACCACAATTTCTTGATCCTCCTTTGAGGTAGAATACCATGCTTTGGTTTCAACTACATGCGAGCTTCAATGGCTCCTCTATCTTCTTCATGATCTTCACATTCCTCACCCCAAGCCTGCTCTTTTATTCTGTGACAACCAATTTGCTTTATAGATTGCTACCAACCCTACATTCCATAAGTGTACGAAACACATTGAAATCGACTGCCACATCGTACGTGAGAAGGCTTAAGCTGGAATCATTAGATTGTTACCAATTAGATCTTGTGATCAACTTGCCAATGTCTACACCAAACCACTTGCTCCTTTTCCATTTCAATCTATGTTGCTCAAGCTGGGTCTCCATGATATTCATGCACCAGCTTACGGGAGGGTAATAAGGAAAGTAATATAATTTGGTAAGAGCAGTTAGATAGTTAATATATTTGTTATATTCCAGCTCAGTTATGTAACTGATATCTGCTGTAATTATGCTTTATATAAACATAGAGCCATGTGTAAATATTAAGAAATGCAATATTCATTTTTCCAAATTTCTTTCTCTGCCCATTTCATATTAGAGTGGAAATTTGAACTTCCAAATCAACCATGTACCTTGTTTGGTGAGTTCTTGAGGACCTAGAAAATGTAGATAGCAGCTACAAGAAATGCAAAATACACATGACTATTTAAGACCACAATCAATCAATAAGAACCTAAAGAGCTTTGAAGAAAAACATATGGGTTCAATGAGAAAGATGGAACAAGAGAGTCAACACAGTCTGACTTAAATAAAAAAAAATCTAGACTTAAAATATGAAAACTAATTTCAAGGTGATACATCAAAGTTCAGATCAAATAATCACATAGCAGTACTTAGTTGGGGGGCAATAGTTTGATAGTTTCTCAATTAACTAAACCCTACTTGATTTCTAACTTCTATAAATTTCACAAACTTCTTTAGTAAATCACTTACTTTATAGTGGAAATCTAAAATTGAACATGAATATAACTAGCATTCTTTTCAAACAATCCCAATTTAGATCCGAGTTCAGTTTTCAAAGGATAACCAATATAAGCATTGAACAATGGCATAGTTGTCCGCTTATGAGAAGCAAAGTTTTGAACAATGTGGACCTGTTCTACTAGGGACGACGAGAAGTTGCTAAAAGCAACTATGTGCTTTCAAAAGTCCACATCTGAGAAGTAAATAAAAATCTATGCGTTGGCTAATAAGCATGGGACAAGTAGACATAAGGGATTGATCAACTTTAAGCGGCTTAAAAGTATCGGTCTATGCCTTGTCTAACAAAAAGTGCCTTAACCCCAGATATATTTCTTGGAGGAGCACATTACTTCTTTTGAACTTCGCCTTGTCCAAAATATGAAACTCCGGCCTTTATGTGGGATTTTGGTCACTAAGAAGAGGAGATTTACCTTGAAAGAGCCCAAATTCTTTTCCTTTTGCGCTAATTACTTTTTCACTTAGGTTAGATCTACTAGGATGATGAGAAGTTGCTAAAAGGAACTAATCCACATCGTGAGAAGTAAATACTAAAGTATATTCATGGTGGGCCTCTGTCGCGAGTGCTCTTCCAAACCATTTCTAAAAATCGAAACTGTAAAGATGAAAGGAAAACGTTTTAAGTGACTAAATACTTCCTTTTCTAATTCGGATCATGGGGGAAGAACCTTTCTAACGGACATGAATAATGGCACTAAGTTAAAAGGCCCGTGAAGGGCTTAGTTTATCCGAGGAGCATAATTAACCTTCATTTAATCACAAGTAACGTATGGAACATCATGACAAAATAATCCACCTTTGTGGTTGAATAATTGTTTTCAAATTCGTAACTATCAAAATAATTTAAGAATCGCCTTCCACGGGGAAGAAAAACTACATAAAAAATTCAATCATTATTCCACTTCCATAACATTAGTATTTTTTGTGAGGATGCTTAATTAAAACTTGTGTGGTATTATGAAAATTTGCATAACCAAAATACATAAACAAAATTTGCTAACTCTATTTGAAAATTTGCTGAATCTTATGACAAAACAGCATGACAGGGACAAATTTGTAAGTAGCCGTAGTTGATCAATAATTGTACTCCACGTCTGTTTCTAATTATGTCATCATTAGGTGTAACGTGTTCATTTTACTCTAAATTAACTTTAAAATCATTTGGCATATATGGTATTTCATGTGCGTCATGTATATAGGTTTTATTATATTATTAGTTTAGGTTTATCTTTTTAATCATAAGTATTCTTTCGAGAGCATCATTATTGGATTGGGTAACCGTTAACCCGTCCAAATTAATTATCCAACCTGCAAAATTGAAATGGGTTCACAAGTTGATTAATTAGATTAATTTTCAGGTTGTGAGTGAAGAAAACTTAACTTCTACTGACCCAATCTAACCTGTCTCTTTTTTTCTTCCCCTTAAATTTAGTTTTAGCCACCAAGATATCAACATACTTGAAATAATTTATGTTGGATTAGAAAAATGGAATCCAGGCTACCAAAATCGTATCTAATAATTTCACTGGCTGTGTTACTTCATTTCATAATCTCAATTTGAAACTCAATTCATGATTGAAGGATTAAGGAAAGTAAATCTTTATTTTAAAAAAATGATTTGAACATTTGACGTTAATGGCACTACAACATTTTTTGCCTCTAACAATGTTACAAAATTATTGTCCAAAAGGTTAAAATCATTGTCTAATTGTTTAGGCAATGGTTTTTCATTGTATTATATTTCGTCATTGCCTATTGTTTAAGGCAATTATTTTTTAAAAAGTGTTCCCTTTATTTGAACAATAAGCAACAATGTTTAACTAGCACTGATTGCAACGATTGTAAATTATTGCTGCTTTGGGCAACAATAGAAACCCATTACATAAACAATTAACAATGATTTTCTACTAGCAACTATTGCAATGATTTTCAAATGTTAGCTTTTTAGGCAATAGGTGTATGGCAACAGTGAAAAATCATTGTCTAATGAAAAAGACAACATCTTTTTTAGTTCAACGTGAACCACACTCCACACTTGTTTTTTACCTTAATTATATTGGCAAGACTAGCTAGGTCCAGATTCAAACTTGGGTCAATGAGGATAAATGAGAACACCTTTACCATTGAGCCATCAAGTATTGATCATTTAGGAGATGCAACATTTTACATATATATATATATATATATATATATCTTTTATTAAAATCTTATTTTCAAGAAACTGGACACACAAAGAATCAAACTTGGACCTCTAGTTTATATGTTAGCATTTTTTCCATTGAGCCACCACGTGTTGTATAGATAATAGATGCAACGTGTTATTGTTATACCAAAAGATAGGCAATGGTGCTTGCAACTCGGTCCTTATTTGAGTTTTGGAAATGGGTTTAAGGCAGTGCAAAACTAAATTTTATAGGTCGAACAATATTTTGGTATAACAATATTGCATAAAATAGAAATGATAAACAATATTTAAAACCTTTTCGCTATTTGAGTTTTGGAAATAGTTTTTAAGTATTGTAAAATTAGATTTTATAATCCACATACTTAAATCATTGCTTAAAATAGAAAGGATAGATAATACTTAAAAATTGTTCCGTGTTTGAGTTTTAGGAACAATTTTGAAGTTTTACATCTAAATTGCTACATAAAGTATACTCTACTTCCAACATCAAAAAAACCATTCCTTATTTTCCATTTAGGCACGATTTTGCAACTGTTGTCACAAAAACTGTTACCAAAAAAAAAAAAACAAAGGGAGTAGTGCTGAAAGCTATCCTTCTCAAACAAACAAAATACTTTGTTCCTAACCCCATAGAACAAAGCAAGCAATTCATGATCGTTTCAGCCAAAGCTACAACAGAGTCACAATCTAAGAACAAATTGATTCTCATAGCCTCTTCTACACCACCTTGTTTAATCAAATTTATGTCTATTTTTTGTTTTTACCGTAATACAAAAGTCTAAGTTTGAAGGTCATGCAAAGATCCATTCAAGAAAATGAAATTAAAAAAAAAAAGATAAAAAGGATATTAAATAATAAGAATAGTATTTTGGTAATTTTAGAATGTTAAAGTTTTAAATTTAGAAAATTAGAGGTTTATTGCCATAGGATTTAGACCTGTTCATTTTCTAGTACTAAAATAAACAGTCATGTTAGAAAAAAAAAACAGACACAAAGATGTAGGTCCTATACATTCTTACTTTCTCCGTTCAAAGAATGTGAACCTCATGCACTCTCATTCTATATTTATCTACTTTCAACATCAGCAGCATATCTAAATTCATGTTCCATGTGGCGGCTAAAATATTTTGATCGTTTTCGGATCGAGACGGACGTCACTGGAAGTTCATCTCCCTTTTGCACAAAAAATATATTATTAGTTTGGAGCATTTGATAATTAATTTAAACTAAGTATAAGTCTAGTTTGATTGGGTTTTATTTTCTTTCTCTTTGGGATACGCTCTTCTCAATAGAATAACTACCGATCTTTTGTCAAACTCACAACATTTTGGTAACTGTCAGAATGAATGACCAAAAACTCGTGTATGAATTAAAAGGGATTTTGTGATAGGGCCGCCCAACTCCTGATTCACTGGATGGCCAAATATGATCCTTGGGATGCGTGTACGGTCAATTTGGCCATCCAACGGCCAGAAATGCGATTATAACTGATTGCTTAGGCGCCCGGACTTTTGAAGGCTTAACTCTCTTTGAAATTATAGCAACAGTGATTAATTTTCCTTCATCATTGGACTGCTTAGTTAAGAAGATGGATTGTCTTGAGTTTTCCAAATGTTGAGTTATTCACTACTAGAATTATTTGGAAATTTCCTTTGTTTTAATAATTTATTAATTAAATTATAAAGAGTAATTTTAATATAAAAATTTTGAAATGCATTAAATGTCTAGTAAAGATTGAAAGGCAGAGAAGTTTTTAATTGATGAATGATGTCTTTCAAATCACTGAATCCTAAGACAAAACAACATGATGGGGATAAACTTTTAATTAATATTTGATTTCTTAAACTTTTATTCTATTAAAAATTTTTAATACTATCAATAAAAAAAATTATGATGTTGGGCCTCTTTGGATGATGAGAAGTTGCTAAACGCAACTACGTGCTTCCGTCCGCGTTCTGAATAAGCGCAGACACGCAGACACAAGGGATTAATAAACTTTTAAGCTGCTTAGCAGCGTGGGCCTCTGTGAGGAGTACCTTTTCAATGGAGTAAAAAAACGTATTGTTCTAATTTGGAACATGGAGGGAGAACCCTTCAATAATGGCACCACAGTTAAAAGGCACGTGAAGGGTTCAATATACAATTATTGAGCAGAGGCATCTTTTCATCATATAACTTTTAATAGATCGTTTCGCATACAAAATTAAAAGATTATAATAAAAATATAATAAAAATAAAAATAATTTTAAAGGTAAAAATATTTTTCATACTTTTATTTTAAAATATCAATAAAAATAAATAAAAATTATTGAATAATAATTAAAGAGCATAATAAAATATTTTTCATACTTTTGCAGTTGGATAATTGTATCCAAATTTGTAACAATCAAATAACGTAAGAACCGCCTCCCACATGGAAGAAAAACTACATAAAAAACTCAACTGTCAATCCACTTCCATCGCATTAATTATGAGCATGCTTAATCAGGTATACATCTAATCTTCTCAAGATCAATTTGTGCATGAATTAACACCTCGTTTAGTATATATAATTGTTAGTTACAGAAATAAAAATGGAATAACCATGTAAATGGAATAAAACAATTATGTTTTATATAATAGAGAAAGAAATGAGAATACTATTCTATGTGTATGTTTAGTTGAAAAAAATATATTTGCATGAAAAAGAATGATAGGAAAATAACTCTCATATAGCTACTTAAAAGAAATAATACAAAAGCAATGATAATATGAACATGATGGATTTTGTACAAATTAGCTACAATAATTACATTCGATTCATACGTTCATTTGAAGGAAATGAATTCCTTCTCCTTTTCGGAGCTTGGATAAATTTAGCTACTAAACAGAATGTAGAAAAGGATTTCTTCTGCATCTTCCTATATCTCGTGCCACCAAATGGGGTGTAAAACTTATGTGATTCTTTGAAAATTTGCTAACTCTCTTTGTTTGAAATAACAGCAAGAGATGATTAATTTCCCTACATCATTGGATTTTTCTAGAGTTTTCTAAATGTTGAGTTATTCACTACTAGAAATATTTCGAAATTTTTTTTAATAATTTATTAACTAAAATTTCAATATAAAAATTTTATAATAATTTATTAAGTCCCTACAAAACAAATTAAAACACAAAATATAGAAACTAAATCTAAAAAATCAAAAGTAAACTAATAATTTATAGAAATATACTAAGGGCTTGTATGGAAAATATTGATGTGTCACAAAAAGTAATTTACAAGTAAAAGAAAATTTTCAAAAACTTTTTAATTTAGTCCTTTTTGGAGGCTTTTTGCAAATAAAATCTAAAATGTACAAAATTAAACATAGTTAAAAATTTATTTAAAAAAAAGGTTCAAAAGAGTTACAAACCTCTGATAACTCTCTTAATTCACTACTAAAATTGATATTTTTAAATACTTATCACATCTCGACCACTTATTCTTAAGTATTGCTCTTGGCTAACAATCCCTGATTGCACCATCAACGATTAATTTTGGGTGCTAAATCGAAATTTGTTTGCCAAACACTCCATTTTAAATTTATCCAAATATTACATTCCACTTTGTTTGACTAACATAATTATTTAATATAACGAAATTCACTTCAAATTAGTTCAATTATCATGATTTATTGAGACAAGACCTTGATTGGGATCTCATACCAAGATATGATGTATCATATCCCTTCGATATTAGTGCCAAAATATTTACTTTCGCACTCATTGAGATTTGTTTATTAAACACTTTATTTAAATTTGTCCCAATATTAGTCTCACTTTGTTTGACTAACAACATAATTAATTAGTATAAATAATTCAATTAAAATTAAGTCAATCAAAATAAAATATTTGCATGATTTATTGGGACGTTAGTGACAAGACTTTGATTGGCAAGAATTATAATTTACTAGAAAGCAGCCCATGCATAATTCACTAAGATAGTTGGCAGGTCTCACAAAATTTTTTGTGGTTCCGCCAACTAAAACAAAAAAGAAACAATAAAAAGAAGCCACAGTAATGAATAATAAAAAATAATGGTTCTTCTACCACTTTCATGTCTATATATATATATATATATTTTTTTTTTTGGCAAGGAGCACAATTAAGTAGTGTATGAACATCATGACAAAATAATCCATTTTCGCAATTGAATAATTGTATTCAAATTTGTAACAATCAAATTGCATAAGAACCGCCTCCCACGTAGAAGAAAAAAATATTAAAAAAACTCAACCATTAATCCGCTTACATAACATTAACATAGTTATTATGAGCATCACTAAAAAAATCACTTTTAGAGGCAATAAAAGTTGCTCCTAAAAGTTCAAAAGTCACCACTAGTATCTTTGCAACAAAATATTTTTTATGACAATAAAAAAATTGCTACTAAAAATGCTATTTAGAGGTAAAATGTAATACCATATATTTCTATCTATCTATGCCTCACATCATACAACTCACATAAGAGGCAAAATAATGGCATTCAAATAATGCATTTCTTTGCGTTGTGTCGTGTATAAAATTTTCCTTCGATGTTACGTGGATCATATGAGCTCATATATCACATTCTCATGTTTAATTACATGAATATAAATCATTTGCATCATGAAAAGTGGCCTACAACTCATAGAACTCAAAGGGAAGCTTAGAATACACATACATATTTTTGGCTAGATTTTTCTACTTTTCTGTCACAACTTTAGAAAATCATAACTAATTCTAGAAAAATCAAAATTATACATTCTTAGCCATTATGGAAAGCTACAGATGTATACTTCATACTAAAAATATGTCTAGATCATAACATCCAACATAAAAGACTTTTGACATTCGAAATGGTCTAGAGGTTAGGCAATCCACTGGTGCTGTCACAAAACTCTGCTGCAAATTTCAAAAATGTCCAATTAATTCCACAAAAATCAAATCTATGCAAATGATACCAATCTAGAAAGTTATGGATGTTAGCTAGAGGAAAAAATAACTCCATATTAGTTCAGGTATGCCTAAACCTCAAAATCTAATCAAACAATAACTGAGGTTGGGTGGAATTCCTAATAGAGGATAGATTCTTTGAAAATTCATATCTCCCTTTCTAAACATCCAAATGAGGTTCTTCTTGTTGAACAAGTCTCTAGGAATGTCTAGTTTCTTTGTATAAAATTTTGTGAAAATTAGACATCATTTGAGGCCTGTGTGACAGATTTCATTTTTGGACCAAGTGAACAATGCATCAAACTAAAATCAGAAAATTTTTCAACTTTGAAAATTCATCAAATATTCTGTGCACATCCAAAAATTATGTTCTTTAGCTTCCCAGAAAATTCTCAACAAGTTCTAATTTTAGGCCAAATCTCATATCAAGAAGAACTCATTTGGATAAAAAGTGATATAGGGTTCCATTATGGTCAATTTTAGCTCCATATGGGATACCAAAATGTCCAAATGGTTTTGCTGAGGGTTTGGCATCTCTTGGGCAAGTCTAAAAGCATAAATGAGACTTGTGTGAGCTACCCAAATGGTCCTAAACTCCATGCCTCTCATTTTGGCTATGCCACTTGCAATTATACATACTTACATCAAACTTCCAAGAAGCAATACTTAGCATTACATACTCAAATTACATTCTAACATTCACATATCATATCCTCTCATTTATACATCATACATCAACATATTTATACATGTTTATAACTTCATAAGACATATAAATTCATGAATTACAACATATGCCATTCTTGTAGCCTTAAAGGAACAAAATTTTCACATTTTAATGTCATTCCTTCATCTCTCATGTGGTTGACTCTCATTGCCTAGCTCTTTGGGTCCACCTAGCATATTAGAATATTGGAAAGGATGGGATGAGATTCAAAGAATTCCAATAGCTCATCTTCCATTCAATTATACATAATATATGCAAAGTAAGTTTTGAAAATGCATGCATGGATATAATAAGTGACATGAACATTCAAGAAGCAAGCTTAGCACGTGAATAAGTCATACAAGATATCCAAAGGCTTGCCAAGTGGATGGATTGGCCTCACCCCTTTCCTCATGGATTTTGGACTTGCCTCATCCATTCTTTAAGAGATTCTTGAACTTAACCATACTCTTAGGAGTCCATCTTATTTTTGGGAGACTCTTTGCTTTATCTCAACCAATCTTAAGGATTTTTGGCTTATCCTCACCATGGCTAAGAGTTCTTGGCATCTCCACACTCAAGCAAATACAAACAAATATCATAACATCATTTAGAAACATAATATGTTATCATAAAACCATGGCATATGAAATCATGCTAGGATACTTTTCATGACTTAAAAATACACATACACACATTCTAAGACAAGCTAAATACACGTCCATGCATGAGAAAAGGTGGAGAGAGATACCTTGGAAGCAATTACACACTTTTCCCCTTAAATCTCCCTTCCTTGCTTCAGCCACACATACACAAAAAAGTGCAAGGAAGATTTCTCTTGGCCTAGACACAATTTATGGAAGCTAATTAGGTTCATGAAATCAATTCTAAGGCCATACAACTTGCATAAACTCTAGCTTGATTTATAAACCTCATTATGGTTCCATAATTGCACCTAATGAAGCAACACCCCTCAAATAAATTCTAGGCTCCACTCTTTCCTTTTAAATATGATTCTTGACTCTTTTTAAGCCTCTTGGAGTCATTACACAATCAAAACCAAGAGCCTAACTATATGTTACTTCTTTAGGTCATAATATGGAACATAAAACACTAACTCATTCTCTAAGCTTCCTAAATTTTTTCCAAGGCTTCCTTTCATATTCATTTATCATATATGACTCAAAAATGGGTGTAGAAAAATTTAAAACTCTCCCTAGGAACCCAAACCTATTTGGGCTGAGACTATGCATGATTTTGACCTCCTTGGACTTTGCTTGGTTTTCTTGAAGGAGGAAGTATATGGGGAGACTTATAGAGATCTTAGGAACTCATTTAAACTCTTATTTATGCTTAGGAATCATCATACAAAATCAAATTTTATAAAGTACAATTGAAACTCTAGAAATTGCATCTTGAAATCTAATAGTTTTTTGTTAATTTCCTTTGCATATTCTTAATCTTCAGACCCTTTTTTCTTAGATTCATCCTTGGTTCTACCTAAAAATTAGATCCTCCTAGGGTTCCTTGGGTTAGGCAAAATGGAGAAGGAGGGGAACTAAGATAGCAACAATAGGAAGAGAAATTACCTAATTTTCTTACTTTTTTTTGCTTGAATCTTGCTTTCTCCAAGCTCCTCTCTTCAAATCCAAAATTTCCCCTAAGTTTCTCCCTTAAATCGGATTTGAAAACTTCATTTTAATCAAAGGAAATAAAGGAGAATGAAGAAGAGGAGGTTTGGATGGAAGAAAGCATGAAAAACTACCATGACACTATACCTTAAAGCTTGGATTTCTTCTCTTCTCTTCCTCCCTTGGTGCGCCTAAACCCTAGCTCTCTTCTCTAAAATTGGGCAGAAAATTATGAGTCTAAATGAAGGACAAAGTGGGGCGCCACCCATTTATAGGGGGAGGAGGAAGCATTTTTCAAAAATTCTCATTTTGCCTTTCGTTCTTGGCATTTTCGTTTCTTCTTCATTTTAGTTCCTTTTTTAGAACCGTCTTTTCCATTATAAGATTTAGGTTCCCAATTTAGTAAGAGCTAAAAACTTCCCGAACGAATCTGTCAAAGTTCAGGTACACTGACATTGAAAAATGTCCACCAAAGGGGATTTAACTATCTTGAAGCTTTTCATGGTTTTCAGGGCCTCTAAAAACCCTGAAGAACTCAAAACTTTCATTTAAAAAGCCCTCCTATGTGATTTCCAAAATTTGCTCAAATTTACGAAAATGCCATTACGTTTCGTAAGTTTTTCATCAAATTCCTTTTCTTCATTCTAGTTCTGTTTTTCTTTCAGTCTGAGTCTGGGATTCTCATTTGTAGGAGTCTAGAATGCTTTCCAAATTTTTTGGGACTTTAACTAAGTCATTTCGGAGGACTTACTTTCATATCCGGTGAATTTCATTCATTGACGGAGGAACCATACATTACGTTTCTCACGTTTTCTCTCGTTTTCAAAGAACTAGATATTACATTTAGAGCAAACACCTTACAAAGCCCCGTGGATATTGTCCCTGGTCCGGCTATGTTCGAAACTCGATTTCATAGCTAGGGTTTTGCTTCTCTTGAACCATCTTCCCATCACTCAAGAAAATGCGTCTAGGTGGGGAGAGTACTACTCCCACTTATAAGGCCCTAGCCTAGGTCCCTCCTTTTCTGATGTGAGACTTTACAATCCACCCTCTTTGGGGCTAACCCATCCTCGAGTTGCACACGCGACTAGGCCGGCTTTGATACCAAACACCTTACAGAGCCTCGTGGATATTGTCCCTAGTCCCGCCATGTCTAAAACTGGGTTCCGTAGCCAGGGTTTTGCTTCTCCTAAACCATCTTCCCATCACTCAGGAAAATGATCCACATGGGGAGAGTACTACTCCCACTTATAAGGCCCTAGCCTAGGTCCCTCCTTTCTGATATGGGACTTTACATAAAAAAGTCATTATTAAAACTATTTAGTGGTAATAATTGTTGCCATTAAAACCTATTAATTTGATATTTACAAAAGGCGACCACAAAAGAGGACTTTTAACAACAATCGGAGTCACCACTCACCACTTATATTAATCTTTAATGGCAACTTTAAGTGTCATCACTAAATGATACTTTCAGTGGCAACAATAGTTGCCATTAAAAGTTTTTATTGAAGAAAATTTTAGTTTTAAAAAAAAATTTCCATAATCTTGTTTGGCAAATATGAAATTTATAATCCCAGTATGAATTACAAAAAAACAAAAGCAAACATAAGCCCAAATAATGTGGCTCAGATGCAAAAAGCAAGATCAAAATTAATTAACATCAATTTTAAAATATGATCTTAGAAAGAAATTATTTCAAAAGGGTTCAATCATATCTAAATTAAGGATAGAAGTCATTAGAGCAACAGGTATTATATGAGATTTATCCAAATATGGAATGCACTTAATTAAGCCAAATATACATCTTTGCCAAACTCATTAACTCACACTATGATAAATATTTCTTAGAACATACCAACTAGAAGCGTTTTGTGTAATCCCTTTGGTGGTCCAAAATCAACATCTAAAATTAATTAATGATCATATCAAACAAAGATGAAAACAATAAGCAATAGATGTATATATAAAATGAGCCAAACTTTCATTTTAACACCTAACACTTGATAACCCAAAGCTTTATGATAGAACTACCAACTTGGGAATGAAAAGCTTTGAGAAAAAGAGAAATGAAGTGACTGTATTGTTAGTGAGTCATTCTATTATCACATAACATATAGAAGAAATTGTGATTTGTGTAAACAAACATTATAATAGACTTTAACTATTCTAACTATTCTCTATATGGGATTAAGAGATAAAAAAAACTACCATATAAGTATAAATCTAAGTACATCAAGTCTTTTAGCTTACACTTAAATCTAAGGAGGGTTAAGGCCATACTTTCATTTGACCAAATTTGTTCAAAAAAGAATCAAGACTAACAAGCAATTCAACAATTGATATTAAAACACATATATACTTATCATTGATATTAAAATCATCTAAAATGAATAAATTCTTATCAACAATACGCAAAATCATCCATCACCATATTTTAAAGGAAACATGGCTTTAACCATTGAGATTTCCATTCCCCAAGATAACAACTTTATCTCCTGAGGGAGCTATGGCAATAGATTGCAACAAAATGGGGAGGAAGTAACCTAGAGGATGTTACACATATAGGTATAGGATATCCTTTCAACTTTAATGGCTTTGCAAATTCTAGCCTTTGTAGCAAACACAATTTTTGTAGGATCCATTGCATGAACCCAATCTACATCATTCCCAAACTGTGAAGGAATTAATCTTTGTATAATCAACAAAAATAATTCTTAGAATTACAACTTAAAAGCATTTCAAATTGTTAATAAAAAAAGTTGTACATTAACATTTCATGCTTCTTTAAATTGTTACTAACAAAAAGCATTTCAAACATTTCAAATGGTCTGGTCAAAGTTATGGTCAAACAACATCCTAAATCATACACTATAAGATTTTTAACTATTTTAATGGTTCTTATAGTTTTCAGTACTTCTAAAAACCCTAGTGAGCTCATCTTTGGCATTTAAAGCCTTTTCTCTTAAGTTTCTAAAGTTTTTGCCTAAAATTATGATTTTGCCACTGATGCATCAATTTCTCCGTTTAGGTATTTAGGCTCGAGTTTCAGGCCACCAAAGCTTTATAACCTCATCTCTAGATGCTCTAATTAATATTTACCCTTTACTTATTCTTAATTCATCTAGCTTTAAGATCCTCTCTCTTATCTTATCGATTCTTAGTCAGTTTCAGAAGAACCGAATGTTACATTAGAAACTAAATTAGCTATCTTAGGGATCAATAGCTTATCGTAATCTGTGCTTTAGGCAAAGATTATAACATGTTGTCAGTTCTTTTTTACATGAAGTTAATCAAAATAGAAAAGGTTGAACAATATCAAAGGAATTTATCCTTTTTAAGTAGATAAACCCTTTAAAAGAGCATACATAATCTTGAAAAATCTATCCCTTTTAGATAGATAGATCATTCAAATTATATATTTTAATCTAACAAGAAAATATATGATCTCAAAGAGTCTATCCTCTTTAAGCAAGTTAACCCTATTACCCATGTATCTTCACTTTCAAGCTCCTTGCAGTACCTGACTTAATACACATAATAACCTCTTTTAAGTAGGTAATTATATACATTAATTTAAATAATTCTATCAATAAGGGAACTAGCCAATTTTGTGAACTTTGATTAATGAACCACTTTAATGGTAAACACCCACAACAATTCTTAAAACAATATTCCAAGACTAAAATGAATAAAAGAATTATCTTACCTCTTATAAATAAAGGAGCTAAACAATTCTATAAAACTTCGATGAATAAATCACTTTGGTGATTAACGTTAATAAAATTCCTAAACCTAAAGAAAATAGAATTATGCTTTATTTCCTATCAACAAGGGAGCTAAACGGTTTCGTTAAACTTTCATAAATGAATCGCTTTAGTTATTAATAATTACAAAATAAAATTCTCAAATTAGGAAAAATGAGATTATGCTTTATTTCTTACCAATAAGGGAACTAAATGATTTTGTTAAATTTTGATGAAAGAATCACTTTAGTGATTAACTTTAGTAACAATTTACAAAATAAAATTCTCAAACTATGAAAAATGGTATTTTGGTTTATTTTCTATCAACAAGGGAATAAACCAAATTTGCAAAATTTTGATGGATGACTCACTTTGGAGATAAACATTCATAACAATTGTTACAAATAAAATCCCTAGAATAAGAAAATTTGCATATGATCAAAGAAGCAAGATACTTCACTAAATGTATCTTATTAGTTCATTTATCACTAGAAAAAGTTATAGTTTTAGCTATGATTTTTTTTTAGTAGCTTTAGCAACAATTTCAACATATATAGTTGAATTGTCCATTGTGAAAGGTTTAATCATGGTTCAAACTAACTGTTGGTAAATTTGTGGTTAGATTTAAGCCTAACCATGTTAAAATTTTGCTTATTTAAAGTGATGATTTTAATCGTTGCTATATATATATATATTACTTGTAGTATATATTTCTGTCTATTCCTTTTTTTTTTAGGAAAAAATTGTAGCAAAATTCAAAGAAACCTATAAGAAAATTCAAAGAAACTTGTGGCAAAATTCAAAGAACTCAAGAATGTATTCTATAAAGCTTGAAAACCTAAAATGATTGTTGAAAATGATATTGTGAAAGAGACCTTGTTTTTAAATTACATTTTTTTTTTGTTTTCACATAAAAAATATAAGGGGAGTAATGCTTTCGTTATGGTATCTTTTGACCTCATCTGCATATCATATCCATCCTTCTTTGAAATCCTTTTTAATTGTCTTTAAAAGGTTTTAGAATGGATTGCAACAATTATATTTGCAAGTTATTTTTGAAAAGAAAAAAGAAATTTCAGATGTTATGTGATTATTATGTTTGCATCATGTGCTTCACTTTGAACATATCTATATGATGCTTTCGCTAAACTATGGTTTCTTGATATTTTCATGTGGATTATTTAATGAGAATCTCTTTACATTCTATGCATGGTTCTTTTGGCTCTTGTAATATTTGTACATGTTGATTTATAAATCATGCTTTCAAATATGTGGTCTATAGATATAGATGCATGTTTATAAAGAATATTTTGTGGCTTACATTTTTTATAATATCCTTTGATTAAGAGAGTGCATAGCCTATGCTTGAATCAATTTATATTTTAGCTTAACTTATTTGACACAGAGAATTTATTTGCATATATTCTTAACATGCCAAAGAAAAAGAATGTTGCCTCTTTCTTCTCTCTATCTCATTTGTTTCAATCTATTTCAAGTAGACTGATTCTATTTGCAATAGGCTAAAGGTTATTGCTTTGACTTGTTATTTCAAGTTTTAGTCAACTAATACTATTTTAGTGAACTATATCATGATTCCTAAGTTAAATTGCAAAAGTCACTAAAACATTGCATGATTGATGAGATATAAGTTGAGTTATATAGGTGAAACATGTTTCCAATGATAATAAGTATGTCTCACAAACATCGTAAGAGATAGTAAGTTTTGATGAGACCTTCCTTATGAAAATGATCTCACAATAAGGGAGGAAGGATAATATGTGCTTAAGAAATGATGTGTGTGTGTGTGTGTGTGTGCATTATTTACCTTGAACCTTTTAGTTGATGTCAAATAGGGGGAGAAATGTAATAACCGGTAATTCAAAAATCAAACTAAACTTGATCAATAGGAATAGGAATACCCTAAAAAAAGGAAAATTAAGTTTAAATGGGATTAGAATGTTAATTAAAATATCTTAAAATGTGGTTTAGAACCTAAAGTCAGCTAGAAATCTGAGCAAAAATGGCCAAACAGAGAGATACGTAGGCCAGTGGTATTTTTGTAATTTTGGATAACTTTTAAAAAAACCCAAATGAGGGATCTTTAAATGAAAACATTGGGTAAAAACCTTAGAAATTCCTAAAATAGTTAAAACTCCTCTGGTATATGATTTTGGTCATTAGTTGACCAAAACTTTGACTAAAAGATTCAGTAAGGTTTTAAATTCAATTTAGGTGAAACCAAAGGAATTTTATGAATTAGAAGACTCAAATTCCATGATGGAAAAGACAATTCTTAAAAAGGAATTGAAATGAGTTCAAACAGAGAAAGTAAATTTCAAGGACATAGTTGAAATTTTGAAAATATTATAAAATAGCCCCTCTCTTCTTGTAAATCATGACTCACCTTCTTCCACTCACCCTAACTAATTTTCCTCTATTCAAAAATAGAACCAAGACTTGTTGGAAGTGGCTCACTAAAGAGGGAGCAAAGGAGAAGGAAACCAAGCTTGAAAATTCTAAGATTTTATTTACTTTTCATATTCTTCCCTTCATTAATGTTCTTCTCCTCTTTTTCCTCTCTCTTCTCATGGTTTTGGTGTTTTAAATGATAGTGTTTTGTGGCTGGTTCAGTAGAGAGAAAGGAGACTTTGAAGGAAACCAAAGTAACATAAGAAACACCACTTGGTTAAGAATCAATTAAGGTATGTTTCTTTATGGCTAAGTTGCTCTTCTTGTTTCCTCCATGAATGCACTATTTCGACCAGCATAAGAGCACTATGTAGGGGGTTTGATTTTAATCTAAACTTGATAAAAGTTAAGGTTTTGAAGCCTAAGGAATCATATGGAAGCAATATAACTCAAACAGATCGTACAAATAACAAATTATGGAAACTAAGGTTTTGATTGCACCTAGAAATTTATAAAACTTTCTAGTGATGATTTAGTTTATTTAAGAGCATATTTGAATTCTTAAGACATCTAGAAAGTTTTATGGATGGCAAATTCCCTAGGAAAACTACGAAAACTCCATAGGCTCCTTAAGTGTGTGTGCATCTCAGCCAAGAAGGGGATTCCATACCTAGGGAGGGTTTTTCTTAATTTCAAGGACACAAATGGCCTAGAAATGAATAATAAATACTAAAGGAATTATTGGTTTGAATTTAGAAATCATATTTTCAAAGTTGGAAGTTTAGTGTTCCTTTAGGCATAAAAAAGTAACTTGATGTTTGGCTCCTTAAAATGAGTTTGTGATTACTCTAATGAGTTTAAATGGAGTCATGTGACTTAGATTTAGTGATAAATTAGAGCCAAGATGATGAACTATATGAGTTGCTTCATTATGCCCTTGTATGGGACCATATTTATGCCATAAACTAGAAGTAGCTTGTGTAAGCCTTATATGATATTAGAGATGGTTCTATTGATGTGTTTGTGTCTTGTTTGATATGTCTAGGCAGAGCAAACTAAGCCTCCTCCAAGTGTATATGTGAGGCAGAACCAAAAAGCTAGAGAATCAAGGAAGAAATTGTGTTTCTTGGGCCAAGGTAACTCTCTATCCTTTCTTATATATATTTCTTGGTTGTTTAATTGTCATTGAATGCTTGTATGTGTGTTTGAATCATGAGACATGTCGATAACTATTGGTTTGATGCTTTGGTGCCATTATGCTTCTTAAATTATGTTTTGAATATGAGATAGCTTTTGATAGGTGAGGTTGTACTAAAAGTCCCTTAGAATGGGTAAGGTGAATCCAAAAGTCCTTAAGAATAGATGAGACAAGGCCAAAAATCTTAAAAATGAGTAAAGCTAAGTCAAAAGTTCCTAGAAAGTGGATGAGGGTAGACCAGAAGCCCCTAAAGCTTAATTTTGATCTTGACATCTTTATGTGATGTTGAAAATATGATTTGAATGGTTCTTGAAAGTGTTTGGTGTATATTTGTATTCTTTGACATGATTTTCTACCATGTATGCTTACTTGAAAGGGTGAAAGAGCTATTGAGATTCTTTGAATCTCACTTTCCCCCACTTTCCATCTAACTTTGTTTAGGTGAAGCCCAAGGAGCAAAGAATGGGAGCCAAGGAGCATAATTTGTAATACTTTGATAATATGATAGTTTTTTATGTAAATTAATGTCAAAGTATATATGTACAAGTTATATATGAGATGTAAACCTTTGAGCATATGTAAAAGCATGTAAATATGTTATATGTACTAAATTTGGAACTACATGCATGAGAATGTATGATTTTGATATCCTTGAGCCATAATGTCTATATGTATATATGCAAGTAGGATGGTGAATTTGAGCTCCATGGTGATTTTGACCTATTAGAATGCTTCTATATGTTGAGTTTAAGCATTTGGATGTGCTCAAATGATCATGATATGTTTAGAAGGCCATTTGGTACTATTTGACGCCAATTTGATTCTAATTTTTGCCATATTCTTGCCCCGAACCAAAACTAGACCAAATGAATGAATTTTTACATAAAATTTGGCAGGTATATAGATCTCATCTAGAGCTTTTCATAGAGTCAAAGAACACTCTTTTTAGAGCTCTAAAGAATTTATTATGATTTTTTAAAGTTGGCCAAATTATGTAGACACGATCACTGATACTATACATATGGTCAGTTTGGTTTTCAGTGTCATTCAGGGGACAAATAAGATCCAATGCTCATAAAATTTTACAAGCATATAGTATACATCTTTCTGTAGCCATCGAGAGCACCCAATTCAGAGCTCTGTAAAGGAGAGTAAGAATTCCTGTAAATTAAGTCTTGGGCCTCTATTTCCTTAAACCAAATTGGGCCATTGCTATGCGGCCTCTCTTAGGCCCAGACTCACAATAGAAAGTTGGGTCTACACCTAAGTTCATTAGGCTTTCATTGGTCTTTATCCATCATCTACTTAAATAAATTATGGGCCTAAATGAAGCTTTTATCCTAATTGAATCTTAAATCCTTATTAATAATTTATTTCTCTCTAAATTCCCATTCACATGGTTTGCACAATTATTTTGTAATAATTATTTTTAATTATGTTTAACCCTTGATTAACACCTTAATTGAATTTTGGGGTGTTACATTTCAAGAAAAGAAAACCACCATTAAAGATCTTTTAGAGAGAGGAATAACTTTCCTAATTGGCACAGGATGAAACAGGGCTATTTACTTACCTAAACGGAATCTTAAACCTCTTCTCTCTCTCCCCTCTTAATGTTACACCATGGGTGCTCAAATTTTTGAAAATGGAAGCTTGGAGAACGTGATAAGGTGTAATCTTACTTAAGAAGCCTCTTTTACAATTTTTTAAATGACCATTTTGCCCCTATACGCTTGTTTGCTCTGTTTAGGCTCATTTCAATTTCTTTTTGAGAATTATCTTTTCTATTATAAAATTTAGGTCCTCTAATTCATAAAATGCCTTTGGTTTTATCCAAATTAAATTTAAAACCTTCCAAAATGAACTGGTTAAAGTTTGAGTCAACTAATGCTCTAAAATGTAAATTGAAGGGGGTTTAAACCATTCTAGGGGTTCTCATGAGTTTTCCAAAAAGTGTCCAAAATTATGAAAATGCCATTACATCTTTGTTGAATTTCATCTGATTATTTTGGCTCTATTTTTACAGCACCTCTAGCCTTAGATTCTTCTTATTTGAGGTCTAGATTATTACTTTAATTTTATTAAATCTCAAATCATTCTATCTAAGGGACTTCCTTTTGTATCTGGTGCATTTCATACGTTTACGGAGAAACTAGACATTACGTTTCTCATATTTATGGAGGAATTGGATGTTACAACCCTCATTTCTAGATACTCTATTTATTAATCTAACCTTATTTTACTTCATTTCATTTCATTCTAAAGGTCTTTTTTGGTAATCTTATCGATTTTGGTCCAGTTCTAGAGAGACTGAATATCACATCTATAGCCAAAATTAGGGAAAGAAGCACGAATTTACATCTAAAGAAACCAAAAGGGCCCAAGAATAGTGTCTAAAGAAGAATTCTCATTAAGTTTGTGCTAAATGCAATATCTAGTTACTTAGAAACTAAACTAAAACTTATACTGGGATATAACAGGACCCTAAAGCAAAGTGAATTAAGGCTAATTAAGGTAAAATATTAATTGGAGCATTTAGAAATATGGTTAGGAAACTAAGAATGGCTTAAAACCAAAGCAAAAATGGCAAACAGAATAACCCAAAAACTTAGTGACAAAATCATAACTTCAAGCAACTTTTTAAAAACTTAAAAGAAAAGGTTTTAAAGGTAAAATTGAGCTCATTATGGTTTTCAAAGGCTCAGAAAACTGTAGGAACCGTCAGAATGACTAAAACCCTTCTAGTGTATAATTTTGGTTGTCGATTGACCTAAATTTTGAATTGTTTTGAATCCCATAAATTTGAAACAAAATATTTTTAATAAATGAAAAGGCTTAGATTTCATGATGAAAAAGATGGTTCTAGAAAAAAATCTAAAATGGGCTCAAACAAAGAAAAGGAAATGGAAGGACATAATGGAAATTTTGGAAAATGTTATAAAACACCTTTTTTTCCTTCTTATAAGCACTCCAGCTCTTCCTCATCATTCTAACTGACTTACTTGTGCCTTAATTCAAAACTGAGAACATGGGGAAGGAACTAAGGAAGATGAAGGAAAGAAACTTCATAAAGGTAAGCAAATATGAAGTTTTAGCCTATCTTGCTCTTATAAAAGCTTTTTTACTCCTTCTCCTCTTTCTTTCTATGATTTTAGTTTTCTAAAAGATAGAGTTTTGTGACTAGATTAGTAGGAAAAGAAAAGAATTTAGAGCAACCATTGATAGCATAAGAATCACCATTTGACAAGGAATTGAACAATGTATGATTCCATATGTAAAGCTTACTCTTCCTTGATTCTCTTTACTCTCTCATGTTTGGCCAACTTGAGAAGAATACTAAGGGGGTTGGTTTTCTATCAAAGCATGATGGGAATTGAGGTTTTAAAGTAAGAAGATTAATATGGAACCAAAAGAAGCAACTAAAAAGCCATAGGTTGTAAGAATTGATACCCAGGGTTTTGATTGTATCTTAAGAAGTATGAAGCCTTAGAATGGTATTGTTAAACCATGCAAGAATATAATTGAACTAAGAAGAAGATAAGGAAGCCCCATAAGTACCAATTTCATTAAGAATGAAACAAAATCTCCATGGAGGCCTATTAAGAAGCATGTCTTGGCTAAGACCTACCTAAAGTACCTAGGAAGAATTTTTAATGATTCTAAGGTTATAAATAGTCTAAATATAGATTGTAAATATTAAAAGAGGCATTGGTTTGAAATTAGAAGCCTTATTTTGAAAGATGAAAATTTAGGTTTCAATTATGTATAAATAAGCAACTTAGTGCTAGGCTCCTTGAATTGAGTTTATAATAGCTATAATGAGTTTTAATAGAGCCACATAACTCATGTTGGGTGAGGTCTTGGAGCCAAGATATTGATTTACAAGAGTTACTTCATTATACCGCTTAATTGAACCATATGTGAGCTTAAAGGCCTATTTAACTTGTATAAGGTTTAAAGGAGTACAAACATGATTCTGTTGATAATTTTGTACTTTATTTGATGTGTTTAGGCCAAGCAAGTGTAGGTGTGAGGTTGTGGCACCAAGCCAAGAAATAAAAGGGAATTAAGTTAAACTATTGTGTTAAGTTAGCTCTTAATCTATTCTTACATATACATGTTGGTTGCTTGAGTGCCTTGGATTACTTGTATGTATTATTCTCAAATTATGTGCATTGTTGAATGTTTGATGATTATATGCAATTATATGACATTTGATTGCATTTGAAATTGGTTTAGTACTTGAATGGATGAGGTGAGGCCAAAAGTTCTAAATTATGGGTAAGACTAAGGCAAAAGTCTTAATTATGATTGAGGTTAGGTCAAAAGTCCCTAAACAAGGGTGAAGTTAAACCAAAAGTCCCAAATTGTTAGGTGAGGCTAGACTAAAAGTCCTTAAAGTTTGTTTTTGCCTTTGGTGAAGCCATGTGATCCCTAATGCATGAATATAAATGATATTTGATTGTGTGATATGCATGTTTGCTTTCTTTGACCTTGACTATGCCATATATGTATGCTTAAATGATGAATGAGCTATTGGGATTCTTTGAGTTTCATTCTCTCCCTTATTTTCCCTAACATGTATAGGTGGATCTCAAGGGAGCAAGGATGGTGAGCAAAGAGCCTAGGAAGAATCATTTTGCCACTAGTTTTAGTTTTAATGCATATTCTTATACATATGGTGATGTATACATATATTTTGACATATGACCATTCCCACACACTTAAAAGTATGAGACTATGATATACAAATCATTTTTGGATGTAAATATATGGAAGTGTCTCATTTAACCCTTTGAGTTCTTGAATTTGCATGTGTATAATGGAAAGTGGAGAGGTTATTTTGAATTGTATGGTTTTTGAGACATGTTAGACTGGTCATATATGTTGTATGTGCCTTTTAAAACGTGCCCAAATGGAGACATGGCCTAATATGGCTCAATTAGAATCATTAGGAACCAATTTTTGTATTTTTTTAAGCCATTAAATGTGAATAAATCAATAATAAACCAAATAGATGAATTTTGGGTTAAAATTTGGTAAGTATTTAGAGCACATCTAGAGCTTTCCATAGGGCTAAAGAACACAAATTTTAGAGCACTATAGAATTTATTATGAATTTTTAAAGTTGGCTATTTTCTCTAGATTTTTTGGTTTATTGTTCATATGATTATGTTTCTACTTTCATGGGTTTTAGGGGACCAAATGAACTTGTTTTGACCTAAAGTTTCTACTGTCTAATTTTTATAGTAGATAGTTCTTATTATAAATTTTCTGAAGCCATTGAATTTGTGCAAATTGGAGTTGTGTAACTCAAGTTATGATTTTTTTTAAATTTAGCCCCTAATATGTGTTAAAGTGGTGAATTTGTGTAATTGATGCAACTCATGGATTTTTGACTTCTTTTTGTGATGTTCCAAGCATAACAAACTTGTTTGGCATGAATTTGAAGAAATGTGTGATGAAAGTATTTATTTGTGCACAATTAGATTATTTGAGGCTTTTAATGATAATAAATTCTACTATGAAAGGGTAAATTTTAATAATTGATCATATATGAGAAGTATGGCTTGGGTTTCCTATGTAATTTATAATGGTGTGACACTAAAGAATGTGTGAACCTCGATATAGATTACTAGGAAAGAACGAATCAATGTTCATTGGCTTGAGTTTAATTGGTACAACGAAGTGATATCAAAGCCAATAATGAAGGATTGCAACATGCTTTGTCTAGGTTAAAAGAAAACCTTCTGTCTTAGTAAAGACATTAAGAAAATTATACTATGGAAAATTCTCCTATCAAAATTAACCACTGTATGATCCTTATATGATAAGCTCGAGGACTCCTCCCCAACTATTAATAAGCTAGTCAATGTTACCACATTTAACAAAGTTGGTGTTACCTTGCCAAAAGGAAATAGGAAAGCATTATTAAGAGGGGACTAAAAAGGAAAGGTAGTCAGGAGCAAGCTAACATCCTTCAGATGTTAAACGTGGAAAGGTGGAGTAGGTTGCAGATTTTGGCTTAACTCTTCACATGACCAAATTGCGATAGCTATCAAGTATACCAGGCCTTGAAAGTAAGGGAAGAGTAAGGCCAAGTACAATAGCAAAGGATTAAAAAGAAAATAAAATGGTTACATCATGCTAAAATTAAGGAATATTTAGTAGGAGTAAGAAAAAAGTAAAGCACTTTAGGAGATACCTTAAAAGAAGGAAGGAGAGGCCCAAGGGTAGAAGCACCTTCTGATAAATCCATACCAACCAAAGTCTTGTCCATCACTAGTGTAAAAGATAAAGAAAAAGGGGGAGGATTGGATGAATCTGATGCTTTTTAATGAACAATCAAAGTTGAGGGAGTGGAACTCGTATTCATGGGAGATAAAGAAGAATGGTTTGAAAGTTGACAAATATTGTGACAGTGTATGTAAAAGAAAAGAAGTTGATGCATGGAAGACCAATGTTGCAATTGCTCACTGGAAAAAGGATAAAGAAGAAAAAAATTATTTACTTACTAGAATGATTAGATAGAACTTCATTTAATAACCTATATCTATTACATTTTTCTTTTTTTCTTCTTACATCATATCATACTTTAATCTATGCTGGGATATTTTTTGATTTGGAGATGTCTAAGAAAATACATGGGTTAGTTCTTTATTCTTAAGTTCGCCAAGGAATTCAACATTAAAAATTTATCTATCAAACCACTGTAGACAAGGGTAATATTCTTGTTTAATTACATTATTTATTTACAACATAAACTTTTTTTATTTGTAAATTAAATTAATGTAAATTTATTTTATTTATAAATCAAATTCAATTAAGATGGTGAATTATTAGTGAATACATTATTGCCGTCATTAAACATAATTATAATGCTCCATATAAGTGTTTGACAAAAGTTTCTCAAATAACTAAACTATTATGGTTTCAAGAATTTGAGATGCACTTTAATCTTATACATAAGACAAAATTAAATTTTCTTTTGTGTTAATTCTTTGATAATTGGAAGAATCACTTTTATGTAAATATTATTATTTGTACTTGAAAGAGCATAATAAAATTTATAAGACCTTCCTGGGTCAAGTAAGCATTAAATTGAAGGGTTTGATTAGATATACATGAAATAAAGGAAAAAGACTAGACTGGATCAAAGAATATATTTGGAATGAATTATTTACTCATTGGAATAAGACACAATTCCAACCAAAAAAAAAGTGAGAGGAATAAGAAAAATAAAGCATCTAAGTCTAGCCCATTTCTGCATAGAGGTGGTTCTATTCCCTCATGGCTTTGTTAGGAGATGATGAATAAGGGATTAGGTAGCCAAGTAATGCAAGCTAAACTTCGCTATTCCACCTATTGAATAAATAATAATAGGGTTGATAAAAAATTAGAAACTACATTTGTAAGTATAATTTTGTATTTAATTTATATCTATCACTATAATGAAAATTTACGTATATAGAATGTTCGTGTAGAATAATTATATCAACCTTAAAGGTAGGGAAGGATAGAGTTCTACTTCTCAGCAACAATGATCACTACAACAATTATTAGAAGAAATAGATCTATGGATGAAAACTTCTGAAGGAAAAAAGGCTAATAGGATGGTTTATAGTCTCAAAAGTATGTCACATCTAATAGATAGATTTAGTCTCTAGATTTAGATACAAAGATACTAAGTTTGATACCAAAAATTATTCAAGTATCGAGGAAGCCAAATTTCTAAGAGAGACATTACATCCAAATTTCGTGAGTGTGTTGCGCTCTTTTAACCTGCAATCCCAAGAAAATAAGATAGCAATTTCATCTTTGCAAGCCCAAATTGATACTTATAAGAGTTATTCTAACATTGGCAAATATGGTCAAGATAACCAGGATAATAATAATAATAATAATAATAATAATAATAATAATAATAATAATAATAATAATAATTGGAATGAATAAATTTTTTAAAAAAATTAATTTGTATTAAATTTTTTATTTGTAATAGGACTTTTGACTTTTACTATTTATATTACTATTTCATTTGCAATGTCGTAGTAATTGAATTGAGACCCTACTATAGTTTAAGTAATGAGGTATAAGCAACACGAATTAAAGTTTGAATAAATTGAATTTCAATATTTTATTTATACTTCTTTTATTTTTGTATATATAGCCTCTCATTCTACACTGAAGCATCACACATACACAAAGCATTTTCATCTCTCCTAGGCTCTTAGACTCTCTGTCTCTCTCTCTCTCTCTCTATCTTTCTTTTTCCTTAATCAATACAAAAGTTAGTTTCATTTATACTACTTTTATTTAATTATTTTGATTTTATATTTTTAAAAAATTTATTTAGATAAATTTGCTTTAACAATTAAATTATGTAATTTTTTTTATCTGAATGTCTTGACAAGGAATGTCATCAAGTAGAGGTTGATCATAACCTCAAAACACTCCTTCCCTAATGCATGAAGAGGCTTAAGCTTTGGCTCTAGGGATAATCTAAAAACAATTTATTGAACTAGAAGATGATAACTTACTATTTAATTTTTGTACATTATTTAAATTTGTTTTAACTTTTAATTATTTAAAAATTTAATTGGTAAATATTTATTTTATATAGATTTGAACTAAATAATGATACAGTTCATTCCTATATAATAAATATTTTAAAAAGTAAATATGAAGGGGCTTAGAATAGTTGAAGAGATTTTCCTCCATGATACTAAGATTTTTGGATTTTAGAATTTCAAGTGATTTTTCCTAATCATTTACTAGATTATTATAATATTGTATATTTTATTTTATTAATAATTGAAACCTCTATTTTTTAATAGAAATATTACTATTGGAGTCCCTAAGATCATAATTAGATTTATTTAAATTAGAAGAAAAAAGTAATTAATCGTTTAAGAGATCTAATTAATGATGCATAAAAATCTAGAAACAAAAACTCTAAATGGATTGGAGAATCCATTTCGGGATGAGCCATGTAGAAAGTGGGCCACTGAGGAGTTTTAATTAAAGAGTGCATAAATGAAAAGAAATAGAGCCTTGACCTCTGAGTTCACTTCATCTCAACATATAGAAGATTTTATTTCAATGCTTATTGGTAACTAATTTTATATTTTTCAAATTCTTATTATTTTAAATATATGTAGAACTAGTAAACTTTTATTTTATAGGCATAAAAATTGGGGAAAGACCCAACATATTCTAAGGTCTTCCTTATTGCTTATAAATTATGTGGTGTTTGGGTGGACAAAAAATCTAAAATTGTATGTTAGTGCCTTTTTATCTTTAATTTATATATGTTATTATGATTTTGACTCCTTTTATTAACTTCTAAAATAAGCATCAAGTAGAAAAAATATGACATAAAGTAAAGAAGAAAATATATCAAAATTGGATTTATGGAGGAAATTTTAAGGAGGAAAGAAAAAAGGTTTCATGTATGGTTTGAGTAGTATATCGAATAATATATTTGGAAATCTAATGTTGATACTCCTACTCTCAAGGCCCATCATATAATCACTTTGAATATATACAACAAATGATAAGAAAAGGATTTTTTTGCTTTTTCAATGTGGAGTTATAATGCTGAGCATGAACAATAAAAGAAGACAAATTGAACCACTTACATAATAATAAAATCTTTACAAACAACACTGAAGTTGAAGTTAAGATGAAGCTAGCCCAAGTTTTGTATATATGCCAAAGATGAGGAGGAGGAGAAAGAGGAAGAGTGATTGTTAATAATTTTTTGTATGTTATTTTATTTGAAGGAATATTATCTCATATTTAAAATTTTTAATTCTTTATTTTGTTTATGTTTATTATTTTTACTTCAAAAATGTATATGTCACATGTTTGGATGCCAAAGTTAATTATATATATATATATATACATCCCACAAAATTTTACCAAAAAGGCTTAACTACTTAAGTGATAAATTAAAATGCTCCCATAGAAAGAATAAAAGGATTGAAATTCATTTCAGCCGCCAAATCACCAAATTTTTTTCTTCCTCACTATGTAAATTTATTCTCTGTCATTTCATCCATATAGTCATCTTTTTTGCTTTTTCTTTTCTCTCATTTCATTTGTTAGGTACTTTTGAATGGTTTAATTGCCTCATTATTCTTCTCTTTTGGTTTCATGTTTCATTCTTGATTTTCTCTTTATTGAAATTTTCTTCTTTCCCATTTCATATATTATCTCTCCTCTTTCTGTTTTATTTTTCATTTTTGTTACCGATTTTTTTTTTGTAGGCAAAAATTTTTATATTTAGTTGAAATATTTTTTATTAAAATTTTGACTTGATTTTTAATAGTAGTTTGGAATCTGTGGATAGAAATCAATTTTGATTATTATTGTATCTTGTTTTATTGTCTCAAGTTTGCTATTCGAATTATAATGTGGATAAGTCTTTTTATTGTTACTGTATTTGGGGTTTTTTATCTAATTTTATTTTTTATTTCATTTCATGAATCTATTTTGATTGTTAATTTTTTATCTAGTTTATATAATAGGAGGAAGAACAAAACTAAGATAAAAACTAAAGAATAGATACCCAAAAAACTCAACAAATGAAAAAGGAAGATGAAGCATGAATAAACAACCCAGAGAATGAAAAAAATGATGAACTAGATGTGAGAAATGCATCATAATAATAAAAATATATGGATAAACTAGAATAAATAGACATAAATTATTATTAATTATAAAAAAAATTATGACATTGATCATTATATTAAAACGAGATTAAAAAAGTGACAAAAAATCTTAAAAATTAAAAATGAGTTTAAAAAATAGCTTTAAAAAAGGTTTTTGATAGAAGGGTGGTTAAGCAAATTCCAACTAAGGCTCTATCAAAAAGATTTTCTAATAGAACCTTGGACAAAATAAGTGTCTAACCAAAGTTCAATAAAAAATTTCTCTAACCTAAGTTTTGTTGGAAAGTCAGTCAGAAATCTTTTTGGTAGGATCTTGGTCAAACACTTGTCTAACTAAGCTATTAATAGAAAGCTCTTTTTAATAGAAGATGTCTATTAGAAATATTTATTTTTAACATAGTATATATATATATATATATTTGAAAAAAATGTTTACAAAAATTATAATTTGGTTTTTTAATAATTAAATAAATATTAATTAATTTTTATTTTTTAAAAATTGTTTACTTATCATTTATATCAATTTTATTAATATTATTTATTTATTATATGTTAAATATAATTTGTATTTGAAAATTAAAAAGTTGCCCATTAATGTAAAGGGGGAGAAAGAAGGAGAAATGGATTGTAAAAAAAAAAAACAAACAAACAGATTGCCCAATTAAAAGTAAAACTTAGGTTTTGTTGCAGAGTTAACACTTGGGAACGACACATATACGAGCATGATAAATATGGACATGGCCAAGTGATGGATGTGTAGCACTATCAACGAAGATATATATGGAAGCAAGGAGTATTAAGCAACACAGATAGAAACCACCTAGAAAACTTGCATTATAGCTTCCTTTATTTTTTAGTCATTTATTCACTATGTTTATAGCTTTCCTTATTGTTTTGTTTACCCTTTTAACCCAAATTTTGATCAAGTTGTATAGAGTTTTTTTGGTAGTTGTTGCTAACTTGAAGTGCACACGCAACTATACGTATCATGAAAGCAATATAGTGATAAGAAAAGTTTGTTCCCTCAAAAATTTATTGTCAAAACATTGCTAAGTACCAAAATTCACACCCCAACTTAAATTAAGCGAATTAAATTCAAGTGTTGGTATCAACAAGAAATGATTATAAATTATATGCTATGCAAAGTTCACAGTTAATATTAGCATATAGGATTATTAATCTCTTTTGTATTTTATAGCAAGTTACTTCAACACTCAATACCCTTGCTTTCAATGGTGATACATGTTTGTAATGACCCTAACTTCAAATTATAATAATTAAGGTTAAAGATGTGATTAATAATCATAAATCAAGGTTGAAAGTCATTATAACTAATTATATTTGAAAAATGTAGGGAAATTTAAACTTTGATGTTATTAGGGTCATTAATTAGACAACTACAATTATTTGAATGTGCAAGTGAATTCAATCATCAATAAGGAGCCTTTGATTCTTTTATCCATCAATTTCAACTCATAAAAACCTCCTACAAGTGTTTCTAAATCATTTCTTAGTATTACCATAAAAGAAACTAAGGTTTCTAGATGAATAAGAAGTTTGAGCACCTTTGCCACTGCTAAATTCCCTCGCGCAGCCACGGCCAATTACTCTCGAGTTCAACTCTTTACACCTTCATAAATTTTGCACATTTCACCACGACCAAATATCCCTTTTGCCGCAGCCAAATACCCTTTGGAATACCCTCAAACCTGCTTCTTAGACTTTGCCGCGGCTAACCTCACTGTTCGCCGCGACCAATTGCTCTCTGTTTTCTTCCCTGGCAGCTTCGCCACATTTGGCCGAGGCCAATTAAATGTTGGCCCCAACCAATTCCCTTCTGTTCCTATAACTCCCAAGATTTCATCTCATGCTCTCCATTTCCCTCTCTAGGAACACTCTAGGCCACTTTAATTTAGTTTGTGAAGATTTAGTGTCTTTCTTTTACCTAATTTACCTAATACATCTATCATTACCCATTCAAAACTCAAATGTGGATCCTTAACCCTCTAGCCACCATAAACCAATGAGTTCATAGATTAATGATAGCAGAGAGTTCATACACTACTCATATTTCCATTCAAACATAAGTCCCATTAGAAATTCCATACATTACTAGTTTAAGTTGACATCTAATGTATTAAATGATTATAGTCCCTATACTTGGCAATTCATGATGCAATGCAGTAATTACATAAAACTAGTCGTCTAGTTATACAAATACAATCTGACAAGGTTTCTAAACCTACCTATTACCAAACCACATAATAAACTTTCATTAATTTTCTCCTTGCCACTAAGAGGTCGGTCCTTGAAAATGTTAACCCATAATCGGGGTGAGATATACAATCTTACTAACAAGAGGCAATTTTTATATATATGTATAGATTAATCAATACAATGCAATTTCATATCATCAATACCAGAATCATTAATTCAATTTGCAAATGAACTAGTTGAGCTACCAATTACTACTGCCCCATACCAGCAATCATACATAACATGTTAATGGTCAATAACACTAGGAGAGGCCCATCCACGGCACCTACTCCTTAATGAGCACAACCAGGGCTTAATGCATCTGGGGTCTGATCACAACCCAGTGCTCGATTGAAGCACATGCACGGGTAGCAGCCGCACCACAGCTTCACCATGGACTCACAAGGTCCAATCATAATAACATTTCAAGTAGTTAAATAATCATTTAATATTTTAAAATCAAGTATGTGTAACAAAGATCAGATTAACATGAATATATACATAGAATTAGAAAAATAGCCTCAGTTACCTTAATGAAGCCAATTACTCATCCTCTAGCTACCATCATAATTCCAAGCACACAAGGCCTAATATAAGCATAATCATCATCATTTAACTATCATTAGTTAGGAATTTCCCTATCCACAGATTAATTTTAATAAAAGCACATTAAGAACTTCTTACCCAAGCTTCCTAAGGGTCTACAGCACTAATTCAAGGTCACAACAACAAGAACTCACAATGAGTCACTCCTAACATCTCCATTTTCACACATGTAAAAGCCAAACACCAAAAGTCAGTCCAAATGATAGAAATTCAGTATATATACCACATAAGAAAAGAGGGAATACTTACCCATATACCTAAGAGGTTAAATGGACTGAGCTTAGCCTCAACTATTAAGAACACACCATAGAAAATTTCAAAATTCGGATTTCAGTCATCAAGCCCAGAATTTTCATTGTTTCACCTTCATCTCTTTGTAATTTCGCACAATAGCAGAACCTATTATGAAAACCAATCCTTAAGGACATTTTTCAGCAAAATAAGAGGGAAATGCTTACCCAATCACTCTTTTAGCTTCTAACTCTAAAAATCTTACAAGGAAACACCCAAACAGCAAATTTCAAATTTGAGAAGGAGATGAAAATGTTCAAAACTAGAAACTAATCAGACCGAAATGAAGAGAAGAATAAGTGGGTCAAGTTATATATAACTCACCTTGGCCAAATCATCCTCTAGGAGTCAAAAATGGAGCTGCAATATTGGTAGAACCTTAGCCTCCTTTAAACCTCCAAATTTCCTCCCTTGCCTCTTGTGTTTTCTGCTAAATAGGGATGGAGGCTGCTGAACCTTTAGGGTTATTAGGGGGAAATGGGCCAACCCATCAGCCCAAGGTCCATTTAGGCTCATTTCTAGTCATTGGGCCTTTGTTTGGTGAGGTGGGCTGTAGAACACTTTAAATTTAGGTAAAGTGTGCTGACTTTAAGGCCCAAATTCTAGTGGGTTCAAAGGTTAGTGTTAGTTGGGCTAAGTTTCATGAGTTGGGCTTCAGAGTTGTAGTTAGATCAAGCTAAATTTCAAGAGTCAATCTAATTTGGATCTACATAATGTGTGTTGAGCCAACTATAAGGGCGTATGTAAATTGGATTGTGAGCCTCTATTTCACCAAATCAAATTGTTCAATTGCTAAGTGATCTCTCTTGGCCCAAGTCTCATGATAAGGAGTTAAGCTTACACCTAAAATCATTGGGCTTTCATAAATCCTTATCCATGGCTCACTAAAATTAAATTTTGGGCCCAAATTAAGCTTGAATCTAACTGAAATCTTAAACCCATATTAATAACTTATTTCTCTATATATTTCCATTCATATAACTTACCTAATTATTCTATAATAATTATCTTTAATTAGTCCAAATACATTATTAACACCTTAATTAATTTTGGGGTGTTACAATGTTAGTTTAGGATTTGTTTGTTCCTATATGTATTTTTCCAAATCTCATATAGGGTTATCTGATTAACTTCATAACTCCTTATGAAATTAATCAAGAGCAACTGAACAACACAATACCTAATTTAACTATGTGAGGTTAATAAATATTCCTATTTCATTAACTAACTAAACTATCTACTTTCCTTAACAAGTTTCAAGAACTCATACTACTTAACTCTTGTTCTACTTTACTTTCTCTTTTCCAAGTTCAAGCATAAGTAACAAATCATTCTAATTGTTGGCCAAGCAATCAGAGAGCAATAAGTATGGAGTTGAATAAACATGTAATAATCATTAATTGCAAGTTTAGAGTGAAAAGCACCCAATAATCTATACAAAAATATCTAATAATGCTAGATTAGGGAGTTTAGGTACACATGTTTATGAAAACTAGCAACAAATTCGAAGCAAAACTTAGATACATTAAAGAAAATGTAAAGAAAAGAAAAAGGGAGGAAGGAACTTAAAAGAGAATTTGGTCTTTGTTTTAATCCTCAATCCTTAGCATCCTTTGCTTAAAAAATGTCTTCCTTAACTTCTCCCTAGCTTCTACACACTTGGAACAAACCAAAAACAACCCAAAATGATGGCTCCCTTCATAGCACTCACCATATGAAGCCAGAAACCCTTAAAACTTCAGTAAAGAAAATGCTACATTTTGTTAAAACGTATCCCGCCACAGCTCAAAAAGGCATGCCATAGCGAAGTCAAGTACTAGATCACTATGCGTCGCAGCTTGCCCACTCATGCCTTGGCAAAGTTGTCTACTGGATGGGATGAATACGCTTTGTGCGTGTGACACAACATGACACTGTTACGGTGTAGGTAGTCTCTACTTGACAATGTGACTTCAAAGTTCTTTCAATCCTCATTGTCGCTCAACATAATCCCACCATGGCACATTTAGGCTTGAAATTACAACAGGGTTAGGCTTGAAAGGCACGACCGCAACCAAAGAATGCCTAAATCATCTCTAAGGGTCTTGCCATACCTATTGATTTGCCTCATAAAGGTAGAAGACAAGTTCTAAAGTCCTGGATTTGAGACTAATCATACAAATTAGATTACAAAGAATTCTCTCCTAACACTAGTAATTGACTTATGCCTTGGCCAAATGGTGCATATCATAGTTTTCAAAAATGGAAGAAATCCTAATTTATGCATTTGGACTAAGATCAAAGCACAATTAGCACATAGTTCCTACCAAAAATCTCTTAACACAAAATACTATTATTAGGAGCAGACAAACAAACAATTCCAACAAGCCAACAGGCAAACTAATTCGAATGAGGATTCTAACAATTTTCTTGCCAAGCAAAAGTTTAAGTGCAAAATTTCATGTTATGCCTATCAATTATGCTTGTCAACACTAAGCTACCCCTAAACTTAAGGCTAACATTGTCCCCAATGTTGAGGGACAAAGAAAATCTAAGAAAACTGAAGGTGAGTAATATGTATATAGTAAGCTAACCTATGCTGTTGTGGTCCACATAAAATAAGTTTTTATCAGGAAACTTCTCATTAATCTGCTTCTCTTTGCATTCCTGAGCTTTAGTACTCAGTCGAGACAAATGATCTACCATATGATTTTCAATACCCTTTTTATCAACAATTTCCAAATTAAACTCTTGTAGAAGAAGAACCCAACGAATGAGCCTTGGTTTGGAATCCTTCTTCTAAATCAAGTATTTGATAACTGAATGGTCTATGAAAATAGTGACTTTTATGCCCGCCAAGTAAGCTCAAAATTTCTTAAATGCATACACTACTGCCAAACAACTCTTTTTCGGTGGTGGTATAATTTAGTTGCTCATCAAATAAAGTTTTACTAGTATAGTATATTGGAAAAAAAATCTTTCCTTTTCTCTATCCTAATACAACCCCCACAGCATAGTCACTGGCATCACACATCACCTCGAAAGGAATGGTCCAGTCAGGGGCCACAATAATAAAAGCAAACACTAATCTTTTCTTCAACTCTTCAAAAGCTATATGGCACTCATGGTCAAAATTAAATGGAGTGTCTTTCTCAAGCAATTGACAGAGAGGCTTGGCAATTTTTTAGAAGTCCTTAATGAATCTTCTATAAAAGCCCACATGTCTTAAGAAGCTCCAAACTCTTTTTACACTAGTCGGAGATGAAAGTTAACCAATTACAGAGATTTTTGTTTTATTTGCTTCAAGGTCTTTACTTGAGACTCGATGACCTAGGACTATGCCCTCTTGCACCATGAAATGAAACTTTTCCTAGTTTAAAACTAAATGGGTCTCCTTACACCTCTTCAGGACTTGCTCTAAATTAGTAAGACATTCTTTAAATGAATCTCCGAAATTGAGAAGTCATCTATAAATATTTCCATAGTTTGCTCAATTATATTAGAGAAAATAGACGTTATGCATCTCTGAAATGTAGTGGTGCATTGCACAATCCAAATGGCATCTTTCTAAAAGCAAATGTACCATAAGGACATGTGAAAGTTATTTTCTTCTAATCTTCCAGAGCAATAGCTATCTTATTATAACCTGGGTACCTATCCAAGATATAGAAGTATGCCTTTCCAGCTAATCTATCCAGCATTTGGTCAATGAAAGGTAAAGGAAAGTGATCATTCCTTATAGAATTGTTTAGTTTCTGATAATCCATGCATACCCACCACCCAGTCACTGTTCTACTAGAAATTAACTCATTGTGGGTGTTAGCCACTATAGTCATACCTATAGTCATGCCTCTTTTCTTTGGAACACACCAGACTAGGCTCACCCATGAGCTATCTGAAATAGGATACACAATTCTAGCATCAAGCCATTTTAAAATTTCTTTCTTAACTACCTTTTTCATTATAGGGCTGAGTCTTCTTTGATGCTCAATAGATTTCTTATGGTTGTCTTCCAATAGTATCTTATGCATACAAATGGAGGGAATTATCCCTTTTATATCTGCTATTGACCATCCAATGGCTTTCTTGAAACTTTTAAGCACTCAAAGAAGCTCTCTCTCTTGTGGTTTAGTTAGAGCCGCAAAAATTATTACTGGCAGAGTACAGTTCTTTCTCAAGTAAGCATACTTCAAATGAGATGTAATGACTTCAACTCTAGAGATGGAGGTTCCTCCACTGATGGTTTCAACCTAGTTTTGACTCTAGATGATAAGTCAAGTGGTTCAAATTGTTAAAAAATCTTGGAGTGCTTTTGAGTAGTTTCCAACAATTTGATACATTCTCTAACTCCATGACGCCTTTAGAGGATCTTTAAAGGTAGATTTAACAAACTCTTCACGTATCGCATTGGTAATTAAATACATGAAACAACATTTTTCTATTTCATTTGGGCTCTTAATTGCTTTATACATGTTAAAAGTCACTTCTTCATCATTCACTCTTATGGTCAGCTCCCCTTTTTGCATGTTTATCAGTGTTCTTCCTACGGCAAGAAAAAGTCTACAAAAAATGATAGGGATGTCCTTATTTTCTTTATAATCCAGAACTATAAAGTCTGTAGGAAAAATTAGCTTATCAACCTTTACCAAAACATCTTCAATGACTCCGTTTGGATAAGCTAAAGATTGGTCAGCTCGTTACAAGGTAATGGTTGTGGGTTTTGCCTCTCCTAACCTAAGTTTCTTGAAAGTTGATGATGGCATTAAGTTTACACTCAGCCCAAGATCACACAAAGCATTTTCGGTAAAATGTTTCCTAATATTGCAAGGAATGGTGAAACTTCTCGAATCCTTCATCTTAGGGGGCAATTTCTTATGCAAAATAGCACTGCATTCTTGGGTTAGTGCGACTGTCTCAAATTCTCCAAACCGCTTCTTGTTTGAAAGTACATCCTTCATGAATTTAGTATAGCTCAGCATTTGCTCCAAAGTTTTTGTAAATGAAATATTAACGTGTAGCTGCTTCAAGATCGTTAGAAACTTTGGATATTACTTATCTAGATTTTTCTTCTTGATGCATTGAGGAAATGGTAGTGGAAGAATAATTCTCTCTTGACTCTTCTCCTAATTATTCTTCTCAACATTATCTTTCTTCTTTTCTACAACTTCACTCTTCTTTTCAACAGGCTTCTCCTTCTCAAGCTTCTCTTCTAATTTACCTTGATCTTGGCTAAACTCATTGTCTTGCTTTGAAGGTCACGCTTCCAGTAACTCTTTGCCACTTCTCAAAGTAATGGCTTTGCATTCCTATTTTCCATCTCTTTTGAGATTTGAAATGGTGCCACTTGGAAGCACCCCTTACAGTCTTGAATTTATAAAAGAGGCCAATTGGCCAATTTACACTTCTATGTTTCTGATTGCTAACTCATACTTTGTCATTGTTGCTTCTTGTCGGGCTAGAATAACATCTTGCTTAGCCATATATTGCATAAACATATCTTCCATACTTGGCTTCTTTTCTTACATTAGTAGTCTAGCTTGAGCAGAAAATCTAGGAGGGTGAGAGGGTCTCATACCAGAAGAAGATGATTGGCCTTGATTTTGACCTTGACTTTATGAGAAATTAGGGTGATTCCTTTAACCTGGGTTATAGGTGTTTAAGTATGGGTTATTTGTATTTTTTCCATAGTTTCCCATATATTTAATTGCTTCTACCAATGACGGACATTGATCACTAAAGTTTCCCTCTCCACAATGATCACAAGCAATGACTGAAGTTTGAACAACATTCACACCCATTGGAGCACCAAAACGCAATTTGAGATTGTTAAACCTCTTGTTAATTATAGCCATTTAGCTGCTATATTTTCTAACAAATTATATGCAACATCAACATTTAGATTACCAATGATATTCCCATTAGATGCTGAATCAAAGATGGCTTTCGTTTTTTATAGCAATCTATTATAGAAGGTTTGCACTTACACCCATTTAGGAAATCCATGGTTAGGGCACTTTTTCAACAACTCCTTGAATCTTTCCCAAGTTTCATACAATGGCTCATCATCTTGTTGCATAAAAGAGGGGATATCATTTCTCAACTCTACTGATCTAGCTGAGGGGAAGAACCTAGCTCTGAATTTTATGACTAAATCATCCTAAGTGGTGATAAACCCATCTAGTAATGAATTGAGCCACACCTTGGTTTTATGCCTTAGTGAAAGTGGGAAAAGCCTTAAGCGGATTACATCATCAAATACACTATTCTGCTTAAAAGAGTCACACACTTCGAAGAAGTTAGAGAGGTGAGTGTTCAGGTCTTCCATAGGAGAGCCACTGAATTGCCCAGCCATTTGAATCATCTATAGTACCACTTGCTTCATTTCAAAGTTGTTGGCTTGAATAGTTGTTCTTCTTATACTTAATTGGTATCCTTGCATGTTCAAAGTGGCAAAATTGTTTATTGTTCGGACATGATTTTCATCCTCATGAGCCATGTTTTTGGTTGAGTCAGAAGTTTTAGTTTCGCCTCTCTGAATTTGATTAGATGATTATTTAGATTCTTCTTGAAACAACACCACTTCTAGACTTTCAATTTCTTGCATAAGAGGTTGTGCACTCAAGAAGGATAGCCATTGCAAAATAGAACAGAAAAGGAATTGAAAATAACCAAGGTAAAACTATGCACAATGCTTAAGTTTAAACTAGGTATGCTAGTATTGATATTGAATGGAAAATATTTTGGCATATAAGTCCCTGGCAACGGCGCCAAAAACTTGTTGCTAACTTGAAGCATATATGCAAATATATGTATCGCGAAAGCAATATAAGGATAATAAAAGATCATTCTCTCAAGGATTTGTTGTTAAAACATTACCAAGTACCAAAATTCAGAGCCTAGCTTAAATTAAGTGAATCAAATTCAAGTGTTGGTATCAATAAGAAATGATTATAGACTATATGCTATGTAAAGTTCACAGTTAATATTTAGATTTTCAGGTGAATATTAGCATATAAGATTATTAGTTCCTCTTGTATTTCATAACAAGTTACTTCAACACTCAATACTCTTGCTCTCAATAGTGATACATGTTAGTCTAGGATTCGTTTGTTCCTATAAGCATTTTTCCAAATCTCACATAGGGTTATCTGATTAACTTCATAATTCTTTTTGAAATTAATCAAGAGCAACTAGATAGCACAATACCTAATTTGACCATTTGAGATTAATGAATACTCCTATTTCATTAACTAAATTATCCACTTTCCCTAACAAGTTTCAAGAACTCACACTACTTAACTCTTGTTATACTTTACTTTCTCTTTTCCAAGTTTAAGCACAAGTAACAAATCAATCTAATTGTTGGCCAAGCAATCAGAAGCAATAAGCATAGAATTGAATAAACATATAATCATCATTAATTGCAAGTTTAGAGTGAAAAACACTTACCAATCCATATAAGAGTTTTTAATAATCCTATATTAGGGAGTTTAGCTATACATGTTCATGAAAATCAGTAACAAATTCAAAGTAAAACTCAGATATATCATAGAAAATGTAAAGAAAAGAAGACAGACACTACAAGAAAACAGGTAATTTTTTGCTGTATTTTTCCGTGAGAAAACACAATAATTTCCATGAGAAAGGCTTTTGTCACAGAAATTCTCACTCAATGCTTACTATGAAAAAACTAGCTATAGGAAATATAACTTTTCACAGAAAATTTCTGTGATAAAAGTTTCTTACAAACTAATTTCTATGAGAAAAATGAGAGAGAATGGTGATGTCAAATTCACTGATTTTCTCACGGATTTTCTCATGGTAAAAATCCGCGAGAAAAGGTTTCTTGCAGAAAAATTCTGCAAGAAAACAAGAAGTTTTCTCACGGAAAAAAATTGTGAGAAAAAAGGGGATTTTTAAATTATTTTTGAAGGATAAATTCCGCGAGAAAATTAGTGAGAAAATTTTTCGCAAAATATATCGTGAGAATTATGAAAATATTACGTGTTTCCATTATGTTAACAGAAAAAATCCGTGAAAAATACCGTGAGAAACAAATTTTTTTCCATGAGAAAAATAAAAAATTTCATATTTTCAACTTTCTCACAGAAAAATTTCGTGAGAAAACTGGAAAAATTGGTCATTAACCCTACTTTTATACCTTTACCTCTGTTTGAATAATTATAACTTGTTCAAATAGTCAAAAAGCACAATGCTTATGTCCGTCTAACCAATAATAAAACCTTAATAATAACAAAACCATAAGTTTGTAATTTTTGTGTTAGAAATATCCGAAAGTACATTAAACTTAAGACAAATATGTATTTAGCATTACAAGTTTGCATATCATAATTTCATAATGTGACATAAATAAGAATGCTAGGATCACTGTTCATCATCATCATTCGCGTCATCAAAATCATCATCATCATCACCACCACCACCACCACCACCACCACCACCACCATTGTCACCATTATTATCATGGGTTAGTTCATCATATGAAGTGCGACCTCTTTCAGTTCCTATACTCATATGAGCCATAATTTGTTTCATGAAAGCTTCCATCTTATCTTCGTGTGCCTTTTGCATCTTGGCAAGACTTGTCTCATAAATTTAGGTTTGTTTTGATAGTTTCTCTTTTAATTTCTTCTCAAATGAGGCCTCTAAGTGCACTCTCATTTATGAAAGCTCACCAAGGCCATATCCAAAGTACTGTGTACCATCAAAAGTAAGAAGACCAGCCTCTAACCCAAACCCATAAACACAACCTCTTTTGTTCTTTCCACTGACAACTTTAAGCCATATAGAAGAATCAGTATCACCTAATCCTCACTCTTGAGTTTGCTTTATCTGCTCATACTGGCTCTGTAACAATAAAGAACAAATGAATATTAAGTACATAAACAAATTATAGCAACAATCTTATTAATAAACAAGTTAAATGACTTACAGCTTTTTTACTAATCCAACCTCCCTTCTTTTCATTGTGTTAGATCCTCTTGAATACTTCTGGGATCTAAACCTCTCTACCCAACTCTATTTCCTACAACACTTAGTTAAAATGTATAAGAATTACAATATTTGAAAGGAAATATTTAAAAAGAAATAATAATTCAAAAAAACCATCGCAAATAAAGAATATTTACCATCCTTCTCTTATGCTTTGAAAATGGAACACGCCCTCCTCTATGTAGGCATCCTCCAGTATCTGCAGCCCTATTTGCCTTATTACGTGTAGACTTGGCTTTGAATTCATCACTTTGCCAATACTCATCTAACTCAGCTCAAGCTGTTAGAGATAACCAATCACCTTTGGTTTTTCCAGTATGAATGTCTTTAAAGGATGCATGCATAATAGTGCTACACTTCTTCCTCCATATCTTGTAAATTTGTTGCTCAGTAAATGGATCCCAAGCACACAATCTCTGTATTTAAAAATAAGCAAAGCTAATATTATAAATAATCATAGTAATACATCAACTACATGTATTATAACTTACAAGGTTATAAAATTAGCTTACTTTAAACTCTGCAAACCATAAATTCCTCACAATATCAAGTACTTTAGTAAATGTTAGCCAACCATGCTTAAACTTACTATGAATAATCTGAGACAATATGGTAACGAGTGGGATATGTGGATAAAACTGCAAATGAAAAAAATGATGCAATAAAAGTAAAAATAATAGAATAACTACAGTACAAAAAAAGTTGCATTTAAAGAATTCTTACTCATCAACTCCATGAGGTCTAATAACTAGTCGTCCATTACTCAACCTCGTCCCTGGCTCATATCTAATGGGATGAAAAGATGAGCCAGCTGCATCTGTACTCAAAATATGTGTAGAAGGTATCTCTGAACCAATGAAGGTTGAGGAATCAGGTGGTGTTTGAATGTGTGGAGACAAAAAAGAAGATGATGTAGATGCTGATCTAGGAGGTGTCCCAGTATGTGGAGATAAGTGTGGAGATGATAACTGTACAGTAGGTAATGGTATGTGAATTGACTCAGACTGTCGTACAAACTTTCCTTTTCCTTTTTTGGGTGCAGCAGATCCTCCCTTATTATGACCTCTATCTGACATCTGGAGGGAAAAATAAGCAAAGCATTATCATTACCAACATTAGAAAATAAGTTAAGTAAGTTAAATAAATGTTAAATAATAACAATAAGTTAGTATCGAACACTGTTAATCACTTGTTAAGGAATAACTAGTAAAAAGATCCTCTTGAGTATCAGATGAGTCAGTATCTAATAGTTCCTCTTCTAAAACTTCATCATTTTCTTCCTCAATTTCACCAGTTGCATCAATAAAAGAGTCAACATGTACACCATCCACTTCCTCACTCTAACCTATATTGTCTTTTAAATCTTTCTCATTAATGTCAGTATCAACTAACTGAGGTGAACCGTTGCTTTCATCTTGAAATGGTGCATCTACATTATCATTACCAGGGGCTTCAATCTTATTTCTTGCTTTTGTTCTAATCACAACAAGCTAACCGTTTTTGTTGGATATCGATTTTGGATATGGTGTAAAGTATACTTGATCAGCTTGTTGTGCAAGGATAAAAGAGTCATTACCCTTGTATGTTCCTTTAGTCTTGACTTCTATAATACCATATTTAGAGCAAACTCGAGTTCTTTAGTTGGTAGGATCATATCAATCACAGTTGAAGACTGTCAATCGCTTAGTTGGTAGGCCAGTAAATTATAACTGTATAATCTCCTTCAACACACCATGATATGAAAATTCAATTTCACCATGGCTATTTCCTTTTAGACATACCCTACTATTGTTTGTCTTCCTTCCTTTTGCCCAAGAGGCTATATAAAACTTATATCCATTAACAAACCATTGATCCCATATATGTACAAGTCTCAAAAGACCCCAAGCCAATGAAACTAATAAAGTATCTTGTATTTCATTTGTAGGATTCAAAACCTAATCAAAGAACAGATATTATGAAAATATAATATAAGAAGTTTAGTTCCATAACTATATAACCAATTATTCATAAATTGAATTATATACTTACATGAGTTTTAAACCAATCATGAAATTCAAATGAAATATACTTATCAATTGCCTCATTTAATAAGGTAGAATTCTTGGAAAGTAATGTCTCAACATACAAACTACAAAATACCACAAAAAATTTAATCCTAAATAGTGAAAATATTATGACAAAAAGTTAATCCTATATATGTATCTAAGTTATGAAATAATCTTACTTTAGAAAAGGTTTAACCTCTAGACAATTGAGAAGAATATACAACGTTATAGCATTAGCCTCATTATCAGTAAGATAACGAGTGTTACCAGTAGATCTTCCATGAGGCTGGCTAGGATAGTTGAAAATTGAAATGGGAGGATGATCATTGCACTCCCCACCATCATCATTTCGAAGAGCTCTCCTAGTTCTTGAGTGAACATGTGACTCAAAGTAATAAGAACAAAAAGTTGAAGTTTCTTCAAGTATATATGCTTCACAAATAGATCCTTCAACATGTGCCTTATTTTTTAACCTTTTTCTTTAGTGTATGCAAAAATATCTCAAATGGATACATCCACCTATATTGTATAGGTCCACCCATTATTGCTTCGTACACCAAGTGAATAGGTAAGTGTTCCATGGCATCAAAGAAACCAAAAGGAAAAATCTTCTCAAGTTTACATAAAATGACAGGAACATTTTGCTCCATCACATTAAGGTTATTTAGTTATAAAGTAGGAGCACAAAGATCTCGAAAGAAATGACTCAACTTTGTTAAAGTATTAGAAATCGAGGCTGGTAACCCATTGGATACGATTGGTAATAGCCTCTCCAGGAACACATGACAATCATGACTTTTCATCCCTATTAAAGTGCAACTCTTCACATCAACACAACGTCCCAAGTTGGATGCATAACCATTTGGAAGCTTCAAAGATTTAATCCATTCATATACTACCCATTTATGAACCATATTAAATGTGTACGCTGCCTTTGGCTTTGTCATTTTACCATTCCCTTTATCCTCCATGTGTAAAGTAGGTTATTTACAGTACACAGCCAAATCTAACCTTGCTTTCACATTATCTTTTGTCTTACCTTTCACATCCATTACTGTGTTGAACACATTATAAAAAATATTACTTTTTGTATGCATTACATCTATATTATGTGGATTCAACAAGTCATGCCAATAAGGTAGGTCCTAAAAGATACTACATTTAGTCCAATTATGATCTTGACCGTATCCTTCCAAAGATAGGCTTAGAAATTTAGTTATTTTAGGAAACCTTCGAACTTACTCATACACTTCTTCTCCTGAATACCTCAATGGTGGTGGTGAAGTCTCTGTGGTATTCTTTAGAAAGTTTTGTTTATTTCAATGAAATGGATGATTCATTGGTAAAAACTAACGATGACAATTAAAATAACAAGTTTTTTCTCCATGCTTCAATCGAAATGCCTTTGAACAACCCATGTAAATGGGATAACCCAATCTTCTTGAAGTTTGCCAACCACTCAACATGCCATAAGTTGGGAAATCATTAATAGTTCACATGAGGGCAGCTCTTAACTCAAAATTTTGTTTCATAGAATGTCATATGTTTGCACACCCTCTCCCCAAAGCAACTTCAAATCTGTAATTAGGGGTTATAAGAAAAAATCAATTTTACTTTTTGGATTATGAGGCCCAGGTATTATGATTGTCAAGAACATATATTCTCGTTGCATACACATACCGGGTGGAAGATTATATAGGGTAACAATTACAGGCCAACAAGAGTAAGGCTTAGAACTCAAACTAAATAGAGTGAACCCATCAGTACAAAGACCCAATCTGACATTCCTCGGCTCTAATGCAAATTTTGGATGAGTTTGATCAAAAATGCTTCCAAGCATTTCCATCCGATGGATGCGACAACACACCTTCATCACGATGATTTTCAGGATGCCATCTCATGTACTTAGCTAAGGCATTAGAGGCAAACAATCTCTGGAATCTTGGAACAATTGGTAAATATCATATTTGTTTATTGGGAACCTCCTTAAACCTCCCTTTTCTAACTCTTGCCTCCTTAAATCTAGCTTCATCACAAAACTGACATTCCCTATCATTAGCTGCATCACTATAGTACAACATACACTTATTGCTACAGTAGTCAATCTTTTAATAACCACAACCAAGTTTCAAAACTAATTTTTTGGTTTGGTACAAGTTGGCAGGCATTCGGTGATTAGAAGGTAAAATTTTAGACATCAATGTGATAATCTCATCAGTACATGCCTTTGGAATGTTATAATCAGATTTGATACTCAACAATCTTACAGCCACTGACAACACTGTATGATTTTGACACCCATCCCACAATGGAGCCTATGCAGCGCTTAGCATGTCATAAAATATTGCAGCACTTAGATATGGGTCTTCAGGCATATCATATTTCTCAAATGATGCTTCAGCCACATCCCTAACCATTTGTTCATATGGATTAAAATCCATATGAATGCTAGTCTCAATCGGAGCTGATGGTGGACATTCTTCTCCATGGTTATGCCAATAGTAATAATTAGGCATAAATCCTTTTTTATACAAGTGCATCCTAATTTCATCTGGCTTATGATACCTCATATATTTACATTTCACACAAGGACATCTAAACCTCCCTTCTTATTTAAATATATCTAAATGACTTGCAAATTGAACAAACTCCTTTATGCCTGCAAAGAACTTGTGTGTAATCCTTTGACGATTACCCTCTGTTCTATTATACATCCAACGTCGATGTTTAGGAAGATCCATGACACTTAAATGAAACCAAAAAACAAAAACACAAAAATTAACTTCATAAATTAGAATAATGATATTGACTAGTGGTATATTGTCTAAGAATTTAAATGCTGCCTTAGTATTCTAAGGATGATAGCAAACCTTCATCAATTCTTATATCTTCTTCAAATAACTCATTTTTAGGAATAATGAATTCTTATATTCTTGTATTTTTCAATTAAATGTAAATTAAAATACTTAAAAAAATAAGATAATAATGAAATTCTAAAAAAATAATTTTGTTTAAATTAAATTACGTAGGCATATTTTATTAATTGAATTATGTATAATTTTTAAATAAATTAAATTGAAATTAAATATTTAAATATAAAAATAAAATTTTAGTTCATAAACCAAAAAAAATGAATAAAACTTACTCAATCTCCATAGACATAATCATCCCAAAAATAATTGTATATACAAAACTAACATAATAATTATCGAAAAATTATCACATCAGTCCATATTAAAAAAAGTAATAGTTACCAAATTTTAATTTAAAGATATTTATAATAAAAAATTTTAAATTTTTTAAAGTAATTCAAAACCTAACAATTTAAATTGTATAAAAAATTATAATTTACAAGTTTAGAGTAAAAATTTTAATAGTTATACCTTTTGAAATAATTTTACAATTTAAAATAATTTAATATAAAGATTTTTTAACTTATCACCATCAAATATGATTTCTCCACACAAAAAAATTATTTTAAAATACTAACATTGCAAACAAAAAATTGTCATTTTACTATACCCATTACGATAAACAATGCCATTTATATAGATTTTTTTTAAAGAATAATACAATAAACTTAATAATAAAAACATAAATAAAATTAAAAAAAATATAGCAAACACTTACATTTTAAGCATATATTTCAATATACCCAAATTTTAAACATAGCATAAATAATAAATAAATAAAGTACATTAAACATAACAAAAACTTACATTTTTCATATACCCAATTTGTACAGCAGAAATCATTTCTCAGCAACAATCCATTAACATCTCATCTAAACTATTAAATCATGGTTTATGCTTTTTTTCCCCTTTAAAAACTGGAATTGTTAGTGTGCATGTTAAAATTTTGAATTAAATTTAAGTATAATTCCTTATATATTTATTATTATATTTTTCAATCAAAATATAATAAGTATATGAATTTTTAATAAAAATATGACAAGTATATAGTTTAATTTAATAATTATACAGTTATTAGCAAAAATTATGTATTTGTTATATTTTAATTAGAGAATTATATATTTATATCATTTTTTGATTAAAGAACCTAATAATAAAAATATAAAGAGCTATCATAAGTTTTTTTCTTAAAATTTTGGCATTATATGAAATTTCAATAAGTGAAAAATTTTTATTCTACCTGTAACATTAAAAATTTTAAAATCAAATTTAACTATAATTCAAAATTAGATTACATGATTTCAACCCAAAAATAAATAAATAAATTACATAACACGACATAAAGAACAATAATATTGAATATCTGATACTATAGGAATACCAAAAACTAACTATAATTAAGTCATATTTAGACAATCAATATGTATATTTAAACTAATTTACGTTCCAAAATTGGAAGTTAACCTAATGGCTTTTGTCATGTGTATTTTGAGTAGCGACAAGTGTTGGATATTTTAAAATAAAATCTTATAATTAAAATAATTAACATAATCTTAAATATGAAGTATCCTTTTTTAAAAAAAATATTATGATTCAGATATTTCAGAAACACGCCATAAGCAGTTATTTGAAGAGGATTGATTAAGGGTTAGTAATACACAATAAACAAAATGTCAATTTTTTACATATCAAAATGTCATTAACTATGATTTAATAGTTATGGGTCAAAATAAATCATAGTTTTTCAACAACAATCCATTAACATTCTCAGAAAAAAAAAAAATGAACTCACCTTCCCTCTAAGTGATTAAAAGCCAATAAACACTGCTTTTCCAGCGAGCTGTGGCATCAGGATGAACTCCAAGAGTGATAATGGAGAGTTTTAGACAAACAAAGCACCCAAAAGACGCTGGATCTATGCGAAAATGGAAGTTGTAGCACCACATGAATGAAAGCCAGCAGAAACGAAATGAATTGAAGTAGATGAGGGTTTTCCAAAATAGCGAGTTTTCTCATGGAGATTTCCATGAGAAATTAGTGACATCCTCTACGTGGCACCTGAGGCAACTTCTCACAGAATATTCCATGAGAAATTACTCCTAAAATTAAAAAAAAATTGCCAATTGAATTTTTGTCAATTTTTCTGATGAAAAATTACCGCGAGAAATTTTTCCCGCCTTTTCGCGCCACCATTCTTATGGTATTTCTCATGGAATTCTCTCTATTTTCTTTCTCGCATATTTTTCCATGAGAAAAGTCTGTGAAAAGGGTTATTCTACGATAAAATTAGTGATAATTTCCGTGAGAAGTTGTGACGGAAATTTTTCTGTGAGAATATTCCGTGACAAATTCATTGCTTTCTTATAGTGGGAAGGAAGGAACTCAGAAGAGAATTTGGTCTTTGTTTCAATTCTCAATCCCTAGCATCCCTTGCTTTAAAAATGTCTTCCTTAACTTCTCCCTAACTTCTACACAAGGAACAAACCAAAAACAACCTAGAATGACAGCTCCCTTTGTAGCACTCACCATATGAAGCCAAAAACCCTAAAAAATTTGGCCAAGAAAATGTTGTGTTTTGCTAAAACGCATCTCGCCACAGCTAAAAAAGTTATGCTATGGTGAAGTCAAGTACTAGATCACTGTGCATCATGGGTTGCCCATTCATGCTACAGTGAAGTTGTCTATTGGGTGAATACACTCTGTGCTGCGCCGCAGCATAATACCATCACGGCGCAGTTAGTCTCTACTTGACAATGTGCTACGGCTCAACATAATCTTCGCCGTGACTTCAAAGTTATTTTGATCCTCACCGCGGCTCAACATAATCCCACCGTGGTGCATTTAGGTTTTGTTTGATGCCTCGCCACTGCATGATTTGTTTGTATCGTGGCAAGGATGGTCTTGCAAACTTGCCTTCTTTTTCTTCCCTCTTGGTCATGGCTGGAATGATTTAGGCCACAGTGAGCTTCCAAAAAATGCAACTACAAGCACCCTAAAGTCTGTTTGACATAAGGAAATTTAATCCTCTCTTAAACATACACCCTAAAATAAAGGCAAAGTATGATTAGTTCCCAATATACCCAAAAGTAAAACAAAACTTATCATTTACAATATAAAAGTTTAGTATAGAGCTATTCATCATAAGTGTGTTTGTTTTATCTATAAAAGTATTATTTACCCTATAATTAGAGGCTAAAACCATATTTATTAGGAGAAAATATGTATAATAACATGAATAACAAGGAGTTATCAGTAGTCTTTCTATTGTTAATTTTATTTAATTAAGAGTTTGTCTTGTTCATTATTATCGAATTCAACAACTATCCATATTTACAAACTCTTTTGCTCTGTCCCACTTGTGTGTTAAGACTCTGATCCTAGCTTTAGCTATGTTTAAGATTTAAGAGGACTCTTCTTTTGGAAGAGTTATTTCACATCGCCTTTATCAACTTATAAAACAATGGCTAAAGGTTAGTTTTCTAAGATCAATCTTACAACATAGCCATATGATTGTTTAGCTGATTCACTTTAAAAAAAAATTCACTAAAAATATGAGATCTCAATCAAAATCTAATGTCTCAATAAATCATGCAAAAGTTATACTCTGGTAGACTTAATTTTTATTGAATTACATTATATTAATCAATTATATTGTTAGTCAAATGAAGTGTTTGATAAACAAATCTCAATGAGTTTGGTACTAAATATTTTGGCACTATAAGTGAAGAGATATGATATATCATATCTTGGTGTGAGATCTCAATCAAAGTTTTGTTAGTAATGTCTCAATAAATGAATTTTATTAAATTAATTAATTAATAATTATGTTGTTAGTCAATAAAGTGAAATGTAACATTTTGACAAGTCTAAATGAAATGTTTAATGCAAATCTCAATGAGGGTGGAAGTAAATATTTTGGCACTAACAATGAACAAATATGATACATCATATCCTTATGCGAGATCTCAATCAAAGTCATAAGTGTACAAGGGAAAAGAATAGTTCACTTTATGCTCACTGCATAGCTATGTCTAAGGGGGTGATCAATATGATCAAGAACTACAACTCCTCTTTGTCTCATGGGAACCAGATCATTCATGCGCTATAAAAAAAAAAAAAAATCATACTTATAGTGGCAGCTTTTAGTGGTGACTTTACAAGGTCATAGCCATAATGCTATCTCTCATTTTGCCAAAACCGACCGTGGCAAAGATGTTGCTACTAAAGATCTTTTGAGTATCACTAAAAGCTTCACAAATTTTTTGTTATACTAATATTAGTTACAACTTGACCAATTGTTACCACTAAAACATATTTAGTGGCAACTGTTATAGTGCTAAAAGACCTTTTTTTTTTCTTAATGGTATCTCCTCCCTTCTCAAGAGGAATTGGCAAGTGAAGATTGATCATGTGCATAGGAGCGCAAACAAGCCTATTGATGCCTTGGCTTGCTTGGGAACATGCTTGGGCCAAGTGTCAAAATTTTGGCTGGATGCCCTAGTATTTTGAATCTTTTATTTGATGATGATGTTTTGGGAACTTCTGTAGCCCAAGCTGTAATTCCTATTTAGCTTTTTCTTTGGCTTTGGCCTTGTTTAGTTTTACCCAAAAAAATTAATAAGTGTATAATTTAATTAGAAAATCATATAGATATTTGTAAAAATAATACACTTATTATATTATTATTGAAGAATCATATATTTTTCATTTTTAAATTACAGAACTTGATGATAAAGAAATAGACAATTCTATATAATTTCTTTTTTCATATATTTAAAAGTTCTAATTTAACCGCAATTTCTCAATAGTCAAACTCAAACTATTGAAATTTGTTGATATTTTCCTTTCCAATTACCGGTTAAATTTATGTAATGAGAAATTTGTTACTGCAGATTACACTTACTCAACGGTTATGATCCGCCTAATTAATATATTAATCCCACTTTTGAAGCTTTGTTATTGAGCTTATCGCAACCGTTGTCAATCACCAAGTTGAACGCTACGTAAGCACTTTTAGCGTCATGGAAATTCCATAAGCCAGGTTTGTTTATTTGTTTGACGAAATTAAAGGTTTCAAGTAAACGTGACACATTTTGATATGTTATAGATCAGTTAAATGGCAACAAAAGATAAATTAAGCAATAAAATACTGATTAAATCTTACAATATCAAATTTAAGAAAACTTACATATGTCTACCCTCATTTATTATTCCAATTGCAATAATATCTCTCTCTCTCTCTCTCTCTATATATATATATGTCATCTAAATTTGAATGACTTTTTGCACTTCTCCTCAATTTCATAATCATTTTATTTAAATATTCATGACTTTTTTTTTTTTATCTTCCATAAATTCACCTCCATTCCCCTGCTTGGATAATTTATAGGGCCTATTTGAATGAACGAGTGCTATGTATATAAAGGAAAAAAGAATATAAAAAGTAGGTTAATGAAATGAAAAATAATACTTGTATCTCAACTTTAAAAAAAATATTAAACTGAGACAAGTATTATTAAATGATAATTATAAGAATATAATAGAAATTATCAAAAATAAAAATCGCGGCCTAACAATCAAATAGGCTGTTAGTGTCCATGCTTTAAAAAGGCTCTTCCTCGTTCAAAAAATAAAAAATAAATATTTTAATTTTTTTAGGGTTTATAGTTATAGTTAAAATTTTTAAATTGTAATTTTTATAGTTAAAATTTTTTCTTTTATAAGTATAATTTTTATCTTTTATATTGACCCTATATCCTAAGAAAAGAAAAATTAAAAACACATAAAATGCGTTACTGCACACAGTGTAGAAGGATCCCTTACTGCAGGGTATCCTGATTCCAAATAATTTGAGAACCGCCTCCCATGTGAAAGAAAACCTATATAAAAACATTCAACCACTATCCCTCTTGCATAACCCTATAATAGTTATCATGAGCATGCTTAATTAGGTATACATCTAATCTTCTCAAGATGAATCCGTGCATGAATTAGGTATACATCTAATCTAATTAAGAGAGTTAGATGTAATTTGTTAAAAGAAAAAAATAATAAAAAGGATATTAAATAACAAGAATGATATTTTGGTAATTTTACAGTGTTGAAATTTTAAATTTAGACAATTAGATGGTTGCAATTTTTTTAAATTAAATGCAAAATGTAAATTGTATAACGCGTGTCATTATTTGCAATGCAGACAAACAGGTATGTCACGAATAAGTTTTTTAAATTATAAATAGTGACTATCATTAATTTTTCTTTTTTTATGATATTACATTGCAGAGATTAAACCCTTCACACTACTTATACTCTCATCCCACCCTTACTATTTAGGCTAACCTCAAGTGGATTAGCTATCATTAATTTTAAGGAGAAAGTACATATATTAAATAAGAATATTCTTAATAAATAATTTTTATTTGGGATAAAATTAAGATAATTAATTATTTTTAACTAATTTTCTTAATCTGTATAAGTTAATTATTTACTTCTTATATATAAAACTGGATATAGTATTAATTAAGAATTTGTCCTTGTTATGCTGTTTCGTCGTAGGATTCGGTGATTCGAAAGGCATAATTCATTAATGTCAAGACTGCTCTCCCTTTCAATTTTTATTAGACATTTCAAAAGGTTTTATTTTTTAAAAAAAGTTAAATGCATTTCAAAATTTTTATATTAAAATTATTATTTGAAATTTAATTAATAAATTATTAAAACGAAAATATCCAATAATTCAAGTAGTGAATCACTTAACATTTGGAAAACTCTAGATGAATCCATCTTCTTACCTCGAATACAGCCCATTGATGAAGGCAAATTAATCATCTTTTGCTGTAATTTAAATCAAAGAGAGTTAGCAAATTTTATTTATCTATTTTTTATTATGCAAAATTTCAAAGAATCACGCGAGTTCGAAGTCATGCACTTGTTGAACATGCGTATTGATGCTGAAATACATTTATCGTTGTGATCCGCCTAAATAATGTATTGGTCTCGCATTTGAAACATTGTCATTGAGCTTATCGCAACCGTTGGCAGTCACCCGTTGAACCTTACGTAAGCTATATTAGCGTCAGGCGCGAATTCCGTGAGCCAGTTTTGTTTATTTGTTTAACAAAATTAAAGGTTTAAAGAAAACCTGACACTTTTTAATAGGTTAAAAGAAGAAATTAAAATTCAGAAAATAAAAAAATCAGTTAAATTGCGGCAAATAATAAATTAAGTGATCAAATACTGATAAAATCTTAGATTATCAAATTTAAGAAAAATTATATATATATATATAAATCTCCATATATTATTTCATAAATAATAGTCATTTTATCAAGAAGTAGGAAATTATCCCAAAGAGAGAGAAAATAAAACCCAATTAAACTAGACTTATAGCGTAGTTTAAATTAATTATCAAGTGTCCGAAACTATATATATATATATATATGTGGGTGTGTGTGTGTTGTGCAAAGAGGGCTATCCGAAAACCATCAATATATTTTGCCCCCGTTCGTGACATACCTGTTTGTCTGCATTGCAAATAATGACACGCGTTATACAATTTACATTTTGCATTTAATTTAAAAAAATTGCAACCAACAGTTTCACGGCAATAAACATCTAATTGTCTAAATTTAAAATTTCAACACTGTAAAATTACCAAAATATCATTCTTATTATTTAATATCCTTTTTATTATTTTTTCTTTTAACAAATTACATCTAACTCTCTTAAATTTTGTTAAAATTACGTAGACTTACATTCTATTTTAAAAATATACACAAACTTTCTATTAAAAAAAAATTTGTATTATATTTTAGTCTAATTTTAAATTTTTTTTACTAAAATGCCCTCAGTTTACATAAAAAACTAATTAAAAAAGGTATTTTAGTTTAAAAAAACTTTAAATTAGACTAAAGTATATATTTTAAAAATAGAGAAGTCCCTTATTCTTTTTTTTTTTTTTCATTTTCTGGAATACATTTTTACACAACCTTCAAATCTAGATTTTTGTATTAGGGTAAAAACAAAAAATAGACATAAGTTTGATTAAACAAGGTGGTGCAAAGAGGCTATAAGGATCAACTTGTTCTGAGGATGTGACTTTGTCGCAGATTTGACTGAACTGATCATGAATTGCTTGCTTTGATCTATGGGGTTGGGATGGAAGTGTTGTGGCTATCGGAGAAGGATTGCTTTGCCGTTAAAAAATCAAAAGTTCAAATCACTTATTTCTTTTGTAAAAAAAGATTTACTTTCCTTAATCCTTCAATCATGAATCCAGTATTAAATTGAGATTATGAAGTAACACATATAGCCAGGGAAATTATTAGAATACAATCTTGGTAGCCAAGTTGGATTCCATTTGTTTGATGTAAAATAAATTGTTAAAAATATGTCTTGGTAGCTAAAACTAAATTTGAAAAAAAAGAAAAAGAAAAGAGGTTTGAATTGGATTGGTAGTTGAGTGTTCTCAACTTGCAACACAAATTGCATCATTGGTCGGTTGAGGGAAAGTTAATCTAGTCAATCGACTTAGGAACTCAATTCAATTTTGCAAATTGGATAATTAATTTTAATGGATTGACAGATTAACCCAATCCAATAAACACCTAGGATTAAAAAGATACGACCTAATGATTTGGATAACTATTAATGAGGCACATAAAACACGATATATGCCAAATGACTTTGAAGTTAATAACTTAATTTAGTGTAATATTAATATGCTATACGTGATTAATGATGATATAATCAGAAACAGTAGTTTAGTACAATTATTGATCAACTAGTAATTAAAAATTTGTCCCTATCATCCTATTTTACATAGGATTGAGTTATTTTTATCTGCACTTGATATATCACGCCATCTATATATACTATTTAACAAAATAAAGCAAACTCACATAATTAAACCTCACATAGTATTCTGCGTGATAGTATTATAATGGTAATGGAATGTGACATTCACTGCAATATTATTACACATATGGAGGGTTGTATAAAGTCAATTATATAATTTGACTTTATTTTATTAGATAATATATAAATGATATAGTACTTTATAAAAGAATTTATATGTGAAGGTTGCTATCCTTCTTAATATTTATTAGGGACTCATCTTCTCTACTTAAATACTATAAATGGAGAGATCAATTTACCGGTGAGAAGAGAACTTGAAAAAAAAATGTGGGTGTGTTAAATGAATTTTGTAGACTTACCACAAAAAAAAAAAGACTTAAATATGGTTTTTTTTTTAATTTGTTTTAGCTAAACCCCTTAACTACTGTTGCCAAAACCACAGTTGAATTTTTTTATATAGGTATTCTTTCACATGGGAGGCGGTTCTCAAATTATTTGGAATCAGGATACCCTGCAGTAAGCGATCCTTCTACACCGTGTGCAGTAACGCATTTTATGTGTTTTTAATTTTTCTTTTCTTAGGATATAGGGTCAATATAAAAGATAAAAATTATAACTATGAAGAAAAAAATTTTAACTATGAAAATTGCACTATAAAAATTTTAACTATAACTATAAATCCTAAAAAAATAAAAAATGCATTACTGCACATGGTGTAGTATGATCCCCTATTTCAGGGGATCTATGTATAATTAAGAAATTTGAATACAATTTTTCAACTACAAAGGTGGATTACTTTTCATGATGTTCCATACATTAATACAATATTTTATAATTAAATAAGAATAAAAACTAATATATAATTCTTTATATCTTTATTTTTAGATTGTTCATCAAAATATAACAAATATATGATTTTTTAATAATGACATAACAAATGTATAATTTTTGTAGATAATTATATGGTTTTTTTAATGAAATCATATATATGTTATGTTATTATTGAATAACTATTCACTTGTTATGTTTTGATTAAAAAACTTAATAATAATGATATAAAAGATTGCATATAAATCTAATCTATTAAACAAAGGTTAATTATGCGCCCTGCCTCCGTTTAAGTGAATTAAATAGGATAACTTTTTCTTTTTTCCTATCTCACCATTTTTGTTTATCCTCGAATAAACTGAGTAGTGGCATGCAACAAATGTTAGAATTGTTGGATCTTGTATGAAATTAGAACACTAACTTGTTATTAGAATAAGAATCATACCTGTAGCTACCATGGAAATAGGTTAGAGATTGGATCTTCCTCTTTATCACCCTATGCTTAGATGAGCGGCTTTCAATGGGACTAGCACTTGAAATTAGGGTTAGAGAGGGGACCTAACTCTTACTTATAGATATTTTATTGGGCCCTTCCATCATGGGTTTCAACAAAAAAATTGGCTCACACTATTATGACCGCTCACCAGACCTTTAATTTGAATGTGTGCTAAAGCCCACCAACTTTATAATCACTTAACTTTAATTGGGCTTAAGACAATCTTAATGGACCATAGTCAACCCAATTTTAAAAAACATTAAAAGAATTAATGTGAGCCCACATAAAATTTTTCAACATTCTCCCACTTGGGCCACATTAATTTGATTTTAAGAAAATTTATTTTGTTTTTATAAAACAACTCCTGGGTTGACGAAACAATAAAAACTTTTTGTGTGCACTTTATTTAGAAACCAATGATCCTTAAGAAAGCACATCGTACACAATCCGGTCCAATATAACTACCAATAAGGGATAATGGCAATCATCATGTTCTTTAATGGCATAAGACTAGTCCATACTCACACATATTGGCATCATATTGACATGGATCCTAAGTCTGGAAGTGTGGTAAGAAATAGCTCTCAAAGTGATCAATAATGCACTATTTCTTATCGGTCCTCCGTATGATTTCTCAATATCTGTATGCTAAACTGCAATGAGAAATCACGACTTCTCAATATCCATATGCTAAACTGCAATGAGAAATCGTACGACTCATAACAAGTCTACATGTCTCAAATACTTTATCTTGAGAATATAATATAGTGCCATAAGAGACATATCATGACAAATACAACGGTCATCCTTAAGACCAGCACTTTGTCTTAAGGTACATGTTGCATTCAATTCTTCCACAAGTAAAATATTAAAGGTGATGATCATCAATAACCTATTAAATATATGAAAGTTCATAAAATTTATTTATATAAACAAAAGACATTTGTAGAATCATTGCATAAAACAAAATAAAAGAAGGCAAAATATGTGAACTTTTACTAATTTAAAAGATCAAAAGACCCTAAGATAGCTATGTTCTCAACATGTTTATTAAACTGCACGGATCTTAATGCTTTAGTCAAAGGATCAGCAAACATTGACTCAGCATTTATGAATTCTATGACGTCTCCTTTCTTAACCCTTTTTTTTTTGTAATATTTACTACTACGATTGGAGTTAACTATTTTGATAATACTCCCTAATTGTTCCTCAACCTTTATTTGATAAACTTTCAACGTGTCAAGGCCATAGACTTTTCTCTAATGAGAAAGATATATTTGTAATGGGAAAAAATCATTAATAGAAGATAGGGTTCACTAATATTTATGTGTATCAAAGATAAATTGTCAATTTTGGAATTCAAAGACAGTTTGTATGGTAAGATAAGATGCATTTGCCAATCATATTAGAATCATAAGAAATTTCAACACCATCCTTTCCTAAATTTGAAAAATATCCAACTTTATTAATCAATAAAAGAGAAAGTTAATATCTCAAAAAAAATTTTCTAAACAAAGCCGATAACCATATCCCAAAAAATAAAAGAAAGTAAAAATAAAAGTTCTTATATGTTCAACTTCAATGCTCACACTATTTCTTAATTTAGACTCAATCTCCCTTAGTTTCTTGTTGATTCTGAATCCCTTAGTCTCTACCTTTCTTTGCTAGCCAATCTTTATATTTAAAACAATCAGCCTTTTTATGACCCTTCTTCTTGCAGAAATAACAACTCATATCCTTTATTTTATCTCCATCATCTGCAGCCTGACGCTCACCATGCCTTTTAAAGTTCTGATCCCTTTTAGGAGCATGCATTTTCTTGTTCTTAAATCTTTCTTTTCCCTTATGGAAATTTGGCCTATTATGGGAAACTAAGTATACATTCTCATTCTCATTCTCATTCTTTTCCTTTTTTAGTTTTTCTTCCTCAGCCACGCATTTAAAAATTAAGTTATTTAGATCCCAAGCCTGATCTTGTGTGTTGTAAGCAGTTTTGATTTAACTAAATTCTTGCGGAAGCGAATTAAGTGCGTGATGAATGACAAAGCTATCTGGAATTGGAATATTATGAGCCTTAAGTTTAGTTTGAGCATGCACCATCCTCATAATATATTCCCTAACTCCCTTAGTGTTATCATATTTCATACTTGTGAATTCACTCATGAGTTGTCCTACCTCAGCTTTGTCAGACACATGATACCTCTTTCCTACAGCATCAAAAAATTCCTTAGCATTTGTGGTTTCTAGTAAACCACTCATAAGATGTTCAACAATTGATCTTTTTATAGCTATGAGACTAAGACGGTTAGATTTCTCCCACTTAGCATAGTACTCCTTTTGTTCAGCAGTGCTATTCATAGTGGGTTTCAAAGGTTCATTCTCACGTAGTGCCAAATCTATGTCTACTATTCCCAGAGCAAATTCTATATCTTGCTTCCACCTCTTATAGTTGGAACTATTTAGGACCTCAATGGTAGCATTATTGTTGTTCACAGCAAAAGAGATTGTAGATAAAATTGTAACATGGTCAATAAATCAGGCAATTTTAGAATAACTCAAGTTCAACAAACTATCCTTGAGAAGTACTTGTTGCATTATCATGAACTCCCCTTTGGGTAGAGAACATAACATGCATTAGGCCTCTATAACATGAAGCTAATATAAAGGAAAATATATAGTATTAAGAGCCTTATCCCCTTTGGGTAGATAAGTCTCTAAACTACATATCTCTATCTAACAAGAAAGATTATAGTTGAGAAAATTTATCTCCTTTGGGCAGATAAATCCTCTTAACTGCTTACTTCCACCAACACACTTCATGCCATACCAGAGTTAGTATATATAATAACCTCCTTTGGGTAGGTAATTATATATAGTGACTCAATTTCTATCAACAAGAGAATTCAGCGATTTTGTGTATTTTGATGGACAAATATCTTTGGTGACAAATATCCACAAAATACACAAAATAACATCCCCAGACTAGAACAAAGGAAATTGCCTTATCTCCTATCAACAAAAGGAATTAAACGGTCTTAATAACTTTGATGAATGAATCACTTTGGTGATTTATTCGCAACAGTTTATTAAAACAAAATTCCTAAATTAGGAGAAAATTCATATTCCATCAAGGTACTTTTACCATATGTATCCTAAAAGGCCAATTATGAACCATGTTTGCATGAAAATTGTGAACAATAACAATTTTCTTGAAATAAAGCTTAAATATTGATGTTTAATAGCTTGGCTAGAGAGTATAATTGTTGTATGTGTATCTAAGGAGAGTGCACCTAAATTTCATACTCTATATATGTCAAAGTATTTTCCTGAATTTTTATGTAATTTTCTGAGGCCGTTCACTTATTCAAAATAATTAAAAACTCTATTATAAATTAAAGAAATATAAAAATAAATAAATAATTTTCTGAGCCTCAAAAATTAAAATTAAAATCACAAAAAATTAGGAAATCACATTATTTAAAAATTGGGAGAAAGAAAACTCCAATTGGAACTTGGGGTGGCTCTCATGCGCCACCCCCTATTTTCCCTGCGCGTGGGCAAGGCTCGGCTGGAAGTTATCTTCAACCTCCAGCCGGGTACGCGGGTCTGGAAACGGGTTCATTGGACCCGTTTCCAATCCGTGTGATCTGGAGCTGCTCTAGGCTATTTTTGCTTTGATTTCTTTGTGTTTTTCATCGTAATTGAGATTTCTAAAATATTTAAGGCATCAATTGTTCACAAAATCAATCAAAATGGAAGATTCAACCCAATTTTCTTTGTGGGTTTCACGGACATGGACCTTGGCTACACGAATCACGTTTTGAAGCAATTTGCAACTGGAAATCATGGGGTTTTGTTGTAAAACAATATTTATAATATGTATGAATGGTTAATTGAATAAATTAACAAAGGAATTTGATTAATTTTAGAATTTCTGTAGGGGTTTCGAAACATGAACCCTAAAACCTCAATATGCAATCTCGAGCGTTTTAACATTGAAAACTATAGGGCTTTTGTATAAATAAGAATTTCTAACATGTCTGTGGAATTAATTGAGCAAATAAACAAGAGAATCAAAAGAATTTTGAACTCATGCATATAGGTTTTGAACAAGAACCCTAACTTTTCTTTCTTCGAATTTCCAGCCAATTGAACTAATTTTAATGCAATTAATTGTACAAAAGGGTCTACAAATATGAGATGAAGGTTTCCCATGCAATAATTCGAGCAAAAACCTTCAATTTTAGAGAAATCAAAAATAAGATGAACTTATGTAATTCAAAACTTTGAACTTTGAATTCTCTTCACCCAATTAGAATTTGGAAGTAAATAATGTGTCATATGAAAGCTTGTGATCTATAGAGTAAAAGCCCTAAATCAATTTAGCCGATTGCCTAGCAATGAGAAAAAAAAAAAATTCAAGGACCAAAATAATATTGAAGAATATGATATCTTTATATGAAAAATATAAACTTTTGGTTCTAAAATTTCATACAATAACCATAAGCTCTGATACCACTGTTAGAATTGTTGGATCTTGTATGAAATTAGAACACTAACTTGTTATTAGAATAAGAATCATATATGTAGCTGCCATGGAAATAGGTTAGAGATTGGATCTTCCTCTCTATCACCCTATGCTTAGATGAGCGGCTTTCAATGGGACTAGCACTTGAAATTAGGGTTAGAGAGGGGACCTAGCTCTTACTTATAGATGTTTTATTGGGCCCTCCCATCATAGGCTTCAATAAAAAAATTGGCCCACACTATTATGACCGCTTACCAGACCTTTAATTTGAATGTGTGCTAAAGCCCACCAATTTTATAATCACTTAACTTTTATTGGGCTTAGGACAATCTTAATGGACCATAGTCAACCCAATTTTAGAAAACATTAAAAGAATTAATGTGAGCCCACATAAAATTTTCCAACAACAAATTTGTTCTATTGAATTACCTAACTCAATGTGATTTTTTCCTTCTCCTAGATAGACTGTGAAACTCAAATTCAGGAGTTTGTGACTCTTAATTACATTTCCAACCTTTGCAATATAGAATGCCACCAAAGGAGAAAAATATCTTTCGCTATCAATTTGAACAGGTCCGACACTTTCTCCTCGATAACCTTTGACTACTGCCCTAAGATCCATCTAGGTGTCTTGTCTCTTCTTTCCGATAATATCGAAGTAGAATCAAACAACAAAGATAAAGATGACAACATCATGTTACATGAATCAGAATTTTAAAAAGGAAACAACTTTTTTGTTGAAAAAGCCTCAAACTAAAGATGAAAATTCAACTTTATAAGGAGATTTTTTTCCCCTTCTTAGAGCAAAAATAAAAAACGAAAAGCGAAAAAAAGAAGAATTTGGGCTTTTCTAAGGTAAGACCCAAGAAGGTAATTAGAAAAAAAATTTATAATTTGACAAGGATGGAGAGCTCATGGGGTGTGAGATATGATTCTTGTCCCAATTCTTGAACTATCCTCATGGAGATTTTCTCCCCCATCCCTATCTTCATGAGAAAAAAGGTTCCAAGTGTAGGTCTCCAAATGAGGCATTGCAAAGATCCTTGAATTTGGGGAATTTTTACTATCTATAATCCCAAGAGGCCTAATGTAATAAAACATCAACATAATTTTTTAAGTAAATTACACTCTCTTTCCTTGAAAAATGTCTAAATTACATAGCCCTCTCCTTTGTTTTAAAAATTTACATTCCCCTCCTTAATTTGAAATTAAAAGATGCACTACATTAATTTTCCTTGCAATAAAAGATAAGCTACAATTACACACTTTTGATCAAGATATTCTTATATACTATTTATATAATATAAAAATTATCAAATGTGTATTTGACCAATATAAAAATAGCCAATTTTTTAAATTTAGAATAAATTCACTTTATAGTTTTTAACACAAAATAAATAATAATGAAATAAAAGTTAAATTTTTTTTACCAAGTTATATTTTTAATAAAAGAATATAATATTATTTTTTTAGGGTATATGACTAATTTATGCATATTTTTATAATAGATGAGAAGATTGTGTAATTTAAACATAATTCAAAAGAAGAAAAAGTAATTTATTGTAATATTATTTTTTAATAGAATAATTAAAATTTTAAGAAATCAAATATTAATTTATATAGTTTATTGATTAAAATTTTTGTTTTATTCAAATAAAATGTTCATTGTATGTATATAACAATAATTTTAATGTTATTTTAATAATAATATATTCGACCGGTTTAATATGTCATTTAATAGTTAAATCAATGGTCTAGTGACTCAATATTTTTACCGCATGAATAACTGGTCCGATTAGAACAACTATGTTCCCTTCTTCATGAGAATCTCGATATGTGAAATAACTGAATCTTCATCAAAACATTTTTTTTTTAAAAAAAACAACAATAAAATTTTTGTGTATATGATAATTTCTCACTGCCCAGTGCCTATTATTTAAGAATCATTTTTGTCAACGTTATTAATGTTCACGCAACTTTTAAATTTTTTTTATCAATCAAATTATTACAAAGGACATAATTAGTGGAGGTGTCAAATTCATCACAAGATGTGAGCTGAGAGGCCAACTGATCCATTTACAACATATTAGTATTTATGTAATAATTTGACCCAAATTATGGGTTAAATGAATGAAAATTCATTAAAAAAAAGTTTTATGTAAAAACTGGTATAACATGTATTCCAATTGCAAAAAGTGATTTTTTTTTCTAATTTTTTTTCGCCCGTTTGGAATTGTGATGAATTTTTGTTGTTTTAAATCTTTTTTTATTAAATAGAGTTTTAGAAGAAAAGGTGGGAGAGAGAAATATCATTTGATAAGCGTTTTTATTAATATTTGAGAAGGAGTTTATATTTACTAAATTTTTTTTAAAAAAAATACTTTAATTGTCAAATTATGAAAAAAGGGTATGTATAAGGTTGACCTTATAATTAATATTATTTGAATGGATAAATAATTTTAAATAGTCATTCTGATTAATTTTAAAATAATAATTTTGCATAATGGTATTCTTGTCGTAAAAAAATATTATATATGCTTCTGTTACTGTTTCTATAAAGAAACTCCAATTTTTTGTTCTTATTTCTTATAGCAAAAAAAATTATTTTTGCTACCATTCATAAGAAATTTTTCTTTTTTATCAAAAGCTTAGCCATGCACCTTATAATCTAAAAAATAAGTACTTCTTTTTTTAAAATAATAATAATAAGAGGCTTCTTTCGTCTAAGTAACTAGACAAAACAAGCTACAACTAGTCATCAAATCCTTAAACGAACCCGACATTAACGAGAAGCCTGCGAAATCACCCTCTTGGTGTAGAAGCCTTATGAAAAAGATGTTATTTAAATTATAATAAAAATATTTTCTGGTAAATATCTTGTAAAAATTATTTTGAAAAGTAAAATTAATTAATAGGATATTCAATAATAATTTTTCAAAATGATACTATTTAAAAACAATAAAATAGTATTTGGTAAAAACATTATTAAAAATATAATTGATTAATAAAATGTTTGATGGTGATGATGATGATGATGATGATGATGATGATGATAATAATAATAATAAACAACCTTAAATTTTGTATGTTAGGAAAAACTTTATTTTGCTCTGCTAAATAATTTTTAGAACTTTATTGCTCATGACCAATAATTATTTAAAAAGCATTCACAACATTACCCCAATGTAATTAAGGATAAAGCAAAAGGTATTAGCCATAATTGAATAAACTCTTATATTAAACACGTGTATTTTTTATTTATTTAATTTATTAAGATTTTAAATCCATACAAATTGTTCGTTGGCATTTCATTTTTGTACACTTTCATGTTTTGTAGCCCATGAATTACATGCTCATAAAATTCAAAATAAACGTGTAATTTATGTCAAGGATTCAATCGCTTTTCTTATCTCTTGGACGCAACTTAATTTCATGTTTTGCTGACTTCAGGGGCTAAAAAAAGAAAAGACGAGCATAACTACGGCTGCTAACCAGTTCCTTTAAAACATTGATTAAAGAATAATTATTAATTGATTTTTACTTTTTAAGAGAAATTATACTTACTTCATCTTTATCTCTAATTGCAATGTTTCCTCTCTAATCTATAAAAAGTGACAATTAACCCCATGATCAAGCCCTATTTCAATAACATCCGTCCTATGTAAATCAACCATTGAGTCTGACTTTCGCTCCGTGAAATTACTAAAATATTATTTTCATTGTTAATTAGAAAATTGCACTTACCTCTAATAATCCTTGCCCCCAATTACAATTGCCCCCCATCTCCAAATAAGGTTAAAATTCTCCTTTTATTTTAATTCAAAAGTTAGAAAATGAAAATTCGATCTTAATCAATTTTTTGGACAATGCACAATTTTCTTAAATTGGTCAAGTATGCAGTTTTTCTAATGGTCAATTGTGATTTTCATAGATTATGGGGACATAATGTTATTGGGAGCAAAGATTAAACTGGTTAAGTATGCAATTTTTCTAATGGATGTTAAACAATGGAAAAGCTTTTTTAATGATTTCACCTAATTAAAGTCAGATTTAATGCCAATTTAATGTACGGCAGTGTATCTAATTAAAGTCAGGTTAATTATGATTTCTTATAGATTAGATAAGACATTACAATTGAAAATAAAAATAAAATTTTCTTGAATTATATCTCTTAATTGTCATTAATACAACAAAACAGTTCTTTATTTCATAATTCATAATTCCCCTTTCCAGAGTTTAAAGGTGTTAACAGTAAGAGGCTTCAAGGCCTTAGGCTCCTACTATAAATAGGCATCAAGCATCAGACCCACATTCAAGCATCCATCTCACTCCTTTTAAATCACTGCTTCTCTGCCAAGCTATGGAATATGCCTTTAACCTTTTGCTGTCAATGCATGCATGCTTTTGGTGTGCTTTGCTTCTCATGCTGGCGAGCTTCCCGTTGTACCTAGTCATCAAATCCGTAACCAAACACGACATTGAGAAACCTGGGAGACCCAAACTCCCTCCAGGTCCTAAACCATGGCATATTGTAGGAAACCTTCCAGAAATGCTGGCAAACAAGCCCACATTCAGGTGGATAGACAAATTGATGAGTGACATGGACACTGATATCGCATGCATACGTCTGGGTAATTATGTTGAACTTTAATTTTAATTTTAAATTAAATATCAAAATATAATATGATCATATGCCAGATTTTGAACTTTGTTTTTTGAAGTTTTCTAATATACAAATATTTATACTTTGTATAATATTTAAAATACTTGAATACATCACTTTTAATTTTTTTTTTCATATAACACATTTCTCTAAATGTACTCAAATGTTATATTTTATGCCTAGGTAACGTTCATGTGGTGCCTGTGTCGTGCCCTACAATTGCTTGCGAATTCTTAAAGAAGCAGGACGCTAACTTTGCTTCAAGACCTCGTAGCATGGCTGCCGATCTCATCTCAGGAGGATATTTGACCGCCATTCTAGTACCCTTTGGCGAACAATGGAAGAAGATGAAGAAAATCTTTAGCAATGAATTGATTTCTCCACTTAGACTTCAGTGGCTTCATGACAAGAGAATTGAAGAAGCGGAAAACCTTGTCAGGTATGTCTACAACCTATGTAATAATGAGCAGAAAGATGGTCTTGTGAATGTGAGGGTTGCTGCGCAGCAATACTGTGGCAATGTGGTTAGGAAAATGGTTTTCAATAAGAGGTATTTTGGAGAGGGTGGGAAGGATGGAGGGCCTGGATTGGAGGAAGAAGAGCATGTGGATGCCATCTTCACACTGATCAGGTACGTGTATGCATTTTGTGTTTCCGATTTTATGCCATGCTTGAGAGGGCTTGATTTGGATGGGCATGAGAAAAAGCTGAAGAAGGCTCTTGGGATATTGAAGAAATATCATGATCCAATTATTGAGGAGAGAATCCAACAATGGAAGGAAGGAAGAAAGGAAGACATGGAAGACTTGCTTGATGTTCTTATTACGCTAAAAGACGCCAATGACAACCTATTACTGACATCAGAGGAAATCAAAGCTTCAATCATAGTAATTAACTTATACTTACTTGTCTTCCGTTCTCTATCCATGTCTCTAATGCATTCATATATATATAGATTGTACAGAAAACTTCTTTGGTCTATTCTCATCAGTTAGAGCGACATACTTTCTTATGGATAATTAATTGACAATAGGTTGCCAAGCAAAACTTGGTTATTGGAATTGTCAAATTAACCAAGTTGTTTATTTTTCCATCCAGATGAAGGCGAGACTTGAATCTAAGTTAGTGTCCATATAAAACATATATTATATAGGGTAAATTATAATTTACCCCTTGTCTTTTAGCCCAAAACTTCTTTTTTTTTTTTTTGTGATTTAAAGTGTACGTGATCAATATTTTTGTAGTTTGTCAGATTACAAAGGAATCACTCTAATATTTTAAATTTAAGTTTTAACAAAAATAATCATATAAATATTAAAAAGATGAATAATTTTATAAAATGTTTGTATGATCACTTGTATATCTTGAATATTTTAAGAGCATTATATTGAGATTAATTAAGTAGAAAGTTTTAATTTCAAAATACCAACTTAATTCCAATAATAAACTTTAAAACACTATAAAATTATTTCAGTTATAAGTGAAATTTTCTCACAATAATGAATTTGTCCTTCAATTAATTTTCACATGACCCTGTAAAAATCATAGTTTTAAATTGCAGTTCGTATCATGTGATGCGGCTGCAATATTGCTGTTGCGGCACCGGCCGCATCCGTATTTTTTGGCCGCAATGCCCGCAATCCTTCTTATACTATCCGCAACGTCCGCAACCGCAATTGCAACATAACCGTAACCGCAACCGCAATTTAAAACCATGGTAAAAATTAAGATTGAAAATACCAAATAGTGGTTAATTAAATTTAAATTTTTTTCTTATTTTTGTAGGAAATAATGATTGCAACAGTGGATAATCCATCAAACGCAGTGGAATGGGCAATAGCAGAAATGATAAATAAGCCTGAATTATTGGAAAGGGTCACCCAGGAATTGGACAGTGTAGTTGGGAAGGACAGGTTAGTGCAAGAGTCTGATCTTTGCAAGCTCAACTATGTCAAGGCTTGTGCAAGAGAAGCCTTTCGCCTTCATCCAATTGCACCTTTTATTCCTCCTCACGTGTGCATGGCTGACACAGTGGTTGCCAACCACTTCATCCCCAAAGGGAGTCACGTGATACTAAGCAGAAGAGGATTGGGTCGAAACCCAAAAGTGTGGGATGATCCTGACAAGTTCAAACCAGAACGCCACCTTAATAAGAGTGATGGGTCCAATGATGTAGTTTTGAGTTTGACAGAACCAGATTTAAGGTTTGTGTCATTTAGCATAGGAAGGCGTGGGTGTCCGGGAGTTTTGCTTGGCACTTCAATGACCTTAATGCTTTTCGCTAGGTTGCTTCATTGCTTCACTTGGAGTGTGCCAACCAATGTGTCCAACATTGAACTTACTGAGTCTAAGGATGATATCTCTCTTTCTGTGCCACTAGTTGCAACTGCAAAGCCAAGACTACCTGCCCAAGTGCTCCTCACTGCCTATGAAGGGTTGTGCTAATTAAATAAATTGCAGGGGTTCAATGTGTGAACGTTTTACTAGTGGGTCAAATCATATTTTGTATTGAACGTTTTACTAGTCTTCATTCCAAATTTGGGGCTTGTTAAAGCTTTTCCAAAAACTATGTATTGCATGCAGTGAAAAAGATTATATATATATATATATGAACAAAATAAAAATAATGTTTAATAATAATCTTATAAAAGTTGCTTTTGAAAATACAATTAATTGATACGATTTGATAATAGTTTTTAAAAATTACTTTAACATATAATAGTAGCATCTAATCACTCTAATTTTTGTCACCAATTATAATGTTTCCCTGATTTATAAAAAGTGGCAATTTACCTTCTAGTGTTATTAAGCCTGTCACAATAAATTTCGGCAGTCTAAATTTGATGTGAAACTTAATTTTAACTATATGAAATTACTAAAAAACTCTTCTCAATGTGTTCATCTTCTACCCCAACCCTCTCATCCCCCACTCTGCAAATCGATAAACTTCATACCCTTCATCATTATGTTTTCTTTTCTCTCCGTGGCACGACTTAAGGGTGCGGCTTCTTCCATTTTCAGTCTGAACATGACAGCCCAACTAGACATTCCTCTGTGATTCTATTCCTATCCTGTGACTTGTTCATTGACTTCTTCTAAGCATTCATTTATAGATGGAAATCGCATGTGAACCCAGAGGGTAGTTTGGTTTCCCAGGCTTTATTCTTGCTCTTAATTATCATGATTTAAATGAGTATCTCTCAAAGTTGAACAGTTGGAATTCATCCAATTAAAAAAGTTCATAAACTTGCTTTTCTTTTAACTCCTCTAATATGTAAAAAGCATTCTATTTGAGCGAAACACTGAGAAATATCGAGGTAAGAAAATTATGGGTCAGAATTAACTTATAAAATCTTAATAATTAAATGTTCGTAAGAAAGTAGAGAAATGACAAAAAGAATTAGGTAAGCATTTATTTTGTTTTATAGAAATTGCTACAATTTTTAAGGTATACTAATGATGATTTCCAAAAATATTAAATATAATTATGGTTTGATAGTAACTAAATATCATTCACATTCTTTTTTCCATGGGCGCTTGTTGGAGCCACACGGAGGCTTTTCTTCTCCCTGCCTGAGGCTTGCAAACATTTGCGACAATAGGAAGGTATTTAACGGCAGCAGGTTTTGCTAGACGTTGGTAAACGTTGACCCACAGCGCGCGGCTTCCGAGGAGCGATGGACTCTCTGGACCAACTCCTCTTAGAGCAAGGAAATATCGCAGCTTTTTTTTTGGTTGGGGAGAAAAAGAGGGGCGCCCCCCCGCCGCGCGGCTGGGAGCATGGTTTTAAATTGCGGTCCGCATCATGTGATGCGGCCGCAATATTGCTGTTGTAGCGCCGGCCGCATCCACATTTTTTAACCGCAATGCCCGCAATCCTTCTTATACTATCTGCAACACCCGCAACCACAATCGCAACGTAACCGCAACCGCAACCGCAATTTAAAACCATGGCTGGGAGAGGGGGGGAAGGAAACTCACTGGAGAATCTACGGAAAAACGAGAATGTATGGTTTTTACGACAACAACTTTGCGATGACCTCTAAATATTTGACAGTTTCCCTTCATGACGAATCATGGCGCTCCATAGAGTTAGCGTCTTCTAATTTGGTGCACAAAATTAGATGCTATATATAGATAGATAGAAAAGACATCGAGGAGTTTTCATGAGGATGTTAACGAGAATGCATGCGCTGCGTTTTTTTTCTCTTTAACCAATAAAGTAGTGCAGTTTCTCTACTGATGTACGAAGGGCTACTTTGTGCTGCTGTGAATTTGGATTATCTTTTTTTTTTTCTCGAAACTTCTTAATATTAATTATCTTTTTTTAATTCATAATTAAAAAATTATTTTAATTTGCGTTTTGTTTCTTTCAAAATTGAAAAAAATAATAAATAATAAATCTAAACTTTCCTAGTCTAATTTGGATAATCTAAATCTACAACAACACAAAACAGTTTATGGCAATTGAGAGATTGCACTCCCAATAAAGGGAACCCTTCTATAGGATGTGATTTTATTTAGTGCCTATGAATGGATGGGATTGCTTCTAAGCTTGTTAAAGCATATTTGGGAATATAATGAATCATTGATCCCCAATTCCCCATATTCATTTCAAAAGACATGTCTTTTTCTATCCCCATGGAAACAAAAAAACCACTCTATTGTGAAGCAAAAGCCATAAACAATAAATGCATCAAAATTCTTGGTTATTTTATCCATGCATTAGAATGAAGCGAACATTCACAGAGTTGACATACTTTTGCCATCCCTAAAGGAACCCAAGTGCTTTTAAATGTCTGGGCTATTGGTAAGCACCCTTCAATATGGGATAACCCCAACTTAACACTAAAGGTTTTAAAGGCAAGACTATTGATGTGAACAGCCATAACATTGAGTTCTTATCATTTGGGGTTGGTAGAAGGATATGCCCTGGTTTCCCTCTTATAATGGAGGATGAAGTACCGGAGGAAGGAGAAATGGAGTTGGGCTTAGAAAGGAGTCTAGGGAGATAAGCAAATGAGTCTGGAGAGGATTGAGAAGAAGATGGTGAATGAGATGGATTTTGAAAAGGAAAGACACACTCATAAAAAAAGAACATCACGAGACACAATGATATGGCCTGTTGTCATATTATAACAGAGATAACCATGATGATTGGAGCTATAGCCTAAGAAGGTACATAAGGTGTAATACCATATTTTTCTAGCCTTCCTCATGCAATTAACATGCTCCATAATATGCATTGCTTAGGAGTTGTAAGAAAATGAGATATAAATAATGGATTAAATTTGAGTTGCGCTACATATAAAAATTTCATTCAATATCACGTGGGCCATATGAGCACATACTATACTTTTCCATATTTAATTACATTAATACAACTCCTTTGCATCACAAAATCATGCCCACAATTCATGGAAACTGAAATGAAGCATAAAATGTGGCTATTTAATTTCGGCTAGATTTGGCCCTCTTTTTTATCAAATTTTAGAAAATCATAACTAATTCTAAAAAGTTGAAATCATGTAATCTTGGTCATTCTAGGAAGTTATGGATGTCTACTTCACACTAAAAATATGTCTAGGCCATAACATTCATCACAAAAGATGTTTGACATCCAAAAAGGTCTAGAGGTCAGATTGCATTTTGGAACTATCATAGGATTTTGCAGAAAATTTTGAAAATGTCCAATTAATTCTACAAAGATCCAATCCATGTAAATGATACCAATCAGGAAAGCTGTGGATGTTAACTAGAGAGAAAAAATATCTCTAGACCATGTCATCAAGTCCAAACCTAAAAAATTAATAGAACAGTAACTCAGGTTGGGCAAAATTTCTGATACTGGGCATAATATTCAAAATTTAGTATCTCTACCTCTAGACATCCAAATGAGGTGATTCTAATTGGCACGAGTCATTGTGAATGTCTAGTTTCTTTATATAAAATTTCATGGCAATTGGACATCATTTGGGCCTCGTGTGATAGAATTCATTTTCAGACCAAATGAATAGTGCAACAGACTAAAATCATAAAAATTACCAACTTTGAAAAATCATCAAATATTCTGTAGACCTCCAAAAATTATGATTTTTATCTTCCCAAAAATTTCTTAATAAGACCTAATTGCGTGCGAAATCTCAGATCAAGAGTAACTCATTTGACGAAAAAGTGATATAGGGTTCCATTATAGTCAATTTTGGTTCCATATGAGATACTAAAATTGCCAAATAGCTTTTCCTTAATGTTGGCACCTTTTGGGCAAGTCTAAAAGAACATTTAAGACTTGTGTGAGATGCCCAAATGGTCCCAAACCTCATGCATTTCATTTTGGTCATTTAACCTACACTTATACACATTTACATCACACTTCCAAATTGCATACTTTGGCATTACATGCTTAAATTCTATTCTAGAGTTCATATATCATATCCATACATTTATACTTCACATAATATCATATTTACACATGTCTCAAGGGTCATAGACCATTTACAACACAATATACACCATGAAGCATTATTATGGTTCCAAAATGGCAAAAGCTAAGTATATGGTTGTCAATCTTCCTTCTTCAATGTTGTTGACTCCTATTATCATAGCCACTTGGTCCACCTAGCATATTAGATCATTGGAGAGGAAGGGATGAGATTCAAAGAATCCCAATAGCTCATCTTCCTTTCAATCATACATAATATATATAAAGCAAGCCTTAAAAATGCATGCATGGACATAATACAAATTATGAACATTCAAGAAGCAAGTTTGGCATATGAACACGTCATATAAGACATTCAAGAGCTCACCAAGTGTTTAGATTAGCCTCACACTTCTTGTCATGGATTTTAGACTTGCCTCACCCATTCTTTAAAAACTTTGGACTCAACCATACTCTTGGGAGCCCACTTTGCTTTTGGGAGACTCTTTACTAAGCTTAAGGGTTCTTAGCTCATCCTCACCATGGTGAAGAGTTCTTGGCCTCTCCACACTCAAGCAAACTCAAGCAAACCTCATGCATTTATTTGAAAATATAACATGACATCATGAAATCATGACATATAAAATCATGCTAGCATACTTTCATGACTTGAAAATAGATATACAAACATTCTAAGATAAGCTAAACACACATCCATGCATGAGAGAAGGTGGAGAGAATTACCTTGCACACAATCACACACTTTTCCTTGGATTTCAAGCCTCCTCTTTCGGTCACACACCCACAAATTGGTGGAGATGGTTTCTCTTGGCCTAAATACAATTTAAGGGAGCCAATTAGGTTCATGAAATAAACTCTAAGATCATACAACTTGCTTAGATACTAGATTGCTTTATAGGCTCCATTATAGTCCATAAATACACCTAATGAAGTAACACCCCTCAAATAATTTCTAGGCTCCATTCTTTCCTTTCAAATATGATTCTTAACTCCTTTTAAGCCTCTTGGAGTTATCACACAATTAAAACAAAAAGCCTAACATCATGTCGCTTTTTTAGGTCATAATATGGAACCTAACACATCAAATCACTTTCTATGAGTTCTAAATTTTTTCCAAGGCCTCCCTTCATTTTCATTTATCAAATATGACTCAAGAATGACCTTAGAAAAATTTAAAACTCTCCCTAGCTATGACATCTCATCTTGGCCAAGACCATGGGCTTCCTAGGCCTTTTTGCAGTTCTCTTGGTTTTCTTAAAAGAGGAAGCTTGTGGGGAGCATCTTAGGGGTCTCAAGAACTCATTTATATTCTTAATTAAACCTAAGAATTATCATACAAAATCAGAATTTGGAAAGAACACTTAAAACCCTAAGTTTTGCATCTTGAATTCTAATGGTTATTTTGTTGTTTTCTTTGCTTTTTCTTGTTCTTCTCCATCAAATACCTAAGGTTCATGCTTGGATGGGCTGAAAATCAGATTCTCCTATGGCTCCTAGGGTTAGGCAAAATGGAGAAGAAGGGTGGTGGAAGATATCAACCATAAGATGCAATTTTATCTAGTTTTCTTGCTTAGTTTGGCTTGAATCTTGCTTTCTCCAAGCTCTTCTCTTCAAATCCGAAATTTCCCTTGAATTTCTCCCTTGAATCAGATTCAGAAACTTCATTTTAATCAAAGGAAATCAAGGAGAATGAAGGAGAGGTGGTGTGGATGGAGAAAAGCATGAAAAACAACCATAAAAACATACCTTTAACTTGGAATTTCTTCTTCTCCTCCTCTCTTGGTGTGCCTAAAACCCCAGCTCTCCCTTCTAAAATTATGCAAAATTTTCTAATTCCAAATGGGGAGGAAAGTGGGGTGCCACCTATATATATAGGTGTAGAAAAATGACTTTTTCAAAAATTTCAATTTTGCCCTTCATAATTTACATTTTCGTTTCTCTTTCGTTTTAGCTCCTTTTTTAGAACCATATTTTATATTATAAAATTTAGGTTCTCAATTAAGAAAAATGTCTTTGGAATCACTCAAATCAGAGCTAAAAACCTTCCCGAATGGATCCATCAAAGTTTGGGCACACCAATGTTGGAAAACGTCTACTGGAGGGGTTTTAACTGTCAGGGCCTCTGAGAACCCTGGAGAACTCAAAATTTTCATTTAAAATGCCCTCCTATGTGAATTCCAAAAATTGCTCAAAATTATGAAAATGCCATTATGTTTCATAGGCTTTTCGTAAGAAATTGTTTCTTCATTTTAGCTTCATTTTTCTTTCCATCTGAGCCTGAGATTCTCATTTTTAGAAGTCTAGAATGCTTCCCAAATTTTTTAGGACCTTAACTACATCATCTTGGGGTACTTCCTTTTGTATTCGGTGAATTTCATTTGTTTACAGAGAAACCGTACGTTATGTTTCTCACGTTTTCTCTGGTTTTCAGAGAACCAAATATTACATAAGGCAGACCAAGGCTGAAGTTTATTTTGAGAATAAGGATGCAAGTTTGGCCAACATGCAGATCCAAACACCCAAAAGAAAGGCATAATTGGGCTATTGGGGAAATAAAATCTCATAAGGTGATTTATTGGATAGAATTGGGCTAGGGAGACAATTGATTAAGTGAACAATTGTGGCAAATGCATGGGCCTAGAACTTTTGTGGAACAAAGGAGTGGTGAAGTAAAGCTAGTCCAATCTCAACAATATGATGGTGCTTTCATTCAATAATACCATTTGGGGCATGAGTATACAGACAAGATCTCTTATGGGTGATGCCAAATTGTTGAAGTAATGTATCTAGTGTTCAAAATTCACCACCCTAGTCTGATTGGATTTGTTTGATTTTAGTATTGAAAAGTGTTTCAACATCCAACTTAAATTGAAGAAAAACTTTGGATACATCATATTTAATTGATAAAGGAAAGAACCAAGTAAATTGACTATAGTCATCAGTGAAGGTTACATAAAATTTATAGCCAAAATAAGATAAAATACGTGATGGACCCTAAACATTAGTAAAAACAAGATTTAAAGGTTTAGTGGAGCGATTAGAAAGAAGGTCAAAAGGTAAACTGTGGCTTTTAGAACTATAACAAGCTGGGCATAATTGAGGATGAGTGCGATTAGAGACAAGGAGTGAATAAGTTAAAATAACTTTCTGAATAGTGTGAAAAGTAGGATGGCCAAGATGATGATGCCACTGTAGAAAAAAATGTTTGAACAACTATGCAAGCTTAAAGAGCATAAATAAGTAATGTGTAGAGATGATTGCAAGAGTCACTTTGGAGCATAATGGTCTTGGTTTTGAGATCCTTCACAAAAAAACAATTGGAATGAAATTCAAAGAAAATGGAATTATCAGCCCAGAATTGAGAGACAGATAAAAGAGTGTCTACAATATTAGGAATATGGATTAAATTAAAGAGAAGATAAGTGCCATTTAATATTGCCAGTTTAGCTGAACCATTATGATCAATATGTAATGGTGAACCATCACTAATATGCACTTGATCATATCTAGTATACAAAGTTCTAGAGTTGTTAAGATTAGCTAGATCAAAGGTCATGTGGTGTGATGCACTAATATTTGGATACCACAATGAGTTAGAAGCATTAGAAAGAGATGCATAATTAGCTGTCAGAGATGATGGAGGTGGAGCTTGGTATGCTTGGTTAAAATGATGGTAACATTTGAGAACTGTGTAACTAGCACAAAAACAGACTTGACAAGTTAAACGAGTTGAATTGCCAATAGTCGAAGAATTATGACCACCTTTATAAAGATTTCTACCGTCATGAGTATTCATGAATCTGCCACCTCATCCACCATGATAATATGATTAGATAGATGAACGACCTCCTCTGGGAGCTAAAGAAGATTGATGAGAAGTAATATTTGCAACGACTTCAGATTCAGAAGAAATCATATTTTGCATTATAAGTTGACCCTTGTAGGTTAGGAGATGGGTGCATAATTCTTCTAAGGTTGGAGGTTCAATTCAGGTTGTAAGTGTAATACCATATATATCTAATCCCATTCATGGCATTCATAAGCTCCCTATCATCATTTTCATAAGAATACATGGAAAATGGACTAACAATAATGGATTTAATTGCATTTGCGTTACGCTTGAAAATTTTAAATCGGTGACACATGGACCATGTAGGTTCATACCATGCATCCTCATATTTAAATATATTATTACAACCCATTTGCATCACAAAATCTTGCTCATAACTCAAGGAAACCGAAATGGAGCATGAATGGAACTCATTGAATTTCGGCCAGATTTGCCACTATTCTATCCAAAATTTTAGAAAATCATAAGTAAATCTAAAAAAATTGAAATCATGTAATCTTGGTCGTTTTGGAAAGCTTGGGATGTCTAATATATGTTAAAAATAGTTACAAGCCATAACATCCCACACAATGAACGTTTGACATGTGAAATGGTCTAGAAGTTGGACCAGGTCCTGATACTGTCACAGTTTACTGATATAAAATTCAAAAATGTCCAATTAATTCCAAAAAATTCCAAATTGAGTGAATGATAGCAATTTGGAAAGATGGTAATGTTAGCCAGAGGGTAAAAATAGCTCCAAACCAGTTCAAGCTCGTCCAGATCTTTAATTTTGATCAAACAGTGACTAAGGTCTGGTTGGATGCCTGACACTGGACTAAATCTTTGAAAAATCGTATCTCCCTCTTTAAACCTCCAAATGAGGTGCTTCTAGTTGAAGCAAGTCACTGGGAGTGTCTAATTTCTCTGTATAAAATTTCGTGGCAATTGGACATCATTTGCCCCATGAGTGACAGAGTTTAATTTCGGACCAATGCTACAGTACCAAATATTAAAACAAAAAAAAATCTCAATTTCAACAATTTGCCAAATATTCCAAAGACCTCCAAAAATTACCAACTTTAACTTCCTAAAATGCTCTCAATAAGATCTAGACTCATGCCAAATTTTAGACCAAGAAGAGCTCATTTGGACAAAAAATGACATAGCCTCATGAAATGGTCATTTTTACTTCCTATCAAGAGTCACTTTCCACCAAATGACCTCTTCTTAAGTTTGGCACCCCTTGAGCAAGTTTCAAAGCACAAATATGACTTGTAGAAACTGCCCAAGTGATCCTAAACCTCATGCATCTCATTTTGATCTCTCAATATCCATTTGTGTATAGTTACATCAAACCATCAAGGAGCCAATTTGCATAATTCCATTACTTTTAGTGTCATATAAAGTCTACATCATGTTCATACATCATTTTACACTTATTCATGGTCTTGTATCACAAAAACATTACATGCATCATTACTTTGACATTTAACCACTACTTAAAGTACATAATACACCAAAATAAAGATGTTCAATATCCTTGGCTTGCATCTCCTTGACTTGGAACACCACCTAGACAATTCAAGAATGAGGGGGAAAGGGGAGTGAGATTCTAAGAATTTCAATAGCTCACACACCCACTCACATCACATTCAAGGCATACATACATCAAATTCATACTATGTAAGCATAAAGTGTGCAATAAATTCCATTCCATGCCACATTCACATGTCAAGACCACTTTCATGCTCTAAGGACTTTTGATTTAGCCTCACCCCATTTCTAGGACTTTTGGATTTGCCTCACTCTTGGCCTAGGGACTTTTGACCTAGCCTCACCCATTCAAGGGACCTTTGGCCTTGTCTCACCCATGCCATGAGACTTTTGGCATCTCCTCACCTTCATCAAGGGATTTTTGGCATCACCTCACCCTTATGAGCTCTTTCCACAACCATAGTCATTCAAGAAGACACATTGGTACCAATGCAATTTCAAGACATCAAGTGGCATGTTCTCAGATCACAAAAGCATATACAAGCACACAACATATACATATGCACACAATAATGCAAAAGAATGAGGTGGAGAGCTACCTTTTAATTTATGCAAGATCACTTTGCAATTTCCTTCCCCTCCTTGGTTTCACAAAAGCACTTAGGTGGAGTAAGGTTCTCTTGACCTAGACATCACAAATAACACACAATCACATCCTTGAAGCAAGCCAAGACATTAAACTAAAGCTTATCACATACTTGGTTCCATAATGGACATATTGGTTCCATAAATGACCTATTGAGGCAATTCATATCATTCAAGTGCTAGGCTCCAGTCTCTTGTTATTTCTAGATTTCTTGGACTCATTTAAGGTCCTTGGAGCCATCACATATTTAATTACACCATTGAAATACCAAGTTGCTTCATAAGGCACCATTATGGACACCATTATCCCATCTCCTAATCTATGACTCCTAAAATTTTCCCAATGGTTTCTCCCATCTTCTAACATTATATAAAGTCCCAAACCAAGGCTAGAATAATTTAAAACATCCCCTAGCCTAATGAACCTAGCTTGGTCAAAATATGTACCATAAGAAAGGTTCATGGACTTTGTGATTTTTCATTGATGGGAGAGCCACTTGGGAGGCTTTCTAAAGGTCTTAGGAGCTTAAGGGAATATTCAAATAGCCAAGAAAATATTCACACAAAATCAGATTTTACAAAACCCTAGAAAGAACTACACTTTTCTAACTTGTTTTCCTTTGGTTTTTACTTGAATTTCTTGCCATATTCTTAATCCTTGCACTCTTTTTCCTAGGTTTCTCTCTTGGGTCTGTCTAAAATCCAGCCCCTCCTAGACCATAACATTCATCATGGAGGACGTTTGACATCCGAAAAGCTACTGAGGTCACTGGCTACCTGGCCTGCTGTTCAGATTACTGATACAAACTTCTAAAATTCATAACTAATTTTATAAAAATCGAAATCACACACATTCAGTCATTCTGGAAAGCTACAAATGTTAACTTGATACTAAAAATAATTCAAGAATGAAAGAGATATGTTTAGCTATTAGGAACCTATGGAATAGTAACTGAACTCCTGGGGCGCTACTGGTACTGACAGTCAACTTTAAAAATGCATAACTCTCAACAGCTACCATTCCAATATCCAGATGGCCCCTTATGAGGCTTTGTATGTGAGAAAGTGTAGATCTCCATTATGTTGGGTTGAGATAGGTGAAAGGAGTTTACTAGGACCTGAATTAGTTGACCCTTCTATCCTATCCTATGTTGGCTGAAACATACAAGAAGAAGGGACAAGAAAAGGCTACCATAGGAATGAGATTTTACCTTGTTTTTCCTTAGTTTCTTGGATGTTTCTTCCCTTGGTTGGCTTCTCTTCTCCAAACACAAAATTTCCCTCCTTGGTTTGACCTCAAAACAGAACCAAATCATTCAAAAAATCCATGGAAAGAAAGGAGGAAGAGAGAAGAACAAGATTGGCAGAAGATGGATCAAGAAATTCTATGAAATTACCTAGTTTCTCCTTGGCTTTCTTCCACTTTTTCTCCTCCTTCTTGTCTGCCTAAGAGAGTTGAAGATTTTTTGTATTTTGGGCAGAAAGGGTCGTGCTTATTAAAGAGGAGAAGAAGGGAGAAAAGTGTGGAACTCTTTAAAACATTCAAGAAACCATAAATTTCAATTTTGCCCTTCTATAATGGCAATTTTGTTTTGGCTTCGTTTTAGCTCCTTTTTTAGAACCATCTTTTTCATCATAAAATTTAGGTTCCTAATTTAATAAAATGCCTTTGGAATCACTCAATTTGGAGCTAAAACCTTACCGAACGAATCTGTCAAAGTTCGAGTCAATTGACGTTGAAAAATATACATCGGAGGGGCTTTACTAGTCCCGGGGCTTCCTATAGTTTTTGGGGCCTCTGAGAACCTTGGACAACCCAAAACTTTCATTTAAAAAGACCTCCTATGTGGTTTTCCACAAGTTGCACTTATTTACGAAAATGCTATTACGTTTCATCAGTTTCCGCCGCAAATTATTTTTCCATCCTAACTCTGTTTTTCTTTTCGTCTGAGCCTAGAATTATCATTTTTTAAAATCTAGGACTCAACTTAAATTTTTTGGAATATTATCTAGGTCATTTCAGAGGAGTTACTTTTATATAACTTATTTCGTCATTTTCGAGATTTACGTTCGTTACAGTAAGAGAGGCAACAATAGGATCAAAATCAATGCCTGATCTGGCCAGTAAGTATGTATTAAATTCAATGTCTCAAAGAGGTTGACCAAAAGTAGCAAGAGCATTACTAAGTTGAATGACCTTTTGAAAGTATTTAGCAACCAAGGTGGAGTCTATTTTTAGTGTCACCAATTGATTATGGATTTGAACCAGTCATGCTTGTGATTTTTGAGTAAATAGAGCTTCAAGAGCATTTCAGAAACTGCAAAGTAGTTTTATGTTTATGTACCTGTGCAACTAAGTTTTTGGATAAAGAAGAAATCAACAGAGAAAGGATTAGCTAGTCTTGTTGAAACCATTTGATAAAGTCAGGATTCAGTGAACAATTTTGTAAAGATGAAGTAGGTTCCGCAATGGTACCATCAATGTGGCCAAAAAGTTGTTGGCGATGTAGATATGAAAGCATTTGAGCTTTCCATGTCAGATTGTTTTTAGTGGTTAACTTTACTATTACAAAGTGGGGAAGGGAGGTGATGGGTGAATTTGTATTTGGAGAATTGAGATTTGAAATAGTTGTTACAAAAGACATTGTTCTTATGGGCGATAAAGGATCTGTCATGGTAACAAGTGAGGTTATTCATGCTTTGATACCATGTTTAAATATAATAATGGATTGCCATTTACATTGAATAGTATAACTTCATTAAAAAGATGCTACTGCTAGTACATGTATATATAGCAATTCAAAATAACAAAAAGATATTTAGAAAATAAGAAAGGCATTCACATGAATGGTTACAATGGAAATAGGCTACACTATTCTAGAAGAATCAAAGGAGAAGAACACATGTAAGCAATGACATGGCAATAGAAAATGATATGGATGGTATTTAGGTTTCTTAAGAAATTGATGTAGATGGTGCTTTAACAACCATAAGGTAATTCAGTCAACTTTGGAAAATCTAGAAGTCTAATTTGATATACAAAATGAAACGGAATGTAATCAGAAAGGGATTGATGATGTGAATGGACTTGAATAAATGATGTTTAGTATGATATAAAAAGATATGAGAATTAAGGAATGTCTTTCTATTTGTATATTGGGTTGACTAAAAATAATGAAGGAATGGAAAGAAATGATGAGAAAATGTAAGAAAATGCCTCTAGTTAAAAAATTATAAAATAATAAATTTAGTTTTCTCATCACTCTTGATGGTTTTTTGAGTCTCATGATAGAGGTCGCAATATGGTGTGAATAGTTGGTGGAAATGTTACAATAAAGTAAATGAAAAGTAAAAATAAAACAAAAACAAAAACAAAACAAAACAAAGCAACTTTATTAAAGTAATGAGAAAGGGCAAAATGAAGAAAGGAAAATGTACTAATGTAATGATAGAAGGCTTTAGCAAAAGTGAATTCTTTTCTTATCAAGAATTCTTGCTATCGAACATCATTCAATGTTGGAATCCTAGAGAAAAACCTCTTGCAGTTGTCATTGAGCTTGGACTTCCATCTCATCTTTATTCTATGTAGTAATGGTCATTTGTACTAAATATATTTGAATGGATCGAAATCCATAGATGTATAAAATGAATAATAATGAAAAGGAAATAAACTTTTTTCTATGTTTGAAAATTTTAAAAATAAAGGAAGGGAATTAAAAGAAAATGAATTTCTTTCTATATCTTCCAAGATCATAATACTAATTGTTGTTCCTTTTCTAATTGGAGCCAAATGGTGGAACATTAAATTTGAATTGTGAATGGAATTTTTATCCTTCAAATTTGACTTAATTTATCATCATCTTTTATTCGAAAATCATATTTTTGCTCCAATTTATTGCATTTTGAGTATGATTGCTCATCAAACATGTAACTTTCAATTCATTTGTTCTCACAAACCTTGTTATGAATATAGATCATTATCTCCATTTAAATTTTTACATAAATTCTCATCCCATCTCTAATTTTGGAACTCTAGTTTTTATTTGCCTCTTTTCTTGAGATTGTATTCATATTATTGGTATACTAATTATTATAAAAAAAATGTTCATGAAATGATAAATAACACCTGCTTAAAAAAATTTCATTTTAGATATTGTTGGAATCTCACTCATACAACACACTTAGCAGGGTCTAAGATATAATGAGATTTTTTATATCAAACATGTAACTTCCAATTCATTTCTTCTCACAAACCTTGTTATGAATATGGATCATTATCTCCATTTAAATTTTTACATAAAATTCTCATCCCATCTCTAATTTTGGAACTCTGGTTTTTATTTGCCTCTTTTCTTGAGATTGTATTCATATTATTGGTATACTAATTATTATAAAAAAGTGATCATGATATGATAAATACCACCTACTTAAAAAAATTTTCATTTTAGACATTGTTGGAATCTCACTCATAAAACACAGTTAGCAGGGTCTAAGATATAACGAGATTTTTTATATAAATAATAGTTAATTCCAAGTTTTTTTTTTGTAGCATCAAGCTATTGTTAGATATATAATTGAAATATATGTTTATAATTAAATGGATTTGTCATAAAAGTTTGTTTTGATGTTTACATCATAAATTTTAGGCAAAATTCTATTTAGGTCTTTTAATTTTATTTTAGATTTTGTTTTGATCCCTTAAATTTTTTTTTGGTTCCAATAAAATTCATAAGTTTTTAAATTGTTCTAAATAATTTTTTTTATTAACCCTAGTAAAACTCCCCTAATATGCAGCCTTTTGTTTCTGAGAAATCATTAACACCGGAATTGTGTTTGTTGTGTCAATTTCATCTCTCACGTAAGTCATAAATTCAGAAGCAGACTTACATTTAAGACTAGCACCGTCTTATGACCCAACTTCTTCCAAAAACTAAAGAAACAAAAACAAAAGACAAGGACTTGGAGAAGTTAAACCTAACACTTTATCTTCAAAATTTTACGTATTAATTAAAACTAACATTTAAAAAGTTACATGATTGTTATATAATATATTGCGTTTTCCCCATCTTTCTCAAATTTTCTCTTGCACAATTTTTAACATACATTTCTTTCAAATTTTCAATTGTTAAGACATTATAATTTTAATAGATATGTAACATTTCTATTTTATTTTTAATAATTTAGGAGAATCATGTGTTATTTTCGAATTTGTATTCCAAAGTTGCAATTAGCCCATAATTAAGAAGTTTATATATATATATATATATATATTTTTTATAGTCTAACCTAAAGTTGAAAAAAAAAAAACCCTTTTATCAACACTTACCTTTAATCGTCAATATGAAAAGCCTTTTTTTCAACACCTAGCTCTGATTGTGGATATAAGGATTGTCATTTTAGTATTTTAGCTTCTTGAAACTTTGTGCCAAAACATAGGTAACATTGGTAGTTGTTTTTCCCCACTTTTATTGACAGGTGGGTAAAAATTGTAATATTTATTTATTTTAAAAATAATTTGAAAGCATTGTTTCCACTTTTACCAATGAGTAGTTACTACTCTCTATTCTTTGTGTCTTTTGTGTCTTAGCTTCTCCTAGTGTCTGCGTCTCTACATCTTTTTGCATCTTAACCTACGAATTATAGCAATTGATCATTTGTCTTGCTGTAAGAGGGATTACCAGTGAAGTGTGAGTTTCTCTTGTTCTTTTTCTATCTTTAAGTGGATGTCGCACTTTTTTTTTGCTTGTGAATTTAGAGCAAACTATGGAAACCAATATCATAAGGAGATATAGGTGTGAATATTTGTCAAGTGTGCAATGTGTCTGAGATTTGCCTTTTGTTTGTGATTGAAACACCCCATTAATTACTTATTCTTTTATTTATGTAGAATTCTTTGATTAAGAAAGAGTGTGGATATTAGTGAAGCTTTTACTATAAGCTCTTAGTGGCTAGAAGAAATGAATTAAAATGGTATTAACAAATTAATTTATACTTTTTACATGTCCCATTTTCATGAATTCCAATATTGAGATTCAAGGACATTGACTGATGAATGACAATTGGGAACTCATTAATATAGAGGTATCTTGCCTTGGGAAGAAGTCCTCCTTTTTTTATCTAGTTAGTTTATAGAGAATTCCACTTTTGAAAAGGGCAATTTTTTTTTAAAATCATTAGATACACTTTTGAGATTCTTAACTTACTAATTAAAAAATGTAAGTAAAAATTGAGAAGTGCATAAAGCAGTGAGAAAAAAGTTAAAACAATCAATATAGTTTTTGTTTAAGTCAATATAAGGTTTGAATTACCTCAAAACTACTTGCACATATAATTGTACTATAACTATAAGTTATGAAATGTGTCCTATCTGGCATTGACCAAGCTAATTAAAGAGATTGAGTATTTTTTTAATCATTAAATAGAATTTAACAATGAAAAATCTTGACATAAATCTAATAGTGAAAAAGTTCAATCTCTAAAGCATTAAATTATTTATCTTCACCATCATAGAGTTCTATATGCATATTTCAGTTGTTGTCTTTGCTCCACTTTTGAGTATTACTTATTATTTCTTGCAAAGTTTTTGTTATAGCATAATTTATTAATCTTGATTAATTTTCACTCAAGATACATTTTAATCCTTATTGTCTTGATAATTTAACAAGGTAGAGAAAGTGAAGCATGGATAGGGCATGAAAGCTCCTAGAGTAGCTGCATAATCAAAGTGCAAGCACAAATATTTGATAAATGTCATTTTTATATCTTTTATTCCTCTTTATTTGGATTTCTTAATGATGAATTATAGCTTATTGGATTTTATTAGATAAGATTTGATTTTATTAGCTATTTTTATACTCTAGGAATTAATTTGCACAATTCTTATTTTTTAATGTATAAATTTTTTTAAAAATAATTTTGTAAATTTTTTTACAATATTTTCTATTATTTGTATGGATTTTTAATGGGCAAATGAAATATAAATGGTGAAGATTAATTTGGAAAAGAATTAAAGGCTACAAGATTGAATCAGGAGCCAAGATCTGAAGACGAAATCATATTTTTACAATCTAGAGGGAATAATTACCTAGATTTTTTATGAATTTTTAAATAAAAATTGAAAATTGGAAAGTGGAAGCTGAATTGGTGCAACTTTTTGACACTAAAGTGTAGATCCAATTCACTCACTCCACGGTGCTCTTACTCACTTGGTCATGCACAGAAAAAAGTAAAAGGGCTCACAAGTCTCACATATAGGAACGAAAAAGAACACATAACACAATTCTCCCATTGGGAGCTCCCATGGCCAAAGCTTCACACCACAATTTCTTCAAACAATTCCATTCAATGGAAACTTGAATCTACCATGTAGCTAGCTTAGGATGAAGGCCTTGAAGTGTAGATTTAAATTGAAGAAAATTGCTCCAAGATTTGGCTAATTCTCTTATCCTTTTCTTCTCCTTTTTAGTTGCAATTTGTTGGTTATATGAGACTAGGTTTAGCTCGTATTAACTTGATGATTGTGACTATAATTGTGGATTGGATTCTTGTGTTTGTTAAGCTAGTAAAACAACATTTTGGAGATTGAATTGGAGGATTAATTGTTCAAATATTTCTTTATTTTATAGCTGTACATTCCATTCTCTTTTCCTCTTAATTTTCAGCTTGATAATGCACTTGCTGAATTTTTGTGCCTTATTTTTTATTTGAGGAGTCTTAATGTTTAATTGGTTAACTAGACATCTAGAATGAAGGTGCAAAAGTTGTAAAGATTAATTAATCTCTATGTTTAGTATGTTCAATAGCCTTAATTCAAGAATTAGTAAGCTAGTACAGTCTTGAGATTTCAAGAATCATTAACTTGCTAGGTTCTTGCATTCGTTAAGTGGTAACTTAAGAAAAAAATATATTATGAATACACTAAAAAGGATTAGGTCTAGACCTTAGTGAAATATAATTTAGATACTGATAATTGAACTTTGAGGAATTCACTCATGGCTAGCTACACTTAAAAACTTAATTGTTGTTGCTTTCTTTGATTTAAGCTTGTAGTTGCATTTTATTTCCTAAAACATTTTTAATTTTAGTCATTAAACTCCCAACAAATTTCTAGAGTTATTAGTTTTTAGGTTGTCTTTGATATTTAGAAAACCTTCTTTAGTAATTAGAATCCATTTTCGTAGGAGACGATCTTGGTTTCATCACTTACTAAAACTTATTTGCACAACCTTGTTATTTGGAACTATTCGACAATAGTTACCAATATTGTTGGAGAAAGATTGGATTCTTAATTATTTGGGAAAGTTGACTAGGTGTTAGTGCTATCTTTTGGTGTGTTTTTGCTCTGTTTTGCATTTGGTTTTTGGCCTTTATAGTTTTCTGTACTAATTGTTTTGTTTGCTGGAATTTTTGTTCAGCTCATTTAGAAAATTCTAAAAGTTGGTATCCTTAAGTTTAGCTATAAGGTATCATGTTTTTAGGCCAAAATCCAATGTTTAAGGCACTTTTCCAAATTTTGTAGTATTTTCTCAAATTTCTTAGGATTTTCTAATTTTTCAAGATTTAATTTTAAATTTTTGTGTGCTTCCTTTTATGTGATATTTCTCTATTTTTGGATGTCTTTGTGTGTTAATAAGTTGTTAGTTTGGTTTGATTTTAATTCTCTTTCTTTTTTATGTGTGAAATCGTGCTAATTCAGTTATCGACTTGATCTTTTAGTGTGCTTTACTTTCTCTCCGATCACCTATCTAGAAAATTTTAAAATTTGATACTTTGATATTTAGGGTGATACTGAGCAAAAGTCACAGCTTTATCTATGAGGTAGCTAATAAGTCCCTAATTTGTCATGGTTTTCTTAATATTTTAAGGAACTTATCATATAAATATTGAACTTATTTTATATTTTTTGTATATAAAATTAATAAATTTTAATCAAGTTAATATTTAGTAAATTTTGATTTTATTTCTTTGGTTTTAAGTTAATTTTTTGTATTAGTTAAGTATAAATAGTATTTTGTATTTTTATCCAAATTTTTAAGTTATTAAATTATTTAACTATTGTTAGTATATTATAAATAGTAATTAAATGAATTTTATATTTTTGTAGAATTAAAATTACAAAGAAACAAGTTTAAAAGTCTTGAAATGTAAAGCAACAAGAGTTGAGAAGATTTGTTGAAAAAGGATCAAAAAGAAAAAGAAAAAAAGAGAAAAAGATGGCACTGAAACTCACTGTTAAAGAAAATGCAACGTCGTGGCACCAAATTTAAGCACCACTTGTGATACCATAAACTCACAAGCCTCAAATTATAACATCTAAGGCAAACCATACACAATTGAAATAAGATGGCACACTTGGCAACAGAAACATTAACGGATGGATGCCGAAATCATTTAATTTTACCCACATGAGTCATTTAAATTTTTTCTCAAATCATTTTCATCCATATCATATCCAAACAAATAAAAAATACCTCAATTTGGAGCTTACATCATGGATCACAAGCCCTTATATAAGAAATTCCATGTTTTCTTCTCGGGTTGCAGGGCAGTTTACTGGTGCAAATTTGGAAAATCATAATTAATTCTATAAAACTTAAAATGAAGCACATGCTAGCTTTTTTGAAAGCTCTAGATGTTAACTACAGGCTAAAAATAATTCTAGACTATGTAAACATTGTGACGACCCTAATTTCTTATCATCATAATTAAGGTTAAACACGTGATTAATCACTATAGGACATGAAAATATGGAAAAATTTAAACCTTAATGTGATTAGAGTCATCAATCATACAATTTCATACACTTATATTCATAAGGGAATTAAACATCCATTTATAAGCCTTAGATTTCATTACTCATCAATTAAAACTCATCCTAGTGACTCTAGATCATCTCTTAGGGTTAACATATGGAAAACCAAGATTTTCTAGTTAATATAAGTGTTTCAGCATGTTAGCCGCGGCCCAATTACCTTTCGTCGTGGCCAATTCCTTTCTGTTTTACCCCTTTCTTCTTTACTAGTTTATCGCCGCAGCGAGTTGGACCTTCGCTACAGCCAACCTACATGGCGTCGCGGCGAAGAAGCCTCTTGGAGCTTCCTTGCTCGCCTCTCGATATTGGCCGTGGCCAATTACTCCTTCCGCCGTGGCCAATTCCTCTCTGGAATGCCGGGGACATTTTCCTAAAAGTTCGCCGCGGCCAATTCCATAATTCGCCGCGGCGAATTTCTCTCGGGATAACTTCCAATTTGACCTCTCACATTTCGCCTCGGTGAATTCCTCTCTGGCACTCTCCCTGGGCGACTTCGCCTCTATTGGCCACGGCCAACCATATTTTAGCCGCGGCTAAACTCCTCCTGATCCTATAACTCTGAATTTCTTGCCTCCTACTCTCCACTCTCCTTCCATTAACACCCTAGGGCTCCTCTATCTTCATTGTGGGCTCAAATGTCCTTCATTAGTCTAATTTATCCAGTTAATCTATCCTCTCTAAATCAAGATTTAATGGGTCATTTTCTTTTCTCTAATTACCCTATGTCAGCAAGTCCATTTATCAGTAATTTGTAATACAATAATAACATGAATTCCACAAGGCTCATTCAGATAACATAAATCCATACATCAATCTCTAATTTAAAGTCAGGTCTACTCCTTCATAAATACACATTACATTATCAAAATACAGACTCCTACACTTGGCAATACAGATACATGATGATGCTATACAAAACTTAACAAAATTAGCATCTACCCTATTCTACTCAGACCAAGTGTAGCTCCCCCACACCGGGCCTCAGCTCATGGATGTTCATCCACTTGCTTACCCTTATCCTTACCTGAAGAACCGTCACCTGAAATTGTAATCCCATAAAACGGGGTGAGATATAAATCTCAGTAACCAAGACAATTCCATCATATAATCCAGTTTAACTAACATATATGCGTGAATCAAAATCGACATCAGAATCATATCAGTCATCTCAACAAATGAAACAATTAGGCTATCATGATTACTATCCCATACTAGCAATCATATATTTAACATGTTAAAGGCCATTAACACCGGGAGAGGCCCGTCCATGGCACCTACTCCCCATTGAGCACAACCAAGGCTCAGTGCATCTGGGGTTGATCATACCCGGTGCTCGATCGTAGCACATGCATGGGTGGCAGCCGCACCACAGCTCCACCATGGACTCACAAGGTCCAATCATCATACAATAGATAGCCAACCAATTCATTCAACATTTCAAATCATTCATATACAGCAAGTATGAAATTTAAACCGACATATGCATGGAATTAATGTAAACCCCGGTTACCTCACTTGTAGATAAATTTTGCAACAGCCACCACAGATACAATATCTCCCTATAACCAGAACATCAGATGATTATTACTCTAATTCATCATTAGTAGTTGCAATAAGTACTTAAGAGATTTAAATGCTAATAACTACCTAAAGAGCACTTACCCAGTCACCACCAATCCCAAATTCAGATTCAAGTGTCCTCTATCAGAAATCTCAATAATCCACCCAAAATTCTAAGTAAATTCGTACTAAATTAATACCCATTTTATAATTCAGCTATGGGGGTCTCAAATTAACAAAGAAGGCATCAAAATGAGGGGTTTAAAGTCACCTAATACCAACCCCAACCTCAACTTACGAATTTCCCCAAGAAAATCCCCAAACACCCATATTTCAGATTTTGGGTATGATGAAAATTCTCCAAATGAAAAACTAATTAGACCAAATTAAAGAGAAAGATGAGAGGATTAAGTTGTATAACTATTACCTTGGCCAAATCTTGCTCTAAGTATGTGAAAATGCAGAATTTTTACCCCAAACCCTAGCCTCCTTCTCCACCTCCAAATTTCACTTTTGAGTTTCAGCAAATGGGATAAGTGGCTGAAGTATTAAGGTTTTAGATGGGTTTAAGTTGGGTCAAAAATGGGTTATGGGTTGCTCTAAGGTCCAAGTTCAAATGGGCTTCAGACTTTAGCTTATTGGGCCAGTTTTCACTTGTTGGGCTGCAGAATTCTTTTGGGCCAGTTTAATACATTGGGTTGCTGAAGTTTTATGGGTTTTGGGCCAAACTTGAAGAGCCCAAAGGCTTGGGTTTGCATAAGGGTAATTGGGCCTCCATTAGCCTCTCATCATGATTCATTAATTTGGGCCTAGATGCAAATTTCTATCATAAATAAATTCTCAAACCCATATTAATAATTTATCCTTCCAAAATTTATATTCACTAACTTGCCCAATTATCCTCTATTAATGATTCTTAATTACTCTAAATCCATGATTAACACCTTAATAAATTTTATTAAAGTAGGAACCTAAATTTTATTAAAGTAAGAACCTAAATTTTATAATGAAAAAGATGGTTCTCAAAAAGGAGCTAAAACGAAGCTAAAATGAAAATGCCACAATAGAATGGCAAAATTGAAATTTTTGTAAATGAATTATTCTTGAACCTTCTACAAACTTCATGCCCTTTCTCCTCCCTTATTTTGGTTGACCTCCCTCTGCCCAAAAGTAGAAAAAAGACCAGTTCTTTTAGGTGCACCAAGGAGGAGAAAAAAGGAGAAGAAAAAGCAAGAAAAATGTAAGGAATTTCATGGATTTTCATGCTCTTTCTTCTTCCAATCTTGTTCTTCTCCTTCCAAGCTTTTTTTCTATGGTTTTATTGAATGAAATGGTTCTATTTGAAGCCAAAACAAAAGGGAAGAGTTTGAAATTTTAAGGCAGCATTCAAGCAAAGGAAGAAGCATCAAAAGGGAGCTTGGAATCCAAGATATTTCTTGTTTCTTGTTACTTCTTCTCCTTGCTTTCTCTTGGTGTGTAATCTGGCCTAAACTAGAACCATATAGGGGAGGTATTTTCATCCTAAAACAAGAGAGGAACTAGGGTTTTAGACCATGGGGAAGTAGAATATGCTAAGAAATTGAAAGAAAAACTAATGGAAATTAAGTTAGGAAAGTGTAGGACTCTTGAGAGTTTTGTAAAATATGATTTAGTACATGAATTTCCTAGGCTATGTAAGTGTTCCATTGAGCTTCTAAGACTTTTAGAAAGTCTCCCAAGTGGCTCTCCCATCAAGGAAAAATCAAAATCTCCGTAAACCTCCCTTGGTGTGTATGTCTCGGCCTATGGGAGTTAGGGCACTTAAGGGTAGTAATTTCATCCAAGTTTAATTTTGTATCATATATGGTGGGAGAAGATGAGAGGAAGCCTTGAAAAAAATTTAGGAGCCATGATTTAGGGGATGAGACAATGGTTTCCATAATAGAGCCTTATGGAGCAACATGTATCTAGGCTTGTGCAAGTGATGTATAATGGCTTCAAGGACCTTGAATGAGGTTAAGAGGGCTAAAAATGAAAATAGAATATAGCCTAAAACTTGAATTACAAGGGTTACTTCAATAGGTCATTTATAGAACCATTATGTGAATCATGGACCTATTTATACTTGTAAGAATAAGTGTAATGTCTTGGCTTGCTTCAAAAGTGTAATTGTGTGTTATTTATGATGTTTAAGTTAAGAGAATCCTAGCCATCTAGGTGTGCTTGTGGAACTAAGAAAAGGAAGGAAAAAGCCTAAGTAAAGCTTGCATAAGTTCAAGGTAGCTTTCCACCTTATTCTCTTTGCATTCTTGGTTGTATATATGTCATTGTGTACACGTGTATGATTTTATGACCTATGAACATGCCACTTGATGCTTTGAGATTGCATTAGTACCAATGTGTTGTCTTGAATGTCATTGATTGTGGAAATGGCTCATAAGGGTGAGGTGATGCCAAAAGTCCCTTAATGTAGGTGAGGAGAAGCCAAAAGTCTCATGGCATAGGTGAGACAAGGCTAAGAGTCTCTTGGATGGATGAGGCTAAGTCAAAAGCCCCTAGACCAAGGGTGAGGCAAATCCAAAAGTCTTAGAAATCAGGTGAGGCAAAACCAAAAGTCCCTAGAGCATATTCTTGAACTTAATGTGAATTGATGGCATGAAAATTGTGATCTTGCATGCTTTATGGTTGTATTACCTTCCATATTTGTGCCTTTGATGTATGTATGCCATGAATGTGTATGTGAATGGGTGTATGGGCTATTGATATTTCATGAATCTCAATCTCATTCCTTTCTTCATCCTAATATGTCTAGGTGGTGTTCAAGAACCAAAAAGTGCAAGCCAGGGGATTAAGAGACCATCTTTTGATCATTATGTAGTTGTCTTTGTATCTAAATGTCAAAGTAGATATGTACATGTAATTTTTAGTTTGTGAACACTTGAAAAAATATAATATTATGTATGAATGATGTATGAACTAGAGTTTGTACAAATCAATGCAATTATACAATTTGACTTTGTAATGGTTTGGAATCCTTAGTATATTCTTAGATGTGGAATGGCCAAAATGAGATGTATGAGGGTTAGGACCACTTGGACAGTTCATATAAGTTGTATTTATGCTTTTAAACTTACCCAAGAGGTGCCAAACACCATGAAGAGTCATATGGACCAAGTCGATACCTTATATGGTGCACATTTGACTATAATGGTGAGCTATGGCATAAATGGTCCAAATGAACTCCTCTTGGTCTGAATTTGGCATGCATGTGGTCCTTGTTGAGAGATTTTTAGAAAACTAAAGTGGGTAATATTTGGGGGTCTACAAAATTTTTGGTGAATTTTTGGAGTTGGCTAAAATTTCAAAATTTGCTACTTGTATTTTTCATTTGGTCCAAAAGTGATCTCTATCATTCATGGGGCAAAGATGTCTAATTACTGTAAAATTTTATAGGGAGAAAGTAGACCTTCCTAATGACTTATGACAATTGGAAACACTTCATTTGGATTTCTAGAGAGGGAGATATAAATTTTTGAAGTTTTTATTCTATTCTAGGCACATAGTCAGACCTCTATCATTGTTCCACCAATTTTCAGGGTCTGAATGCTCTTTAATTGATCTAGAAATTTTTTTCCTTCTAGCTAACATCCATAACTTTCCAAATTGGTACATTCTACATGAATTAGATTTTTTTGGAATTGATTATGTATTTTCATTTTTATATCAGTCAACTATATCAGTAATTCTAGACAACCCGACCTTTGTGCTTTTTCTGTTATTAAACATGGCCTAGATGAGATTTTCATGGCTTGAAGTTATTTTTAGTATAAGGTTAACATCAAGAGATTTTCAGAAATCTATAGGCTGCTTAATTTTGATTTTTCTAGATTTAGTTATAATTTTTCAAATTTGGCCCAAAAATCTGCCATCATGGAATCCGAGGTGAATAAGTTAATTTTGAGATTTTTGCTCCTAGACCCATGAATTGTGTGATTTTTTCAGACATTTATGATTTGTTTAGATGGAAAATAAATAAAGAATATTGTTGGTTAGTTTACGGGGTTCCCGAGATACAAGATGAATTTTTAAATCCTGACGTAATGCCATTAAATTCATTATTTTTAATGCATTTTTCTTGGAATTCCTTTGATACTTTGTGTAATCCCACTTGAATGAAGGAAATTGATATTATAAATAATATGGTATGAAGCATGCCATAAAACCTTCTAGGAAACTTACATAGCCATTTTTCCATGTTATACAAGTTCATACAATTCAAATATAGGCTCTAAGAGTTGTTGGTTCAACCTCACCCAAATTCTTAGGGCTTTTGGATTTGCCTCATCCATTTCTAGGGACTTTTGACTTGGTCTCACTCTTTCTTGAGACTTTTGGCCTTGTCTCACCTATTCTCAGGGACTTTGGGCTCCTCCTCACCCATCTTAAGGGACTTTTGGCATCACTAAGCCCACTTAAGCTATTACACCTTAAAATAAGTTCACAAATCAAATCATAGTACCAAGACACAAAATTAATGGCTATAGATAAATCTCATAGTTCAAATACACATATAAGCAATCCAAGACAAGTAACAAATTAAGAAATGTATGTGAGAAAGTTTAGAAAGCTACCTCAAGGTAGAAATTCAAGCTTTCCCCCCTTTCCTTCTTTCTTTCCTTTCTCGACCAAGCACCCATAAAGGGAGGGCTCTTGATTCTCTTAGCCTAGATCCATCAAATGTAAAGTCCCATATCGGCTGGAAGGGGCCTGTGGCTAGCCCATATAAGTGGGGTAGAATCCCTCCCCACCAAGGCACACTTTTCTTGGGAACGTGGTTAAATATCTTGCCTAAGAAAGGACAAACCCCTGAGATGTAGGTGGGACAATACCTTGGTTGCTCTGTGTGGTGTTGGTATAAGAGCAATCCTGGCCCATGTGCAACCCAAGGATGGGTCGGCCCAAAAGGGGGTGGATTGTAAAGTCCTACATCGGCTGGAAGGGACCTGTGGCTAGCCCACATAAGTTGGGGAGAATCCCTCCTCACTAAGGCGTGTTTTTCCTAGGAACGTGGTTAAATGTCCTACCCAAGAAAGGACAAACCCTTGAGATGTAGGTGGGACAATACCTTGGTTGTGGTGTTGTAACATCCAGTTTTCTGGAAACAAGAGAAAACATAAGAAATGTAACGTACAGTTTTTTTGTAAACGAACGAAATTTACCAAATACAAAAGCAAGTCCCCCAAGATGATATAGTTAAGGTCCCGGAAATTTTGGAAAGTATTCTAGACTCCTAAAAATGAGAATCCCACGCTCAAATGGAAAGAAAAATGGAGATAGAATGAAAAAATAATTTCTTACGAAAAGTTTACGAAAGTAATGGCATTTTTGTAATTTTGAGCAAATTTTAGAATTCACACAGGAGGGCTTTTTAAATGAAAGTTTTGAGTTTCTCAGGGTTCTCAAAGGCTCTGAAAACTATGGAAAGCCCTGAGATAGTTAAAACCTCTCCGGTGGACGTTTTCTAATGTCGATTGACTCAAACTTTGACTAATTCGTTCATGAAGGTTTTAACTCCAATTTGAGTGATTCCAAAGGAATTTTACTAAATTAGGAACCTAAATTTTATAATGGAAAAGATGATTCTCAAAAAGGAGCTAAAAGGAAGGAGAAACAAAAATGCCAAGAACGAAGGGCAAAATAGGAATTTTTGCAAAGTGTAACTTCCTCCCACCTATATATATGATGCACCCTTCTTCTCCCTTCAATATTCATGACCATGCTTTGCCCAAAACTAGAAGAAAACCCTAGGTGATGAGGCACACAAGAGGAGGAAGAAAAGGAGGAGAAATTCAAGGTAGAATGGTATGGATTTTCATGGTTTTCATGCTCTTTCTCTTCCAAACCTCTTCTCCTCCATTCTCCTTTGTTTCATATGATTATAATGAAGTTTATAAATCTGTTTTAAGGGAGAAATTGAGCGAAAAATTCGGATTTGAAGAGAGGAGCTCAAAGAACGCAAGATTTAAGTGAGAAAAATCAAGAAAATAAGATAATTTCTCTTCCTATAGTTGTCATCTTTAGCTCCCTCCCCCACCATTTTGCCCTACTTGAGAAAACCCTAGGAGAAAATGATTTTTAGGTAGAACCAAGCATGAATCTAAGGAAAAAGGGTGTGGAGATTAAGAATATGTAAAGGAAATTATCAAAAAACCATTAGATTTCAAGATGCAAGTTCTAGGGTTTCAATTGCACCTTGTAAAATCTGATTTTGTATGATGATTCCTAGGCCTAAATGAGAGTTTAAATGAGTTCCTAAGATCCCTAAAAGGCTCCCCATATGCTTCCTCCTGCAAGAAAACAAAGTAAACTCTATGTAGCCTAAATGATGCCTATGTCTAGGCCAAAGAGGGTTCTAGTAGTATGGGAGAGTTTTTAATTTTTCTAAGGCTATTTTTGAGTCATATTTGATGAATGAAAGTGAGGGAAGGCCTTAGACAAAATTTAGAACTCATAGAAAGTGATTTGGTGTTTTAGGTTCCATATTATGACCTAAAGAAGCAACATGATGCTAAGCCCTTTGTTTTAATAGTGTGATGACTCCAAGAGGCTTAAAAGGAGTCAAGAATCATATTTGAAAGGAAAGAATAAGGCCTAGAAATTAATTAAGGGGTGTTGCTTCATTAGGTGTATTTGTGGACCATAATGGAGCTTAAAGAGTAATCTAGTATTCAAGCAAGTTATGTAGCCTTAGAATATGTTTCATGAACCTAATTGGCTCCTATAAATTGTATCTAGGCCAAGAGAAACCATCTTCACCAATTTATGGGTGTGTGGCTGAAAGAGGAGGCTTGAATTTCAAGAAAAAAGTGTGTAATTATGTACAAGGTAGCTCTTTCCACTTTCTCTCATGCATATATGTGTGTTTAGCTTGTTGTAAAATGTATGTATGTGTATTTTCAAGCTATGAAAAGTATGCTAGCATGCCTTTATATGCCATGATTCTTGATGCCATGTTATGCTTTCCAATGAATACATGATGTTTGTATGAGTTTACTTGAGTGTGGAGAAGCCAAAAACTCTTCCCTTTGGTGAGGATGAGCCAAGAACCCTTAAGCTTGGTTGAGACAAAGTAAAGAGTCTCCCAAAAGCAAAGTGGACTCCCACGAGTATGGTTGAGTCCAAAGCTCTTAAAGAATGGGTGAGGCAAGTCCAAAATCCATAAGGAGAAGTGTGAAGCCAATCCAAACACTTGGTGAACTCTTAAATGTCTTGTATGATTTGTTCATATGCCAAATTTGCTTTTAAAATGTCCATGACTTCCATTTTCTCTAGGCATGCATTTGTAAAGCTTGCTTTGCACATATTATGTATGATTGAATGGGAAATGAGCTACTAGGATTCTTTGAATCTCATCCCCTCCTCTCCAATGCTCTAGCATACTAGGTGGACCAAGTAACTATGGAGAAGGGAGCCAACAACAATGAAGAAGGAAGATTGTCAAGCATATGTCTAGCTTTATCCATTTTAGAACCATAATTATGTTTCTTGATGTATATGATGTTATAAATGGTCTATGACCCTTGATACATGTGTAAATATGATATTATGTGATGTTTAAATATATGGATATGATGTATGAGCTCTAACATATAAATTGAGTTTGTAATGCCCAAGTATGCAAATTAGAAGTATGATGTAAATATACATAAGTGTGAGTTGAATGGCCAAAATGAGATACATGAGGTTTGAGACCATTTGAACGGCTCACACAAGTCTTAAATGTACTTTAAGACTTGCCCAAAAGGTGTCAAGACCAAGGGAAATCCATTTGGCAACTTTGGTACCCTATATGGAATGAAAATTAACCATTATGGAGCCCTACGTTACTTTTTAGCCAAATGCATTAGTCTTGATCTGAGATTTGGCATACAATTAGATCTCATTAAGATATTTTTAGAAAGCTAAAGATCATAATTTTTGGAGGTCTACAGAATTTTTGATGATTTTTCAAAGTTGGCAATTTTCATGGTTTCTTATTTGCTCCACTATTCATTTGGTTCAAAATTGCATTCTATCACACGAGGCTCAAATGATGTCCAATTGCCATAAAATTTTATACAAAGAAACTAGACAATCATAGTGACTCGTTCAAACTAGAAGCACCTCATTTGGAGGTCTAGAAAGGGAGATATGAATTTTTGAAATTTTTGTCCAGTATCAATAATTTTGCCCAACCAGAGGTATGGTTCTATTGAATTCCGAGGTTTAGGCTTGATGAAATGGTCTAGAGATATTTTTTTCTCTCTAGTTAACATCTAGAGCTTTCTATATTGGTATCATTTATATTATTTTTATTTTTTTGGAATTAATTAGATATTTTCAAATTTTTCTGTAGAATTCTGTGATAGTTCTAGAATTCAGTCTGACCTTTGGACCATTTTAGATGTCAAACGTTCTCTGTAATAAATTTTATGATTTGAAAGTACTTTTAGTATAAAGTAGACATCAGGAGCTTTCCACAATAACAAGAGCACATGATTTCAATTTTTCTAAAATTAGTTATGAAGTTCCAAAATTTGTCCAAAGAAAAGGCCAATCCTGGCCGAGAATGAGCCTTTATGTTCTATGCCCCATTTCGGTTTCCATGAGTTGTGGGCATAATTTTGTAATGCAAATGAGTTGTAATAATGTATTTAAATATAAGGATGCATAGCATGAACTCACACAGTCTACGTGACACTGATTGCGAATTTTTAAGTATGACACAACGCAAATAAACCCATTATTTGCATTCCCTTTTTCATGTGCTCTTATGGAAATAATGAGGTGAAGCTTATAAATGTCTTGAAATGAGCTAGAATCTATAGTGTTACATCAAACATAATACAAATCAAGCCTTGGAACCAATTCTAGCTTCATAAAATCCTAAGCTAGCTCACTTGGTCTTGAATCTCACATATGGTCCATTTAAGACTCAATGAAACAACCGCCTCAAATATTGCTCTTGGCTCTTAACTCTCATTCTTTCTAGACCATATGGCTCCATATAAACTCATTGAAGCCCTTTGAAATTCATTCTCGGAAGCCAAAGTCTAGATGGCCTCATTATGCCTAAATTGGAACCTAAAACCTCAACTTTCAAACCAAGCTTTCTAAATTCAATCCATTGGTTCCTTTAACACCTATAACTCATATCTAAGCATCTTATAATCTTAGAATAAAAAAAAGATCACTCCCTAGGTGGCTAAACTCCTCTTAGGCTGAGACATACACCTACTCATAGAGCCCAAGACTTTCTTGCATTTTCTTGAAAGGAATGGCTAATATGTAACTTTCTAGAGGTCTAAGGGACTCATGCCATGTCTTACATAAGCTTAATTGTCCCTAGGAAAAATCAAATTTCAACATTTCCCTCAAAACCCCAAGTTGCACAAATATGGCTTTTATTGGTTATCTTTTTTATTCCAATGAACTAATCTTACTTCTCACACTCCTAAACACTTGTTTCTTTCTTACTAAGGTTAGAACTTATCTTCCTTTAGAAAAAGCTAGGTCTGACCAAACCAAACGCCAAAGAAGACATCCAAGAAGAAACCATAAAAACCCAAGAAGCTTACCTTGTTTGATTGTTCTTCAAAGAGGCTTTCACTTTCAACTAAGCTCTCCTTCCAAAACTTCCTTCTTCTACTTGGGCTAACCTCAAAACAAAACCGGCAAAGGAAAAAGGGAAGGGAAGGTGGAAAAGAGAGTGAATATGAGAAGAAGCAAGGAAGAGAGTAAAAATACTCACTTTTCCCATAAATTCTCTCCCTCCTTCTTCCTCATGCTTCAGCATGCTTCTAGCTGTGTAAAATTCTGATTCAAAGCTTTAAGTGTTGTTGAAACCAAATGAGTTAAGAGGCAACGTGATTTAAGAGGCTCTTAGGTTACTTTAACAACTTTTTCATTTTGCAATTTAGTCCTTATTCTTAGTTTTTGTCATTTTGGCTCAAATCAACTCCTTTTCAAAATCCATCTTTTCCATCATTATATTTAAGCTCTCAAACTTATAAAATGGCTTTAGTTTCATCTAAAACAGATTTAAAATCATTTTGAACTGTTTGGTCAAAGTTTTGATTAACCTTTTGCCAAAATCACTCATTGGAGAAGTTTTAACTATTCTAGGAGTTCCTATGGTTTTCAGGGCCTTTGAAAATCTCAGAAAGCTTAAATTTTTCATTTAAAAAGTCATTCTAAGAGTTTTTCAAATTTTTAAAAATTATAAAAATGCTCCAACATTCTTTCAAAAAATTTTTTAGCTCATTTGGTTCGAGTTTCTAGGTAACTCAAACCTTAAATCCTCATTATTAAGGGTCTAAATTGTTGCTCTAATTTCATTTGACTTCTATCCCCTTGATTTAGGGGACTTTCTTTGGAAATCACACCATTCTAACCCTTTTTCGGCAAACTGGCTATTACACTGTGGCGTGCAGAGAAACAAAAGCAAACTAAATCATAGAGTAAAATTTTGTGCCACAACACTTTTGATCATTGTAGTAAACAATTCATTTGTGTTGCAGCACTTTTGAGCGTCACTGTGGCACAATGTGTAATACCCAATAATCCAAAACTGAACTGAATTCGATAAACTAAAATGAAAACACCCTAAAACAAGGAAAATTAAGGCTAAATGAGATTAGAATGTTAATTAAAGCATCTTAAAATATAGATTAGAGTCTAAGGTTAACTCAGAATCAAAGCCAAAAAGGCCAAACAGAAAGCTACAGAGGCCAGTGGCATTTTTGTAATTTCGATCAACTTTTAGAAAACTTAAAGGATGGATTTTTAAATGGTAAAATTGAGTTTTCTAAAGTTCTTAGTGGTTCTAAAAACCCTAAGAACCCCTAAAATAGTTAAAACCCTTCTAGTTTGTATAGAATGTTGATGAACCAAAACTTTGGCTGAATCATTCGATAAAGTTTTAAATCCAATTTGGGTCAAACTAAAGGTATTTTATGAATTAAAGGACCTAAATTTCATAATGGGAAATACAATTCTAAAAAAGGAGCTGAAATAAGCCTAAATAAAAAGAACCCAGATGAGGGATTAAATTGAAAATTTAAAAAATCACATGAATGAACCCCTAGCCCCTTAAATCACGTCCCACTTCTACCTAGCCTCTTAACTAACATTTCTCTAGTCTAAAATAGATTAAAGGGTAGTTCAAGGTGGCACACTAAGTGAAGGAGCAAGGAAAAGAGAAAGAAGCCTTGAAAGAGGAAGAAATTCACACGTTTTCATGCCTTCTTCTTCACCAAACTTCTTCTCTTTTTCCTCTCTCTTCTCATAATTTTTATTATTTATTTGGACATGTTTTATTATTGGTTTAGTAGAGGAGAGGAAAATTTTGAAGGGAAGGTTTGAAGCATAAGAAAGTACTCTTGAAAAGCTTATAAATAAGGTAAGAAAGTATGGTTTAAAGTGCTTCTTCTTGTCTTCTTCATTTTGGCCAGAATAGGGATCATGTGTAGGGAGTTTTATTTCAATCTAAACTTAATAAGAATTGGAGTTTTGAAGTATAAGGAACCATGTGAAGCAATTAGGATTCAAAAAGAACCTATAGATAACAAGTTATGGCATTTAGGGTTTTGGTTGCACCTAGAGATTTATGAAGCTTTCTAGTGATGATTTATATTGTGTAAGACCATGTTTGAGTTCTCAAGATATCTAGGAAACTTTATGGATAGCAAATTCCCTAGAAAAACTAAGAGAACTCCATAGGCTCCTAAAGTGTATGTGCATCTCAGCCAAGAAGGGGATTCCATACCTAGGGAGAGTTTTTCTTAATTCCAAGGATACAAATGGCCTAGAAATGAATAATAGACATTAAAGGAACCATTGGTTTGAATTTAGAAATCATATTTTGAAAGTTAGAAGTTTAGGTTCCTTTTAGGTATAAAGAAGCAACTTGATGTTTGGCCTCTTGGGTTGAGTTTTTAATGGCTCTAATGACTTTAAATGGACTCATGTGACTTAGATTAAGTAAAAAATTTGAGCCAAGATCTTGAATTATATGAGTTGCTTCATTATGCCCTTGTATGAAACTAGAACCAAGGCATAAACTAGAAATAGCTTGTGTAAAGTTTATGTGAAGCTAGATATGGTTCCATTGATGTGTTTGTGTCTTGTTTGATTTGTCTAAGCCAAGCAAACCAAGCTTATCTTAGGTGTAGGTGTGAGGCTGAGAAGGGGAAGTAGTGTTCAAGGAAGAAAATTATGCTTCTTGAACTAAGGTAGCTTTTCATCCTTTCTTGTATGCATTTCTTGATTGTTTGATTATCATTGAATGCTTGTATGTGTGTTTGAATCATGAGACATGCCTATAGCTATTGGTTTGATGCTATAGTACCATTATGCTTCTTAAATTGCTTTTGAAATGTGAAATTACTCTTTATAGGTGAGGTTGTGCCAAAAGTCCCTAAGAATGGGTGAGACAAGGTTAAAAGTCTCAAGAGCGAGTGAGACTAAGTCAAAAGTCCCTAAAAAAAGGGTAAGGCAAATCCAAAAGTCCTAAATAATAGGGTGATGCCAAACCAAAAGTCCCTAGAACTTGATTTTGATCTTGACATGCTTATATAATCTTAAACACATGATTTGAATGGTTCTTGAAAGTTTTTGGTACATACTTGTATGCTTTGACATGATTATATGCCATTTATACTTACTTGGAAGTTGAAAGAGCTATTAGAATTCTTTGAATCTCATTCTCCCCTACTTTCCATCTAACTTTATCTAAGTGAAGCCTAAGGAGTAAAGAATAAGAGCCAACGAGCATAATTTGTAATACTTTGACAATAGGATAGTTTTTTATGTAAATTAATGTCCAATTATATATGTACAAGTTATATATGGGAAGTAAGCCTTTGAGCATATGTAAAAGCATGTAAATTTGTTGTATGAATAAAATTTAGAACCACATGTATGAGAATATATGATTTTGACATCTTAAGCCATGATATCTATGTGTATATATGCAAGTACAATGGTGGATTTGAGCTCCATAGTGATTTGACCTTATTGGGATGCTTTTGTATGATGCATTTTCAAGTCAAGGAATACAAGCATGTTGTAACAAATGGTAAATTTCGTAAAACGATGAAATGAGCTGTATAAAGGCAAGTCCCCTGAAATGAGCTAGATAATGTCCTAAAATAATTGGGTAGTATCCTACGCTCCTAAAAATGATAATGCTAGGCTCAGACAGAAATAAAAACAGAGTTAGGACAATGAAGTAAAATTGTGACAAAAATTGACGAAACGTAGTGGTATTTTCATAAATATGCATAATTTTTTGGAAAAACTCATAGAAGGGCTTTTTAAATGAAAAATTTGAGTAGCCCAGGATTCTTGGAGGCCTTGAAAACTATGGGAAGACCCAAGACAGTTAAAGCTCCTCCAGTGTACATTTTTTAACAATGGTAAACCTGAACTTTGAGTGATTCCAAAAGTATTTTTTTAAGTTAGGAATCAAAATTTTATAATGGAAAAGAGGGTTCTAAAAAAGGAGCTAAAACAAAAATACCACAACAAAAAGGCAAAATTGGAATTTTTGTAAATGGATTATTCTTGAACCTTCCACACACTTCATGCCCTTTCTCCTCCCTTCTTTAAGTTGACCTCCCTCTGCCCAAAACTAGAAAAAAGACTAGCTCTCTTTGGCTCACCAAGGAAGAGAAAAAAGGAGAAGAAAAAGGTAAGAAATTTCATGGATTTTCATGCTCCTTCTTCTTCCAATCTTGTTCCTCTCCTTCCAAGCTTTCTTTCTATGGTTTTATTAAATGAAATGGTTCTGTTTTGAGGCTAAAATAGAGGGGAAGAGTTTGAAAATTTAAGGGAGCATTCAAGAAAAGGAATAAGCATCAAAAGGGAGCTTGGAATCCAAGGTATTTCTTGTTTCTTGTTGTTTCTTCTCCTTGCTTTCTCTTGGTGTGTAATTTGACCTAAACTAGAACCATATGGGGGAAGGATTTTTTATCCAAAAATATGAGAGGAATTATGGTTTTAGACCATGGGGAAGTAGAATATTCCAAGAAATTACAAGAAAAACCAATAGAAGTTAAGTTAGGAAAGTGTAAGACTCTTGAGGGTTTTGTAAGATCTGATTTAGTACATGAATTTCCTAGGCTATGTAAGTGTTCCATTGAGCTTCTAAGACCTCTAGAAAGCCTCCCAAGTGGCTCTCCCATCAAGGAAAAATTCAAAGCTCCATGAACCTCCCTTGGTGTGTATGTCTCGGCCTAAGGGAGTTAGGGCACTTAGGGGTAGTTTTAATTTCATCCAAGCTTAATTTTGTATCATATATGGTGGGAGAAGATGAGATGAAGCCTTAAAAAAAATTTAAGAGCCATGGTTTGGGATATGAGACAATAGTTTCCATAATGGAGTCTTATGGAGCAACATGTATCTAGGCTTATACAAGTGATGTATAATGGCTTCAAGGACCTTGAACGAGGTCAAAAGGCTTAAAAATGAAAAGAGAATGGAGACTAGAACTTGAATTATAAGGGTTGCTTCAATAGGCCATTTATGGAACTATTATGTGAACTATGGACCTATTTATTCTCGTAAGAATAAGTGTAGTGTCTTGGCTTGCTTCAAGAGTGTAATTGTGTGCTATTTATGATGCTTAGGTCAAGAGAATCCTAGGCCACCTAGGCATGCTTGTGGAACCAAGAAAAGGAAGGAGAAAGCCTAAGTAAAGCTTGCATAAGTTCAAGGTAGCTCTCCACCTCATTCTCTTTGCATTCTTGGTTGTATATGTCATTGTGTGCATGTGTATGCTTTTGTGACTTAAGAACATGCCACTTGATGCTTTGAGATTGCATTAGTACTAATGTATTGTCTTGAATGTCATTGATTGTGGAAAAGGCTCATAAGGGTGAGGTGATGCCAAAAGTCTCTTAATGTGGGTGAAGAGATGCCAAAAGTCTCATGGCATGGGTGAGACAAGGCCAAAAGTCTCTTGGATGGGTGAGGCTAAGTCAAAAGTCCCTAGGCCAAGGGTGAGGCAAATTCAAAAGTCCTAGAAATGGCGTAAGGTAAAACCAAAAGTCCCTAGAGCACGTTCTTAAATTTAGTGTGAATTGGTGGCATGAAAATTGTGACCTTGCATGCTTTATGGTTGTATTACCTTCCATATTTATGCCTTTGATGTATATTTGTGATGAATGTGTGTGTGAATGGGTGTGTAAGCTCTTAAGATTCCATAAATCGCACTCCCCTTCCCTTCTTCATCTTAATATGTTTAGGTAGTGTTCAAGAACCAAGAAATGCAAGCCAAGGGACATAAGAGACCATCCTTTGATCATTATATAGCTTTCTTTGTATCTAAATGTCAAAGTAGATATGTACATGTAATTTTTTGTTTATGAACAATTGAACAAATATAATATTATGTATGAATGATGTATGAATCATAGTTTGTACTAAATCAATGCAATTTAACTATGTAATAGTTTAGAATCATTAGTGTATTCTTAGATGTGAAATGGTCAAAATGAGATGCATGAGGGTTGGAACCACTTGGGTAGTTCATATAAGTTGTATTTATGCTTTCAAACTTGTCCAAAAGGTGCTAAACACCATAGAAAGTCATATGGACCATGTTGATACCTTATATTCTTTCAAACTTACTCAATGGAACACTTACATAGCCTAGGAAATTCATGTAGACCATTTGAGCTGGATTGAGGCTAAAATGGTAGATTTTTTCCCCATTGATGATGATTTTCTAGATAAGCATTTGTATGTTATGAATAATTTCTACTTATGGTATATAGACTTAGTGAATTATCTAGTTGCATTTGAATTACTTATTGACTTGAGTAAATCAGTTGAATAAATTTACGAGTGAAGCTAGATACTATATATGGGATGATCCATACTTATGTAAGATATGTAGTGACCAAGTGATTAGACATTGTATACCTGATGTAGAGTTTGAATCTATTTTGAGATTTTCTCATACTCTTCCATGTGGTGGTCACTTTAGTCTGAAATGCACAACTAAGAAGGTTCTAGATAGTGTATTGTACTGGCTTACCTTACTTCTTGATGCCTATGACTTTTGTAAGAGGTGTGTTAGGTGTCAACAAATAGGGGGCATATTTAGCATAAATGAAATGCCATAGCATCCCATTTTATTTTGTAAGATTTTTTATGTTTGGGGCATTGATTTTATGGGATTGTGTCTTATTTATTTTAGCTTTGCATATATCTTATTAGCTGTCAATTATGTTTCAAAGTAGGTGGAAGTAAAAATCATTAGGACTAATGAATCTTCTGTGGTTGCAAAGTTTGTTTGCTTTTAGATTTTCTACAGGTTTAGTATTCCTAAGGCCATCATTAATGACCAAGGCACTCACTTTTGCAACCGAAGTATACAAAGCTTGCTTAGCAAATATGGGGTCATGCATAAAGTGGCTACTCTATATCACCCTTAAATAAATGGCTAAGCAGAAATTTCCAACTAAGAAATGAAATAAATTTTGGAGAAGATAGTGCAGCCAAATAAGAAGAAGTAAAGCATAAAGCTTATTGGGCTGTGAAGAAATGTAACTTAGACTTACATGGAGTTAGTTCTCAAAGGAGATTTCAACTACAAAAGCTTGAAGAGATCCATTTAGAGGCTTATGACAATGCACAGATTTATAAAGAAAAGACCAAGGCTTTCCATGATAAGAGGATTGCAAGCAAGGAGTTTGTGGTTAGAGATAAAGTTTTACTTTACAAGTCTTACTTAAAGCTTATACCCGGTAAGCTTCATTTTAAATGGGAAGGTCCTTATATTATTTCTAATGTTTTTCTTTTTAGTGCAATGGAGCTATTGGATAAGGCTACTGGAGAGAAATTTAAAGTGAATGGCCATAAACTTAAGCATTTTTGTAAAGGATCTCAAGGAATGAGAAGGAAGAGCTTCAGCTTTGAAATGCCACTTAACTTGCCTGATTGTATACTTTTCCTTCAACTTTTATATTGTGTTGTCTATTTTTTTGTTAGATTTTGAACTTGCATTAAGGATAATGCAATGTTTAATGTGAGGGGGAACATTCAAACAATTTTTGGTTTTGCTTTATTTTGTTAGTTGATTTTTAGTTTTTTTTAGAAGTTTTGCTTTTGTGTTGTTTATATGTTTTGAAAACTTTTTGAAAAAAAATTTTTTGTTGTTTTGTGGAAGTTGCTAGTATTGAGGTATAACCATAGCTTTGATATGTCTTGACTTAATAGGAAATTGACATTACGTTAAGAATGCAAGTTAAATGGCAATTAGCTTAGTTTTAAAGAACTTTGATGATGGTCAAATTACTTTGTGAGATTTTATGCCTATTGATGTTCATTTCTAGTGTGTATCCCATATCTTATCTTTATTTTATAACTTGGCTTGAATCTTATTCAATGCTACATTTGCACATTTGCCATACATGGAAAGGATTAAGGCATTCATTTTTCTTTTGTTTCGGTGTAGATAGAGTTAAATAGTCATCCCACATGTGTTTTAACTTTTTAAGTTTTATATGTATTCTTTTTACTCCTTTTAGCCATGAAAAACAAATAAATATCTTTTTCACCATGTTGTAAGATACTTTTGGTTATTAAGAGCATTTTATCTTCTTAAGGTGGATGCATATGCATTTCCACATCATTTTTGAGCCATTTACTTTGTTCTTTTTGGAAATTTACATAGTTGGAAAACTATCTTTTAAAAAATGGTGCTTCCATAGAGGAAATATACATAGTTAAAAGAAAAAAAAGTTTGAAGAAAAAAAGAGAGAAAAGATAAAGAAAAGAAAAAGAAGAAAAAGAAATGATGAGAAAAAGAAAAGGAAAAAAAAGAAAGAAAAATTACTTTTTAGTTTCTTTGTACATATATTTATTTGTAGTGAATAAGGCCTTGAAATACACATTTATTCCATTTTACATTCTTTCTCTTTACGCTTTTGATGATTTTAAGTATCTGCTTTGTTTCTTAAATTGCCTTTATTTCTTTTATTTACCACTTGTTTCTTACCTTGGCCTACATTGCAACCATAATAAAGACCTTATGATTCACGCATTGCCTTTTGATTATAAGTGGTGAAGAAGTAGATAATAGCCAAGCATATGGTAATAAAGTTAGATAAGTCAAAATTTGAAGGTAAACACCTAACCCTAAACCCTAAAAAGTAGAGTGACAAACACTAATTTGTATAAGGGACCATCATTATATTTCATCTTTTGTTAAGTATATTGCCACGGTACTTATTGCATTAATGCAAGTGATATGACTTGAATAGTTGGGATGTTGATATGCTATGATCTTCCTAGTGCTTAGTAGCTCAAACATTTTCTTTTTGTTTCCTTTCATTCTCCTTTCCTTGGAGTTTTGATTTCTTTTACCCTAGAATACAAAAGTTTATGTATGGGGAAATTGATAAATATCATTTTTATATCTTTTATTCCTCTTTATTTGGACTTTTTAATAATGAATTATGGCTTATTAGATTTTCTTAGATGAGATTTAATTTTATTGGCCATTTTTTACACTCTATGAAATAATTTGCACAATTCTTGATTTTTAATGCATAAATTCTTTTTTAAATAATTTTATAAATTTTTCTACGTAATAGTTCTTATTATTTGTGCAAATTTTTTTATGGGCAAATGGAATGTAAATGGTGAAAATTAATTTGGACAAGAATTGAAGGCTACAAGATTGAATTAAGGTCTAAGATCTTAAAATGAAAAATTACATTTTTACAATCTAAAAGAGAGAATAATTACCTAGATTTTTTTAATAAAAAAATTAAAATTTAAAAATTGGAAAATGGAAGCTAAATTGGTGTGGGTTTTTTATGCTAAAGTGCATATCCAATTCACTCACTCCATAACCTTCTTACTTACACATTCATGCATGGCAAAAAAAAAAAAAAGGACTTGGGAGTCTCATGTATAGGGATGAAAAAGAACAAATATCATGATTCTTCCATTGGGAGATCCCATGGCTAAAGCTTTATACCACAATTTCTTCAATTAATTTCATTCAATGGAAGTTTGAATCCACCAAGTAGCTAGCTTGGGATGAAGGTCTTCACGTACAAATTTGAATCCAAGAAAATTGCTCTAAATTTTGGCTAACTCTCTTCTCCTTTTTAGTTGCAATTTTTTAGTTATATAAGACTAGGTTTAGCTTGTATTAACTTGATGATTATGGTTGTAATTTTGGATTAGATTCTTATGTTTATTGAGCTAGTAAACCAACATTTGGAAATTTGAATTAGAGGATTAATTGTTCAAATATTTCTCTATTTTATAGGTTTACATTTCTACATTTCATCCTTTTCCTCTTAATTTTCAGCTTGATTAATGTAATGGTTATTGTATGAACTTGTTGGATTTTTGTGCTTACTTTTTGATTTAAGGAATCTCAATGTTTAATTGGTTAATTAGTGTAATACCTTAGCTTCCTAGCCTTCAAATTATATCACAAAGGCTCATTTTAATACATTTACATGAAAATCACACCTTTGACAGCAATTTTTACTGACATTAAAAGCCAAAATACTTTATATTCAGCTCAATAAATCATTTGAGCTTTTCTAATTTATTTTTTATCCATAACATACTCATTCATACCAAAAACATCATAATTCATTACACAAATCTCAGATTTTGGATCATACTTCACAAGTATAGAAAATTGCTCTTGGGTTGTAGGGCCACTTTTCTAATATAAACTTTGGAAACTTATAACTAATTTTAGAAAAATTCAAATCATGCAAATAATAACTTTCTGGAAACATCTAGATTTTAGCTAATGAATAAAAATAATTTTAGATCAAGACAATAGCCTTTAGCCCATGAAAATTAATAGAATAGTACACTGGATTGTGTTCTCAGGCTATTGCAAACCCTAATTTTCAAAAATTCATAACTCTCCCAATACTAATCCAAATTGAGTGCTCTTTATGTCCATGGAAAGCTTATGATGTTTATTTTATGCTTGTAAAATTTTATGAGCATTGGACTTCATTTGTCCCCTGAGAGACAACAAAACCAAAACTGACTATATGAACAGTAACAATGACAAATTGGTATAATTTACCCAACTTTGCAAAATCATAAGAAATTTTCTAAAGCTCCAAAAATGCTATTTTTTTGGTTCTGTAAAAAGCTCTATAAGTATTCCAAATTTCATGCCAAGCCTAGTCCATTTGGTTAGATTTTGGTTTAGGGTTAATTTATGATCAATTTTTGCACCAAAATAGCTTCAAATGGTCCGAAAATGGTCTTCTTCTTGGACCATAACCATTTAAGCACATCTCAAAGTACCAATACAACATATATAAGCATTCAATTTAGTCCAAATCATCCTAACACTAAAAATCACTCTCCTATATAGACTTATACACTTATGCAATTAAGCTCAAGGGTTGCAAAAATACACATTCTCATTCATTTGAGCTCAAATCCGATACATATAACTTTCATACATGCATTAACATATGATCTATCATTCACATCTCATGTTCATTATCTAATTACATACTTTAACATCAAATTGTACATAAACCTATTCTAATGTCAAAGTACCATCTTTTATGCTCCTTGGCTCTCTTTCTTTATGACTCACTTAAACATAGTTAGTAATAAAATAAGGAGGGGTGAGATTCAAAAAATCTCAATAGCTATCTACCTTTCATGCACACATAAATGGTGTATTTTCATGTCAATGAATGCAATTATACTCTAGATACTTATAGTAAATATACATAAACATAATTTCATGTCATCTAAACTCATTTCATTCAAGAATAGCCTCTAGAGATTTTTGGTCTAGCCTTACCTAATGTTTAAGGACTTTTAAATTTGCCTCATCTATTTTTAGAGACTTTTGACTTAGCCTCACTCACTCTTAAGACTTCTGGCTTTGTCTCACTTACTCTTAGGGACTTTTGGCTCTTCCTCACCCAATCTAAGGGACTTTTGGCACAACTTCATCCAATTCATGTAAAAACTCACTTATTTGGTCAAATTTTGGTTCAGCTTACAATTTGGTCACTTTTGAAGTTCAAAATGGTTTTTCAGGCACCAAAAGACTTTTTTAATGTTTCATAGCCACTTAGACACATCCCATAGCACAAACACAACCTAGGAAAGCATGCCAAATGGTCTAAATCCTCATTGAGCTAATTCTCACTATTCCATTTGCTATCATATCACATAAGGGCTCCTTGGTGGCAAGAGCATACATATTCATATAGTTCCAAAATAAGTACATACATTATATTTACATACATTTAAATGCGCTCAAGTCTCTACATAACATATACATCATATAGTTACATCAATTAACATCAATATGTCAACAAAATGGTTACATAACAAGGTCTTGGTCTTTAAGGTGGTTGGCTTCTATTTCTTTGTCCACTTAGCTTACTTAGACATGATTAAACATTGGAGAGGGAAAAATGAGATTCTAAGAATTCCAATAGCTCTTTACCTTTTCAAACATATATAATGGATGTATTTTTAAGTCTAAGAAAGCATGCACAGCAATTTAAGCTATTAGTAAACATACATAAAGCATTTTCTATGTTCAAGAAACTCAAACATATCATACATAGGCTCTCAAGACTATTGGTTTAACCTCATTCATTTTCTTTAGGATTTTTGGAATTACCTTACTCATTTTCAAGGGACTTTTGACTGAGCCTCATTCTTCTTGAAACTTTTGGCTTATGCTCACCCTTGTTAAGGGACTTTTGGCATTACCATACCCATTCAAGCCACATAAAATTCATAAAACACATTTCAAGAACATCATGGTACCATAACATGTAAGCAATAGCTAGAAACATTTTTCATAGCACAAACTAGCATACAAGCACCCAAAGACAAAAAAGTGTAACACCATATTTATCCAGCTTGCCTCATGCCATTTCTAGGTCTTATTCGATGCAATTCACAATGAAGTAAGAAGGATAGCATTAAAACAATAATGATACTTGCATAATGTCATGGATAATCTTTTTTTTCGAAGTCCCATGGGCCATATGGACTCATCCTCATATTTAAATACGTAGATGCAACTCATAACAAGCTCAAAAAGTGGCCCATATCTCAAACAAAGGGAGCATATACACAAAATTCACTGATGCAGCCTCGGGTGGAATTCCAAATTCTGTGCCTGAACTTTGAAATATCATAACTAATTATAGAAAAATTGAATTTAGACACAATATACCATTATGGAAAGCTATGGATGTCTACTTTATGATAAAAATAAATCTAGACCAAATAGAGGCTACTAGCTACTAAAAAATGATGGGACAATACCAGATGTTAGCTATCATCCCTGGTACTAATCTCCAAATCCAAAAATACATATCTCCCTATACATAGGTCTAATAGGGGTGATCTTGGTGGCCATGGAAAGCTTATTATGTCTAGTTTATGCCTTTAAATGTTCATAGGCATTGGACATCATTTGGCCTATGAACAACGCAGCTCAAATTTCTAACTATATGAATAATACTTGTATTAATTCAACATAAAAATGAAAACTTTAAAAATTCATAATTAATTCCACAGGGCTCTAAATAATTTGGTCTTTACCTTTCCAAAAATCTCTGAATAAGATCTACATGTATGCCAAATTTCATGAGTAAATTCGTTCATTTGGTTAGATCTTGATATTGAGTTGTAAAATAGCTCATTTTGTATCATCAAAAGGGTCCACATGGTCCATTTGAAGTTCCAAGGCAACCATGACCACTTGAGTATGTGGGAATGCACCAAAATGACTCTCTAAACTTGTATTAAAGGTGCATAAACTCAGATTTCTCAAACTCACTCATCCACATATGCACAAGAATGCATATGCTCTTGCCATTCAATACCTAAAACATGTTATTTCATATATTTGGCATCAAATTTCATTCATACATCATATATTTGGGTATTTACACATGTTCATATAATTACATAACAATTTTTCATGGGATTACATCATATGCCATGTGTATGGCTACAAGAAAGATAAAACTAGGTCATTTCATGCATTTTGATATCAATCTCTTTCTTCTAGACTTGGTGGCCTTTATTACCTTGCTCAATTGCTCCACCTAGCATGTTAAAATATTAGAGAGGAGGGGATGAGATTCAAAGAATCCCAATAGCTCATCTCCCATTCAATCACACATAAAGTATGCAATATAAGCCTTGAAAATGTATGCATAGACATATTGAAATATATGAGCATTCAAGAAACATACTTGGCATATGAGTAAGTCATACATAGCATACAAAAACTTGCCAAGTAAGTGGATTAGCCTCACTCATTTACTTATAAATTTTGGACTTGCCTCACCCATTTTCTCTAAGAGGTTTTGACTCAACCTTACTCCTGGGAGTCAACCTCATTTTTGGCAGACTCTTCACTTTGTCTTAACCAATTTTAAGGGTTCTTGGCTCATCCTCACATTGGCTAGAAGGTTCTTGGCTTCTCCACACTCAAACAAACGAAGGCAAGCATATAAACATCATCATGGTACCATGGAATAAGAGCTTATGCTAACATACTTTTTATAGCTTAAAACATACTTACACACATTCAAAGATAATGTAAGCACACATTCATACATGAGAAAAGGTGGAGAGAGCTACCTTGCTTGTATTTACACACTTTTTTCTCAAGCCTTAAGTCCTCTCCCTTGACCTCACATGCACAAGGAGGTAGAAATCATTCCTTTTGGCCTAGACACATCATATGGAAGCCAATTATACTCTTGAATCACATTCTAAGGCTACACATTCACTAAAAAAAGTTAGGTGGTTCTTATGGCTCTTTTATGGTTCCAGAATACACTTAATGAAGCAACCTTACGAAAATATCATCTTGGCTCCATTCTCTCCATCTATTTATGATTCTTGACTCCATATAAACCTCTTGGAGTCATCACACAATTAAATCAATAAGCCTAGCTAGGTGTTGCTTCTTTAAACCATATTATCGAACATATAAGGCCATCTCACTTCTTATGGTTTCTAAAATTTTTCCAAGGCTTCCTCTCATACTCTCCTATCATACATGATGCAAAACTAAGCTTAGAAGGAATTAAAACACTCCTTAGGTGCATGGACTCTCCTTGGCCAAAGTTATGCTTCCATATGGCACCAATAAAGTTTCTTTGCTTCCTTTGATGGGAGAATCATGTAGCAAGCTCTCTTGATGCCTTAGGAATTCATATGAACACTTAAACATCATAAAATATGGTTAGGATTCATGATAGAGTTCAAGGTGCAATTGAAATGCTAGCCTCCCTATCTTGCAAATTCATGGCTTTTACTTAAATTTCTTTACATATTCTTATTCTCCTTCCTAAATTCCTAGGATTCACCATTAGTTCTGCCCAAAATTCAAGTCTTCTAGCAGTTACATACATGGGGTGAAATAGGGAGAAGAAGGGGGAAGTAGTAGCTACCATGTGAGTGAAGATTTACCTTGTTTCCTTGCTTCTTCTTGCTTGATTCTCACTTTCCTTGGCCTCCTCTATTCAAATCTGAATTTTCCCTTATCTGACCTCAAAATGGTCCCAAATATATCAAAAATTCTATAGGAAAGAAGGAAAAGTGGAGGAGGATGGATTTGCTAAAGAGAAACCAAGAAATCCTTACCTTTTCCTTGCCTTTTCTCTCTCCAAAGCTTCTTCTCTTGGTGCGCCTAGGAGCTAGCTCTCTTCTCTAGTTTTAGGGCAGAATTTGGTCAACCTAAATGAAAGGAAAAGAAGGGCGCCTTATATATATAAGAGGGTTTAAAGAGGACTTTTCAAAAATTTCAATCTTGTCCTTCGTTCTTGGCATTTTTGTTTCTAACTTGTTTTAGCTCCTTTTTTAGAATCATCTTTTCTATTATGAAGTTTAGGTTCTCAATTTAATAAAATGTCTTTAGAATCACTCAAATTGAAGAACCTTTCTGAACAAATCTATCAAAGTTTAGGCTCACTGTTATTGAAAAATATCCATCGGAGGGGTTTTAGCTGTTCCAAGCTTCCCATGGCTTTTAGGGCCCCTGAGAATCCTAAAGAACTCAAAACTTTCATTTAAAAAGCTCTCATGTGAAAATTCAAAAATTTGCTCAAAATGACAAAAATACCCTTATGTTTCATCAATCTTTTGTCACAATTTGTTTCTTCATTCTAGCTCTAATTTTCTTTCCTTCTGAGCCTAGGATTCTCATTTTTAGGAGTCTAGAATGTTACACAAATTTTGTGGGATCTTAACTAATTCATTTCGAAGGACTTCCTTTTTGTATTCGATGAATTTTGTGCATTTACAAAGAAATCATACATTACGTTTCTCACATTTTCTCTCGTTTTCAAAGGACCGGATATTACAGAAAGCATCCAATAATGCATCAAAAAAAGATTAGAGAGCTTTCTTAAAGCAAGAAAGAAAACTTTTTCCTTGATTACTCTTCCCTTCTCTCTCACCCACACACTTACAATAAGATAGAGCTTAATTCTTTTAGCCTAGATAAATCAAATGGGAGCCTATTACATCATTGGAACAAGTTTTGGCATTACACATACTCTATGTGAAGCTACTTTATTCTATGGCTCAATTATTGTTCCATATAAGGTATAATGAAGCAACTATAGGAATTTATGATCTTGGCTCCATTTTCTCCTTCAATCTGAGTCTCTTAACTCCATTTAGACTCCTTAGAGTCATTACACATTCATTTCAAAGAGCCTAGGTATGAGTTACTTCTTTATATCTCATTGTGGAGCCTACTCCTCCATCTCATAATCTAGGCTTTCTAAATTTTTTTTAAGACTTCCTTTAATGTTCATTTATCATACCTAGTCCCATTCTAGGCTTAAAAAAATTTAAAATACTCCCTAGGTACTTTAGATGGTCTAGGCCAAGACATGAGTATGGTATGAAGCCCATGGACTTTTTCAATTTTCCTTGAAGGGAATGGTACTTGTGAGGCTTCCTAGATGTCTTAGAAATTCAATTAAGTTCTCATATAAGTTAGAGCGTCCTTGAAAGAAATTAGATTTTTCCATTTTGTCTAAGAATCCCTATGTTTTCATTCTTTAATTCTAATGGTTTTCTTTTAGATTTCATTGCATTTACTAGTTTCCTATACTCTATAACCTAGGTTCCTTGCTTGCTTTTGGTCAAAAATTAATCCCTCTTACATGCTCTCTACTTGGCCAAACCAACACTAGGAAGAACAAAGGAAGAAAAGCAAGAAAAGCTATGATGTTTACCTTGTTTCTAGGCTTATTCCAAGAGCTCTTTCACTTGGTATAAATCTCTCCTTCAAATTCTAATCTCCTCCCTTTGAAACAAACCCAAAACAATGCCAAATCATTCATGGAAACAATAGAAAGGAAAAGAAAAAGGAGGAGAACAAATTTTGTGAAGGAGGAACCATGAAAATCCAATGATTTCTCACCTTTTTCCTAAGCCTTTCTTCCACTTAAGGCCTCCTTCTTGTGCATGCTTCTTGGGTAAAACTCTCCTCTATTTAGACAGAAGCAAGGTTACTGAAAGTAGGGAAGAAGAATAGCACGCCACATATAAGGAGCATATAAGTCACTTTAATAACTTTTCTACTTTGCATTTTAGTCTCTTTTCTTGGTTCCTTTCATTTAGGCTCAATTCAACTTGTTTTCGAAATCCATCTTTCCCATCATAATATTTAAGCTCTCAAACTTATAAATTGGCTTTGGTTTCACTCAAAACAGATTTGAAACTATTTTGAACCATTCGGTTAAAGTTTCAGTCAACCGACAGCCAAAATTGCTCACTTGAGGGCTTTTAACTATTATAAGGGTTCCCAAAATTTTCAGGGCCTTTGAGAATCCCATAAAACTCAAATTTTTTATTTTAAAAGCCCTTCTGTAAGTTTTCCAAAATTACCAGAAATTAAAAAAAATACCCTAACTTTTTTTCACAAACTTTTCTAACTCATTTGGCTCGGTTTTCTGGGCAACTCAAACCTCAAATCCTCATTTTTCATTATTTAAAATTTTATCTTAATGTTATTTAGCCTTAAATCGTTCATTTCAGGGGACTTATTTTTATAACTAACTCATTTTTTATGTTTTAACAAAAACTGTATGTTACAAAATGAGGTATTGAGGTCGGAGGAATCACATGGAGCAATTAGAACTAAAAAAGAACCTATAAACAAGAAGATAAAAATCTAGGGATTTGATTGTTCCTAGAAAGGTATGAAGCTTTCTAATGTTAATTTAGCTTGTATGAGAGTATGTTTGAGTTTTTAAGACATCTAAGAAGTCTGCCAATTACCTACTCCCTAAAGAAAATGAAGCAAACGCCATAGGTGCCAAATCAAGAGCATAGTCTCAGCTTAAGCAAGATAAAGCACCTAGGGAGTGTTTTAAATTTTTCTAAGACTAGAGAGGGATTAAATATGATAGATGAACATCAAAGGAAGCCTTAGAATAAATTTAGGAAGCATGGGTTGTGAGATGGATGTGTAAGCTTTATAATGAGACATAAAGAAGCAACTCATATCTAGGCTCCTCAAAATGAATTTGTAATGACTCCAATGAGTCTAAATAGAGTCAAGAGACTTAGATTGAATGAGAAATGGGAGCCAAGATCATGAATTCCAATAGTTGCTTCATTGTGTCTTGTATGGAACCATAATGGAGCTATATGAGAAAGTAAGCTTACATAGAGTGTGTGCAATGCTAGAGCTTACTTCAACGATGTAATTGTGTCCTATTTAATGCGTTGATGCTAAAAGAATCAAGCTCCACCTAGTTGCTTATGTTTAGTCGAAAAGGTAAAGAAATAATTCAAGAGAAAAGTTTGTGACTCACTTCATGGTAGCTCTCTAACCTTTCTCACGTGCATTACTTGGTTGTTTTCTTGTCATTAAGTGCTTATATGTATGTTTGAACTATAAGAAATATTTCTAGCTAATGCTTATATGTTATGGTACCATTATGTTTCTTGAAACATGTTTATGTATGTAATATAGCTTAAATGAGTATAGTTATGCCAAATGTCCCTTAGCATGGGTGAGGATGAGCCAAAAGTCCCTAGGATTGGGTAAGATAAAGCTAAAAGTCTCAAGAAGAGTGAGGCTAAGTCAAAAGTCCCTTAAAAGTGGATGAGGCAAATCCAAAAGTTGTAAGAAAGATGGGTGAGGCTAGACCAATTCCCTTGAGAGCCTATGTTTACTATATATGAGTTACGTGATAAGGAAAGTGATTTTTGTATGTTCATGAGTAGCTGAAATGTCATGCATGCATTCTTTGACATGTACATGCATCCATTATGTATGTTTGAAAGGGTAAAGAGCTATTAGGATTCTTGGAATCTCACTTTTCCCTTTCATATGTCTAACCATGTCTAAATGAGCCAAGTGGAGCAAGAAATTGAGGTTAACCACCTTAAAAAACAAGGCTTTGATAAAAGATTAGATATTTTGCCATTTTGATGACATATCAATGCCAAAATATGCAACCACATAATGTATATATGATGTAGACTCTTAAACATGTTCAAATATATGTAATGATGATGTATGTATCCATTTTGGAATCAAATGAATGAATATGAGTTTTTGCCACCCATAAGCTTTTGTGTGCATGTGTATAACTGCAAGTGGTAAGATGAGAATGAGCTCTATGATGATGTGAACCATTTGGCATGTTTCTATAGACTGTAATTATGCTTTTAGGCTTGCTCAAGTGGTTATAGAAAGGTAAGAAAAGCATTTGGTGCCTTGTTATCCCATTTTAGACTTTAAACTTGACCAATTCTTGAGCTGAACAAAAGTCTGACCAAATAGATGAGTTTTTGCATGAAATTTGGCCAGTAAGTAGGCTCATCTAGAGCTTTTCACAGAATCAAAGCTCAATTTGAAGCTTTAGAAAATTTATTATAATTTTTCAAAGTTGACCAAATTATGTAGAATTGGTATATGCACTATTCATATGATCAATTTGCTTCTCTATGTCACATGTGAGCCAAATGAAGTCCAATGCTCATGAAATTTTACAAGTATAAACTAGAAATTATATATCACTGAGATCACCTTATTTAGAGCTTTGTAGAGGGAGAACCAAATTTTTTTAAATTACAGGTCCTGAAGTTATCTAAGAAATGACTTGCAGTACTATTCTATTACTTTTCGTGAGTTAAATGCTTTTATCTTGGTCTAGAACCATTTTTAATCCTTATCCAGAGCTTTCTAAAAAGCTATCATATGCATGATTTCAATTTTTTTAGAATTAGTTATGAATTTTCAAAGTTCATACCAGAAAGCTGTGACAACAACTCGAGAGCAACTTCTTGTTTTTCTTGTGCATGGTTCCAAATCCATGGTATATGAGATGAGTTGTGATGTTTATGATATAATTGGATATTTTATGGATAAAAAATGATATTGATGAGTTCACATGATCCCTAAAAGCCATGAATCATGTATATGGCTTCCCAATTACGTAATTATCCATGCATCAAAGTACATACTTTCTTGTAAATATGTTCTAATATGCTTGAGATAGCCTATATGACAATTGTGTAAAGGCTAAGAGGTTAAGGTGCTACAGAGACCATTACAGCCAAAACTAAGTTTACCAATTAAAAGTTTAGTTGAAAAACTAAAAATTTCAATCAAAAATCAAAGAATTGTGATTAAAAATTCATTTGGACAACTATTCAATTTTTTCATTGTCAATAATTTGTTTCAACTAAAATATAGTTAGCCCACAATGTACCTTGTACTATTCTCACTATGCCATATTAATGGCAACTTTTTAATGTACAAATAGAAATTTTATTTAATATATAATAAATAATTAAAGAATAATGTTAATTAAATAATAATAATAAATTAATATAAATGATAATTAAACAATTTTAAGAACTAACATTAAATAAAATCAATTAATATTTATTTATTTATTTAAAAATAAAATTATAATTTTCAAAAAAAAAAAGTTTCTTGTGAAACATGTGTCTGACAAAATGGTCAAACACATTAGTCCATCAGAATCTTTTTTTTTTAATACAACTATTTTTAAATCTTTGTAATATTTTAATTCATATACTAATTAATATATATTGTAATAAAATAATAATACTTGTAAATTTAATATTATGATTGTTTATAATAAATAATAATTTTTGTTATATTTATTTTAGTTTATCAATATATATTGTTATAATTCATGTTTTTTGCATTTTCTTGCATTTGCTAAGTTGTTCTTCACATTCTTCATCATCTTTTGCATTTTCTTGATTGGGGGTATCTTCGAGTTGGTGATTTTACATTTTTTTAGTTGGTGTTCTATGCATTCTTGATTCTTTTGTTTATTTTGTTATTCATTTTTTGGGTTTGTATCCTCTTCTTGTTATCTATTTTTCATTCCTCATGTTCTTCCTATTACCTTCATCCATACATGTTATCTACTCATGTGTATAGAACATTTTGAATTAAATCAAAACCTCAAATAAAATTTTATTTATATCAAACTTGGGAATGAAATAACAAAAAAAAAAAAAGCAGATCCAACAAAAAAAAATTAGATAGATTAATAATAAAAAGGTTCCTATTCACATTACAATCAAACAAATTCAAATTCAATGTTAGAAATGAAATCAAAACCTCAATAAAAAAAAAAGATTTCAACTAAATTTGGACATTTTCACTTGTAAAAAGAAAAATCAAATCATTAACAGGAAGACAAAAAATCAACTAGAGAGATGAAAGATGAACATATATGAAATGAGAAAAAAGAGAATTTAAATAACAAGAAAATGAAAAATAAAACCACAAAAGTGCATAAATGATTAAACCAGATGATAAAGCTTAACGATGCAAATAACGAAAGTAAGGAGAGCAAAAAAGATAGACAAATGAAATGATGAAATGAGAGAAAAGAGATTTATATAGAAAGGAAGAACAATAATTTGGTGGGATGGAACTTAGTTTCACCTTTTTTTCTCTTTGTCTCACATTCGCATGCCACTTTATAGCAAGATGTTTAATTTTTTTGGGGGGTAAAATTTCATGGGATGATGTTTTGTAATATATTAAATGTTAAGTTAATATATATGTATATATGAGATTAAATTATTAACTAAATTTATAATATATAATTTTATAAGTAAAATATTAAATATAAACAGAATAATCATGATGATGATGATGATGATGATAATAAATTTCTAATATGAAATAATTTAATGAAAATAAAATTACATAAAATTGAAAAAATCAATAATCAATCCTCCTCTTCCTCACTATTATCTCTGTTGATATGAGACATATCTAGCCTATATTCAGAACTTGGGCCAATATCATCTTGACATCGACATTGTAGGAAAAAATTTACTTGTTGTGTAAGTACTTTGATATGTCTTCTCTACTATTCAATCTTAGTATTATGAGTTTGTGTTGCATAATTTGAAAATTCTTTTCTTATCATTTCTTATAAATAGTTAGAGTGAGTGTATGGAGGGTCTTGAGAGTTAAAAGTACCTAGATGTTAAATTTCCAAATATATCATGTGATATGCTCCTTAAACCATTTTTTTTTTCTTTCCTCCTAAAGCCTTCATCCATAATCTAGCTCAGGTATACTTTCTCCCTCATTTCTTTTAGGGGTATACTCATTTTAAAAGTAAATAAAGTGGGTCAAAATCATAAAATTATAATAACATATATAAAATAACATTTACATATACAGCTTTAGATTTTTTGTCAACCCAAAAGCCACATATTTTATGAGTTTTAAAAAATGCTTTAAAATATGTTAAGTCTCTCCTTAGTTCTTGTGCTTATAAAATAAAATAAATTATTAATAGTTAAATACATATTTAAAATAATAAGTAAAAATTTGAAAAAATAAGATTAGTTATTAATTTTATGGTATAACATTCAGCATTTCGTGAAAGCATTGCAATGAGTCAGTTTGAAAAGCAAGTTCCTTGAGATGAGTTATTTAAAGCCAAATAAAATTTAGATAAAATTTTAAATAATAAAAAATGAGGATTTGAGTCTTGAGTTTTCTAGAAATCAGAGCTAGAGTGGTTCAAAAAATTTGCCACAAGTCTAGTGGTATTTTCGTAAATATAAGTACCTTTTGGAAAACTCACAAGAAGGCTTTTTAAATAGAAAATTTGATTCTCTGCGGTTCTCAGAGGCCCTGAAAATCATGGGAAGCCCTGGAACAATTAAAATCCCCTCCGATGTGCTTTTTTAAATGTTATTTGACCCAAACTTTGACCGTTTCGTTCGTGAGGGTTTTAGCTCCAAATTGAGTGATTCCAAAGCTATTTTATAAGATTAGGAACCTAAATTTTATGATGGAAAAGAAAATTCTCAAAAAGGAGTTAAAACAAAGCTAAAACAGAAATGCCATAAACGCAAGACATAAACATCATTTCTTTTAACAATTTCTTCTTGAAAATTTTATATAAAAGGACGTCCCCCTCTCTTACTCTTCTAACCAACCTTGTGTTTTGTCCAAAACAGAGGGAAAGGCTGCATGAGAGAGGCACACAAAGAGAGCTCAAGAGAAAGAAGAAAAAGCTAAAGAAAGGTATGGAAATTTAAGAAAATTCTTGGTCTTTCTTCTTGAAACCTTGTTCTCCTCTTCTTGCTTCATCTTTCCATGGTTTTAGATATTCATATGGTTCTATTTTGGCCCTGATTTAGAGGGGAAAATTTAGAGTTTCAAAAAGAAGGTTAAGGCAAAGAGAAACACTCTTGAAGAAGGCTAGAATTCAAGATAGTTTTCTTCCTATTATTGCTTCTTCTTCCCTTGCCCTCCATGTATATGTTTCAGTCAAAAACAAAACTATTATAGGGGAGGATTTTCTTTCTAAAAACAAGAGAGAATCTTAGGTTTTAGACCATAAGGAGTTAGAAAATACAAAGAAATTGAAAGTTTATCCATTGAAATTCAAGATAGGAAAGTGTAAAGCTCTTGAACATATTGTAAAAACTGATTTAATTCTTGAATTTCCTAGCATATGTAAGTGTTTAATTGTGTTCCTACGACCCCTAGAAAGCTCCCCAAGTGCCTCTTCCATCAAGGAAAAATCAAAAACTCCATGGGCCAAATTCCTTGCTATGTCTTGGCCAAAGCTCCTTGGAATACCTAGGGAGTATTTTAAATTGTTCCAAAGACTTTATATAATGGAAGAAGGTGGCAGGAAACCTTGGAAAAAATTTAGTAGCCATAGATTGGGAGATGAGGCAATGGGTTCCATAATATGAACTATGGAAGCAACATGGACCTAGGCTCTTGGAATTAAGTGTATGATGACTTCAAGGAGTCTAAATGGAACCAAGAGGTCTAGGTATAATGAGAAAATAGAACTAAGAACTTGAATTATGATAATTGCTTTATTAGGCCATTAATGAAACTAATATGAGACTAATGAACAAAGTGTGCTTCTTAAGTGTGTGTCTAATGCTTTGACTTGTTCCAAAGGAGTAATTGAGTGTTATTTGTGGTATTTAGGCAAAGGAAATCAAGCCCCATCTAGCTGTGGTGTGTAGCCAAGAAAGAGAAGAAATAATCAAAGTTAAAGTTTGGAATTCCACCAAGGTAGCTCTTCACTCTATTCTTATTTGCATTCTTGGATGTGTATATGTCATTGTATACTTGTGTGTACATTTGTATCTTGAAACATGCCACTTGATGTTGTGTTGTTGCATTGGTGCCAATTGTAACAACCAGAAAAAGAAAAGAAAAAAAAAAGAAAAAAGAAAGAAGAAAGTTGAAAATTTTCGAAATCCTGAAATTTTTCTAAGTCTGCTAGCTATAGCCTAGCTATATTGAATGTACCTGTTCACTATAGTGAGAAATGGTCTGGCTATAGCAAGAGTAGCTGTTCGCTATAGCAAAAATACTTCTAGCTATAGCGAGTGCGGGTATCCCATACAAAAACCAAGGAGCTACTCGCCGTAGCGCGCGTCATAGCGAAAACGAGGGTTTAGAACTGATATATGCTCGCTGTAGCGAAGGTTAATTCTCGCTATAGTGAAGGTTAGTCCAAAAAAGTGTAAAAAGTGAGAATTTGACTTCTTTAAATGCCCCAACTCATTCTTTCTCTTCTATCTGACCTAGACTTCGACCCAAGGAGAGAAAAGAGGCGTGGAGAGTGAGAGAGACCAAGAGAAGGAGGAAGAACAAAGGAAAGGTAAGCAAACTTCTCTCTTTTCTTCTTAGCATCTTGATCTCCTCTCTTTGCCCTCTCTTTCTATGGTTTTGCTTGTGAAATTAGTTAGGTTTTAGGCATGGGTCAGAAGAGGGAAAGTGGAAAACCACTCTTGAACTTCTTTGTTTTCCTTGAATATGTTGATTCTACTACCATGAGAGCTTGAGAGAGAGGAAGAGCTGGTGACATTCTAGAGAGAGAGAGAGAACCCTAGGTTCTTATATGTTAGAAATGTTTGCTCTAAAGAACTCCTAAGAGTTGTTAAGTTGTGAGAGAGTAATTCTATGCTTTTGTTGTGTCTAGGCTCAAGAGAAGCACCTCTATCAAGGTGTGAGTGTGAAATCGAGAAGGGAGAAGAGGAATTGAAAGGAAAAGCTTGTGTTGGCTCATAAGGTAGCTCTCTCTCCACTCTTTCTTGTTGCATTCTTAGATGTAATGGTCATTGTATGCTTGTGTATATGCTTATTGTGTGAGATATGCCATATGTTATTGCTTTGATGCATTGGTACCAATGTACTTGTGTGTTGGATTGTGAGAATTGCTCGGGTGAGGTAGTGCCAAAAGTCCCTTGAGATGGGTGAGGTAGAGCCGAAAGTCCCTGACGCTGGGTGAGACAAGGCCAAAAGGCTCACAACTGAGTGAGGCTAAGTCAAAAGTCTCTAAACTCGGGTGAGGCCATCCAAAAGTCCCTAAACTCGGGTGAGGCTAGACCAAAAGTCCCTAGAGCTTACTTGTAGCATTGTGGTGATTTCCATGGCATATACAACATGTATTGTATGATTGTGAATGGTTAGATGCTTATTTACATGCTTTGACTTGTTATATGCCTTGATTGCTTCCTTGAATAAGTGTATGAGCTACTGAGATTCCATGAATCTCACCCCTTCCCCCTCCTATCTTAACATGCTAGGTGGAGCTCAAGGAGAATCAAGTACACACCAAGGAGCCTAGGAGAATTTTAGATAAATGTTAGTTTATTTTGACTCTTTTGATGTAAAGAGGTGCCAAAATGAATATGCACCTTCTATTTTTGAAATGTAGATGTTGTAACAAGTGTAAATGTATGGAAATATGATGTACAAACTATGTAGAGAGCCAAAGTAATGAAAATGTGGGTTTTGCCCTTTTTGTGGATGATATGTGATAGTGTATTTTGGTCCATAGCATAGTGAGTTTGAAATGTATGATGATTTGGACCACTTAGATACTTCATATATACTATGTTTATGCTTTCAAACTTGTCCATGAGGTGTGAGAACATGTGGGAGGCCATTTGGACCCACTTTGACTATTTTGGGTGCCAAAATCGTTAATTTGTGAGCTCCGTCAAAGTATGACCAAACGAGCTCTTCTTGCTATGAAATTTGGCATGCCTTTAGAGTTTGTAGAGAGCTTCTTAAAAAGCTAAAGTGGTTAATATTTGGAGGTCTAGGGAATATTTGGTGAATTGTTAAGATTTGGAAAATTTGATAGTTTGGTCATTGTACTGTGTCATTAGCCCGAAAAGGAATCCATGTCATTCATAGACCAAATGGAGTTCTCGAAATTTAAAGACTTACCTGAAGGGAATAACTCTAGATATTTTTGCCTCATTTCATCCGCCAATTCCCAGGTTGCTTCCTCAGATGTCAGACCTCTCCAGATCACTTTCACCAGAGGAATGTTCTTGCTTCTCAGCTGTTTCAGCTTAGCATCCACAATTCTCTCCGGTCTCACTACATAGGAAAGGTCTTCCTGCAATTACACATGCTCATATTCTATGACATGTGAGGGGTCTGGTAAATACTTTTTCAACTGGGAGACATGAAAAATACTGTGGATTTGGGCTAGGTTAGGAGCTAAGGCTATTCAATAAGCCACGGGTCTAATTTTCTTAAAGATTTCAAATGGACCAATATACCTAGGACTGAGCTTCCTTACCCTCATTGACTGACCTACTTCCATCACTAGAGATACTTGAATGAACACATGGTCTCCAATCTCAAACTCTAACGGCCTCCTTCGCTTATCAGGATAGCTTTTCTGCCTGCTCTGGGCCGTGAGGAGTCTCTTTCTAATCAATTCTATTTGTCTGGTGGTCTGGTCCACAATCTCAGGTCCTATCATACTCCTCTCACTTAGCTCAACCCAACACAGAGGGGATCTGCACTTTCTCCCATACAAAGCCTCATAAGGGGGCATCTGAATACTGGAATGGTAGCTATTATTATACGCAAACTCTGCTAATGGTAAATACGCATCCCAGTTACCCCTCATTTCTAACACACATGCCCTCAACATGTCTTCCAATGTCTGGATGGTCATGAAATTTTATATGCATAAACTAGACACCCATAGTGACCTATACGGACTGGAATCACCTCAATCGGAGGTCTGTAGAGAGAGAATGAACTGTCTGAAGTTCTGTATCAGCATCAGGGAAGCCACCCGACCTCCATTACTGTTTCATCAATTTTCGAGATCTAAGGGCTACTAAAATGATCTTGACTTATTGTTCTTCTCTAGTTGACATCTGTAGCTTTCCAAATTGGTATAGTTGGCCCAGATTGGATTTTTGTGGATTTAGTTATGAATTTTCGAAGTTTATGACAGTAAGCTGTGCCAGAAACAGGGACAGCCAGACCTCTGTCCCATTTGAGGGAGGCTAGATAGCGTTAATATATTATGGTGTTACATTTTTGGTATCAGAGCAAAGGTTCAGGCACTTTTGCTTGATGTTAGGCTCTTGAATGATGTGATTTGCTTGTGTTTGGTGTGAATGGCCATGGAAGTGGTAGCATCCTTATGCATATGTGCTTGTGATATCATTGTTAACTGAGGATTGCTACTTCTTTTCAGACATGGTTGAGACTAGACGAGGCAGGGGTAGAGGCAGACCGCCCAGGGCTCAGAGAGCTGAGCCAGAAGTTCCTATTGGGCCTGAGGATCTTCTACGGGCCATCATAGAGAGGCTTGACCGATATGAGGCCATGATGGGCCAGCACCAGGAGATGCTAGAACAGCAGAGGTATGTTACCCAGTAATAGCATGATATGATCATGCATTTACAAGATACCCTGGCCAGGCAAGAAGAAGCCAGGAGAGAAGCCCCTGTACCTCAACCAGCCAGAGGGAGGCTAGATAGCGTTAATATATTATGGTGTTACACCAATATGCTTTCATGAATGTTATTTGATTGTGAAAAATTGCTCATAAGGGTGAGGTGATGCCAAAAATCTCTCAATATAGGTGAAACAAGGGCAAAAGTCTCATGAATAGGTAAGGCCAAGTTAAAAGTCTCTAGGCCAAGGGTGAAGCTAATCCAAAAGTCTTAAAAATGGGGTAAGACTAAACCAAAAATTCATAGAGCTTATTCTTGACTTTGATATGACTTTGGAGCACAGAAATGTTGAATTGAATACTTTATGGCGATATTAGGATGCATACTTGTGCTTTTGACATGCTACATATCTTGATTGCTTCTTGAATAAGTGTATGAGCTACTGAGGTTCCATGAATCTCACCCCCTTCCCTTTCCCATCTCACTATGTCTAGGTGGTGTCCAAAAAGATAAAGATGGAAGCCAAGGAGCTTGAAAAGCTATTTCTTGACACTCTGTATGGCTTGTGATGTAACAAAATGTCAAAGTGTATATATACATGTCACTTTTGAGATGTAAATATTTGAGCAAGTGTAAAAGTATGTATAAATGATGTATAAACCATATTTGGAACCAAAACAATGAAAATGTGAGATTTAGTCACTTGGTGGCTTGTAGGTAGCTATGTATTCTTGTATGTAGCACAATGAAATTGAGATATATGATAATTTAGACCATTTAGGCAGTTCATATATGATGCATTCTTACTTAAAAACTTGCCCCAATAGGTGCTAGACCATGTAAGAGGCCATTTGGGACTATATTGACCATGTTATGCTACTAAACTTGCCAAATTCAAGAGTTATGTCAAGATTTGACCAAATGACCTCTTCTTGGTCTAAAACTTGGCATGCTTATAGCTCTTGTCTAGAATTTTTGGAAAGTTAAAGTGTATATTATTTAGAGTCCTAGAGAATTTTTGGTAAATTTCTAAAGTTGGCAAAATTTTTTCAATTTGACAGTGATATTGTACAAATGGTCAGCAGCTTTACCTCTGTCACTCGTGGGCCACATGCTATCCAAAGGCTATGAAATTTTACAGAGAGAAACTATACATTCACAGTAACCTATACTAACTAAAAGAACCTCAATTGGAGGTTTGTAGAGGGAAAACTAATTTTTAAAAGTTTCATATTAGTATCAGGGATGCTAGCAAACCTTGATTACTATTCCATCAGTTTTTAGGGTCTGAATGCTTCTAAATTAGTCTAAACTTATTTTTTCCTCTAGTTAATATCTTTAGCTTTCCAAATTGGTATAGTTTTCCTAAATTAGATTTTTGTGGAATTAGTTACGAATTTTGGAACTTTATATCAGTAAACTATATTAGAAACCCTGGGTAGTCTGACCTATTCAATTTTCTATTATCAAACGTGGTCCAAATGATGTTATTATGCCTTGAAATTATTTTTATTATAAATTTAACATCTAGATATTTTCAGAAAGCTATCATGTGCTTAATTTTGATTTTTCTAGAATTAGTTATGATTTTCCAAAATTGCTATCAATCAACTGCCATTGGAACCCGAGGCTAAAATGTGGAAATCTCTGGTTTTTGGTCTCTAATTCGTGGTTTATGGAATGTTTTGAAATGTTTATGACTTGTATAGATGGAATGTGAGTGGAGGATATTGTTCATGAGTTCACAAGGTCCATGAAACTAGAAATGAATTTTTAAACCCTGATGTAACGCAAGAAAATTTCATTATTTTTATTCTCTTTTCTTGGTTTTTCCCTTGATTCCATATAAGACCAATCTTGAATATGAGAATATGAGCTTAAACAAATTATGGTGTGATACATGGCATGCTCAACCATTGAAATAGAATCTCTAGTATGTTAAGATGAACCAAACTTAGAGGTGGAGGCTTTATTTCTTTTCATTGCTTATTTCTTGATTGGAACTTTAGAATGTCCCACTTTATAAATAGTTGTTCCCAAATGGATTCTCAATTTAGGTTTTTTCTTTCCTAGCTTTCTTAGTATCACCAATTAATCTTTTAAATTGTCAATTACTTTTTTCCTTTAATTAAGCCAAATCCAATGGTGATCTTGGAGCCTCCAATAATAATATTTCTACACAAATAGAGGTTTTAATTATTAATATAATAAAATAAACAATATTATAATTTATCTAATAAATAATTAGGTAAAATCACATGAAATTCTATAAACCATAACTCTCTACATTTCTCAAGAACATCTTTCCAACTATTCCAAGACCTTTTGTATTTATTTTTAAAAATATTTATTAAGCATGTATGAACTACTTCATTATTTGGTGTAAATTTATATAAATTAAATATATATTAATTAAATTTATAAATAATTAGAAGTTATAATGATTTTAAATAATATACAAAAACTACAGCTTGAGACTTTTCATGAAGTGGGGGAGAAGTGTTTGGGGGTCATGATTAACCTCTACTTAATTATGTTCCCTGTTGAGGCATTTAGGTAAAACAGTTACATAATTTAAGAGATAAAAAATTATATCTAGATAAATTTTTAAAATATAGAATCTAAATAATTAAATAAAATTAGTAAAGATAAATACTAACCTTTGTATATTACTATAAATGAGACTAAGAGAGAAGAGATTGAATATGGAATTCAAATATGAATGAGAGACTAAGAGAGAGAGATATGAAGGAGATTGATAATATTGAAAAAGTTTAGTGTGAGGTGAGAAGTGTAGATTGGGAAAACATGTCTACAAAGAAAAAAAGTATAAATAAAATCTTGAAACCAATCCATTCAAACTTCACTTCTCATCCATTAGTACAGGTTACATAGTAATATAAATAGTAGAAATGAAAATTCCTATCTATTATTTATTATTAAAAATTAAATAATAATATTATATAAAAAATTGAAAATTAAATACGTATATTTAATACAAATTATTTAAAAAAACTATTATCATTACCATCATCTTCATCATGGTTATCTTGACAATATTTGTCAAAATAGCTCTTATATGTATCAATTTGCCATTGTATGGTGGAATAACTATTTTGTTATCTTAGGATTCCATGCTTTGAGAGTACAACACACTGGCAATATTTGGATGTACTATCCCTTGTGAAAATATACCTTCCTAGAAACTTGAATATTTTTTGGGATTGTCCAAAGCTTGCTTATATCTAAATTTAGAGATTGGATCTCTAGCTATTTGAGGTGACATACTTAAATCACCCCCCAACCTTTTTTCTTCTAATAGCTTTCATCCAGAGATTTATTTCTTATGATAATTGTTGCGAATGAGAAGCAAAACACCACACCTTTAAGGTTCATATAATTGTTCTAAACAAATATAAAATATGCATGAATTTGTATTGCAAAGATAGATACAAATTAAATACAAAATTACACTTATAAACTTGGCTTCTGATTTTTTATCAATCTAACTATTATGATGGGCTCAAATGTGAAGCTTAGCTAGTGTTACTTCTCTACTTATTTCCAAATTTTGTATTCTCCTAATGCTACCATTGAATAAAGCTTCTAATGTGAAACAATAAGGTAAAGCCTGAGCTGGATGCTTAACTTTTCTTGTTATGCACAAGTACACAATTTGTTCCAAATATTCTTTCTTCTAGTCTAGACTTTTTCCTTGGCTTCATGAATGTCCAACCAAAAATGTAATCCTTATTTGGCACATGAAGGTCTCATAAACTTTATAATGCTTTTCTGGGCACCAATAATAATATTTCTACAAAAATGATTCTTTCAATTATCAAAGAATCAACACAAAAGATTTAAATTTGTTAAGATTAAAGTATACCTCAAACTTTTGAAATTATAATAGTTTAACTATTTGAGAAACTTCTTTCAAACAATTATATAGAACTTTATAATTATTTTTCATGATAGCAACAAATATCTACTAATGACATCACCATCTAGTCCGAATTTGATTGACAAACTAAGTACATTTATATTAATTTAATTTATGAATAATTAAAATTTATGTTGTAAATAAATAATGTAATCAATTAAGAATACTACCTTCTGTTTGCAAATGGCTTGATAACTTTTGTTTTTTTAGATTGAGATCCTTGGCAAATTTGAGAATAAAGTCATGAACCATGTATTTTTCGATACATCCATAGCGGCATGAAAATATCCAACTTGGATTAAAGAACGACATGACATGAAAAGGAAAAAAGAAACTACCATTATTAAATAATTTAAAAAGTAAATTATAGGCTTGCTTCACTTCACTTCATACTTATCAAACTTCACGTCAAGTCATAGATTTGGAAGTTGAGTACATTTAGAATATTTTCCAAATACATGACTGAATGGGCGGAAATAATAAAAGAAAGAGTTTTTACTCTTACCTTCGATCAAGATTGTATTGTAGGAAAAAATATTATCAAATATATCTAAAAGAAATGGTGTAGAATATTGAAGAAATAGGATGAAGAAAAATAAGATAAGAAAATGAGAAAGGAGAAAGATATATATATATATAGATAAAATAATATTAAAATAAAAAAGAACATATTTCTTTCTTATGTGAAATTGAATGCTTTCACGTAATGTATTCACAGAACACCTTTTTTTGTGCTTTTTTTTAATTTTAATATTATTATTATTCTTTATAATAAATATCAATAAAATAATATAGTAATTTATAATTAAGAAAAATTAATAATTTCAAACAATTAATAACTAATAATTCATACTAAAAAGTAATTAATAATTGATAATTAATGCTAAATAAAATTATTAACAATTAATAATTTATAATTTAAAATAAATCTTAATAATTGAATTACCTTCCATTTAATATCACCATCATTATCATCTTCATCTTGTTCATCATCTCGCTCCTAAAAATCCACATCTTCATCTTCGTTTTACACATCTATAAGAAGATCCACATATCTAATTTGCAATAATATCTGAAGATCCATCTCTCTCTCATCTCGTAAGGTGTCAAATAATATCTCATTATTTACTATACTAATACGAGCCTTATCATCTTGATAAGTAATTTCTAATGTATTGCAATCATCCACTGTAACACCATAGTTATAGAGCTCATCTCATGTCAATTTAGCTTACATTTCCTTGATTCCACATACTTACTTAAGAAAAGTAATAAAAATAATGGATTAAATTGCGTTACTAACAGGCTCGTCGCGCAACCCTCAAAATAAAATTAGGTTGAACTAAATATGTAGCTAGTGGCACAACTTAGGTCATTTCCCTTAGAAATGGAGTTCAATGTTTAATTGGGTTTTCTAAATATTAAAGGATCCTAAAAACTATCTAATTAAGGGGGTTTTGGATCTAATTGAACTAACTAGAATTAGAATTGAATTAAAATGACTAACTATCTAATTGGATGAATTTATGGGTGGAGGATGGTCTCGTGACTAGCTTTAGAATCATCCCTTAGTATCCACTACCCTTATCCTAATCTAATTGTAATTAATTCTGGTCTAAGAGTTCCTAATTGTGTTCATTGACAAATGATCTTGAATTACTATTCAAGATTCAAGAGACTAGCAATTTGATGTTAATTGAGACCTCAACTCCAATTAAATTACTAATTCTTATGATTAAGATATTTGAATACTCAAATTGATTGATTAACTGATTAATTATCCTCTAAATCATCATCCAAAGATGTTTAATTAACCAACTAAACACCAAGGAATCCTTAATTTAAACAATCAAGCACATAATCTCACTCATGCATTTCATCAAACACCTTCGTGGCATACATGAGATATTAGAGAGAAATACAAAATTTAGTGTCTAATCCAATCAATTAATCAATAAAAAGCATCCTAATTAGTGTCTAACCAGCCACTAACTATAGATAATACACATTCCAAATCTAATACAATCTTAACCAAGAGAATATAGGAAAAGAAAAGTGCTGGAAAAATAAGAAAATCTTAGCCAAAAATGTTGGTCAGCCATGGATTTAAGCTTCAGCCAAGGTTGTCTTCCAAGCTAGCCTCAAGATGGAAATTAGAGCTTCATCGTGGTGGTGAGATGGAGATGGAGAATGGAGGAAAATGGCATGGAGTGTTTCTGGATGAAGGGGTGGAGAATGGACGAAAACGTGATGAATGCGTCTGGAATGAGTGGAATGTGTGAATCAATCTCATTTTAACATGAATCCTCTCTGCCTTCAACCTCATTCTCACGTGAATCCTTTATTGATTCCACGTGCTCAGCCATTGACCCATTTGCCCGAAGTTAAATGCATGTGTATATAAGGTGGGCCCTACTTGAATTTTTATAAAATTCCACGAGAATTCAGCCCATGCTCCTTCTTCATGGCTTCATTTTACACCTCTGTTGCCCAGCCCATATGCATCATTTCCACGTGTTTCTTCCAATCCAACTCAGCAAGCTTTCTTGATGAACCCATGGATGTATGTGTTGCTGAAGGAGAAGAAGTGGCTGTTGTGCTCAAGTGAGTTCTCCACATGGTTGCTTCTCTTATTTAGCTCATTCCAGCCCTCAAGTTTAGCCTCTGCATGTGTGTGACTGGTGTTTTGTTTCTATTTGTACACCTTGTCTTTGTAGGCTTCCTTGTAGCTTTCTTCTTCTCATGCTCTGTTCTCATGTAACCCGTAACAAGCTCTCTCTTCTTCTACGTGGTCTATCTTCTTCCTCTTTCCCACTCAAGGCACCAGAACGTGGCTTCTTTTTATGCAACTTGTGAAGCTTCTTCAATCAGCCCAGCACGTAGAACTTGAGCTCTACTCTACGTCAGCTCCTCTGTTTTTGCATGTAGCTCTTCTCTTACGTCAAAACCAAGCTTCAGCTCCATGCGTCTTCTTAGCTCCCTTTCACGTCGTGTTCCACATTCTTCCTCTCCTTTAATTCTTCCAGCCCAAAGTTGCTTATTTCAGCTGCTCCTTCTTCCTCTCTAGCCTTCATGCGTATTTGTTCCTTCAACCCGTAGCCTCTTCTCTTCGAATAACAAACTAGACTTATGCTTCCTCTATTTCATTCAAGTGCTTCATGGATGGTTCTCTTCAACTCTCCAACTCGTGGCTTTCTTCTTCTTCAAAATCACGTTGCTTCATCTGCTTGTGTTTCTTTTTGCTGTACATGAGAGTTGCCATTCTTTTTCCATGAACCATGAACCAAAGTCAAGAGATATGCAAAATTCTTCTAATTAAATTCCATCTGAGTTCCATTCACTAATAAAAATCTACACAAAGAGTAAGAACAATTTAATAGAAAAATTCAAAAAATCATTTAAAAGGAATTCATGCATTAAAACTCAATGATTTTGCAAATTAATTCATAAGGTGAAGAATGGCTATTAAAATCAATTATCCATTTAAGTAAATCCATTAAGCCTCATTTATTTATTAAAAAGGTTAAGTTAAAGAGAATTAAGTCTATGAAAAATCATGTTTATCAAATTCCCCCACACTTAAACCTTTGCACTCCTGGGCAAAGCTCAAAATCTAAAGAAAATCTAGTGGAATGGCCAATGAAGAATGAAAATGGAAAGGTAAGTGTAGAAATCACAAGCTAGAGAATAATCACAACTTTTCATCACTTCAACAATCTAAGTTAACTTTAGTTGCATCAAGAAATCAAATTCCATGGCAATTTCATTTGAAAAGAATGAATTAAAATGCATAGCCCCTCACATGGATTAGTGTTTACTCTCAACTTTATAGTGTTTATGGGCAATGTAGATCACTTAAGTTCCACCTATCAAAGCGTAACTACCATAAGCTTGTCAAGCTTCTAAATCTTCACCACCCATGCTAAATGCAATACACAAATCAATAGGACTTTATTTAGGGTTGTAATGGGGCTAAGGGAGTGAAATGAATGGTTAACAAGAAAACACAAACAAATTGACACCTTAGAACCTCGAGAGCAACAAAATGGAGATTTAGGATAGGGAAGAATGTGTTTCAAGGCCTTATTTCTAACAAGTATAATCAACTACAAAATCAATTTAAAACACTTCTTTCTTTTGATTTCCAATAACTTTTCCTCTTTTTCTTTTTTCATTGCTTTTCTTTTGCTTTTTTTTTTTCTTTTCTCTTCTTTTCTTTTCTTTTTTTTTTTCTTAAAACAAATTCTTTGAATCACAATGGCCTTAATGGATGCAAAGCACACATTCACCTATCCTATTTAGATGTGATGCTCCTTAAAATTCTTAAGGCATCTTAAAACAAGGTGGAAAACATTTTAAATGGCTATAGGCTAACAAGAAAAGAAAATCAAGGTTCAAAGTGGCTAAAACAATGGATAAATGAATGTAGGTTGGCTTTTTGGCTATCTAGCTACAAAAGAAATGAATGCCTTATCATTTTCATGCATGCAAATGCAAATATAGTCTCAACAAAAAATCATGACAAGTTCTAAAGTGAAAACAGAGATAGGTGAATACACACCAGAATCGAAAAATTAAGGCTTAATTCCTCACCAGCTAATGGCTATCAAATAATTCATTGAAATCAAATTCATTTCCACTTTGCTTGAATTAAAACACAAGATCCATCACTTATCATGTCTAAGTAAATCCAAGCTACAATAATCTCAACTTGCAACTTTCATAGGAAAATTTAAAAAAAAAAAATCACGCTATTTTTTTCAAAAATTTTTCTTAAAAATTTTCAATTTTTTTTTTTCAAAGCAAGGAAAAGATGGAATGGAATAAAATGACTCTCTCCCTCATACTTAAATATTGCATTGTCCCCAATGTCAGCACACAATCCAGTCAACAGATAAACAACACAATATAAAGAGAGTGAAAGGAGAGAATACAACTGGATGAACTTGAAAATGAAAATTCCAAGGGTGGCTAAGATGTCCATGTAGCTGGTTAGCAGTCTTTTATTACCTACAAAATAAAAACAAAACAAACTATAATACAGAAAAGACAAAGAAAACTAAATCCTAAACTAAAAAGAGGTTTATCAGAGACTAACTAATCATAAGTATCAAAAACTAGAATTAAAACTACTTTATTCCTTCTTAACTGGACAAATTTGAGTCTAACCACTTTAAAACATTTTGATTGATCATTCAGTGATGACTCATGGACTTCCTCAACCATCAGTAGTCTAGGAAAGTCATTTCCAGCATATTCAGAAACAAGAAAAGAAGAAAAATCAAATTTAAGACATTTAAAACTAAAGAAAGAAAATTTAAAATCAAACTTAAACTTTAAACTTTCTAAAAATCTATCAAAGCCAATAAAATCTATAGGACTCCCATCAGTAAGAGTCACTATATCAATGGAAGAATTAAATTGCAACTTCTCATAGCCTTTTAAGTTCAAGTCCTCCAAGGTATCTGGCAGTTGCTTTTTCTCAGCTGGGAGAGTCTGTTGATTGTTAGAAATTAGCTCACCAACTTTAAGAATTTGTTCAGGACTCTTAACAAGAGAAACAACATCTTCCTTGACCAAAGAGACATCAGTAGGCTCATAATGTTCTAAACAATGATCAACAATAGAATTCAGTCTCTCACTAGTATCAACAAGAGTACAAGGATCAACAGAATTTTCAATATCAGCACTATCACTATGCATGCCCTCAACAATACTAGTATGATCAGAAGAATCAGTTTTATGAATAATTCCAGTGTAAGTAAAGGAATTCATGGGTTCAACAGAATTATCAGACTTTAAAAACTCATTTATCTCAACACATATAGGACATGTATGCAATTCATCACATAAGCATTTAAGAGTTAAGTTTGATTTATCAACAACAAGCTGCTCAACAATTTCAATGTCTATATCATTATCACATGCTACATCTATTATTTCAGCAACCATATTAGCACATGCTAGTGAGGAATCATGTTGATCAGTATATGTGAGAAACTCACTAGTCTCAATGAAAGTGTTAATTTGGGAGCATCTATCACATATAGTAGAACCAACACACAAACAATCAAGAGATGCATCCAAATCAGCTATGTCACATGGTCTAGATGGAATGTTGTCCCTAAACTCAAAAGATGCATCAACAATAGGCTTATCAACTAATTTCACACCAGGAATAGAATGATCATCACATTCCAAGTCACCCCTACACTTATCTACTACCCTAAACTTAATAGATTCATTATTAATAGCCTCAGAAATGAACTTGTCACTATAATCACAGCTAGGTGTAGACATACCAAGTGCATCAGTACACAAGGATTCATAAACATCAACAATTGTATCAAATTTGCTCAATGCACTACCATAATCAACCATACCAGGAGATTCAACAATAATTTCCTTATAAACAACATCATCATACAATTCAGAATCAATAACATTATATGCATCAGGAATCACAGTGCTATCATGTATACTAGAATCAGTTCCAAAAAATTGTAAAATATTTGAAGATGGAAGGATATTACCTAGTGAATAAGACTCTTCCTCCTCTATACATTCCCTTCTAATTTGCTCCTCAGTCAATTCAATAGCACTTGAAGTCGGTTGATCCATTTGAAATCCTGAATCCTTTATGATGTTATCCATCATTTATTGGTTTTAGAGTTGCAACCATTCATTTCCTTATTGGATCATTTGCTGCAATTGTTGGTTTTGAATAATACAGGCTTCCATTAGTAGCATCATCCTCTCTTCCGAACTTGGTTCCCTCTGGGCCTCTTGTTGCATATACCCCTCATGGTAATTGTAAGGATGATATTCTGGTTCTTGCCTATGGAAGTTATGGCATGATTTATAATGATGGTGGTAATTTGGGTGAACTCCATATGGATTGTGGTATGGTTGGTAGTTGGGGTGAACTTCATATGAATGACGGTGTGGTTAGTAGCATGGTTGTTAGATTTGTTGATATTGTTGGCTTTATTGCTATTGTCTTTGTCGTTCAAGATGACCTTGAACCGTTGAAATGGCTTTATCCAAATTTTGGGAAATCCTATCCTCTGCACAAGAATCATAAACACCTTGATTAGAATAATAAGGATCCATTTAAAGCAAAGAAAAATGAGCAGCATAATTACTTTAAGCACAAGCAAATCACTAACAAATTATGACTAAAATGAACTCAAAATTAAGAAAATAAAATCAAATGAAGATAAAAAGTTCCTAACAATAAAAAACACTCTAACATAGAGGTTAGTCACATAAAAAAAAAACTCACAAAAAATAAAGAAATCAAACCCAAAAAAATTGAAAAATTCCTAAAAAATTCGAAAAAATACTAAAAAATTAGAAAAGTGCCTCAAACGTTGGAATTTGGCCAAAAAATGGTGCACCTAATAGTTAATCTATTACTTTTGCTCAAAACATCCAAAAACCTTGGAAAACAAAGTTTGAGAATTTTCTGGGCACTTCAAACAAAAAATTCTAGCAAATAGGCAAGTTAATACGCAACACCAAAATGATCCAATTCCAAGTTCAAAATAGAACAAAAATCAAATCAAAACAGAACCAAAATAGAGTTAAAATAGAACCAAAACATTTAGAAAACTTTTTCAAACAATTAAAACTCCAATTCCCTGGCAACGATGCCATATTTTGACGGGCTCGTCACGCAACTCTCAAAATAAAACTAGGTTGAACTAAATATGTAGCTAGTGGCACAACCTAGGTCATCTCCCTTGGAAATGGAGTTCAATGTTCAATTGGGTTTTCTAAATATTAAAGGATCCTAAAAACTAATCTAATTAAGGGGGTTTTGGATCTAATTAAACTAACTAGAATTAAAATGACTAACTACCTAATTGGATGAATTTATGGGTGGAGGATGGTCTCGTGACTAGCTTTGGAATCGTCCCTTAGTATCCACTACCCTTATCCTAATCCAATTGTAATTAATTATGGTCTAAGAGTTCCTAATTATGTTCATTGACAAATAATCTTGAATTACCATTCAAGATTTAAGAGACTAGTAATTTGATGTTAATTGAGACCTTAACTCCTATTAAATTACTAATTCTTGTGATTAAGATCTTTGAACACTCAAATTGATTGATTAACTGATTAATTATCCTCTGACTCATCATCCAAAGATGTTTAATTAACCAACTAAACACTAAGGAATCCTCAATTCAAATAATCAAGCACATAATCTCACTCATGCATTTCATCGAACACCTTCGTGACATACATGGGAGATTAAAGAGAAATGTAAAATTTAGTGTCCAATCCAATCAATTAATTAATAAAAAGCATCCTAATTAGTGTCTAACCAGCCACTAACTATAGATAATACACATTCCAAATCCAATACAATCTTTACCAAGAGAATATAGGAAAAGAAAAGTGCTGGAAAAATAAGAAAATCTTAGCCAAAAATGTTGGTCATCCATGGATTCAAACTTTAGCCAAAGTTATCTTTCAAGCTAGCCTTAAGATGGAAATTAGAGCTTCATCGTGGTGGTGAGATGGAGATGGAGATGGAGAATGGAGGAAAATGGCATGGAGTGTCTCTTGACGAAAGGGTGGAGAATGGATGAAGACGTGATGAATGCGTTTGGAACGAGTGGAATGTGTGAATCAATCTCATTTTAACGTGAATCCTCTCTGCCTTCAGCCTCATTCTCACGTGAATCCTTTATTGATTCCACGTGCTCAGCCATTGACCCATTTGTCCGAAGTTAAATGCATGTGTATATAAGGTGGGCCCCACTTGAATTTTTATAAAATTCCACGAGAATTCAGCTTATGCTCCTTCTGAGTTCCATTTACCAATAAAAATCTACACAAAGAGTAGGAACAATTTAATAGAAAAATTCACAAAATCATTTAAAAGGAATTCATGCATTAAAACTCAATGATTTTGAAAATTAATTCATAAGGTGCAAGAATGGCTACTAAAATCAATTATCCATTTAAGTAAATCCATTAAACCTCATTTATCTATTAAAAAGGTTAAGTTAAGGAGAATTAAGTGTATGAAAAATCATGTTTATCAGTTACATTGTGGATAAATTTTTTGTTCATGTTCGATGGACCATATGAAGTCATTTATCTGATTCTCATATTTAATTACACAAATACAACTCATAACCATCTCAAAAAGTGGCCTAGAACTCGAGCAAATGGAGTATATACATCAAAATAATGTGTGCAGCCTCATATTGATATTTTAGTTTTCAGTCATGAATTTTGAAAAATTATAACTAATTCTAGAAAAATTGAAATCAAGCACATTATACTATTCTAGAAAGTTACAGATGTCTATTTTATGCTAAAAATAGTTTCAGACCACAACAGAGACGTCTAACTACTAGAAATCGATGGAATAGTTACCTATCGCTACTGGTACAATCCCCCAATTAAAAAATTCATATCTCCCTATTCATATGTCCAATTAAGGTGATCTCAATGGACATAGAAATCTTACCATGTCTAGTTTATGCCTGTAAAATTTTATAAGCATTAGATACCATTTGGTCCTCAAATGACCTAGCCCAAAAAACTGACTTTATAAACAGTGCTTATACTAGAACAACAAAAAAATGCCGAATTTGAAAAATCACAAGTAATTCCACAGAGCTCAAAATAATCTAATCTCTAGCTTCCCAAAAAGCTATGGATGAGATCTATATGCATGCCAAATTTCATGAGCAAATTCATTCATTTGGTTAGATCTTGACATTAGGTTGCAAATATGCCATTTTGGTATCTTCTAAGGATCTCAAATTGTCCAAAATTACTTCTAAGACAACCATGGCTACTGGAGTACATGGGATTCCTCAACTATTCTCATGCTTCATATCATGAATTTCAATGTGGGAACAAAAAAAGTGACTAAAATAATGAATATTTTAGTGTTATGTCACATTTAAATTTTTCGTTCAATGTCTTGTGGACCATGTGAGCTCATGTATCACATTCTCATATTTATTTACATAGATACAACTCATTTCCATCATCAAAAGTCACCTACAACTCGTGAAAAGCAAAGGGAAACATAAAATACATAGTTGCATTTTTAGCTAGATATTCCCCTTTTATGTTAGAAATTTTGGAAAATCATAACAAATTTTAGAAAAATTGAAATCATGCATTCTTTGTCATTTTAGGAAGCTACACATGTCTAAATTATGCTAAAAATATATCTAGGCCATGAAACATAACATAGAAGATGTTTGAAATTAAAAAAGGACCAAAGGTCTAGTTGGTCACTGGTACTATCATAACTTTCTGCTACAAATTTAAAAAATGTCCAATTAATTCCACAAAACTCTAATTCATGCAAATGATACCAATATGGAAAGCTAAAGATGTTAGCTAGAGGGAAAAAATAACCTTAGACCAGGTCAAACATGCCCAAACCTTGAAACCTAATCAAATAGTACTTGAGGTTAGTTTGAGAACTTGATACTAGGCATATTAAAAATTCACATCTCCCCCTTTAAACATATAAATAGGATGCTTCTATTGGGCACAAGTCACTAAGAATGTCTAGTTTCTCCCAATAAAATATCATGGCAATTAAACATCATTTTCCCCTTTAGTGAGGGAATTTATTTTGGGAGCAGTATGAACAATAACGAACCAAAATCAAAATTTTTTCTAACTTTGAAAATTCATCAAATATCCTTTAGACCTAAAAAAATTATGCACTTTAGCTTTCTAAAAAGGTCTCAACAAGCTCTAATTACATTCCAAATCTCAGATCTAGAAGAGCTCATTTGGGCAAAAAGTGGTATAGATTTCCTATATGGTTAATTTGTGCTCCATATAGGATACCAAAGTGTCCAAATGATTTCTCTTCATGTTTGGCACCTCTTGGACAAGTTTAAAAGAATGATTATGACTTATATGAATTGCCCAAGTGGTCATAAACCTCATGTATTTCAATTTGGCCATCCCACTTGCATTTATACATACACTTCCATAATACAAAATTGTCATTACATAACCAAAAAGTATATTTCCATACATACAACCTTAGCTCTCATTTAGTCATGATACATTAGCATAATTACATATGTTTATGAGGTTATAGGTCATATACAATATTAGATTACAACATTTGCCACTTGTGTGACCTTAAAGAAGCAAAAATCATGCACTTAGATGTCATGCTCTCTTCTTCAAGGTGGTTGGCTTCCATTACCTTACCCACTTAATCCACCTAACATGTTAGATCATGGGAAAGGATGGAATGACATTCAAAGAATCCCAATAGTTCAGCTCCCTTTCAATCACACATAATATATGTAAAACAAGTCTTGAAAATGCTGCATAAGCATAATGAATGATGTGAACATTCAAGAAGCAAGCTTGGCATATGAGTAAATCATATAAGACATCCATAGGCTTGCCAAGTGAATGGATTAGCCTCACCCTTTTACTTATGGATATCGGACTTGCCTCACCCATTTCTTTAAGAGACTTTTGACTAAACCTTGCTCTTAGGAGTCAACCTTACTCTTAGGAGACTATTCACTTTGTTTCAACCAATCTTAAGTGTTCTTGACTCATCTTCACTATGGTTAAGAGTTCTTGGACTTTCCATACTTAAGCTAACCCAAGAAAGCACAACACATATCATTTGAGAACATAATGCATCATCATGGTACCATGGCATATGAAAGCATGTTAGAATACTTTTTATGGCTTAAAACACACACACACACATTCAAAGACAAGTCAAGCATACATCCGTATATGAGAGAAGGAGAAGTGAGCTACCTTGGATATAATCACATACTTTTCTCTTTGAATTTGCCCTCCCTTCCTTGACCTCACACACACAAAGGTATGGGAATGATTTCTCTTTGCCTAAACACAATTTATGGAAGTCAATTAAGTTCATGAAATTAATTCTAAGGAACACATCTTTCTCACACATTAACTTGGTCTAAAAACCCCTTTATGATTCTAAGAATGCACCTAATGAAGCAACACCTATCAAATAAATTCAAGGCTCTATTCTTTCCTTTCATATATGATTTTTGACTCATTTTAAGCCTCTTGGAGTCATCATGCAATTAAAATAAAGAGCCTAACTACATGTTGCTTCTTTAGGTTATTTTATGGAACATATATGGCCAACTCACTTTCTATAGTTTCTAAATTTTTTCTAAGGGTTCCTCCAACCTTCTACCATCATACAAAGTCCTAAACCAAGATTAAAACAAATTAAAACACTTCCTAACCTATTTAACTAGCCTAGGTTAAAACATAAGAGGGAGGAAGGGTTCATAGACTTCTTGATTTTTCCTTGATGGGAGACACACCTAGGAGGTTTCTTAGAGGTCTTAGAAGCTTAAATAAACACTCATACATGCAAGAAATTTTATATATTAAATCATTTTTTTATCCCATTCAAGAGCTTCACACTTTCCATTCTTGCTTCTCATTATTTCCCTTATAATTACTTTGCATATTCTACTTTCCCATAGCCTAATTTATGTATTTCATACTTGCTTTTAGTAAAAAACCTCCCCCCTCTCTTGGTTTTGTATGAGGCCAAAATATGGGAGAAGAAGCTAAGGAAAAAGAAGCAACATCTTGCAATAAAATTACCTTGAATTAGGTTCTTTCAAAAGGGTTCTTCCTTTGTTTGGCTTGCTCTCTCCAATTTCAAAATTCTCCTCTCTGTTCTACCTTCAAAACAACACCAAACTTCCTATTAAAGCTATAGAAATTAAACTTGAGAGGAGAGGAACAAGTTTCAAGAAGGAGGGACATGGAAATTCTTAAGAATTCTTACTTTTCTTGCCTTGATTTTCTCCTTCTTCCTCCTTTATCTTGTGCACCTAAGCCTCTTGAGTTTCCTCTAGTTTTTGGACAAAATAAGTCAGTCTAAGAGAGAAGAGAAAATGGAACGTGCTTCTTAAAGAAGTTTCAAGAGCTAATAATTATAAAATTCCCATTTTGTCTCTTCCGTCGTGGTATTTTTGTTTTAGCTTCATTTTAACTCCTTTTTTAGAACTATCTTTTTCATTATAAAATTTAGGTTCCCAATTTAGGAAAATTTCTTTAGAATTACTCAAATCGGAGTTAAAACCTTTCCGAACAAATCAGTCAAAATTTGGGTTAACTGACATTGGAAAACATACACCGGAAGGGTTTTAACTGTCTTAGAGCTTCCTATGGTTTTTAGGGCCTCTGAGAACCCCAGAGAACTCAAAACTTTCATTTAAAAAGTCCTCTTACATTTTTTTCCAAAATTGCACTTATTTACAAAAATGCTACTGGCCTTTCGATAAATTTTTTGAATCACTGCATCCCTAGTTTTTAGGTAACTCAGGGCTCAAATTCTCATTTTCTATTATTTAGATTTTTATTCTAATTTTTTTGGTCTTAAATAACTCATCTCAAGGGGCTTGCTTTGAAAATGCATCCATTTCTGTCGTTTAATGAAAATTGGACATTACAATTCTTCCTCCCTTAAAAAATTTCGTCCTCGAAATTTAGATAACATACCTCATGGGAAGAGCTTTAGATGCTTCTTTCTCATATCATCCTTTAGTTCCCAGGTAGCTTTTTCGAGAGATAACCCCTTCCAAACCACTTTCACCAGCGATATTGTCTTATTTTGTAACTGCTTGAGTCTAATGTCCATGATCCGATCTGGAGATACTATATAAGATAGATTATCCTATAACTATACATTCTCATATTCTATGGCATGTGAGGGGTTGAGCTGGTACTTTTTGAGTTGGGAAACATGGAATACATTGTGTACTTAGCTCAAATTTGGGGGAAGGGCTAGTCTAAGCCACAAGTCCTACTTTATTAAGAATCTAGAAAGGACCTATGTACTTTGGACTAAGCTTTTTACTTTTAATGGACCAACCTATCCCTGTGACTGGAGACACTCTAATGAAGACATGGTCTTCAACTTCAAACTCTAACGGCAGTCTACGTTTATCTATGTAACTTTTTTGTCTACTCTGAACCCTTAGGAATTTCTTTCTGATGGTCTCAATTTGTCTAGAAGTTTGGTCCACTAATTTTGGGCTTATTAGACTCCACTCTCCTAGCTCAACCTAACACATTGGAGGCTTACACTTCCTCCCATACAATTCCTTATACGGTGCCATCTATATACTTGCATGATAGCTATTATTATGTATCACAGTTTTCTTTCATCTCTAGCACGCATGCCCTCAACATGTCTTCTAGGATTTGGATGGTTCTCTCTGTTTGATCATCTGTTTGTTGGTGATAGACTGTACTAAATCTAAGTGTAGTACCTAGAGCATCCTTTAATGATCTTTGGAAATTCAAAGAGAACCTAGGATCTCTATCTGACACTATACCCCTAGGCATGCCATGTAATCTAACTATCTCCTACAACTAAGTTAATTTGTCTAAGGTATAAGTGGCTTTCATAACTAGAAAATGTGCTAACTTTCTTAATTTATCTACTATTCCCATATCACATCATTCCCTGATGATGTTTTGGGTAAACCCATGACAAAATCTATAACTATGCTATCCCATTTCCACTCTGGAATATTTAGGGGTTGAAGTAACACAGCTAGCTTTTAGTGCTCTATTTTAACTATCTGGCATATTAGACATCGAGAGACATATTCTACTATGTCTGTTCTCATTCTAGGCCACTAGAATATTTTCTTTAAATTTTGATACATTTTATTACTGCTTGGATGAATGGTGTTTTTTCTTTTATGTGCCTCATCTAATATTTTCTCTCTGATTTCTGTATTTCTAGGTACATATAGCCTATCCCTGTATCTTACTATATCATCCTTAGACAGATTAAACTCCTGAATGCTACCTTAGGCTATCTGGGCTCTAATCTTACTTACATGGTCATCTGCCTACTAGGCCTCTCTTATTTGCTCCTTTAGGTCATTTTTTATTCGGGTTTCACTTATTAATAGCTTCCCCAGATGCACCTCACATGAGAGACTTATATCTGTGAATCTCTCAATCAATTCTTGCTCTCGGATCATTATACAGGCCATATGTATGGATTTTTTACTTAGGGCATTAGCTACTACATTGGCCTTATCGTGATGGTATTTCAATGTAAAATCATAATCTTTCAAAAATTTTAACCATCTTTACTGTCTCATATTCACTCTTTCAATTCAAATAAATATTTAAGGCTCTTATGGTTGTTGTAAATTTCTATAACTGCCTCATACAAGTAATGTCTCTATATTTTCAAAGTAAACACCACTACGACTAACTCTAGGTCTTGTGTGGGGTAATTTTCTTTGTGGGGTTTAGGTTGTCTAGAAGCATAAGGTACCACTCAGCTTTTCTGCATAAGTACATATCCTAACCCTTTTTAAAGCATCACTATAGACTACAAAAGTCTATCTAGCGTCAGGGAGTACTAAAACTGGGGTCGTGGTTTACTTGTGCTTCAACTCCTAAAAACTGCCCTCACATTTCTCATTCCACACAAAAGGCACATTTTTTCTAGCAAGCCGGGTCAGTGGTATTGCTATCTGAAAAAAGCCTTGAATGAATCTCCTGTAGTAACTTGCTAAACCTAGGAAGCTCTTGATCTCTGTCACTGTCTTAGGTCTCTCGCATTGTAACATGTAATAACCAAAAATTGCTGAAATTTTCTAAGTCCTGAAATTTTTCCAAGTCTGCTGGCTATAGCGAGAAATGGCCTAGCTATAGCGAATGTACCAGTTCGCTATAGCAAGAATGCTTCTAGCTATAGCGAGGTTAGGCATCCCATACAAAAACCAGGGAGTTCCTCGTAATAGCGCACCGTAGCGAGAACAGAGGTCTGGGACTAATACGTGCTTTCTGTAGAGAGGGTTATTCTTCGCTATAGCGAGGGTTAGTTTGGAAAAACTTAAAAGGAGAATTTTGCTTCTTAAATAGTCCAGATCCTCTCCTTTTCTTTTAACTGACCTAAGCTTCATCTAAAATAGAGAAAAAGGCTTGAGAGAGAGAGAGAGAAACTAAGAAAAGCTAAGAGAGGAGGAAGAAAGAACAAGGAAAAGGTAAGTAAACTTGAGATTTTCATAGCTCTCCTTCTTACAATTTTGTACTTTTCTCTTTGCCATTTCTTTCTATGGTTTTAGTTGTTAAATTAGTTTTCTTTTGAGCTTGGTTCAAAAGAGGGAGAATGGAGAATAAAAAAAAAAAGGTGAAGGCAAAAGAGAATCACTCTTGAAACTTCTTCTTCTTTGCTTTCCTTGAGTATGTTGGTTCTACCAACTTGAGAGCTTGAGAAAGGATAGAAGTTTAGCCTAGATCAAGTAAAAAATCCTTGAATTAGGGTGTGAAAAGTTAAGAAATATAAAAGAACTAGGAGAAGGGCTAGTAAAATTTAAGAGGGAGAAACTAGGGATTTAATCTCCTAGCCTTTGTAAGTAATTGTTTGAGTTCCAAGAGAGTAATTGCATGCTACTTATTGTGTCTAGGCTTAAGAGAAGCAGCTTTATCTAGTTATGATTATGAGACCAAGAAGGGAGAAGAGAAATTGAAAGGGAAGGCTTGTATTGGCTTATAAGGTAGCTCTCCACTCTTTCTTGTTGCATTCTTAGATGTATAATAGTCATTGTATACTTGTGTATATGCTTGTATGGTGAGACATGCCATTTGATGTTGTCTTGATGCATTGGTACCAATATGCTTATATTTTGAGTTATGAAAATTAGTCGGGTGAGGTAGTACCAAAAGTCCCTTGTGATGGGTGAGGTAGAGCCAAAAATTCCTGAAGATAGGTGAGACAAGGCCAAAAGTCTCATAGATGAGTGAAGCTAAGTCAAAAGTCCCTAAACCAAGGGTGAGACCATCCAAAAGTCCCTAAAATAGGGTGAGACTAGACTAAAAGTCCCTAAAGCATATTTTTGATGTTGATATGATATTTATGGCATGTAAATCATGTGTTGTATGATTTTGAATTATTGGATGCCTACTTGCATGCTTTAACTTGTTTATATGCCTTCATTACTTTTTTGAATGAGTGCATGAGCCATTGAGATTCCATGAATCTCACCCCTTCCCTCTCCCATCTTAATATATTAGGTGGAGCTCAAGGAGATCAAAGTACAAACCAAGGAGCTTAGTTGAGCATGTTTAGGCAGTTGTATAGCTTATTTTAGTTCTTTTGCTGTAAAGAAGTGCTAAAATAAATATGTACCTATTATTTTTTAGATGAAAATATTTAAGTAAGCATAAATGTATGTATAAATGACGTGTGAACCATGTATAGAGCAAAAGTAATGAAATTATGAGATTTGGCCCCTTTGTGGCTTTTATGTAATAATGTATTTTTATCCGTAGCATGAGGAGTTTAAGATATATGATAATTTGGACCACTTAGATATTTCATATAGACTATGTTTATGCTTTTAAACTTGCCCAAGAGGTGCTAGAAAATGTAAGAGGTCATTTGGTCCCATTTTGAACCATAAAGGGTGTCAAATGTGCCAAATTCATGAGCTATGTCAAGATATGACTAAATGATCTCCTTTTGATCTAAAATTTAGCATGCATCTATAATTTGTTAAGTGCTTCTTGGAAAGCTAAAGTGGGTAATATTTGGAGATCTAGGGAATATTTGGCAAATTGTTGAAGTTGGAGAATTTTCTGATTTTGGTTATTATACTGTGCAACTAGTCCAAAAAATTGTTCTGTGCCAATCATGGGGCAAATGGTGTCCAACTATCATGAAATTTTATGGGCATAAACTAGACATCCACAATGATCTATTCAAAGTAGAAGCACCTCAATTGGAGGTCTGTAGAGGGAGAAATAACTTTCTAAATTTCTATGTTAGCATTTGGGAAGCCATCCGACCTTCATTACTGTTCCATCAGTTTTCAAGGTCTAGAGGCTACTGAAATGATCCAAAACTATTTTTTCACTCTAGTAACATCTGTAGCTTTCTAAATTGGTATACTTTTCCTAAATTGGATTTTTTTGGAATTAGTTATGAATTTTTTAAGTTCATGACAATAAGCTATATCAGTACCAGGGACAACTGGACCTTTGTCTCTTTTTTTATGTCAAACATGGTCCAAATTCTAAGATTGTGATTAGGAATTATTTTTAGTGTAAAGTTGATAAACATATATTTCTATCTATTTTATTCTTCTAACTTAAGTATTTTAGTGTCCAAATATGACTTTAGGGGTTCAATTAGATGGAATTTTGTTTTAGTAACCATTCTCTACACTTTATGAATTAATTGGCAAAATAATTGATTTTAAATGCATAAATAATTTTAAATGAATTTTATGAATATTCATCTTTCATCTTTTCTACGCTTTTTTGTGCAGAATTTTCATATTAAAATTCTGCACAAAAAAGCGTAGAAAAGATGAAAGATGAATATTCATAAAATTCATTTAAAATTATTTATGCATTTAAAATCAATTATTTTGCCAATTAATTCATAAAGTGTAGAGAATGGTTACTAAAACAAAATTCCATCTAATTGAACCCCTAAAGTCATATTTGGACACTAAAATACTTAAGTTAGGAGAATAAAATAGATAGAAATACATGTTTACCAAATTCCCCCACACTTAAACCTTTGCACTTCTGGGCAAAGCTTAAAATCCAAGATAAAGAATGAATTGAAGCATCCGGCTAGTAGAATGGCAAGTGGGAAAAGAAAATGGAAAAGAAAGTGTACGAATCACAAGCTAGAGATTAATCACAACTCTTCATCACTTCAACAATCATAACTAATTTCACTTGCATCAAGAATTAAGCTCATGGCAATTTCATTTGAAAAGAATGAATTAAAATGCATAGCCTCTCATGGATTAGTGTTTACTCTCAACTTTCAAGTGTTTATGGGCAATGTGTTTCACTCAAGTTTCACCTATCAAAATTCACTACCATAAGCTTGTCTAGCTTCTAAATCTCCACCACCCATGCCAAATGCAATGCACAAATCAAAGGACTTTATTTAGGGTTGTAATGGGGTTAGGAGAGATGAAATGAATGGATACAAAAATAAAGGGAAAACTAAACAAAATGGATACCTTAGGACCTTAAGAGCACTCAATAACAATCTAGGATAGGGAAGAGCATGTGTAATTCAAGGCCTTATTTTAAACTAGTATAATTAACTACAAAATCAATTTGAAACACTTTTTTTTTTCTTTGTTTTCCTTTTCTTTTTTTTTCTTTTTTTTTTTCATTGCTTTTTCTTTTGCTTTCTTTTTGCTTTTCTGTCTCTTCTTTTCATTGCATTTTTTTTTTGAAAACAAATTCTTTGACTAAAAATAGCCTTAATGGATGCAAAGTACACATTCACCTATCCTAATTAGATGTAATGCTCCTTGAAATTCCTAAGGCATCTTAAAACAAGGTGGGAATATATTTAATGGCTATAGGCTAAACAACAAAAGAAAACAAGGCTCAAAGTGGCTAAACAATGGATAAAATAAATGTAGGTTGGCTTTTTGGCTATCTAGCTAAAATAGAAATGAATGCCTTATCATTTTTATGCATACAAATGCAAATGTGGCCTCAACAGAGAATCAGGACAAGTTCTAGAGTGAAACAAAGATAGATGAATACACACTAGAATTGAATAATTAAGGCTCAAATCCTCACCAGCTAATCGCTATCAAATAATTCATTGAAATCAAATTCATTGCCACTTAACTTAAATCAAGGCACAAGATCTATTGCTTATCATGTCTAAGTGAATCCAAGTTACAATCATCTCAACTTGCAACTTTCACAGGGATTTTTTAAAAAAATCATACTATTTTTTAAAAAATTTTCCTAAAAAAATTTTAGTTTTTTTTTTTCAAAATAAAGAAAAGATGGATGGAATGAAATGACTCTCTCCCCCACACTTAAATATTGCATTGTCCTCAATGCCAGCACACAATCCAGTAAACAGATAAACAACACAAGATAAAGAGTAGAAAGGAAAAGTATACAACTGGATGAGCTTGAAAATGGAGATCGCAATGGTAGGCTCAGATTCCCTTTTGTAGCTGGTTAGCAATTTATTTCCTACAAAGCAAAAACAAAACAAACTGTAATGCGGAAAAGAAAAAGAAAGCTAAATCCTAAACTACAAAGAACTCTATCAAAGATCAACTAATCATAAGTATTAAAAACCAAAATCAAAACTACTTTATTCCTTCTTAACTCAAGAAATTTAAGTCTCACTACTTTAAAGCATTTGGATTGATCATTCAGTGATGACCATGGACTTCCTCAACCATCAGTAGTTTAGGAAAGTCATTTTCAGCAAATTTAGAAATAAGAAAAGAAGAAAAATCAAATTTAAGATAATTAAAACTAAAGAAAGAAAATTTAAAATCAAAATGAAACTTTGAACTCCCTAAAAATCTATCAAAACCAATGAAATCTACTTGACTCCCTTCAGTAAGAGTCACTACATTCACAGAAAAGTCTAATTGCAACTTCTCATAGCCTTTTAAGTTCAAGGTGTCTGACAGTTGTTTTGTCTCAGCTTGGAGAGTCTGTGGCTTGTTGGGAACTATTTTACCAATCTCAGGAATCTATTCAGGACTCTCAACAATAGAGATAGCATCTTCCCTGACCAAAGAGACATCAGTAGGCTCACAAAATTCTAAACAATTATCAACAACAAAATCTAGTCTCTCACTAGTATCAACAAGAGTATAAGGATCAATAGGATTTTCAACATCAATATTATCTTTATGCATATTCTCATCAATACTAGTATGATCAGTGGAATCAGTATCATTAACAATTTCAATGCGAGCAAAGGATTCCATGATTTCAACAGACTTATCAGACCTTAAAAACTCATTAATCTCAGCACATATAGGACATGTATGCATATCATCACATAAGCATTTAAGAGTTAAGTCTGATTCATCAACAATAATTTGCTCAACAATTTCACTGTCTATATTCTCATCACATGCTACATCTACCATTTCATTATCCATATCAGCACATGCTAGTGAGGAATCATGTTGATCAGTATATGTGAGAAACTCACTAGTCCCAATGAAAGAATTACTCTGAGAGTATTCATCACATATAATAGATTCAACACACACACAATCAAGAGATGCATCTAAATTAGCTATGTCACATGATCCAGATGGCATGTTGTCCTTAAACTCAGTAGATGCATCATCAACAGACTTATCAACTAATTCCACACTAGGAACAAAATAATTAGGAACAAAATAATCATCACATTCCAAGTCACCCCCACACTTATCTACTACCCTAGACTCAAGAGATTCATTAATTGATTCAGAAATAAAATTTTCACTATAATCACAACTAGGAGTAGACATCCCAAGTGCATCAGTACACAAGGGTTCATGAGCATCAACAAGTGTATCAGTTTTGTTCAATGCATTACCACAATCAACCACATCAGGAGATTTAACAATTAATTCCTCATCAACAACGTCATCATGTAATTCAGAATCAACAACATTATATGCATCGGGAATCGAAGTGCTATCATGCATACTAGATTCAGTTCTAACAAATTGTAAAACATTAGAAGATGGAAGGATATTAATTAGTGGCTGGTTAGACACTGATTAGGAAACCTTTTTTGTTGATTAATTAGTTGGATTGAATCTGGTTTTTCATTATTCTCTCTAATCTTCCATGTATGCCATGAAGGTGTTCGATGAAATGCATGAGTGAGATTTTGTGTTTGATTGTTTGATTTGAGAATTCCTTAGTGTTTAGTTGGTTAATTAAACATTTTTGGATGATGAATCAGAAGATAATTAATTAGTTAATCAATCAAATTGGATGTTCATTGATCTTAAGGACAAGAGTTAACGATTTAATGCGGGATTGAAGTCTCAATTCAACATTAGATTATTAATCTCTTGAATCTTGAATGGTTATTCAAGATCATTTGCTAATGAACATAATTAGGAATTTTTAGGCCAGAATTAATCACAATTGGAATAGGATAAGGATAGTGGATACCAAGAGATGATTCCTAAGCTAGTCACAAGCCATTATCTACTACAATTCATCTAATTAGGTAGCAATTAGGAATTTTAATTTGGTTTCATTTTAATTATTTTAAATCAACCAAACCCCCCTTAGTTTAGAAATTTTTAGGGTCTTTTAACACTTACAAACTTAATTAAGCATTGAATTCCATTTCCAAGGGAGATGACCTAGGTTGTGTCACTTGCTATATTTTTAGTCAACCTAGTTTTATTTTGAGGGTTGTACGACAAGCCCATCAAAAGTTAACACCTAGATCTTTTTAGAAAGCTATTTTTTTCTTGATTCCCATTTTTTTTGTAATTAGTTATGATTTTCCAAAGTTATAGCCAAAAATTTGACTTTTGGGCCTGTTTTGAGAAATTACATTTTAGGGTTTTTGGCTTCATATCCCTAGTTCATGGGTTTTTTTTTGCTATGTATGAGTTGTATAAATAGAGTTTGAGTAGAGTATGTAATTGATGGATTCACGGGACCTATGGGGCAAATTATGAGCATTTAAACCCCTATACATAGCAGGAAAATGCCACGGTTTACTCTTTTTCTTTGAACATCATATGGAATCAAGCCTAAGCAGAGACTAGTTAGGGTAAATATATTATGGTGTTACATTTTTGGTATTAGAGCAAAGGGTCAGACACTTTTGCTCGGTGTTGGGCTCTTAAATGGTGTGATTTGCCTATATTTGGTGTGAATTGCCATGGAAGTGGTAGTATACATACGCATATGTGCTTGTGATATGATTGTGAACTGATGATTGATACTTCATTTTAGATAAGATGGTTGAGGCTAGATGGGGTAGGCATAGAGGCAGGCCGACTAAGGTTCAGAGAGCTGAGTCAGAGGTTTCAGTTGGGCCTGAGGATCCTCTGCAGATTATCATGGAGAGGCTTAATCGGTATGAGGCCATGATGGACAAGCACTAAGAGATGCTGAGGTACATTGCCCAACAACAATATGATATGATCATACATTTATAAGATACCCTAGCTAAGTAAGAAGAAGCCAAGAGAGAAGCTCCTGTACTTCAACCATCCACATCTGGTGTTCCACCTGCACCTTCCCAAAAGCCTACTCAGACCTAAACGCCTATCCAAAAACTGTTAAAGCAGTTTAGGCGAAACAATCCACCCTCGTATGAGCTGGAAAAAATATTCTCGGTGATGGATTGTACCACTTAGCAGAAAGCTCAGCTCACCACCTTCATGTTACAAAAGGAAGCCGATAGGTGGTGGCGTAGCACAAAACCCTTGATGGAGACAAAGAATACAATGATTACCTGGGAAAGTTTCTTGGTAGAGTTTTATGATAAATATTTTCCTAGTTCGGTGAGGAAAAAGAAAGAAATGGAATTTATGGGCTTAAGGCAGATGGATGAGATGATTGTTGATCAATATGTGGCTAAGTTCATTGAGTTGTCTCGGTATTCCTCTTACCTCCAGAGGTATAATGATGAACCTTGGAGATGTGAATAGTTTGAAATTGGGTTGAAGCCCCTAATTAGCAACAGAGTTACTCCACAGCAGATCAGGAAGTTTAATACCCTTGTGGAGGTCAGTAAGATGATTGAGACTAATCTGAGAGCTATCATGTTTGCTACGGCTACAGCTAGTCAAAAGAGGGCTTCAGAACTGAAAAGATCGAGACCAAAAAAGGGTTCTGCCATGACACCTAGTACCAAGGGAAGAGGTAAAAGTCTATCAAACTGAAGGCCACAGCGAGGCAAGCTGATGCCACCTCCTCAGAGCTAGTCATCCTTCTAGCAATCTCTGATGACATGTTTTAAGTGCGGGAAGCCGGGGCACATTGCTAGGAACTATCCCCAAGTGGATACAGTGCCTCCTCCCAGGCCGCAGACTTAAGGCCAAGTGTTCGCCCTTTCTTAACAGGAAGCCAATACGTCCCCTAGTGATTCGAGGTACGTTGATAGTGAATAGCTTTCCTATAGTTGCTATATTTGATTCAGGTGCTAGTCACTTGTTTATATCCTATGATTGTGTGAGGTAATTAGGTCTGGCTGTTAGTATTTTACCCTTTGATTTATCTGTCACCATACCCACTGAAAGCCACGTGGTTACTTCCCATACTTGCTTAAATGTCACTATGCAATTCAATCACTATTATACCACTATTGATTTGATCATATAGAATCAAGCCTAAGTAGAGACTAGTTGAAGTTAATATATTATGGTGTTACATAACACGACCTCTACCTTATGGAGATCTACTACGACCCCTGCTTGAGAGATCACATGGTCTAAGAATTAAACTTCGATGAGCTAGAACTCACATTTACTAAGTTTAGCATACAACTGTCTCTCTTTTAAGGTCTCTAAGGCTAATCTCAAATACTACTTATGTTCCTTTCTACTCTTTGAGTAGATGAGAATGTCATCTATGAAGACAACTACAAATCTATCTAAGTATGGCTTAAACACTCTGTTTATGTAATCCATGAACATTACAGGTGTATTCATTAACCCGTAGGGTATAACTAAAAATTCATAGTGCCCGTATTTGTTTCTAAATGCTGTTTTGGGAATATCCTAAACCTTTATTCTAAGTTGATGATAACCCGACCTGAGGTCTATCTTAGAAAATTCTGACGCTCTTATTAACTGATCTAGGAGGTCGTCTATATGAAGGAGAGGGTACTTACTCTTAATGGTTATCTCATTGAGTTCCCTATAGTCTATACATAGCCTAAGGCTCCCGTCTTTCTTCTTTACAAATAAGACTGAAGCTCCTCACGGTGAGACACTAGGTCTAATAAAACTTTTCTCTAAAAGCTATTTTATTTGCTTTTTAAGCTCAGCTAGCTTGGTGAGAGCCATCCTATATAGGGCCTTAGACACTGGACCTGCCCTAAGTACAATGTCTATAAGAAACTCAACCTCTTTCTCTGGGGGTAGTCTATTAATCTCTTTAGGGAATACCTCAGTGAACTCACTCACTATAGGAATCTCATCTATACCCTTTTCTAGCTCAACCTGAACTGAAAAGAAAACTAGATACACCTAATAGCCATACCTTAGAGATCTCTCAGCCTGAGATGTAGTCATAACAAATAACTCAGTCCTCATACTAGATACAGTCCCACACTTAGCTAAAGTAATACATCTGTGACTACAATCTAGGGTGGCATTATTTGCTGACATCCAATTCATGCTAATGATCACATCAATATCAATAAGGGGCATACAAATTAAATCAAGAGTGGTAAGGCAATGATTAAACTGGATTACATAATTCAAACAAGCATAGGAGGTAATGACTTGGTTTCCTATGGGGGTGGATACATGTAAGTCATATAGTAGTGTATGCATACTCAGACCCAACCTCTTAGCACAATCATATGACATAAAAGAATAGCTAGCACCTGAATCAAATAATGCAGTTATAGAAAAATCATTTATTCTAATAGTACCTTGGATCAAACTTGAGGACCAGCTAGCCTCCTACTGTAATAAGGCAAAGACTCTACCCTGGGTTTGAGGTCTAGGATGAGGAGCCATCTTCCTCTGCTGTATAAACTATGGAGGAGCCTGGGAGCAGTCCCTATCCATATGTCCTAGCCTACCACACTGGAAGCATACATTCTGCCCTGCGTAGCATGGTTTGATTTCATGGTTCTTGCCACACTAAGGATATATGATAGGTGCAAAACTACCTTTGCTAGACTGAGTTCTTCGTCTCTTACCCCTTTGGCTCCACTGGCTTCTACCGCCTCTCCAACTAATGACTGCAACCTGTGATCCCTCTTTAAGTCTCTTGGGCTCAAGGAGGGGTGATCTGGCACTAGAGGTAGGCTACATCTTTCTGAGGTTCACCTCTACCACCCTACATATCTCAACCAGGGTATTAAAGTGTATAATTTTTTATGGCATTACCCTGTCTCTGATCTTAAGAAGCAAACCTTTCTCTAGCCTATCTGCTCTCCACCACTCATCATCGTGCCTCTGTAAGTAAGAGGAGTATTGGAAGAGCTCTACAAATTTAGCCACGTACTGATCCACAAGCATTCCCTCTGTCTGTCTCAGGAGTATAAATTCTGACTCTTTCTCATCTCTGACTAAGCTAGGAAAATACTTCTCATGGAAAACCTGGAGGAACGCCTCCCATGTAATCATGAGGTTCCTCGCCCTCAAAAAAGGCTTGGTGCCCTTCCACCAATAATTTGCCTCTTTTCTGTAATTGAAAGATAGCCATCTTGACTTTTCTGCTCAGACGTGCACTCTATCACCTTGAAGATCTTTTCTAACTGCATAATCCAGGCCTCAGCTTTTTCTAAATTCATCTCACCATCAAAGGTGGGAGGCCCAAACTTTCTGAGCTGAGTAAAGATTTTTCTAGTCGAGGGTTGTTCTTGAAGTAGAGGCATATGAGCTGTTGGAATAGGAGCAACCATCTGTATGTGTGGCTACGGATCTAGGTAAGTCACCCCTAAATGCTCAGGATGATCTGATTGGTGAGGTGTTTGTGGAGGAGGAGGTGTAGGGCCTTGGCTATCTTTCTCAGCAAACTGTTCTTGTAACTGCATGATCACAGCCTACTATTGATCTAGGTGAGCCATAATGGATTGTAAGGCTCCAGCTACTGGATCACTAGGCTCAGCTTTATTATCTACACAAGCCACTCTAAGAGGCCTACCTCTTCCTCTACCTCTACCTCTACCTTGGCATGTGTCTACCACATTTCTAAAACATATAAACATACTTTAGTACATAATAAGGACACACGCCACTATTATGCACTTAATCATCCATGAACAAGTCATATACAAGGGCTACTTCCATATTCTCAAACCACAACCCACATCAAGAGCCTGAACCTTTGCATTGATACCAATAAATGTAACACCATATATTTCTCAGCTATTCTTATGCTTCATATCATGCATTCCAATGTAGGAGCAAGAAAAAGTGACTAAAATATTGAATATTTTAGTATTATGTCGCGTTTCAATTTTTTGTTCGATGTCCCGTGGACCATATGAGCTCATGTATCACATTCTCATATTTATTTACATAGATACAACTCATTTCCATCATCAAAAGTCACCTACAACTTGTGGAAAGCAAAGGGAAACATAAAATACATAGTTTCATTTTCAGCCAGAAATTTCTCTTTTCTATCACAAATTTTGGAAAATCATAACAAATTCTAGAAAAATTAGAATCATGCATTCTTTGCCATTCTGAGAAGCTACACATGTCTATTTTATATCAAAAACATGTTCAAGCCATGAAACACAACAAAGAAGACGTTTAACATTTGAAAAGTTGTAGAGGTCTAGTTAGTCACAAGTACTATCATAGCTTTTTGCTACAAACTTCAAAAATGTCCAATTAATTTCAAAAAAATTCAATCCATGAAAATGATACCAATCTAAAAATCTACAAATGTTAGATAGAGAGAAAAAATAACTCTAGACCAGTTCAGGTATGCCTAGACCTTCAAACCTAATCAAACAATACCTGAGATCAATTTGAGCACCTAATACTAAGCAGAATCTTGAAAAATTCATATCTCTACCTCTAGACATTCAAATGGGGTGCTTCTAATTGGCACACATCACTGGGGATTTCTAGTTTCTCCCTATAAAGTTTCATGGAAATTGGACATCATTTGGCCCCTGAATGATAGAATTTATTTTGGGAGCAATATGAACAGTAACCTGATCAAAATTAGAATTTTTTCTAATTTTGAAAATTCATCAAATATTCCCTAAACCTCTAAAAATTATGCACTTTAGCTTTCCAAAAAGGCCTTAACAAGATCTAATTATGTTCCAAATCTCAAATCTAGAAGATCTCATTTGGGCAAAAACTGATATAGGTTTATAATATAGTTAATTTGTGCTTCATATAGGATACCAAAGTGTCCAAATGATTTCCCTTCATATTTGATACCTCTTGGACAAGCTTAAAAGCATGATTATGACTTACATGAATTGTCCAAGTGGTTCCAAATCTCATTTATTTCAATTTGGCCATCCCACTTGCATTATACATACACTTCCATAATGCAAAATTGCCATTACATAACCAAAATGTGTATTTCCATACATACAACCTTAGCTCTCATTTATTCATAATACATTAGCATAATTACATATGTTTATGAGGTCATAGGTCATATAAAACATTAGATTACAACATTTCCACTTGTGTGGCCTTAAAGAAGCAAAATCATGCACTTAGAAGTCATACTCTCATCTTCAAGGTGGTTGGCTTCCATTACCTTGCCTGTAACAACCGGGAAAAAGAAAAGAAAAGGGAAAAGAAAGGAAATAGGAAGCTGGAAATTTTCGAAGTCCAGAAACTATGCTAAGTCTTCTCGTAATAGCGAGAAATGGTCTCGCTGTCGCGAGAATATCTTCTCGCAATAGCGAACGAGGTTCTAGCTATAGCGAGTGCTGGCAGCAGTCCATACAAGAACCAGGGAGTTGCTCGCTGTAGCGTGTGCCATAGCGAGAGTGAAGTCTGAAATTGGCGCGAGTTCGCCATAGCGAAGGGAACTGATACGAGCTCGCCGTAGCAAAGGTTAAGCTTCGCCATAGCGAAGTCAGATAACACGAGCTCGCTATAGCGAAGGTTAATTTTCGCCGTAGCGAGGGTCAGTCCGGAAGAGAGTAAATAGCGAGAATTAGACTTCATTAAACACCCAAACTCATTTCTTCTCTCATATCTGCCCTAGACTTCGACCCAAGGAGAGAAAGGAGGCGTGGAGAGTGAGAAAGATCAAAAGAAGGAGGAAGAGCAAGGGAAAGGTAAGGAAACTTCTCCCATTTCTTCTTAGATTTCTAATCTCCACTCTTTGCCCTCTCTTTCTGCGGTTTTGTTTGTGAAAATGGTTAGATTTTGGGCATGGATCAGAAGAGGGAAAGTGGAAAACACCTTTGAATCTTTGTGTTTGCTTTGAAAATGTTGTTTCCACTACCATGGGAGCTTGAGAGAGAGAAAGAGTTGATGGCATTCTAGAGAGAGAGAGAGAACTCTAGGTTCTGGTATGCTAGGAGAGTTTGATCTGATGATTCTATGATAAAAGAGTAATTGCATGCTTTTGTGTGTCTAGACTCAAGTTCATCAAGGTGTGATTGTGAACTTAAGAAGGGAGAAGTGAATTTGAAAGGGAAGGCTTGTGTTGGCTTTGGTTCCAAAGGTAGCTCTCTTTTCCCACTCCTTCTTGTTGCATTCTTGGATATGATAGTCATTGTATGCTTATGTATATGCTTTTGTGTGGAATATGCCATGTGCTATTGCTTTGATGCATTGAATGCCAATATGCTTGTGTGTTGAAATGTGAGAATAGCTCGGGTGAGGTAGTGCCGAAAGTCCCTTGAGATGGGTGAGGTGAAGCCGAAAGTCCCTTGAGATAGGTGAGACAAGGCCAAAAGTCTCAAACGAGTGAGGCCAAGTCAAAAGTCCTTAAACTCGGGTGAGGCCATCCAAAAGTCCCTAAACTCGGGTAAGGTTAGACCAAAAGTCCCTGGAGCCCATTTTTGGCATTGTTGTGATTTCCATAGCATGTACAATGTGTGTTGGATGTTTGAGAATGGCTAAATGCTTATTCACATGCTTTAACTTGTTATATGCCTTGATTGCTTACATGATTGAGTGCATGAGCTACTGAGATTCCCTGAATCTCACCCCTTTCCCCTCCCAACTTAACATGTTAGGTGGAGCTCAAGGAGAACCGAGCACACACCAAGGAGCCTAGGAGTATGCTTAGCTAGTTGTTAGCTTTGTTTTGGCTATTTGATGTATTTTGATGTAAAGTGGTGCAAAATGAATATGTGCCCACTATTTTTGAGATGTAAAGGTTGTAGCAAGTGTATATGCATGAAATGATGATGTATAGACTATGTTGATAGCCAAATGAATGGAAATGAGGGTTTTGCCCCTTTTTATGAATGAATACAATAGTGTATATTTGGCCATAGCATAGCGAGATTTGAATGTATGATGATTTGGACCACATGGACTTGTTATATATCTTAGTTTTATGCTTTTAAACTTGTCCATGAGTGGCTAGAGTGTGTGAGAGGCTATTTGGACCTGTTTTGGACCTTTGGGGTGCAAAAAACCGGTGTTTTTGAGAGCTCCGTCAAAGTATGACCGGATGAGCTCCTCTTGCCATGAAATTTGGCATGCCTCTAGAGTTTGTAGAAAGCTTCTTGAGAAGATAAAGTTGGTAATATTCGGAGGTCTAGAGAATATTTAGCGAATTGTTGAAATCGGGAAAATTTAAGGGATTGGTCATGTACTGTTCATATAAACCAGAAAATGAAATCTGTGGCATTCATAGACCAAATGGATTCCAAATGTGGTGAAATTTTATACACATAAACTAGACAACTACAGTGACTTATAGGAATTAGAATCACCTAAATCGGAGGTCTGTAGAGAGAGAATGAATCGTCTGAAGTTCTGTATCAGCATCAGGGAGTTCATCTGACCCCCGTTACTATTCCATCGGTTTTTGGGGAGTAGGAGCTACTGAACTGATCTAGACTTATTTTTTTCTTCTAGTAGACATCCGTAGCTTTCCAAATTGGTATAGTGTGCCCAGATTGGATTTTTTTGGATTTAGTTATGAATTTTTGAATGTCATGACAGTAAGCTGCACTAGAAACAGTGACAGCCGGACCTCCTTCCCATTTTCGATGTCAAACGTGGTCCAAATGCTGAGATTTCGATTGGAAATTATTTTTAGTGTAAAGAAAAAACTTGGAGCTTTCTAGAGAGCTAAATTTTACTAGATTCTCATTTTTCTAGAATTAGATATGATTTTCCAAAGTTAGAGCCAAAATATGACTTTTGGGCCCAAGTGCAAAAATGTAATTTTTCTGGTTTTTGGCTCTATACCCGTGGCTTATGGTTTGTTTTATGCTATGTATGAGTCGTATATATGGAGTTTGAGTTGAGGATGCGAATGATGGGTTCACAGGACCCACAGGGCAAAAGATGAGTGTATGAAACCCCAGTTCATAGCATGCAAATGCCACGGATTGGTGTTGATTCTTTGGAAATCATATGGAACCGAGCCCAGTGAGAGGCTAGGTAGCAGTAGTAGATTAAGGTGTTACATTGCCCACTTGGTCCACCTAACATGTTAGATCATTGGAGATGAGGGAATAACATTCAAAGAATCCCAGTAGTTCAACTCCCTTTCAATCACACATAATATATATAAAACAAGTCTTGAAAATGCATGCATGAGCATAATGGATGATGTGAACATTCAAGAAGCAAGCTTGGCATTTGAGTAAATCATATAAGGCATCCATAGGCTTGCCAAGTGAATGGATTAGCCTCACCCTTTCACTTATGGATATTGAACTTGCCTCACCTATTTCTTTAAGAGGCTTTTGACTTAACCTTGCTCTTGAGAGTCAACCTCACTCTTGCGAGACTCTTCACTTTGTTTCAACCAATCTTAAGGGTTCTTGGCTCATCCTTACCATGGTTAAGAGTTCTTGGCCTCTCCACACTCAAGCTAACCCAAGAAAGCATAACAAACATCATTTAAAAACATAATACATTATTATAGTACCATGGTATATGAAAGCATGTTAGAATACTTTTCATGGCTTAAAACACACATACACACATTCAAAGACAAGTCAAGCATACATCCATGTTTGAGAGAAGGAGAAGTGAGCTGCCTTAGATGCAATCACACACTTTTCTCTATGAATTTGCTTTCCCTTCCTTGGCCTCACACACACAAAGATGTGGGAATGATTTCTCTTAGCCTAAACACAATTTATGGAAGCCAATTAAGTTCATAAAATTAATTCTAAGGCCACATATCTTTCTCACACAATAACTTGGTCTAAAAATCCCTTTATGGTTCCAAAAATGCATCTAATGAAGCAACACCTATTAAATAAATTCTAAGCTCAATTCTTTCCTTTCATATATGATTCTTGACTCCTTTTAAGCCTCTTGGAATCATCACGTAATTAAAATAAAGAGCCTAACTTCATGTTATTTCTTTAGGTCATTTTATGGAACATATATGGCCAACTCACTTTCTATAGTTTCTAAATTTTTTCCAAGGGTTCCTCCAACCTTCTACCATCATACAAAGTCCCAAATCAAGACTAGAACAAATTAAAACACTTCTTAACTTATTTAACTAGCCTAGGCTGAAACATAAGGGGGAGGAAGGGTTCATAGACTTCTTGTTTTTTTCTTGATGGGAGACATACTTGGGAGGCTTTGTAGAGGTCTTAGAAGCTCAAATAAACACTCACACATGCAAGAAAGTTTATATATTAAATTAGTTTTTTCATCCCATTCAAGAGCTTCACACTTTCGATTCTTGCATTTCATTGATTTCCCTTCCAATTACTTTGCATATTCTACTTTCTGATAGCCTAATTTATGTGTTTCATACTTTCTCTAAGTCAAAAACCTACCCCCTCTCTTGGTTCTATATGAGGCCAAAATATGGGAGAAGAAGCTAAGGAAAAAGAAGCAACATCTTGCAATAAAATATCCTTAAATCAAGTTCTTTCAAGAGAGTTCTTCCTTTGTTTAGCTTGCTCTCTCCAATTTTGAAATTTCCCTCTCTGTTCTGCCTTTAAAACAGCACCAAACTTCCCATTAAAACTATAGAAAGGAAGCTTGAGAAGAGAGGAACAAGTATCACAAAGGAGGGACATGAAAATTCTTAAGAATTCTTACCTTTCTTGCCTTGATTTTCTCCTTCTTCCTCCTTTATCTTATGTGCCTAAGCCTCTTAAGTTTCTCTAGTTTTTGGATAGAACAAGTTGTTCTAAGAGAGAAGAGAAAATGGAATGTGCTTCTTAAAGAAGTTTCAAGAGCTAACAATTACAAAATTCTTATTTTGTCCCTTTTGTTGTGGCATTTTTGTTTTAGCTTTGTTTTAGCTCCTTTTTTAGAACTATCTTTTTCATTATAAAATTTAGGTTTCCATTTAGGAAAATGCCTTTGGAATCACTCAAATCAGAGCTAAAACCTTCTTGAATGAATCGGTCAAAATTTAGGTTAACCGACGTTGGAAAACATACATTAGAGGAGTTTTAACTGTCCTAGGACTTCTCATGGTTTTCAAGGCCTCTGAAAACCCTAGAGAACTCATAATTTTTATTTAAGAAGCCTTCTATGTGTTTTTCCAAAATCATACTTATTTACAAAAATGCCACTGGCATTTCGACAAATTTTTTGAATCATTGCAGCCTCGATTTCTAGGCAACTCATCATTCAAATCCTAATTTTCTATTATTTAAAATTTTATTCTTTTTTTTTTGTCTTAAATAACTCATCTCAAGGGGCTTGCTTTGAAAACACCTTTGTTTCTATCATTTAACAAAAATCGAACATTACATGGGGAAGCACCAAAGTGGTCAACTAAACATGTCTCAAAGGTGAATAAACCTAAATTTCATAAACTCACTTATCCACCCCAAGATATACAAAGAGCACATATACTAGTTCTTGCCATTCAATGTCTAATTTATGCTATATCACACATATGGTCTCAAATCTCATACATACATAATATATTTACATATTTACATATGTTCAAAAGGTCATCATCATATACAAAAAGAAATTACATCATATGCCATTCATATGGCTACAATTTAGCAAATTTTCACACTTTGTTGTCAATCGTCTTTCTTTTAAACTTGGTGGCTTCCATTCCTTGGCTCACTTGATCCATCTAGACATGTTAGACATATGAGGAGGAAGGAATGAGATTCTAAAAATCTCAATAGCTCTTTTTCCTTTCAATCATATATAAAGAATGCCAACTCAAGTTTAAAAATGCATGCATGAATATTATGGAGCATATAATCATTCATGAAACATTTCTAGCATTCAAGAAGTCATACAAAACATACATAGGTTTGCCAAGTAAGTGGTTTAATCTCGCCCATTCTCTTCAAGGATTTTGGATTTGTCTCACCTATGTTCTTAAAGGTTTTGAACTAAGCCTTACTCTTAAAAGACTCTTAACTTTGTCTCTGTCATACCATATATTTCCTACCATTATATCCTTTTATTTAAGGTAGTTTGTATACATCCATAATAAGAAACCAAGCAAATTATGAGAATAATGCAATATAAATGCATTACGTTGTGGTTTAAAAATTCCATCTCATGTTATATAAGCCCTGTAGATTTCTCAATAACACTCTCTACTTATTTTCCACTTGTACAAGTCATAAATAACTCAAAACATTGTACAATCCACAGTTTCAAACTCAAGAACCCCGAATTCCACATTTTCCCTTCGGACAACATCGTGGCAAATTTGAGGGGTAACTTTGAAAAATCATAACTAATTCTAGAAAAATCAAAATCAAGCAAATCATGACTTTCTGGAAAGATCTATATGTTAAATTTACACTAAAAATAATTTTCAATCACGAAAATCTCATCTGGAGTACACTTGATATCACAAAATCACAAAGGTTCGCCTATCTAGAAACACTAATACAAATTACTGATATAAACTTTGAAAATTCATAATTAATTTCAAAAAATTCCAATTCATACAAAATATACTAATTTAAAAGTCTAAAGATTTTAAATAGAGGGAAAAATAGTTCTAGATCAATCCAAGAGCTTTTAGACCCTTAAAATCAATGGAACAATACTGAGGGTTTGGATATGCACCTAGAATGGAATAGCAACTTCAAAAATTCATATCTCCTTCTCTAGACATCCAAATAAGGTGCTTCTAGTTGGCATAGATCACTGGGAAGGTCTAATTTTTCCTTATAAAATTTCACAACAATTGAACATTGTTTGCCTCATGAATGATAGAGATTCATTCTCAGACCAAATGAACAATACCAACAGCAAATTTTGAAAATTCAACCAACTTCAAAAATTTCACAAATCTCCAAATAATACCCACTTTAGCTTCCCAAAAATCTCTTACAAGATCTGGATGCATGGTAAATTTCAAGCCAAGAAGAGCTTATTTGAATAGAAAGTGATATAGCTCCACAAAATGGTCACTTTTGCTTCATATGAGATGTCAACTTAGTCCAAATGGCTCCTTTTTGGGTTTGGCACCTCTTAGGCAAGTTTAAAAGCACAAAAACCAATTGTAGGAGCTGCCCAAATGGTCCCAAACACATGCATCCCCATTTGATCATTTCATACCCAATAATACACTAGTAAACATAGGCTATTCAAGATGCAAAATTCACATTTCCATTGATTTAATGTTACATAAGGTCTACATAATATCCATACATCATATTACAATATCTCATAGTCTTACATCCCAAAAATAATATGTATAAACTAACTTTGACATACAATTCCAATTTGAATTACATAACTAAGAAAGTATGACATATTAAGTCCCTTAGGTTGCATTCCTTTGATCTTGAGCACCACCTATACATTTTAAGATGGAAAAGGGAAAGGGAATGAGATTCATAGAATCTCAATAGCTCACACACCCATTCACACATACACTAAGGCATACATACATCAATGGCATAAGTATGCAAGATACTTTAACTATAAATGCACAAGTTTATAATTTCATGCCACACTTTTGCAATAAAGTTAAGATTTAGCTCTAGGGACTTTCGATTTTGCCTCACTACATTTGTAGGATTTTTGGATTGGCCTCACTCTTGGTTCAGGGACTTTTGACTTGGCCTTACCCATTTAAGAGACTTTTGGCCTAGTCTCACCCATGTCTTGAGACTTTTGGCATCTCCTTACCCACATTAAGGGACTTTTGGTGTCACCTCACTCTTATAAGCTACTTTCCACAACCATAGTCATTCAAGAAGACACATTGGTACCAATACAACATCAAAGTGTCAAATAGCATGTTATCAAGTCACAAGAGCATACATAAACACACTATGATATACATACACACAAGAATGCAAAAAGAATGAGGTGGAAAGTTACCTTAAGCTTATGCAAGTTCTTATTTGCTTTACTCCCTTCCTTTCTTAGTATCATAAGAACACTTAGGTGGGTTAGGATCCTCTTGGCCTAAGCATCAAAAATAGCACACCATTATACACTTGAAGCAAGCCAAGACACCAATTTCATTCTTAGAAACATACTTAATTCTATAAGTGACATAATGATTCCATAATTAGCCTATTGAAGCAACCTTCACAATTCAAGTTCTAGGCTCCATCCTCTTTTCATTTCTAAGCCTCTTGACCTCATTCAAGGTCCTTGGAGCCTTGACACATTCATTTACACAAACTTAAACACTAGTTGCTTTATAAAGCTTTATTATGGACACCATTGTCTCATCTCCCAAACCAAGGCTCCTAAATTTTTCCTAAGGGTTTCTTCTACCTTCTCTCATCATATGGAGTCCTAAACTAAGGTTAGAACAAATTAAAACATCCCCTAACCTAGTGCTCTTGCCTTGGCTGAACCTATAGATAAGATGGGATTCTTGGAGTTTCAATTTTTTCCTAAAAAAGGGAGTCACTTGGGAGGCTGTGTAGAGGTCTTGAAAGCTCAATAGAACAATTAAATGGCCTTGAAAATTCATGGAGTAAATCAGATTTCACAAAACTCCCAAGGGCTCAACACTTTCCTAATTCAATTTCCCTTGGTTTTTATTACAATTTCTTAGCATATTCTATTTCTCCATGGCCTAAAACCCTAGTTCCTCTCTTGTTTTTAGACAAAACTCCCTCCCTTCTCATGGTTCTGGTTTGGGTTGAGATACACACATTTAAGGAGCAAAGGAGAAAAGCAACAAATACAAGAAACTACCTTGGATTTTTAGCTCTTTTTGGATGCTTCCTCCCTTGCTTGAATTCTCCTCTCCAATTTTGAAACTCTCCTCTCTGCTCTATACCAAAAAAAGACCCAATCCATTCAAGAAAACCATAGAAAGAAAGCAGGAGCAAGATTGGAAGGAGAAAGAGCATGAAATTCCTTAATTTTACCTACCTTTCTTACCTTGGTTTCTTCCTTTCTTCCTCTTCTCTTGTGCGCCTCACACCCTTGAGTTTTTTCTAGTTTTTTGGTAGAATAGAATCATGGAGAAGAGAGGAGAAGAAACATGAGCTTTATGGAAGTTTCAAGAACCAAACTTTACTCCAAATTTTTCAATTTTGCCCTTTCATCTTGGCATTTTTGTCTTAGCTTTGTTTTAGCTCCTTTTTTAGAACCATATTTTCTATTATAAAATTTAGGTTCCCAAATTAATAAAATGCCTTTGGAATCACTTAAATCGGAGCTAAAACCTTTTCAAATGAATCTGTCAAAGTTTAGGCTCATCGCCATTGAAAAACTTACACCAGAGGGGCTTCACTAGTCTTGAGGCTTCCCATGGTTTTCAGAGCCTCTAAGAACCCTGGGCAACTCAAAATTTCTATTTAAAAAGCCCTCCTATGAGTTTTCTAAAAATTACACATATTTAAGAAAATGACATTACATTTTGTTAATTTTTGTCATAATTTTATTTCACTATCTTAGCTCTGTTTTTCTTTCTGTTTAAGCCTAGGATTATTATATTTAGGAGCCTAAGACTTTATCCAAATTTTTCTAGACATTAACTAGCTCATTTGAAGGGACTTGCTTTTATATGGTTTATTTTGTTGTTTTATGGGATTTACCATTCGTTACAATCTCAACCATTCTTGAGGGTTCTTAGCTCATCCTCACCATGACTAGTAGGTTCTTGGTTTCACCATACTCAAGCAAACTAGATCAAATATAGGAAGCATCATTGAGGACATAATGTAACATCATGGTACTATAGCATTTAGATACATGCTAAAACATTTTTTATGGCTCAAAATATACATACATACATTCAAAAACAAGATGAATATCCACTGATGCATAAGAGAAAGAAGAAAGAGCTGCCTTTATCACGAAAGCACACTTTTCTTCTTAAATTTGGTTCCTTTTCCTTAGCCCCACACACACACAATAAGGTGGGACTTGTTTCTTTGGGCCTAGACACATCATATGGAAGCCAATTATACTCTTGAACCAATTTCTAAAGCTACACATTCATTAGAAAAGTTAGGTAGTTCATATGGCCCTTTTATGATTTCATAATGCACTTAATAAAGCAACCTTAAGAAAATATCATCTTAGCTCCATTCTTCCCATTCATTTATGATTCTTGACTCCTTTTAAGCCTCTTGGAGTCATCACACAATCAAATCAAGGAGCCTCACTAGGTGTTGCTTCTTTAGGCCATAATATGGAATCTATAACTACATCTCACTATCCATGGTTTCTAAAATTTTTCTAAGGCTTCATCTCATTCTCTTCCATCATATATGACTCAAAAACAAGCTTGGAACAAATTAAAACTATCCCTTGGTGCTCCATCTAGCCTAGGCCGAGGCTATGCTGCAAGGAGGCACCAAGTGGGTTTGTCTTATTTTCTTGATGGAAGATGCATTTGGGAAGCTTCTTAGGGATCTCAAGAGCTCATTAAAACACTTATTTTAGCCTAGAAATTCTTGTATCAAAATAGAATTTTAAAGGAACACTTGAAACCTTAACTTTTTTATCTTTAAATCTAACGGTTATTTTGTTGTTTCCTTTGCATATTCTTGTTTTTCTCCCTCATTTTCTTAAGATTTATCCTTGGTTGGCTAGAAATCCAACCCCTCTTAGCTGGTCTTACATAGGGTGAAATACACACAAGAGAAGGAACAAGGAGGATCAAGCATAAGGATGGCAAAATACTTAGTTTCCTTGGTTTCCTTTGCTTGTTTTTCACCTTACTTGGCTTTTTCTCCTTGAATTCAAAAATCTCCCCTCTGTTCTGCCCTTAAAATAGACCCAAACATCTCACTAAATGCATAGGAAGAAAGGAGGAAAGGAGATGAAGAACTTTACTAAAGGAAGAACAAGAATTTCCATGAATTTCTCACCTTTTTCTTAGCTTTTCTTCTCCTTTTTTCCCTTTGTTCTTATGCGCCTCCCTCTCTTAAGTCTTCTTTGATTTTTGGACAGAAATGAAGTGATTGAAAAAGCTTCAAGAGACAATTTGCTTTAAAAAAATTCCATTTATGTCCCTAAAGCTTGGCATTTTTGTTCTTGGTTCGTTTTAGCTCATTTTTAAGAACTGTCTTTTCCATCATAAAATTTAGATCCTCAATCTTGTAAAATACCTTTGAAATCATTCAAATCAGAGCTAAAAACTTATTGAACGAAAGGGTTAAAGTTCAGCCAATGTTAGAAAATGTACACCGAAGGGGTTTTAACTGTCCCAAGGCTTCCCATAGTTTTCAAGGCCTATGAAAACCCTAAAAAACTCAAATTTTCTATTAAAAAACCCCTTTTGTGAGAATTCTAAAATTTGCCCAAAATGACAAAAATGCCATTACATTTCATAACTATTTCGTTAATTTCCGTCTGACTATTTTAGCCTCTGTTTCAGGGTACGTCTGGCCTCTTAAATTCATTTTTTAATGTCTAGGTTGTCATTCTAAATTTTTTAAACCTTAACCAATTCATTTCAAAGGACCCACTTTGAAAACATATCTATTTCTGTCATTTTTATGAAAACTAGACATTACATCTACTACACTCTTTGCTTTGGTTTTACTAACAATCCACCAATCAACTTTATTTCTACTTCTCCCAGGTATGGCACATAATAGACTTAAATAGCTTGTTTTGCAAACATGAATGGATTAAATTTTTCATACCTTATGTGTCACATCTGATTTTTTTGTAAAAGTAACAAAATGAGTCAATTTGAAAAGCAAGTCACCTGAAATAAATGATTCAAAACCAAATCAAATTAGAATAAAATTTTAAATAATAGAAAATGATGATTCAAGATCTAAGATACCTGAAAATCAGAACCAAAGTAGTTCAATAAAATTGCCAAAAGTATAATGGCTTTTTAGTAAATATAAGCACATGAGGGATTTTTAAACAAAAAATTTAAGTTTCTCAGGATTCTTAGAGGCCCTAAAAACCATCGAAACCTTTAGAATAGTTCAAACCCCTTCGATTAACGTCTTACAATGTTGGTTGACCTGAACTTTGATCATTTTGTTTAGGAATGCTTTAAATTCAAATTGAGTGGTTCCAAAGGCATTTTATAAGTTTGAGAATCTAAATTTTATGATGAAAAGGATAGTTCTAAAAAAGGAGCTAAAATGAACTTAAAATGAATTAGCCAAACAAAGGGATATAAATGGAATTTTTAAGGAATAAATTTGTAAGATATATGCTTCTTAAGTGGTGTCCCATTCTTCCTCCATTTAACTAACCCACTTTCTATAAAAAATCGAGGAGAGAGCATAGCCAAGATTGTAGGATTTTGTAGTTCTTCCTTTACAAAGATGTTCTCCTCCTTCTCCCTTTTCTTTCTATGGTCTCAGTGACTTATGTGAGGCTGTTTTGAGTTTGGTTCAAAGGGAGAAGATTAAAGTTTCAAGGACAAGCCCATACCAAGTGAAAAAGTTCTTAAAGAAGGCTTAGAAACAAGGTAAGCACCATACTTTTCTTGCTTTCTTCTTGTTGTTCTCCTTGGGGGTTGGTTTAGCCAAGTAGATAGCTTGTAAAAAGAGATAATTTCTAACCAGACACAAGTAAGGAACCTAGGTTTTAGGGTATGGGAAGCAAGATTATACAATTAAATCCAAAGGAAAACTATTAGAATTCAAGAATGGGAACTTAAGGATTCTTAGACATATAGCAAAATCTAGTTTCTTCCAAGAATGTCCTAACTTATGTAAGACCTTAATTGAGTTCCTAAGACATCTAGGGAGCCACCCAAGTGCCTTTTCCTTCAAGGAAAATTGAAAAACTCCATGGGCTCTTTATAAGATGCATGTCTTGGCCAATATTAGAGCATGTAGCTAGAGAGTGTTTTAAAATTTTCTAAGCTTAGATTTAGACTAGATATGATGGAAGAACATCAAAAGAAGCCTTGGAAAAAATTTAGAAGCCATGGAGATGTAGGTTCTATAATATGACATAAAAAAACAATATATAGCTAGGCTTCTCAAAATGATTATGTGATGGCTCCAAGTAGTCTAAATGGAGTCAAGGGCCATAGATTGAAAGAGAAAATAGAGGCAAGATCATGAATTCCTATGGTTTCTTCCTTAGGTCTTGTATGGAACCATAATTGAACTATATGAGCAAGTAGGCTTTCCTAGAGTGTGTATAGTGTTAGAGCTTATTTCAAAAATGTAATTGGATCCCATTTAATGTGTTTAGGCCAAAGGAATCAAGTTCTATCCACTTGTAAGTGTGTGATTGAAAGAGGGAAAGAGTAATCAAGGAAAAAGCTTGTGTTTTTGCATTTAAGTTAGCTCTCTAACTTTTCTCTCATACATTTTTGGTTATTTTCTTATCTTTGGATGTGTGTATGTATGTTTATGCCATAAGAAATGTTTCTAGCTATTTTTTACATGTCATGGTACCATGATATTCTTGAAATGTGTTTTATAAATGTGTTTTAGGTTGAATGGGTATGGTGAAGCTAAAAGTCCCATAGTAAGGGTGAGGATGAGCCAAAAGTCCCTAGGATTAGGTGAGACAAAGGCAAAAGTCTCAAGAAGAGTGAGACTTAGTTAAAAGTCTCTTAAAAATGGGTAAAACAAGTCTAAAAATTCTAAGGAAAAGGGGTGAGACTAAACCAATGCCCTCAATAGCTAATATATGATACGTATGAGTTTCTCAAATATGGAAATTGTTTTATATATGGTTATTAGTAGCTTAATCTTCATGCATGCATTCTTTGACTTAAAAATGTGTCCATTATGTATGTTTAAAAGGGTTAAGAGCTATTGGGATTCTTGGAATCTCACTTTTCTCTCTCCAATATCTAACCATATCTAGGTGAGCCAAGTGGGCTAAGGAATAGAGGCCACCAACTTTGAAAACTAAGACTTTGACAAGGATTTTGTTCTCTAATGATTTTGTAGGTATATTTATGTCAAACGATGTAATTATGGGATGTATATGTGTTGTAGATACTTGAGCACACTTAAATGTATATGAATATGATGTGTATAATAACGTTGGAGTTATATGAATGAGAATGTATGTTTATGCCACTCAAGACCCCTTTATGTGTATGGCTTTCATGTGTATGATAGCAAGTAGCAGAGTGAAAATGAGCTCCATGATATTTTAAACTAGATGGCATATCTCTCTAGGCTGTGAATGTGGTTTTGGATATGCTTAAGTGGCCATGGGTGATCTGGAAAGCAATTTGACACCTTAATGAACTATTTTGAACATTAAAAGTGACCAAATGGTGAGCTGAACCCCAAACTGATTAAATGTATGAATTTTCCTATAAAATTTGGCATAAATATAGGTCTCATCTCAAGCTTTTCACAAACCTAAAGAGTACCTAATTTGTAGCTCTAGAGAATTTATTATGATTTTTCAAATTTGGAAAAATTTTGCTAATATAGTTGCAGCACTGTTCATATAATCAATTTATGTTTCTATGTCAATATAAGCCAAATGAACTCTAATACTTATAAAATTTTAGAAGCATAAACTAAACATTCTAAGCTTTTTGTAGTTACTAAGATCACCTCATTTGGAGCTCTATAGAGGGAGAACCAAATTTTTGAATTTGTAAGACAGTACTAGTAGCACAACCTAACCTCTGGTACTGTTCCATCCATTTTCGTGGGGCTAAATGCTTCTGCTTTGGTTTGAAACTATTTTCGTCATTATTTAATATTCAGAGATTTTTAGAATGATATGGTTTGCTTGATTTTGATTTTGATTTTTTTTAAATTAGTTATAATTTTTCAAAGTTTGCACCCAAAAGCTAGATCAGAAACTTGAGAGCAACTCTTCATTTTTCAAGTTTATGGCTTTCAATCCGAGATGTATGTGGTGTTTTATGATGTTTATGACTTCTATGGATAGATTATAGATAGGGAATAATATTAAGTAGTTCATAGGATCCATGAAGTAAAAGATGAATTTTTAAAGTCTTACGTAACACAAAAATAATACATTCAATATATTGATTTTCTTACAAAATGAATGAAGCTACATAAATAAAACCTTGGCAAAGTAATGGAAAGGTTAAAGAAGCTAAGGTATTACATTATGGTATGTTTATTTTCAATAATTCCATAGTCTTTATGTATCTTTATCCCATGATTCATAACAAGATCAAACCAATCACAGTAAAATAGTACTAGTTTTTTTTTTTTTAAGTTTCTTTTAGATATTGTGACTATACCACCTCTTTATAGATGCCAAAAATAGTCATTTTCCCCATCTCTCCCCATTCTTTTCATACTAACTCCATTATTTATTATTTTCTTCCTAACACTTTAACATTTAATGTGGAACTTGTATTTATTCATAAAATATCCCAACCATGTTTGCACCTTTCAAATGGTCCCCAGGTTAAGTCTTTGAACAATAAATTGTTACTAAATCTTAGCTTATTAAGAACCTATTTAACAATAAAATTAGGTTATAATTATACAAATAAATAAATAAATACATATGTATATATATAAATAATAATGTCACCACATACGTAAGAGTTAAACCATGAGACAAAGTTCTGCTAATGGAGTCAAATTCTTAAAAGCTAATGTTTGGATTTAGGGCTCGTTTGTGCTCCTTATGTAAATGGATTATCTTTAATAACTTCTATGCAATGTTTATTATACCATTGTAATTATTATTCAATAGCATTTAATCACCTTTTTTTATTTCTTTTTAAAAATAGGATACAAAAGTCATTTTTATCCTTAAAATTGCCTTTTTTTTTTTTTAATTATCTCTGTCATTGCATACTTTTTACATTTTGCATACCAAATCGGCCCTTAATCTTGTCAACTCTTGCTCAAAGCTCCTGCAAGGTGGTTTAAATGTTAGGACAAAAGAAAAAAGAAAAATCTCAACATAGTGACAAATCTAAATTTTACTCAATATAAGGCTTTACTTTATCATAATTCAATAAGATGTGAAGATAAATGGCACCCATTTCTTTATCATTCAAATAATAAATAGAGCAATTTTCATGCAAACGTCCAACTTTATTGAACATTGATAAAGTTGACTTACTTGTCTTTGCTTCTTACACATAATCATTTCGACAAACTTTTGCCCATATAGAGGTACATGTGACTCAAAATAGTATGAATAAAAGTTCGACATCTCTTGTAACAAATATGCCTCATAGATAGGATCTTCCACGTAAGCTTTATTTTTAACCATAAGTTTTAATCTATTTAGAAACCTACATGACCAAATAAAAAGTAGTTAAAGACAATAATAAATTGTTTCAAGATAAACTAATTAGAAATTATTAGAATATCACATAAGTATCAATTACTTTCAAAGAGATACATTCATTGGTATTGGACTAGGCCATCAAACATAGCCTCAAATGGCAAATGGACTAGTAAACGTCCTATAGAATTAAAGAATTTAGGCGAAAATTGTAATAAGCGATAATTCCTCAATTGAACTAAGCCCAATAAATTGAAAGAGGAGCACCCTAAAGTAAGGCAATTAGAGTATAAATAAGACTAGAATGTTAATTCGAAAAACTAAGAATGTGGATTAGAACTTAAGGTTAGCCTGAAACCTGTAACAACCGGGAAAAAGGAAAAGAAAGAAAGGGAAGGTTAGAAAAATTCGAAATCTGGAAATTTTGCCAAGTCCTCTCGCAATAGCGAGAAACGGTCTCGCTACAGCGAGAAAGCTAGTTCGCAACAGCAAAGGCGATTCTAGCTATAGCGAGTGCTGGCAGCAGTCCATACAAAAATCAAGGAGTTGCTCGCTGTAGCGTGCGCCATAGCGAAAGTGAGGTCTGGAACTAACGCGATTTCGCCATAGCGAAGGTCGAAACTCGCCATAGCGAAGGGAACTGACGCGAGTTCGCCGTAGCGAAGGTTAAGCCTCGTCATAGCGAAGCCAGATTACACGAGCTCGCTATAGCGAAGGTTAGTTTTCGCCGTAGCGAGAGTCAGTCCGGAAGAGAGTAAAGATCGAGATTTAGACTTCATTAAACGCCCAAAACTCATTTCTTCTCTCATATCTGCCCTAAGCTTCGACCCAAAGAGAGAAAAGAGGCGAGGAGAGTGTGAGAGATCAAGAGAAGGAGGAAAATCAAGGGAAAGGTAAGGTAACTTCTCCAATTTCTCTCTAGAACTCTGATCCCCTCCCTTTGCCCTCTCTTTCTGCAGTTTTATTTGTGAAAATGGACGGATTTTGGGCATGGGTCAGAAGAGGGAAAGTGGAAAACTCTTTTGCATCCTTGTGTTTTCTTTGAAAATGAGGTTTTCCACTACCATGGGAGCTTGAGAGAGAGAAAGGATTAATGGCATTCTAGAGAGAGAACCCTAGGTTTGTATGTGATAGAAGGGTTGCTCTAAATTAAAGTATAAGAGAGTAATTGCATGCTTTTGTGTGTCTAGGCTCAAGAGGAACACCTCCAACAAGGTGTGATTGTGGACCTAAGGAGGGAAAGGAGAAATTGAAAGGAAAAGCTAGTATTAGCTTTGGCTCCAAAGGTAGCTCTCTTTTCCCACTCCTTCTTGTTGCATTCTTAGATATGATAGTCATTGTATGCTTATGTATATGCTTGTTGTGTGTAATATGCCATATGCTATTGCTTTGATGCATTGAATGCCAATATGCTTGTATGTTGAAATGTGAGATTGCTCGGGTGAGGTAGTGCCGAAAGTCCCTTGAGATGGGTGAGGTGAAGCCGAAAGTCCCTTGAGATAGGTGAGACAAGGCCAAAAGTCTCAAACGAGTGAGGCCAAGTCAAAAGTCCTTAAACTCGGGTGAGGCTAGACCAAAAGTCCTTGGAGCTCATTTTTGGCATTGTTGTGATTCCATAGCATGTACAATGTGTGTTGGATGTTTGAGAATGGCTAAGTGCTTATTCACATGCTTTGACTTGTTATATGCCTTGATTGCTTACTTGATTGAGTGCATGAGCTACTGAGATTCCCTGAATCTCACCCCTTTCCCCTCCCAACTAATATGCTAGGTGGAGCTCAAGGAGATCCGAGCACACACCAAGGAGCCTAGGAGCATGTATAGGAGAATGTAGTGTTATTTTGTTGTAATTTTGATGTAAAGTGATGCCAAATGAATATGCGCCCACTATTTTTGAGTTGTAAAGGTTGTAACAAGTGTAAATGTATGAAAGGAAATTGTATGAACTATGTTTATAGCTAAATGAATGGAAATGAGGGTTTTGCCCCTTTTGATGCATGAATGAGATAGTGTATATTTGGCCGTAACATAGCGAGATTTGAATGTATGATGATTTGGACCATATGGACTTGTTAGATAGACTATTTTTATGCTTTTAAACTTGTCCATGAGTGGCTAGAGTGTGAGAGAGGCTATATGGACCCGTTTTGGACCTTTGGGGTGCCAAAACCGGTATTTTTGAGAGCTCCGTCAAAGTATGACCGAATGAGCTCCGTTTGCCATGAAAATTGGCATGCATCTAGAGTGTGTAGAAAGCTTCTTGAGAAGCTAAAGTTGGTAATATTCGGGGGATGAGAGAATATTTGGTGAATTGTTGATTTTGGGAAAAAAACCATGGTTTGGTCATGTACTGTTCATATAGTTCAGAAATGAAAACCATGTCAAACATAGACCAAATGGAGTCCAACTATCATGAAATTTTATACACATAAACAAGAAAACCAAAGTGACCTATACCAACTGGAATCACCTAAATCGGAGGTCTGTAGAGAGAGATTGAACCGACTGAAGTTATGTATCAGCATCAGGGAGCTCTTCTGACCCCCTTTACTGTTCTATCAGTTTTCGGGGAGTAGGAGCTACTGAACTGATCTAGACTTATTTTTCTCCTCTAGTAGACATCTGTAGCTTTCTGGCTTGGTATAGTGTGCCCAGATTGGATTTCTGTGGATTTAGTTATGAATTTTTGAAAGTCATGACAGCAAGCTCCACCAGAAACAGTGACAGCCGGACCTCCTTCCCATTTTCAATGTCAAACATAGTCCAAATGCTGTTTTTGTGGTTGGGAATTATTTTTAGTGTAAAGTTAACACTTAGAGATTTCTAGAGAGCTAAAGTTTACTGGATTCCCATTTTTCTACAATTAATTATGATTTTCCAAAGTTAGAGCCAAAATATGACTTTTGGGCCCAAGTGAGGAAATGTAATTTTTCTGGTTTTTGGCTCTATACCCATGGCTTATGGTTTGTTTTATGCTATGTATGAGTCATATGTATGGAGTTTGAGTTGAGGATGCTTGAGATGGGTTCACAGGACCCACGGGGCAAAAGATGAGTATATGAAACCCCGGTTCATAGCATACAAATGCCACGGAAGAGTAGTGATTCTTTGGAAATCATGTGGAACCGAGCCCAGTGAGAGGCTAGGTAGTGGTAGTAGATTGAGGTGTCACAAAACCAGAGCCAAAACTGCCAAACGAAAAGCTACAAAGGCCAGTGGCATTTTTGTAATTTTAGATAAGTTTTAAAATACTCAAAGGAGGGATTTTGAGATACGAAAAATTAAGTCTTTTGGAGTTCTTAGAAGCCCTAAAAACCATAGGAACCCCCAGAATGGTCAGAATTCCTCGGATTTGAATTTTAGAATATCAGTTGACTAAAACTTTGACTGAATCGTTCAATAAGGTTTTAAATCTAATTTGAGTGAAACCAAAGCCATTTTATGAATTAGAGGACCTAAATTTTATGATGAAAAAGGCAATTATCAAAAAGGAGTTAAAATAAGCCTAAAAGGAAAGAACTAAGATGAGGGACTACATTGTAATTTTGAAAAGTTATATAAATGGACCCTTGAGCTTCTTAAACACATCCCACTTCTGCCCACTTCTTATGACTGACTTTCTCTAGCCTAAAATAGATCCAAGCTCTGATCAAGGAGGCACACAAGGAGAGAGGGCAAGAGAGGAAGAAAAAAGCCTTGAAAGGGTAAGATTTGGTTTTTTTTTTCATGTTATATCCTTTACTAAATCTCTTATCCTCTTCCTGCTTTCTTCTTCCATAGTTTTGATGATTAATTTGGACATGTTTGGTGGCTGAATTAGTAAAAGGAAGAGAGAATTTGGGAGAGCTCTTAGAAGTATAGGAAAGCACCTTTGAAAAGTTTTCAAATAAGGTAATTCTTCATGGCTAAAGCTTGCTCTATCATGCTTCTTCTTCCCTTATGTAATTCAGCCAGATTAGGGACCATATGTTAGAGGCCTATTTTTGATTTATACTTGATGGTAAGTAAGGCTTTGAGTCATGGGAAATCAAATGAAACACTTAGGATGCAAAAAGAACCATTAGAAAACAACTTATGGAAATTAGGGATTTTGTTTCACCTTGGCAATTATGAAGGTTTCCAATTATATTTTAGATTGTATAAGAGTATGTATGAATTCCCAAGACATCTAGGAAGTTTCATGGATGGCAACTTCCCTAGGAAATGGAAGAAAACTCCATGGGCTCCTATTATGTACTAAGTCTCAGCCTTAAGGGGGAAGTGACACATAAGGAGATTTTTCTTTGATTCCAAGGATAAAAATGGTCTAAATATGATTAATAAATACCAAAGGAAGCATTGGTTTAAACCTAGAAGCCATGGTTTATGAGATGGAAGTTTAGGTTTATTTTTAAGATATAAAAAAACAACTTGAGTTATGCTCCTTGAATTGAATTGGTGATGACTCTAATGAGTTCTAATGGAGTCATATGACTTAGATTAAGTGAGAAATTGGAGCTAAGATCTTGAATTATATGAGTTTCTTCATTATACCTTGTATGGAGCCATAATGATGTCATAAGTTAGATGCAGTTTGTGTAATATTTACGTAAGGCTAGAGTTGATTCTAATGATGTAATTGTGTCTTATTTGATGTGTTTAGGCCAAGCAAACTAAGTTCCTCCTAGGTGTGGGTGTGAGGCCAAGGCAAGGAGATAAGAAAGTAAGGAGAAATTTGTACATCTTGAACCAAAGTACCTCTCCATCCTTTCTTATGTGTATTTCTTGGTTTTATGATTGTTATTGAATGTTTGTATGTGTGTTTGAGTCATAAGACATGCCATTTGCTATTGGTTTGTTGCAATAATACCATTATGCTTCTTGATTTGCTTTTGAAATATGAAATTGCTCTTTATGGGCAAGGTTGTGCCAAAAGTTCCTTGGATTAGGTGAGGTGAAGCAAAAACTCCCTAAACATAGGTGAGACAAGGCCATAAGTCTCAAGAATGAGTGAGACTAAATCAAAAGTCCCTAGAAAGTGAGTGAGACTAACTTAAAAGTCTCAAATAATAGAGTAAAGTTAGACCAAAAGTCCCTAGAGCATGATTTTGATCTTGACATGCCTAAGTGATGTTGAAAATATGATTTGAATGGATCTTGAAAGTGTTTGGTGCATACTTGTATTTTTTGATATGAATATATGCCTTGTTTGTTTACTTGAAAGGGTGAAAGAACTATTAGGATTCCTTAAATCTTACTCTCTAACATTTTCCATCTACTTGTGTTTAGGTGAAGCCCAAGTAAAAGTAGGAGCCAAGGAGTATGATTTGCAATACTTTGACAATAGAATAGCTTTTTGTGTACTTTATTTGCAAAGTATGTATGCATGAATCACTTTTGAGATGAAAACCCTTGATCAATTGCAAAACCATGTAAATATGGTGCATGAACCAAGTGTGGAGTCAAATGAATGAGATTGTATAGTTTTGACATCCTTAAGCCATGTTGTTTATATGTATTTATGCAAGTGGAATGATGGATTTGAGTTCCATGATGATTTTCCCCATTTAGGGTGCTTTTATATGCTACATTTATGCTTTGGGACATGCTTAAATGGTAATGGAATGGCTAGGAGACCATTTAGCACCAATTGACCTCATTATGGTTCTAAAAAGTAACATAATCTTGAGTTGAACCACAAACTAATCAGATGGACGATTTTGTGCATGAAATTTGGCATGATTATAAGTCTCATCTAGAGATTTTCACAGAGCTAAAGAGCACTATTTTTAGAGCTCTAGAGAATTTATTATGATTTTTTAAAATTGGCTAAATTATTTAGAAACTATTACGATCATTGTTCATATGGTCAGTTTGCTTTTCTTTGTCATTTGTGGGCCAAATAAAATCCAATACTCATTAAATTTTACAAGAATATAGTAGACATCCAAAGATTTCCATAACCACCAAGACCACCCAATTTGGACTTGTGTAAAGGGAAATATGAATTTTTAAAATTCAAGTTTAGTTGTAAGATGCCACCTAGACCTAATGTACTATTTCATTGAATTTCTCGGGCCAAATGTGGTTGTTTCGATCAGATATTTTTATGGTGGTTAAAGGACATCTTGAGCTTTCTAGAATGGTATAATTTTCATGATTTTCATTTTTGAAAAAATTAATTGTGATTTTCCAAAGTTTATATTAGATTATGGATTTAAGGAAAGTGCAAGTTTGGTCTTGAATTTGTGTTGCCTACTCCAAACCCGAAATAGAAGCTTTGAATTGTGATGTTTCTGGTCCATCAAGTATATTATGGATGGAACAAAATTTTGGTAAGGCCAAATGGTCCAAATGATTAAAATTGCATTATTTTGGCTTATAATGACGGTTATTTCCGTTGCTAAAAATGTGATTTTTATGAAATTAGATTCTTTATGGAAATTGAGATGTAAATTGTGAGTTACCTTGATATGGTATGACTAAAATATTCTTTTTCACTTGCATAAAATAATACGGATATTGCATTCCATTTGCATTAAATCATCCACCTTAATGTTGCTGAACATACTTTTCTAAAGAATTGACTCAACTCGATTATAGGTTTTCAAATTTGTTCAGAAAGTGTACTAAACACGATCAGTGGCAAGCATTGTATAAAGATGTAATATTCATGACTTTTGTGTCCAAATAACTTTCCTTCCTTTAAATCCACACATCTTGATAGATTTGAGAAATACCTGTCGAGTATTTTCAATCATTTTACCTGCTCACAAATAGCTTTTCTTTGATCAAGCATGAAAGTGAACTTAGCTTTTGGCTTAACCACTTTCCTAATAGCTAATTCTTGCAACTTTAAACCTCTTCACTTATAATATTCCTTTAAATCCATCTTATCTTTCATGTTATCTTTGGTTTTCTTCTTGACATCCATAAGAGTATTAAATATATTATAATATACATTTTTCCTTATATGTATGATGTTTAAATTATGCTAAACCAATAGATGTTTCTAATATGAAAGCTCACAAAATATGTTTTGTTTCATTAATTTGTGTTGTTGTCCATAGAGGTAATCTAAAAATCCCTTGATCTACCATTTTAGAAAAGGTGCTCACATGTTGCCACAATTCTTTCACATCTGAACTCATGGGAGGGGAATCATTTTCAACTTTATTTATCTTCAAAGCATCTTTATTCCTTTCAAAAACATGGTTCATGGGCAAAAACTATTGATGACAATCGAATCATGAGTTCTTTTCCCCATACTTCAAGGTAAAAGCTTTTGAGTTGTGTATATAATAAAAAACAAACAAATTTTCTAACAGTACTCTATCATAACAATATTCCATATGTTCGAAAGTCTTTTATCTTCCATATTAATATTGCTTTCATCTAGAAATTGTATTTTCTCGAGATGTCATAGGTTGATACTCTTTCCTCTCATAATAATTTTAACTTCTCAATTAATGATTGTAAGAATACATCAATCTTGGTCTTAGAATTTTATAGTCCAGGAATTATTACAATGGAAAATAAGTAAGGAGTAGGCATACATAATTTAAGAAGGAGATTGCAAGGAGTAATTATTATAGGATAACATGAATATGGTAAGGCAAATTAACTGTGCGGAGTGAACCCCAGTCTAACATTTTATGGTTCCATGGCAAAATCTGGATATGCCTTATCAAAATGTTTCTATATTTCTCCATCTAATGGATGATAGAGTACACCTTCATATCTTTATTATTTCAATGCCATTACATAAACTTAACAGAACTCATTGAGGCATAAAGTCTTTGCAATCTATGAGTAATTGGTGAATAATACTTTTTTTTCTATTAGAATCTCCTTACAACTTTGTCTTTTATTAGGTCAACTAGTTTTATATCAAGACGCTCTTCAAAATTTATACATTATCTAATTTAAGTCATTTTTAAGCAGATAGACCAAGTTTTGATATTAGCCTTTTTGTTTTGTACCAATTATTAAATACGACATTATCAGATAGGTAACTATTTTTTATAAAACTTGCAAATCGATTGAAATTATATTGCAACATATTGCTATCAAATTTAATACTTAACATTTATACAACAATAGATAGTCCATACTCATTATTGCATCCTAGCCATAGTGGTTATTGATATGCATTTAATAAATTAAAAAAATTTCTAAGCCTTTAAGGCTGAAGGTTCTTCAACCTAATTAGTATTACCATTATAATCTACTTTATCATATTTACCAACATTAAAATCACTAGCTGCATCAAAGTCATTCTTTCATAGCTATTATTATAGTCTTCATTTACTAATCCTGGGTTAAATATTGTTTCAACATGTATGTTAATTGGCGATAGTTCAATCTCACCATGACATGTACAATACCAATATTTACATTGAAACACCTTTTTATAAATATTAGTTTTTACGTTATCAAGATTAAGACATGTCTATTTTTATATTTAGAACATGGACAAATAATTTTTTTCTTTTTTTTTTTAATTGGATTTATTTTTTCAAGCAAAAGTAATAAACTATTTGACCCTTTATAAAAATTTATTAGTATATCCTTCCCATCAATCTATTATATATTTAGCTTCAATTGTTAGGAATTTTCATTTTTTGTGATAATAAACAATGTGGATATTATATTACAAAATCTATTAAACAAAAATTATCCAACAACTATTATAAACTAAAAGAATTTTTTGCACTGCATTAAATGAACAAAAATATTACCACAAAAATTTCTATATTAATTTCCAAATATTATCTTGTAATAAATATTTCTCCACTATATTATCACAAATTAATGAATAATCAATACTATCAAGAAATTATTTAGAATCAATAAATAACAACATTAAATACCAAATAATATTTCATAAAAATATTATCAAGCAATTACTTATACATATCTCTTCAAGAAACACAAACCAAAACTTCAATCAAACAAATCTCCAAATGTAGAAATTCCTAGTGTATGTAGTAAAATCAAGCAATATGAGTTGATATCATAGAAATGCAGAGGAAGTAAGAAATAAAGGAGAGAAAAAAAATGAATGCGAAAAAAAGAGAAAAAAAAAACAAAGAAGAAGAGCAATAAATAATAAAATATGAGAAGAAATAGTTTATATGAGTATGCTTCATTCAACAACTATTTTTCTCAATGACTGCTTTCTAGTTTCTAACATTGAAATAGGTTAATGAATTGAAGTTTAAAAGAAAAATTCTTTTACAAGTAAAAACAATTTTCAAATAGCTAACTTGTAAAGTACATATATATATATATGCACTATTGAATTAAAAAAAATATTTTAAAATCAAAAAACAAAAAAAAATTTAGTTAACCCCAATAGGCCAATTGAATTCCAATTGGTCAAGACTAAGAATAATCACTTTTTGGCAACCTTTTATCTATTTTTTGTGCAACAGTTACTGTTTGATATTGTTGGGAACTTACAAGTTTTTTTCCCAATGAAAATTTAGTTGGAAATAATGTAAAAGTTATTAAAAAAATCCATCTTAGTTGAAAATAGTTGCAAGCTTCCTTTATAATTTAGTAATGTTGTTGTAGTGAACAGTGAGAACCATCTTGGCATTGGCAGCACTATTGCATAGGAAAGTGTATTGGCTTGATGATCAACATTTTTGAATGGCGAATTGCAAGAGGAGGTATATGCCACTCACCTTGAAGTATTCATTGTTGAAGGCAAAGAAAAGAAAGTGTATAAGCAACAAAATGCACTATACGGATTGAAGCTCCATAAGCATGGTACAATAAAATTGACTTTTGTTTTCTTGATAATGGCTTTGAAAGAAGTAAGAATGAATCCAATCTTTACTTGAAGAGCTAATCCAATCTTTATTTGAAGAGCTAGACAAGTTAAAAATGATCTTCTCATTATTTGCTTTATGTTGATGATAGATTTATATTGGTTCTTGTTCTTCTCTCATCTATGAATTCAAAGTTTACATGAAGAAAAAATATGAAATGTCAAACTTAGAAATGATGCACTATTTTCTTAGGATAAGAGTGAAGTGAGTTGAAGTGAAAGAAAATATGCTATTGATTTGCTTGAAAGGTTTAACATGTTGAATTGCAAAATTGTAGCTACACCTATGAATTTGAATGAGAAGTTGCAAATTGATAATGGTATTGAACAAGCAAGTGAAAGGCATTTTTAGAAGTATGGTTGGGGGTCTAATTTGCTTGACTCATATGCAACGTAATACTGCTTTCTTAGTCAGAGTCACATCAAGATTTAAGCATAGCCCTTCAAAAGCATCACCTTGGAGATGCGAAAGAGTGCTACAATATATAGCTAGAACAATTGATTTTTGGTTGTGGTATCATTGTGTTTCATAATTCAAATTTTTTAGTTACACTAACAATGATTAGGTTAGATGCTGGGAAGATAGAAGGAGCACTTTAAGTTACACTTTTAATCTTGGATTAGGTGCTATATTTTGAAGTTTTAAGAAGCAAGCAATAGTAACTTTGTCTACATCTGAAGTGGAATATGTGGCCATGACTTTGTTGACATGTCAAGTAGTATGGTTAAGGTGAATTCTTACAAATATTTGTCAAGAATTAAATGAAGCAACTGAGATTTATTGTGACAATAAAGTAGCAATTGTCATGACTAATAATCTTGCCTACCATGGAAGAACAAAGCATATTGACATTTGAATTCATTTTACTAGAGATCTTGTGTCAAATGAATCAATCATTTTGAAGTATTGCAATACTAATGAATAGGTGGCTGATATTGTAATACCCAACCTTCCTAGAACTGAACTAAAACTGGGGAAATATAAAAGGAAGACCCCATAATCAAAGGAATAGATAATAAACAAAATTAGAATAATAATCTAAACATCTAAAAATGAGGATACAAGGTAAAAGATACCCCGAAATGGAAGCCAAGATGGTCGAATGAATTTAATCATATATGCTGTAACAATTTTACAATTTTGAGTAACTTTTTAGAAATTTAAAGGAAGAAGTTTTAAATAGTAAAATTAAATTTCCCAAAAACCCTTATGATGGTTAAAACTCCTTCAGTGTACATTTTAGGCCATTAGTTAACCCAAACTTAGATCAAATGATTCAGGATGGCTCCAAAACTTGTAAAATTGAAAGTAAATGTTTTTAATAAATTAGAGGACCTAAATTTTCATATGGAAAAGACGGGTTTCAAAGAAAAGCTAAAATGAGTGAAAATGAAAAATTTGAAGTTGAAAGGCAAAACAAAAGTTATCAAAATTGTTATAACTTACTCCATTTCTTCTTAAATCAGGCCAACATGCCCTCTACCTCCTAAAACCAACTTTGGGTGCTCCAAACCAAAATCAAGAGGCGTACAAGAGAAGAGGAGAAGAAAGAGAAAAGGAAAGCAAGAAAGGTAAGAAAATCTTGCTTTTTTTATGGTCTTTCCTTCACCAAAGTTGTTTTCCTCTCCATGCTCTCTTTATTGATGGATTTAATTTTCTGAAAGGAGGATTTTCATGGTTGAACTTGTGGAAGAAGGAGAGGATTTGAGGAAATATAGTTTTGCACCAAATTCTTCTCTTGAAAAGCTTTAAGATAATGGTTGATTTGTGGTAGAAAGCTTGGCCTCTTTTGCCTCCTTCCCTCCTTCCCTTTCCTATGGTTCAGCCACTTCAAGGGAGAGCATGAGGGAGTGTTTTGCATGAAAACAAGGCTGACCCAAGGATTTTGAAGCATGAAGAATTAAAATATGTAATTAGAATCAAGAAAAGGAGCATTAGAAACTAAGATAGAGAAATTAGGGTTTCAATTGCACCTTAGGAGTTTTGAGATCATTGAAGGATATTTTAAGCCTTATGAAACTATGATTAGATAGAAGAGAAGCCAAGGAACATGGGTATATATCAATCTCCTAGCAAGAACCAACAAAATTCCGTAGTTGTCTTCCTTTTGGGTAACAGTTTATTTTCGCTTGCTTATAACTCACAAGTAACTAACAATTTTATATGCACTTAATCAACTCATATTGTTAATTCTCAATATTTTTCTGGGGTCACAAGTAGTTTCTCTTTGCTCACATGTAGAAGGGCGGAAAAGGGTACTATTTTTAAGAGAAATGAAAAGGCTAAGAAAGTCAGCTTTATCAAGAATTTAAAAATTATAAAATGTAAAAATAATTTATATAAACTGTTAAATTATTTTTTAAATTTTTCACTAGTTATTCATGTAAACTTAAAATTTATTTTTAAAAAAAATTCAAAATATCTTATTAATTAGTAGTGTAGCTGGATCAACTCATGGCTTTAACCACCAATTCTTTTTATTTCTCCAATTATTTTTTATAATAAAATATAAAAATTTCAATCCATAAGATTTGTTTGATGCGGCCTTAAGAGGTCTCTAATTTTGTAAACCTAATCTGTCATTAAGAGGGTTTGCCTGAGTTGAGCCTCTTTTTAAGAGGGCTCTAATTTTGTGAACCTAATATGTCATTTGAGTAATTATAATAACGATAAAAGAAATTACGTAAAACAATTTTCCAATTTTATTTCAAAGAAAATTATTGATCCAATTACAAACATTGAAACCCAGATTTGGTTAAAGATACAGCAAATTAAATAAAAAGTCTTCCCAATTTTATTTGAAAGAAAACGACTGATCCAACAAGAAATTTTGGGAAAACAATTGCAGCTTCAAATGGTAGGTAATGGGCAACTACTTGAAGAACTCAATAACCCAGTAATTGAGAACACGACATTCGTATCGAACACCCCTAAATCCAGCAGCTTTTGCGAGATCCATGAATTCTTGATGGTTTCGCTCTTTGCCACCTGGATCTTGAGCCAACATGAATACATCAAGTTCGAAGTTGCACTTTGCAGAAGCAGTAGTCTCAGGCATAGCCGATATGCCTGATTCCACCGCAATCACCTTCCCATCCTCAGGAGTGGCATCGTAGCAGTTCCTCAATAGCTTCTTGCACTTGTCATCGCTCCAATCATGAAGAATCCACTGCAAAAATATGTCAAATAATTTCACCAATCCACACAGTCAAAATATATATCTTTTGAATATTGAAACTTGTTAATTAATTACTCTCTTCTTTAACTTTCTATTATTTCGAAACACTTTATTTAATACATTTTAAAAATTAGAAATTATCTACTTAAACTTTCATCGCATATTGGAATTTTGGGGATTTAAAGTTGAGGTCTTCCATTTTTGCACAAATATTTTTGTTTAAATATTTTAACCACCCTTGTACGCTTTCATACTACTATAGGCGTGCAGTGTAGTAGGAGGAAGAGTGTAAAATGGCATATCTGTTAATGAAAAATCAACAAATGATTTTAAATGCTGTAAGGTAAAATTTTAAGAAACTACTATTTTTACTTTTTAAGTTGAATGAGACATTAATATATAATTGCCAATTAACAAAGTTATTTGTATTAATCTTGCGTTAATTAAATAAGAAAATGAAAACATCAGACAGTTAGTTAATAAAATAATAATATATAGTCAGCTATCTTTTCAATCTGTCTTCGATTCTTCTAAAGGCGTTTACCTTCATAAAAATGGCATCTGCCTTGGGGATGCTCTCGAACATATCTCCTGCCACATGTTCCACGCCTGTAACATTATTATATTATAATCATTAGTTAGCGTGAGAACTGACTTTGCGTAGCGTACATGTGGTATTAATTAATTAATTATAATAAACCAATCTAAAGAATGATATAGATTTGTCTTTAATTTATAAAATAATTAAAGATAAATAATTAATATACCAGGATAGGGAGGGGCATGTTGGATGACATGAGGCAAGTCAAAATTGATAGCCTTAAGATGAGGGTGTTTGGAGGTGATTAAGCTGAGGCTAAGCCCAAAGCCACCACCAACATCCACTAGGGTGTTAAGATGCTGAAACCCTTTGTAGGATTCCAGAACCTTCTTCATAACAATAGAAGTATGATGGATCAATGTTGTGTTAAAAAGTTGATTGAACTCAGAATCGAAGCCAAGGTACTCAAACTGATGCATGCCGTGATGAGCTCTTTCAAAAGCTGTTCCTCCTTCCAGAATTGCGTCTTTCAGATGAAGCCTACAGGTCAACGTAATTAGCAATAGAAGTAAAAGTCGATAAGAAGTGAAATTCGATCAAGTGAGACATGTGATACTACCAATGTTAAGTGGTTGAGATAACTTGGCACAAATTATAAATATCTAGTGACGTGATTCATGATAGAATCCAATTAACAAAATTTGACATCGTAATAATAAAAGTTTGATGATAATGATCAAAATTTCTTTTAAAAGAATTAACTACAAAAAGTATAATTATAAATTTTTTAATTAAAAGAATGAAATAAAAAAATTAAATAGAACTTTGAGGACTGATAAAATAATTTAACTATTTTTTATTTTTTGGAAAAAATTAATTATTTGTTCCCTAAAGTTTGTAATTTTTTAAATTCATCCTTGCACTTTTCCAATGTTTAAACTTAAATCCCCACCATTTGTTTCTATCATAACTCTGTCTGATACCATCTGACGCGCCCAATGGACTATTGAAAGTGCGCTGAGGTGGAATCATAATGGAAACAAATAGGGAGGACCAAATTTTAAACATTTGAAAAGTATATATAGTAATGGATTTGAAAAATACAACTTATAGGGCCAACTTGAAAGCTGAGATTATCTATAGGATCAAATAATTAATTTTTCCTTTTTTTTTTTAAAATCGATCTCTAACCGCCCACTCACCAGCTTTCCAAGAAGACCTTGTGATGAATCACGGTCATGAGGGGTCCTAATGACATAGCATCAGCGTCATGAGCGAAGAACTTGGAGGCAGGGGCAAGGCTATAGAGCTTGTGGTACTTAGTGGATCCCACACCTTCGTCAGCATCAGCAGGAGAAGAGCAATGAAGCAGAGAGTGAGCAGCGAGAAGCCCAAGGATGCGATCCAGCGTTTTGGGTGCTTCTGGGTTCTTCGTTGGAAGCTGACGAGCGACGTCGTTGGCAGAGAGCTTGGCCCCTTCACCGGCTTTGGCTATGATGTCGAAAACACCGAGCTCGAATGTCGTTTGCAACGCCATTGACAGAACACTGGACATCACGAGCTGCATGGCATAGCTGAAGCTTTCTTCTTCTTCTCTCTCAAGGTCATTTTGTTTTGAGTCCTTAGATTTCACTGTCAGGGCCATTTGGATTGGGGCTTTATTAATATAGTGATGATTCTCAAGTAGTCAAGTATGCAACTGGAACTGCACACTGTTGTTCCATCCACACATCAGGGGTATTGCTTATATTTATAGTGGGACGTTATTTCATAGTTGGACTTGGTCCAACTTTGCGACAATATATTCTTTTTTTTTATTTTCTTTTTTTCTTGAAACTCATGAATATGCAGTAGGGGTAGGATATTTCCAATATCGAAAATAATTTACAGCATATTCCGAGTTTGCCCTAACAATATTTTGATATTTCACATCGGTGTATTATGTATACTGATTTTGAAATTACATATAATCATATATACTTATTATATATTCAAATATGTAATATATCTTGATAGAGTTATAAACTTCACATAGTTATTTAAGGAGAATATTTTTAATTATTTATTCAGATTCAATCTGTAGTGTTTTTATTTAAGAGAATTTATTTTTTAAAATGCTCCAAATTGGGTGTGTTTGACCTTAAGATTATTTGAGAAAAAACATAATCCCAATTGACGCATGTTTATCCTCTCTTGCATCAATCACTGTTGCTGTTTCTTATCTATCTCTATAATTTATTATGAATTATTAAAAGTTTTTAAGAAACTCATATAATTCAAAATTATCATGTATTTTTAAATTAAATAACTAAATTATTTAATTTTACCTAGTATATTATATATTGAGAGATTTTTAAGCTAAACTTGATTTATAGGACTAATACCATTGCTCATTACTCCATTATGGTTTTTCAATGATGGCTAGACCTTAGTTTTTAAAGGATAGATTTAGGAACAGTTTTTTATATTTCTACTATCAGGTTTCTTAATTAAAATATAACAAGCATATGGTTCTCCAATAATACTATTATAAATGTGTATAGTTTAATTAGAAAATCATACAATTATTTGTACAAATATACACTTGTCGTAATATTATTGGATAATTATATACATGTCATGTTTCAATTGAAGAACTTAATAGTAAAGATATAAAAAGCTGCATATAATTTTTTTCCAACTTTGAAGTTTAAAATTAGTTTCCTAGTAATATTGTACTATTGCCACCAAAAAGAAAAAGAGTACCATGAGATTGTAAATTGATAAATATTACTAAGTGCTTGCAATATGTGTTAAAAGGGTGCGTTTGATTTGATGTCTACATTAGAATATCAACATTGAAATTTGCTAGATTTATGGATTTTAGAAGGTTGAGAAATTGAGAAAATACATATTTGGAAGCAATGATCTCTTGGGGTGTTTCTTTGAGACAGAAATTCAAAAAAGTTGTGGAGAAAAAAAAAACCTTAGTGGCTAAAAAGCCAAATGTTTGTCTTTGGCTTGGAGGATGACATTAGTACAATCAATGACTAGGAATATCCTTACCTTTCAAATACAACATGAGCGATTTCTTAAAAATATCATTTATGAGATTGAATGTGCTTGAAGGGATTCTATTTGGGTTGATAGTGTTAATGGTTGAAAATGGCATGTTGTGTCATGGAAAATGCAATGTATGCTGAAAAATTGTGGTGATTGTAGGATAAAGTTCTTGGTTCTAATGAATGAAGCTCTTATGATAAAGCTTGGCTAGGATGTGGCTACATAACCAAACAAGTTGTGGGTGAAAGTTCTTTAGGGGAATGTTAAAAATATTGATTCAAAGCTATAGAAGAATATTTTGAAGTGTTGGCCATTGATCATCAAACACATGAAGTGGGAAGCAAGAAATGGTTGAGACCTAATTTTGGACTCACTTTTAGCTTAGAAGAGAAGGCCTTTGGTATCATGAATAAGACTATACCATGAATCCTATGTGATGAGTGTTAAATTTGCATGCTTTCTATAAGATAAAATTGAGTAACTAAATCTAGATTATGTTTTTTTTATGTGCTTTTTATATAATCTAATCAAGTACAAGGGAAGATGAAAGAGAATCAACAAGAAATTAAGCATATTTGGCAAAGAACAAAAGCTAGATGTGTTGGTGAGCATGGGCATGTAAAATAAAGGAGCTTTGAGCAAATCAGTGCTACACATGAGCAATTCATGTAACTTTACACGATCATGTAAATCTACATAGGCAAGCCATATAAATGGGTGCTTTCAACACAAGTTATTCATGTGTGACTAAAATTGGGACTTTTTATGAGGCTTCTTTGATTTTCTGAAGAAGGAGGCCAAGGAGGAAACTAAGAGACAAAGTAATATGGAGGAAGATAAGAGATTTAAAAGAACACTCATAGGTACTGCAAATTTGAAGTTTACACCAAAGAATTTCTTGAATTCGCCTTTAGTTTCATTCTTACCTTTCTCTTTAATTTTAGATAATGGATTTGTTGTGCTTTACTACAAAAAAATAAACTTTTAGTGATAGCTTTTAGTGGTGACTAAAAAAAGTTGCAATTAAAAGAACATTTTTACTGGCAATTTTATTAGGTTATAACTAAAATACTATTCTTAATTTTGACAAAATTTTTAGTAGTGACAAAAAAAAATTGCCACAAAAATATGCAATAGTGACAAAAAAGTCACCACTAAATACTTTTAATGACAACATCAAACATTATCGCCACCAAAAAGTTACATTTAGTGATGATATTCTAGTTACAACTAAAAAGCCACCACTAAAACAGACTTTTAACGGCAACGGGTTGATGTTGGTGCTAAAAATAACTTTTAGTGGCGACATTAGTCATTACTAAAAAAAAAAATTGACAAACTTTTAGTGACAATAAAGATAGCCTCTAAAAGACACTTTTTGTAGCGACTATTTTAGTCATCACTAAACGTTTTTAGCTCAAACTTTCTGTTCAATTAAAAGTAATTGTGCCAAAACTTTTAGTTGTAAGTTATTCATGTCACCACTTAAAGTAACTTTTTAATAAAATTATATTTGTAAGTATAATATATTTCTGTAACTTATTTGTCTATAAAAATATTTTAAATATAGTTCCTTGATAAATGTGATGACCAAGAAACCTAATTTTTATTGTAAAAAAAGGTTAATTTATGTTTTTGAAATAGCAAGACCATTTCTTTTGATGATATTCATAAAAATATATACATGTTTGAAATGTTGATAAATTGTTTGGGAAAATATTAGAATACCATCAATGTAAACTATAATGAATTTGATGGGCATAATTTAAAAGGATGAAGAATATAAATGACAAGAAATATTAAATAAAATTAAATATTAATGCAAGAAATTAAATATGCAATACACTAAAGATTAATGCAAGAAGTAGAGAATAAAAGATTAATGTAAGAAATTAAATATACAGTATGTTAAATAAAATAAAAAGAAGGCCAGAGTAGCAATAGTCTGCACTGGACTGGCCGGAGGAGGAGAAGAGAAGATATGTATACAGAAGATAAAATTGAAAGATTTGAAAGAAACTTTATTGATAAAAGAAGGCTTACAAGAACTTTTAGAGAACTCTTGGAAACTTTCCCTCTATTTTTTGATGCCTAAGCACCTACTAGTTACATCCTTTTATAGAGGTTTGTCTACTATTACAACAATGAATTATAGGATATCGGTTACAACTTGTTACAATAGTAAGATCCTATTTTTGCTACTGACTTGATGGATACAGTGACTTTGTCAAGTGCTTTTGCTTTTGCCTACCACAGATATTTTGTTTGGACATGTGATGTCATGTTTAAATGTTAATATTCTCCTAAGCTGGTGCTGTAACAGTCATCTTCATTGGGTTGGATAAGGTCTTTAGAGTCAGAGGAAGATTTCATGGTTTTAGATGACTCTACTTTGTTTCTTATTTTAATAATTTGAGAAGACCATCAATTTGTTTTATAAGTCCATCTCTATTTAAACAGATGCAAGACTAGTAGTAATTTGGGTTCTTTGATTCAAGAATTGAATGGTTAGAGGATCAAAAGCCTTTAAACATTTTAGGTTTTTATTGAACCATTCAAGAACCTTTTGGGAATTCCCTCTATCCGGACTAAATTCTGGCCACCATTTGACAAAAGGGACTCTTCTTAAGCTTGGTAGGATGTTTGGATTAACCTATTTGCTATATTTATAATGCCAAGAAAAGATCCAGGCTAAAGATAATTTGCTAAAAAAATGAAGATCTATGGGAAAAGGATCTTTGTCATTGTTAAATTTTGAAGAAAAAGTTTGCAATTCTTCAATAATTTAAAGAGGTAGAATTTTTGGACTAGGCCCAAAGAATTCCCACCATTTCAAAAGCCATTGAGGGAAAACATAATTTAAATTTTGTTTGAAGTAAATCAACCATGAATGGCAGAATAACTTATTTTTATACCAAAAGGTACTATACCAAGCATCTCTATAATCCTAACAATTATAATTGATATGGTCAAAATTATGGGAAAATTTTTTAATTTTGTTTAGATCCTGGTTCCAATCTTTCAAAGAAAGCACTTTCAAAATTTGTACTATTGAGTAAGTAAAAGTGTCCGCATCACTTTTATCCCTATAGTGCTTGATGGCTACTAAGTTTGAATCCACTAGAATGAATTCATACAATTTTTGGATTTTGTTTGAAAAGGTTGGTTGATAGTGAAAATCTTTAGGAAATATTTTTTTGAAATCATGTTGGGGTTTTAATCCCAACATTTTGGTTCCATTTGGATGATGTTTATAAATGTATTCTTTTAAAAATAAGTGGTTTTGGAAGGTTTTACAGTTTGAAGGGGAGTAGGTTAAGGAAGGTTAACGGAGGACTCTTTTTTTTTTTTAAAAATCCTTTTGTATGGTTTGTGCTTTTAAGGAATCAATCATCCAGATTAAAGTAATGCTAGATTATTGTTCATCATCTAGAGATTGATCACTAGAATCTTCTTCGGCTATATCTACTTAGGATTTGTTTGGAAGTTTGACCAAGGCTTGGGAAGCAATTCCTTAAAGAGTTTCAATAAGAAAGGCATAGGATGCTTTTATTTCTTTCTAGGTAGGCTTGGTAGAGGTTTCTTTTGATTGGGTAGAAGACCCAGTTTGTTGGGTAGATGACCGAATTTTGAGAGCAAAAAGCCCAATTTTGATTGGCTTAAAACCAATTTGTTGTCTTCATTTGATGACAAAGTTTCTTAAATTTTTCTTTTTTCCTCTGTTAGCACTCTTTTTCTTTTTCATTCTCCCTGTAAATATTCACGAGTAAGGTAATCAGAAAGAGAGTTTGTGGAACCCTTGATGTATTCAATTTCAAAATCAAATATACTTAAAATTGCTTGCCATGTGGCAAAAATTTGTTTGGATGCAAGATTTTTGACATCTTTTTTCAAAACATCCTTTGCAGATTTGTAATCAATTCTGACTAAAAATTTTTTATTTAATAAGTCACTTTGAAATTTTGTAATGTATAAGACAATTGCTAAAATTTCTTTTTTGATGGTAGAATAGTTTCGTTGCACAAGGTTCTTGTGACGACCCTAACTTCTAATTATCATAATTAGAGTTAAGTATGTGATTAATAATTAATGATCAAGGTTCGGGGTTGCTACAATAAATTACTTTGCGGAAATACAGAGAAATTTGAACCTTGATGTTGTTAGGGTCATCAACTAATCAACTATAAACAGGGACATGTATACAAGCATTTGTAATTCATCCCTTTATCATTTTCAACACCCAAAAACCTCCCACGAGTGTTCCTATATCATTCCTTAGCATTAGCATTCAAGAAATCTGGGTGTCTAGGTCAAAAACTGAGTTTTTAGCCCTCCGCCGCGGCCTGGAACTCTTGCGCCGCGGCCCAATTACTCTCTGGAATTTTCCTGACTTTCGCCGCGGCGAGTTGGACCTGCGCCGCGGCCAACCTATGTGGCGCCGCGGCGAGTTTTGCTACTGTAACCTCCCAAATTAATTTTCTCGACTCGCGCCACGGTGAGACTTATTGCGCCGCGGCGAGGTTACGTTCTGTCGCCCCCTGGGCGATTATTTTCACTCCGCGCCGCGGCGAGATTTATCAAGCCGCGGCGTCCCTCGCCACTGTCACTCCCTAGGCCGCGGCGAAGCCCTCTTGGCCGCGGCGTGACTCCCTTCTGTAGCTGTTTTCCCTATGTTTCGCCCCCTACACTCTATTTCTCTCCTTAGGGACACCCTAAGATCATTTCCCCTCATTTTACATGGCTCTAATGGCATTTATCTACCTTATTTACTTAGCTATTCTTTCATTACCAATTCAAAACTTACATGCCCATTTCCGTTCTCTAATCACCCTCTATTAGCGAGTTTATGAAATAATAACAACACCAATCATTCACCGTTGATATTTAACATTCGATACACTTCCCATTATTAGCCAATTACAATCATAAGGTTCAATTCCATGATAATCGAATTACATATACAATCCCTATACTTGGCAACTCATGATGCAATGCAGCAATGATACAAAACTAACAATTTAATTACAATACATTTTTGTCAAAGCTCCTAAACCTATGCATTACCAAACCATTTAATGGTCTTCCATTAATTTCTTCCTCGGCACTAAGAGGTCCGGTCCCTGAAAATGTTAGCCCACAACGGGGTGAGATATACAATCTCAGTAACAACAGGTAATTTCCATATATATGTACAAGTCAATCAATCCAAGACAATCTCATGTCATCAATATCAGAATTATCAATTCAATTGGCAAATGAACTAGTTGAACCACTATTGACTACTGTCCCATACCAGCAATCATACACAACATGTTAAAGGCCATTAACACTGGGAGAGGCCCGTCCACGGCACCTACTCCCCATTGAGCACACCAGGGCTCAGTGCATCTGGGGTTGATCATACCCGGTGCCCGATCGTGGCACATGCACGGGTGGCAGCCGCACCACAGCTCCACCATGGACTCACAAGGTCCAAACACAATATCAATCAAGTAGTCAACCAGTCATTTAACATTTCAAAATCAAGCATGTGTGACAAATAGCAGATTAACATGAGCATATACATGGAATTAGGAAAATAACCCAGTTACCTCATTGAAGCCAATTACTCTTGCCCTAGCTACCATAATGATCCAAGTGCACACCAAGCCTATAAGAAGCATAATTATCACCATTTCTAGTCATAATCAAATATCCATGGAGTTAAACTACTAATGACGACTAGAGGTTACTTACCTAATTACTAAGGGATTTAATTTCGGACTCCAACTTTCCCACACCAGAAATTGCTATAGTTTACTCTAATTTCTGGGTAACTCCACATTAAACCAAATCCCATGTCATAGGTTAATTACAGGGGTCTCAAACTAACAGAAAATGCATCACAATGGGAAGGAAATACTCACTTAACAACACTAATAGCCTCACCTTCGAAAATCCACCATGGAAGCACCAAAATTCGCATTTCAACCATCAAGCCCAGAAAGTTCAGTTTTCCACCATTATTTCCTTGTAATCTCACACAATAGAAGAACCCATTAGGATAATCCATCCTTAGGGGCATTTTCCAGCAAAGTAATACACCAAATAGAAAGGAAAAGCTTACCTAATCCTCCCTCTAACCTCCAAGTCCGAAAATCTTGCAAGGAATCACCCAACACCAAATTTCAGATTTGAGATGAAGATGAAAATACTTAAACCCAGAAATTAATCAGACCAAAATGAAGAGGAGGATGAGAGGGTCAAGTTATATATAACCTACCTTGGCTAAATCATCCTCTAGAAGTGAGAAATGGAGCCTCCATGATGGTGGAACCCTAGCCTCCCTCAAACCTCCGAATTTTCTTCCTTGAGTTTCAGCAAAATGAAGGAGAGGCTGAAGGGTTAGGGTTTTAGATGAGTTTGGGTCAACCCTAAAGCCCAAAATCCACTTAGGTTCAGATATATGCTTATTGGGCTTTTGTTTGGTGAAGTGGGCTGCAGAACAATTCCAGTTTAAGTGAGGTATGCTGACCCAATGGCCCAATTCCTTGTAGGTTCAGATTTTTGCACTTGTTGGGCTTTGTTTCATGAATTGGGCTACAGAAATTTGATTGGGTTAGGCTAACTTCCAAGAGTCAATCCAACTTGGGTCTGCATAATGTGTGTTGGGCCCGCTAGAATAGCTCATGTAAATTGGGTATGGGCCCTTTATTTCACTAGGTCAAATTGGGCTATTGCTAGGGGATCCCTCTCGGCCCAAGTCTCATGATAAGGAGTTGGGCTTGCATCTAGAATCATTGGGCTTTTATAAGCCCCTTCTCATGATCCCCCTACATTAATTTGGGCCTAGATATAGTTTCTATCCCAATTAATTCTCAACTCATTATTAATTTATTTCTCAAAATTACCATTCTCTAACCTTGCCCACTTATCCTGTATTAATTATCCCTAATTAATCTAAATCCATGATTAATACCTTAATTACTTTTGGGGTGTTACAGTTCTAATGTTTTGATGTAAATGCAATGATGCTTTCTTGTCATTAATTTTTTGTTTGAGGATGCCTCGATAACCCATATCAGAAGCATCTGTTTCAACAATTTTAAAAGCTATGGGGTTTGGAAGGCAGAGACACGGAAGGTGTTTTACCTGGGACTTAATTGATTGGACAACACAATATGCTTAGTTGTCTATGGAGGAGGATCTTTTTTGAGGCGGTCATGAAAAGGTGTTATAAGATTATTAAGTTAAGGAAGGAAATCCCCCACATAATTTAGACATCCTAAGAATCTTTGGAGTTGGGTTTTATTAGTAATTTGATCAGGAAATTTGTCAGCAAATTAGATTGCTCTTTCAATTGGAGTAATAATTCCTTGATAAATGCGATGCCCAAGAAACCTAATTTTTGTTTGAAAAAGGTTCATTTTTGTTTTTGAAATGGTAAGACCATTTCTTTTAATGATATTCATAAAAATATATACATGTTTGAAATGTTGATCAATTGTTTGGGAAAATATTAGAATATCATTAATATAAACTATAATGAATTTGGTGTAGGGATTGAAAATATCATTCATAATTTTTTGAAATTCAGAGGGAGCATTTTTTAGTCCAAAGGGTATTACATTCCATTTGTACTACCCAAAAGGAACTGTGAAAGTAGTTTTATATCTATCTTTTTCATAAATTTGAATTTGCCAAAATCTATATTTCATGTCAAATTTTGAAAAGATTTTTGTTGAAGTAGCCTATTTAATAAATCTTTTTTATTAGGAATAGGATACCTAATCCACTAGGGGGCATCGTTTAAAAGTTTATAATTGATTACTAACCTAGGTGGGCCTTAGTAAATTTCTGCACTTTTATTAACATAAAAAATAGAACATCACCAAGGACTTCTACTTTGTCTAATTAGACCTTTGGTTAAGAGATCAGATATTTCTTTCTTGCAAAATTTTAATAATTCTTGATTCATTTAAATTGGTTTAGCTTTTATGGGGATATTTCGTTCATGATAATGTTTTTCATAAGGAAGTTTTACAACATATTTTTTTCCTTTCTCAAAAAGCATTAGGGAGATTGGAACAAATAAAATTTTGAATTTGGCTTAATAAGGTTGAAATTTTTTGTTGAACTGTGGTTTGAGAAAGTTGGGAATTAATTTTTTCAAAAGATATTTCTTCTTTTGAAAAATTAATTTGTTTTGTTTTAATTTGGATAGGATTTAGTTCTTTAAAAATAGGTTTTTAGCAAAGTGGAAAGTAATGGGTTTCCCTACGTATTGGGTGGTTATTCCTTCGTGTGAAATTTGCAAAGAAAACAAGTTTTTTTATAGAAGGTATTCCTAGGATAATTTTATTTTTAAGATCCTTAACTAAAATGAATGGGGTTTGGACTTGTAGAGTTTGGTTTACTACTACTGCATTTGTGATTTTGTACTTGACTTGTAATTTTGAATCATTAGCAATACTAAGACGCTCGATAGTTATCTCAAAATATTTAGTGGGAATCAATCCCTCTTGGATACAATTGGAATCTACTCTAGTGTCAAACAAGGAAATTTGTTCTAAAATGAATTCGTTATTAATTTTGATATTAATATAGATATAAAACTTTTGAAGTTCTATCTTGAGATAAGATTTAAAAATGGCTCAGATTCAGATATATCTAAATCCTAATTTTCTTTTCCCTTTTTGGCTACTGGATTTGAGCTTTGGATTCCAGTTAAGGTTGAATTAAAATGTTCTTGTTAGAGTTTAAGGATTCTGACTTCATGTTTAAGGTTATTTATCTTATATTAAAGATCTTAGAGGGTGTTAGATGAGATGTTTTGGAAAATCTTTTAAGGGTATCAATTAAATTGTATTTGTTAGTAAGGATTAGTGGTTGGGATGTTGAAGAAAAGAGTTGGTTTTCTAATAGTTTCTTAAATTCACTAAGATAATGTTTCCTTTCATTTGGGTTAAAAAGAGTACTAATAATATCAAACAAAAGATTATATTCTTTTGTGATAACATTAATATCTCTTTCAGAATCACTAGTTAAAATATCATCTTCCTAAATTTGATTTACATCTTCAGAATTACTTTCATTTTTCTAAGGATGATTCTTTCATAAGCTATTCTAAGGTTAACATGGTTAATTCTTTTAGATTCAAAGTTTTGATTTTTTTTTCTTAGTCAACAATATTTAGATATATGGCCAAGTTTGCCATATTTAAAATAGGTTAATTTTGGTTTTGGGAGATCTATGGGTGGCTTTATCCTAAGAGTTCTTTTTAGGTTTTCTTTTAGATACGATCTCGATTTTTATGGTTTTTTATGATAAGGTTGTGAGTGATACTTGGTTTTCTATGGTCTAGGCTTTTTGTAAGGAGGAAGACCAAATTGCTCATAAAATGTTCCTTGATCTTTCCTATTCTGAGCCCTTTCTTTAGCTAGTTGACTCTGGATCTTATCATCCCGACAAATTTTTAGGGTAGTTTTTTGGACATAAGCTATGAATTGGCCATAACTTAAATGATCATAGGGAATAATTCTATCTATGGTTTGGTTTTTAATTTTCTCTAGGACTTTTTCTCCTAAAGATTTTGAAAGTTCTGCTAAGAATTTTTCTTTCCAAAAAGGTTTATGGTAGTCATCTCTTGTGAAGACTCTAGTTAGGAAGGTATCTTTATACCACCTAAAATCTGCAAAAGTTCTACACTTAAGGTTAGATAAAAGTTCTACTGAACGATCTTTCCAAATAGATGGATCTCCTATAAAATGGTGGATTATTGACAAAACTAAAGTGTTAACTATATCATGAATGACATCTCATTGTGAGTTATGAGAGTACCATCCGAGTTTAATTTGATAGTTTTAAAGATTTGATCTTTTTCTTTAAGTGAGACATAATTATCCTACCATCCTTTAAGTTGTCCTAAGAAACCTGCAATAAAGATATTGACTCTGGCTTCTTCAAAATAATTGTGTGAGGTTTGATAGGCTGTACAAACCATGATCATTTGTTGGAGGGTATTGAGTATTTAATACTTGGTTTGTCCATCTATATTCCATTCATAAATGTTGTTAGCATTAAAATGTTTAAAGTTCAAATCTCACTTTTTAATGACAAGATTTGGAGTCGTTGCTTTTGGATAGTATTATTTTGAAGGTTTATTCCATTGAAAGGAAGTTTAGGCAATCTCAAGAGATTGAGATTTTGAAGTTAAATTAGAATTAGATTGGGATTCTTCAAAATTAATATTATTAATAGTTGGTGTTTCTAGGATGACTAGGGCTTTATTTGGTCCTCAATTTTCTTAAGCAGGTTTTGTTCTGGAGTTTTTTCAAATTCTTTTTTAATATTGGTCAGAACTTGGAAAGGTTTGAACAAAGGTTTTTCTATGATAGGCTTTGAGGAAGATATGGAAGGTGAAGAGGGTGTTTGGTTTGTTGATTTTGAAGTGAGATGTTCACCTATTATTTGAAGATATTTGTTTGTATAATTATTTTGTTTCATGAGACTTTGAATACCTTTGGAATTAATAGTTTCTTCTATATTTTTAAACTTAAATGGTGAAGCAATAAGGGGATTTTGTTTATTGTCATTAAGATTTGAAAGTTGAACAAATCTGGAAAGAGGAAGTTCATAACTAATTACTTCTCCTTTTGGTGTATGCCATGTTTTTTTAGTCATATTGATAGATTTTAAGAAAGGGAAGTCTATGTTTGTGGTAGAAGCATAAACATCCAACCATTCAAAAAATGGAATGTTGATTTTTCCCCTAAAGTTTTCAAAGAACCATTTTCTTTATTGAGTATTTTCTTCAAAATAAAATTCCTTTTGTAAAGACTATTTGTCTATTTGAAATTCTATTTCAACCATGTTTAATTCTAAAGGCTCATTCATAGAAGAATAAGTTAGGGATTGGAATTGTCTCTATGGTGTGTAGGTTAGGGTATGTTAGAGGAGGTGTCTATACCATGAAGATGAATGATTGAAGGTGCCATTTCTGGGGTTGAGGAATATGAATGCCTTGGTAGTTCAGACCATGCGGATCTAAAATCTTCATTAGTTTAGGTGGATCTATAACTTGAAGTGAAACTGAAAGATTTTCTACTTCTTTCAAAGGATATTCCTACAGTTCCAATTTGGGTTTGTCTAATTCTATTGAATTCAAGAGGTTGGTGTTAGGAGAACATGAGCTACCTTGTGCAAGACCCATTCTTCTGGTAGGTCTACTTATTCCCAACAAATAATTTTTGGAACTATTACATTAGCTTTGGTGGTATCAGTTAGGAATAAAACAGTCTAACCAATTTCTTTTAGTATAAGAAATGTTGGAGCTAGAAAAGTTCATAACTTTATATTGTATTCTATACAATAAAGTTATAGGGATTGACCCTAGTTTCATATCGAAACCATGGAATTTTATGTTGAGTTTGAGCATTTCCATAATATTTTCATCATCTAAAGCTAATGCTTTATTAGGGTAACAATTAAAGTAAATAGGTCTTGTATATAACCCTGCTTCAACTATTCCTAAAAGGGAGTTTGTGAATTAGTTCTGCCTAACATTTCTTAGGCAAATTAGACAAGAGATGTTTAGTCCTTCTCTAACTGAGGGTTGTATAAATTTGCAATGTTTTTTGTGTTGTTTGATAGAGTCTTTAGAAAGAAGACAAAATTCTTCCTTTTGAGGGTTTACTAGTATAACATCTTCCACAATTCTAATTATATAATTAGATTTGTGAAAAAAGCTTCCCTTTAGTTTATAAAGGGCATTTCTTAGGACTTCTAGAATCGTCTAATCGTCAATTCCTTGGTTGATGTCTTTGAATTGAATTTCCTCTCAAAAAATATCGGTTGATGAGGTTGACCCTTTATCATTTAGGGAGGAAGAGCTTGGGTGAGAAGAACCGCGAGAGAATGAAAGGCTTCTGAGCATCATAAAATTCAAAATCTCCCATTATTGATATCATTACCATTAGGTTGGTAATGATGTAAGGATAGAAAATTTATTAAAACATATCATTTAGAGTATAAATTAAGAAATAAAATTTACTAATAAAAACATGATTTTAGCCACCGAATAAGCTACTCAAATATCCTATCTTTATGAGTTTCTACCAAAGTCTAGACTTACCACCCTGTACATTGGGAATTACTACTCTAACCTCAAATAGGAAAAGATATCCTTGCAATTTATATTCTTCATCCTTATACAGAATGAAACATACTATCAAACTAGGTTTTTATAGATTAATTTTAGTCAGAATTTCTACTCTAAGAAGACATATTTTAGTGCATGTTCTATCAATACATCTTTACTTCCCCTTTAGGCTCTGATACCAATTCCTAAGAGAGACCCTAAAAGAGGAAGAAGAAGATGGGAGAACAAGATGAGAAGTAGAGAATAAAAGATTAATGCAAGAAATTAAATTTGCAGTATGCTAAATAAAATAAAAAGATTAATGCAAGAAATTAAATATGCAGCATGTTAAATAAAATTAAATGTTAATGTAAGAAATTAAATATGGTAGTCATCCGACTAGTTCAGTGCGGACTACCACCGCTCTGGCCTTGTTTTTATTTTATTTAGCATATTGCATATTTAATTTATTGTATTAATCTTTTATTCTCTACTTCTCATATAGAGTTTTATGTTGATTGCCATCAACCTTCCTAACTAGAGTCTTCAAAAGAGTTTCCAAGAGTTCTCTAAGAGTTTTTGTAGGCCTTCTTTTATCAATACCACCACTCTGGCCTTCTTTTTATTTTATTTGGCATACTACAAATTTAATTTTTAGGAATAGTTGAAGTAAGGTGACATGCAGGACCTATTTACTTTAATTGTTACCTTAACAGAACATCTCTTAGGAAAATTAGACAGGAGACATTTAGTCCTTCTCTAACTAAGGGTTTTATAGCTACTTGAAAATACCTTACATGTATAAATTTATAATATTTGTTGTATTGTTTGATAGAGTCTTCAAAAAAAAGATAGAATTCTTTCTCTCCTTCTATTAACTACAAATATTTTTACATACAAATAAGTTTTAAAAAAATTACATTACACTTAGAAATATAACTTTATCAAAGAAAATTAAATTTAGTTAATAATATTATTTATATTTTATATACAAATATACAAATAAATTAAGGTAATTTTTCTACAAAATTCTGAATAAAACTTAAAAAATACTTTTATATACAAATAAGTTAGAAAAATAAATTATACTTAGAAATGTAACTTTATCAAAACAAATTAAATTTATAAATTTAATAATATTAATAACATTTTATATACAAATATACAAGTAAAATGAGATAAAGTTATTATTAAAATCTTGATAAGACAAAAAAAAATTTATATGTAAATCAATTAAAAATGGTGTTACAAAAAAAATATATTATACTTAGAAATATAACTTTATCAAGAATTATATTTATAAAAATATATACTGAATTATTGTCAGTGTAATTACACTTCACTACAATGAAATTCACTATAATGAAATTAATAAACCTTAAACTGGTGTCTTCACTAGTTGAATAACTAATTTAGTTTTAAAAATATTACACATTTAAAATTTATTTATTTATAATTTAATATCCTATGATAAAGTCTCTTTAGAATTATATACATATATCATTTTTTGAAAAACAATATTATAAACGAATACCTAATTTAATCATAAATTTCATCCAGTCCCTCACCTCTCCAATTTTTATTCTTCCATGTAATAAAGAAGAGTATCACTTTCCTTTTATAAAATGATTGAAATAGATAATTATTAACATTTTAATAAATATTGTTCAAATTTATGAAAATACATAATAATTATTTCATAAAAATGTATATTAATTTAATTTAAATAATCTCAAAAAATGTATTTGTTATATAAACCTTTTTTTTAATTATATAACATTTATTGAAAGTTTTTTTTTATTATTCTTTATCTAATTTTTGAAGTTATCTAATCATTAGTCAAACATAATAGCACTATATATAGATTTTTCTCCCAAGATACTAATTCAAAATAAAGACTAAAATAAGTGAAGAGATATATTTTAAAAAAGATATTTATAATAGCATTTGTTTCTAAAATGGAAAAGGTTTTTCCCTTTAAATTGGCTAAAGGGAATAATTCAAAAATTTTATTCATTTCATATTTAAAAGTTATTTATTTATAATTTAATATCATATGATAACTTTTTAAGTAATTATTTAAAATTAAAGAAAGTACGTACACAAAACTTTAATTAAAAAAATAAATAATATATAAAATTAATTTCTCGAGATTAAAATTAACTTTAAAAATCACATTAAAAAAGGTTTGTTTAGTTATATACTTCTTTTGTTAGATTTGAAACTCCATTACTTGTTTATTCATTTACACCCATACTCCCCTCCTCTCTCTTTATTCAATCCTTAGATCTACATTCTCTTCTCCAAGTCATTTATATGTCAATCAAAACTGACATTAAAATTTTATTTACTCTATGCTTCTTATATCAAATTCAATATCTCATCTCTATTTTGCTTTAGATTTGCTTCCTTCTTCTTCGAAATCCAAAATTTAGCATTATATAATCATTAATCAAACAAATAATTTTATTATTACTATTTATTTCTAAATAGATAGTTACAATTTATAAATTATGAATTCAAGGTTACTTTAGAAAAGTTTTAACAATCAATGCCCAAAAATTAATATTAATTTAATTTAAAAATACCAAGGAATATATTTATCAGAAAAATTATTTTTTATTTATACATTAAAGACTTGTAGTTTCTTTTTAAAAATTCTTTATCTAATTTTATAAATTATTTAATCATTAATTAAAAACAAAACAATAAATGAAACCATCACAAAAATATAAAATTTTAAAATCTTTTAGTTAAGTTGAAAAGATAATAATAGATTATTATTTTTAATTTTTATTAATAAATTAAATTTTCAATTTTTAGAATTCATTTTATTAATATGTCTGAAATTTCATATATCTAAATTTTTAATTTCTAGAATTCATTTTATTAATAGAACCAATCAATTTTTATTAATACATTAAAATCTCAATTTTTATTAATAAACTAATAGATTTTCTTAATTCATTCTACCTTAACGTATCTTCCCTCCTCTCAAATGCCTACAACCCTTTTATTTTTGCCATCTAAAGTAAAGAGAATAGAGAAGAGGCAAAAAGACCAAAGAAAAACAAAGGAGAAGAAGAAGGGGATGGAAGATTGAACTCCACTCCTAAATTCCTATTCTATCTTCTTCATCATCCATTAATGCCCTAGGTGCTAATTTATAGGTGAAGCTAGGTTTTGTAAATTGGGATTTTTGGTTTAATATTCAAGTTTCATGGCTTGTAATGGTTCCTTTTGGTCTGGTTAGACATTAATTGATGATTTATAATGAGAATGTGTAAAAATATAACGATTTTTATGGATTTCTTGATGAAGGGAGCCATGGATGCGAATTAAATTCAATGTTAATGCTTTAATGGTTGGATGATGCTCCTTTAAGCTTGGGTAGACCTTAAATGATGATTTTTGATGAAAATGAGCCCTAATGTGGTGATTTAGCATGAATTTTCTATTGAGGCAGCCACATATATGAATGTTTAGGATTAAAAGCTTTAAATAGTTTAGTTAGGACAGAAATATAATTGGTAGTTTATAGAAAAAGAGTTTTAAAGAATAAAAGTAATTATGATATGTGTGTGGTATATAGGAGCTATTGACTGATGTTGAATTTTCTAGGTTAAGTTTCCTTAGGGTGAGTATTAGACACCTTTTTGGAGTTAAAAGCTACAATAGAGGTAACCTAGAGTTATTTCCTCTTATATGCATTGTGTTTTGTGTACTGCTTCTAGAAATGATTTTAAGTGATTATGATATTCCTTTGCATTATGATCAAGCATATTTGCATCATTGGAGGCTCTGTAAGTTGTTTGGTATCAGAGCCTCTAAGGTATTGTCCCCTACGTCTCCCGTCAGGCTACTCTCATTTCACCCGGGAAGGGAGGGTTTTTGTCTTGAGCCGATCTGCCATTCAGAGATCCGCGCTCAAGCGCGCCTTGTGAATAGCACAGCGGAAGCTAACACCCTCCCCAAGGTATTGTTCCCAGCCCCCCTCGGTTACTCTCATTTCACCGGCAAGGGTGGGTTTTTGTCTTGAGCCGATCTGCCATTCAGAGATCCGCGCTCAAGCACGCCTTAGTGGGGAGAGCTTCGCTCCCACTTATAAGCCCTCAGCACAGGCCCCTTCCAGCCAATGTGAGACGTTACATTCCACCCCCCTTGGGGCCGACCCGTCCTCGGGTAGCACATGGGCCAGGCCGGCTTTGATACCAAATAACTTACAAAGCCTCTAAGGTATTGTCCCCTACGTCCCCCATCAGGCTACTCTCATTTCACCCGGGAAGGGAGGGGTTTTGTCGTGAGCCGATCTGCCATCAAGAGATCCGCCCTCACGCGCGCCTTGGTGGGGAGAGCTTCGCTCCCACTTATAAGCCCTCAGCACAGGCCCCTTCCAGCCGATGTGGGATGTTACACAAGGAGTGCAAGAACACAGCGTTCAAGCTGAGACATAGAGTAAGGAAGGATCTATTCAAAAAGGGTATTTTTAAGAGCTACCAAGTATGGGATTTACACGGAGAACTTTGTCATCGTGCCAAAGTCAATGAGAGGAGACTGACGATGGTGTGCAAGAAGATAATGATGAAGAGGATGACATTATTGAGATGATGAACAATGCGTATAGGCATACAAAAAGAGAGGCAAGGAATTATGGCTCCAAATATAATGAGTCATCAAATGTGCAAGTTAGGCATTTTTAAGCTATTGTAGGATACTAAGACTAATCTTTATCTAGGCTATAAAATGGCTTCCAAGTTGTTTTCATTATTAGGCTATTTCACTTGAAATGCCTTAACCATTGGAGAAACAAGTCTATGAATGCCTTGCTTGGCTTATTCAAGGATGTGCTTCCAGAGGGGGCACTAGTACCAAACTCTTATTACAAAGCGAAGAAGGTTATTCGAGAACTCAGATTATACTACACCAAGATAGATGTATATGAGAATAATTGCATCTTGTATTAGAGGGAGCACATTGATGCCCCAAGATATTTTAAGTGCAACCTATCCAGATGGAAGTCAAATGGGCATAGAGGTAAGAAAGTCCTACACAAAGTGTTGTACCATTTTCCTATAACGCCTATGCCACAAAGGTTGTATATGGCTCACAACACGGCTAAAGAGATGAGGTGGCATAAGGATGCATAAAAGGATGATGGTGTGTTAAGACATCTATATGATTTCATTACATGGAAGGCCTTTGATAAGGAACATCTTGACTTCTCTGAGGACCCTAGAAATGTTCACTTAGGCCTAGCAAATAATGAGTTCCAACCTTATGGCAAAATGAGTGCTTCAAATAGTAAATGGCCAACGGTTTTGGTTCCCTACAATTTGCCACCATGACATTACATGAAACAACCATACTTTTTGTGATGACACTCCTAATTCTAGGCCTTAGGTGTCCAAGTGATGAAATAGATGTGTACTTACAGCCAATGATTGAAGAGCTATAATATTTGTTAGAGGAAGGGGTGGAGACATATGATGCCTACTTGCAATCCAATTTTCAAATGCGAGTAGTTGTATTGTAGACAATAAATGACTTCCTGGTATATGGAAACCTTTCAGGGTGGTCAACTTTAAGAAAGTTAGCTTGCCCTTATTGTCATTAAGATACCCATTTTATTTCTTTGCATAGCAAGGTGTGCTTCATAGGCCATTAATACTTCTTACCTATTACTTATCCTTCTTGGCAAAATAGGAAGGTATTTAATGGAAAGGTTGAAACTGCAAAAGCACCTATTCCTTTATCATGAGTTGAAGCGCTAAGACAATTAGAAGTATTAGGCAATATAACATTTGGGAAAGGACGAAAGACAAAGTGTGATTGCTCGACCAATGCCTACACTTGGAGGAAGAAGAGTACTTTTTTCCAATTATTGTATTGGAAAACTCTCATACTTTAACACAACCTTTATGTCATACATATAGAACAAAATGTGTCTAAAAATCTCGTTTCAATAGTGATAGGTGTGGGTGGAAAAACCAAGGACACATTGAAGAGTCAATATAACTTGATGGATTTGGGAATAAGACAATAGTTGCATCTAATTGAGGATGAGAATAGAGTACTAATGCCTATAGCATGTTATGCCTTGTCTCTGCATGAGAAATTGAAGGTATGTAACTTCTTGGCAAATTTAAAGGTTCCAAATGCCTTCTCATCAAACATTTCAAGGTCTATGCATGTTTGTGATTGAAAGTTATTTGGATTGAAGTGCCATAACCACCACGTACTATTGCAAGATATATTCCCAATTGCAATACGCGGTGTGTTGCCTAAAGAAGTGTCAGAGCCAATAATAGAGCTAGGTAAATTCTTTAAGAATTTATGTTCAAAGTGTTTAAAAATTGAAGATCTAAACAACTTGAAACCTATATTGCACTCATATTATGCAAATTGGAAATGGTATTTCTACTGGCTTTCTTTGATGTCATGGTGTACTTGTCCATCCACTTGCCAAGAGGGGTAATGCTCGGTGGAGCCATGCAATACCAATGGATGTACCCTATATAGAGGTATTATGTTTCAATACACATTTTATTCCATTTCCCAAATCTTGCAAACTATTTGTCTTTTCAACCATCTGCTTTTTATGTAGGTATGTGTACATACTTAAATCTTATGTTTATAATAAGGCTCATCTAGAAAGTTTAATTGTAGAAGATTATTTAGCCGATGAATGCCTTACCTTTTACTCTCATTATTTAAAGAATATGTGATAACTCCTTATTTCTCATGTTGTTGTGCATATTGTCTCTTAATAAATATAGATTTAGCCTCTAATTATATAGTAAATAATACTTTTTATAGATAAAATAAACACACTTAGGATGAATAATCTTAGACTCAAATTTTACATTGTAAATGTTATGTTTTGTTTTAATTTTGAATATATTGAGAACTAATCATACTTTGCCTTTGTTTTAAAGTGCATATTTAAGAGAGGATTGAAATTCCTTATGTCAAAGAGGCTTCAGAGTACTTGTAACTGTTGTTTGTAGAAGTTCGCCACAGCTAGAATTCATCAAGCCACAGTTCAAAAGGGAAGAAAATGAAGGCAAGCTTGCAGGGCAATTTACATCACAGTGTAAGCAATTTGTGTCATAGTACATCATAATCACGCTGTGGCAAAACATCACATAGAAGCTAAACGTGGAACGAGAAAAGTTAAAATCACAACGAGAGCAAGTTGAGTCATGGCACGATGGCAGGCAGAGACTAAATGCGCCATGGTAGGAATATGCTGCACTATGGCACGTAGCATATTCAACCCATCTAATAGCCAAACTTATTGTGGTGTAAAGAGGCAAGCCATGGTGCATACTGATCTAGTACCCTACTTCGTGTGCAGCACAACGCATTTTAGCAAAACATAGTATTTTTTTTTACTAAAATTTTGAGGGTTTCTTACTTTTTATGACCATTGCTGCAAGGGGAGCCATCATTCTAGGTTGTCTTTGGTCTGGTCTGAGTGTGTAGAGACTAGGAAAAAGCTACGAAAGGCATTTTAAAGAAATGGGATGCTAAAGATTGAAAGATTGAAGCAAAGAAAAGATTCATTGATAAGTTTCTTCCTTCCTTCTTATTCTCTTTGCGTTTCTCTTATGTATCTAACCTTTGCTTTAACTTTGTTACCAGTTTTTATGAACATATGTAGATTAAGAACTCTTGTATAGATTAGTAGTTGTTCCTCACTCTGATTTTGCAATTAATAATGAGTACTTGTTCATTCGACTACATGCTTCATGCTTTTTAATTGATTGGCCAACAATTAAATTGATTTAAAACTTTTACTTAAACTTGGAAAAGAGAAAAGGAAGTTAGATCAAAAGTTGAGTGGTGTGAGTACTTGAAACTTATTTGGAAAAATAGATAGTTTAGTTAATGAGATAGGAATATACTCATTAACCTCATATGTTGAAATTAGTTATTATGCTATCAAATTGATCTTAGTTGATTTTACAAGGAATTATGAAGTTAATTAGATAATCCTATATGAGATTTGGAAAAATACTTATACAAATAAGTGAATCCTAAACTAACATGTATCACCATTAAGAGCAAAGGTATTAAGTGTTGAAGTAAATTGTTATGAAATAAAAGAGGGACTAATAATCCTAGATGCTACTATTTAGCTAGAAAATCCAGACGCTAATCTTTGAACTCTACATAGTATATAATCGATAATCATTTCTTGTTAATATAATCACTTAAAATTGATTCACTTAATTTAAACTAGGGTGTGAATTTTGGTACTTGACAATTTTTAACAATAAATCCTTGAGGGAATGATATTTTCTTATCACTATATTACTTTCGCGATATGTATACTTACGTGTACGCTTCAATTAAGCAATAATATGCCAACCAAATTTAATCAGCCTCCTAAAAATGACAATGGACCCATGGATAATGGCGACAAGTCCATCTTTGACCAAATTAGGAGGGCAAAGGGGCATTATGAATCCATTACTTTGCCTAAGGTAGAGTTCCATCAAGCTTGTATGTATATGTTACAAAATTATGTAAATGTTTTGTCATTTATAGAGTAAGTTATCATGCCTTTGCTAATCTCTATGACAACTATTAGTTAGCAAATATTTCCTAACTATCTATTATAATGTAGGGAGCACCAACTGGAGATTGAAACTTAAACTTCAATTGTTAAGGGCTTTCCTAAATGGTTTTATGCATGAGTAGATTCCTTCATTAATATAATATACTTTGCTTAGTAGCATATATTGATTCATGATCTTTTGTTCAAATAAACAATAATAGAGTATAGTTAATCTATACAGGTTTTACAATTATGCACACAAAGCCAAGCAAATGATGACCTCATCAATTTAGCACTTGGTCCAACCAAAATAGTGTATCATTTTTTTACTTATTTGGTTAATGGTTTGAGATTCCATACAAGAGATCGTGCCTTAGAGAGAAAAATTCACAATACTAGAGTTCTTATGAAGGGGGATGACTCAGATGAATGGAAAGAGTATTATGGTGTCTTATAAAACATATATGAGCTTTCATATATTAGGAATACAAAAGTATATCTCTTCAAGTGTCATTGGTGGGACGTGGGTCACTAACGAAGAGGATATAAAGTTGACAAGTTTGGGATCACAAGTGTGAATGCTCAGTATTCATTGGATACAAATGAGCCATTTGTCTTGGCTTGCCAAGTAGAGCAAGTGTTCTACCTAAGAGACATCATTGACACAAAATGGCTAACTATTGTGAAGACAAATTCTCGTGACCTCTTTAGCCTTTCAGAGGTGGATGAAAGTAAAGAAAGTGGTTAGAATGATGGTCTCCTTCTTGATGAGGCATATTAACAAGACATAGTCTAATTAAATCCAATTTGGAATGATGAGATGGGCATTGACCTTGTGGTCCTTTTACATCGGGATGATGTTGAACCAAAAATATTAAGCCATTCAAGTATACATGCTTAAACAAGTGTAATATAAGGGGTGTGGTAAATGATTTCATTGATGACAATGATAAAATTGGGTCCACTGATAAAGAAGAAGGAGAAAATTTGCTTAATGATGATGATGATGATGGGGACAATGTTGTAGACACTGAGTGTGATCAAGATTAGTGTCAATCTTACTAGAAATTTGAAAAAATTACAATTATTGTACAAACATTCCTATTGTATGATCAAGTGGTCAGATAACACATCTCCCCTTCCCATCAAAGTATTTTAAGTTTGGCATATATTTGTACCATTTGTGCTTTTTATTGTTTACTTTTACGTTGTCTTATGTTGTAATCTTCCTTTTTTTTTTTCCTGTGTGCTTGTTATGTATGTGTTTTATCGTCTACTTTTATTTGCCATTGATATTTATTTCATCGCATTTTGTTACTTATACTATATATAGACAAAAGGTAGCAAATATTAGGTTTTACATAAGGTAGGCTAGAAGGTTGAGGAGGACAAGGCATTGGGTGGGGTAATGGCTGAGGTCGACATAACCCCATTGAAAAAGGTGATATCACCTAGGCATACATAGAGGGATTTGGAACTAGGAGATGCAATCTTACTTGAGCATGCACAGTGGAATTTAGAGTCAGGATATGCACTTTTACCACTCCCACGACAGAAGGAGGGACAAAACATTTATAACGATTCACCTCCTACACAATGATCATGAGTGTCAAGTAGTCCATGTATCACTGATCCATATAGATAATGCTTTTTTTGTTACACTTTTGCTATATATACACACCAATGACTAATTTGTTTTCTTTTTTTCACATGTAATAGCTTTTTATAGCACAGCTAAAATGGCTAAGGCAAAATATAAGAGCATATCAATGGAGATGAAAACAAAATATGGTTCAAAGATCAAAATTTGCATCCCTAAAAACTTATATAGACGTGTTGGAGATAAGGCCCGCGACTTTGCCAACTACTATGGACATGTGGTGCAAACCACAGTCTCTCTTAGGGATGGTGATTAGACCAAAGTTTACGCCAAATATGTGGACACTTTATTGTTGAAAGTAAATGCATTATGTATATTTATGGGTCATTTCTCTTTATGCAACATTCATATTGTTCCTCCATTAGTTAATAAGTTTGATTTTTTATGTGTTGTTCAAGGCAAATTTGATATTCGTGATGGGTGCCCTGAAGAGAGATTAAATAAAACTTATATTGAGACAATGCGATACCAATTTTGGAAGGCTGACCTGCATGCAGATTATGCTAAGTGTAATACAAATGAAGAGAAGGAGGTTGTTCAACCAAGTAACATTAGCTATGATGATTGGGAGTGGCTAATGCATTATTAGAAAAGTCCAGAGTTAAAGGTAGTATGTTTTTAGCATGAACTTGAAGGATTATTTGCTTTATGTTTACATGATTTTAAGGTTTCATGATCATAGTACCATCCAATTGTAGGCTATGAGTAGTAGGAATAAGGCAAACAAGGCAAGGCAAGTAACAAAGCATACATACGGTACTCATTCACACTACAAAAAAATATGGAATTTGCGACGACAAAAGTGGTCGCTAAAACTATTTAGCGACGACAATGTAGTCGTCGCTAAGTCGCCGCAATTACAGCCGTTGCTAAAGAAATTTAGTGGCCAAAAAATTGTTGTTGCTAAAAAGACTTTTTGTCACGACAAAAAAATATTTTTAGAGGCGAAAAAAGTCATCACTAAATATATGGTTTTAGCAACAACAAATATCTTTTGACACTAAAAACTTTTAGCGATGACTTTTACCAATAGTTATGGTCACTAAATGCATACTTTTAGTGACGACCTTTTAGTTTAAAAGATTTAGCAACGACCTTTTCGCTGCAAAAATCCTTTTATTTGGTGGGGATCTTTAGCGACGACATGTACCTTGACGCTAAATGTTGTTTTAGCAGCGACATTAGTAGTCGCCAAAATTCCTTTTAATGGATATTTAGAGGAATTAGTAGCGAGTATTGTCATCGCTAAATATATAATTTTAGTGGCAAAATATTTTGATGACGCTAAATGCCTATTTTTGCAACGAATCATTCTTTTGCCGCTAAAATTTTTCTTTTAGCATCAATCTTTTATGTCGCCACTAAATATGTCTTTAGCGACGACTTTAGTCGTCGCTAAATATATGCTTTTATCAACAATATTGGTATACTAAAGTCGCCGCTAAAGAGGTTTTTTTTCAGATTTTTAATATTTTTCTTAATTATTTTCTTCAAACCTGTTTACTAAAATAGATTTTATAATATTATAAATGGTGAAAAATAAATCTTCTAAATCTCTAATAACATATATCATTTTACAAAATCTAACATTTTAAAATACATAAGCTAAAAAAGAGCAACGACTTAATCTAACATTTTAAAATACATAAGCCAAGAAAGAGCTAATAAGTTTGATATATACATTACTGCAGAGGTCCATCAAATAAGTATAAATACAAAAACTTGTCATATGAATAATTTTTTAAACTCACTCACACACTCCACTATTCAAAATAGCATTACAATATTACTAAACAAAAGAAAAAGAGCAAGAAGTTAGTATTGGCAATTGCTTGAATCTTTGTAATTCAAGGGAGAGGCACTAGCATTCAATCTAGACACTTCATTTTGTTTTGTAAATACCAAGACTTTCTCCATCAAAGCAATTACCTGTGTGACAAATTGAGACCACATTCCAATTTCAGTAAAGCATAATGTTTGAAAGACTATGTATGCTATAAATAAATTAATGTTAAAAGTTTAAAAGGAAAATGGTGTTATAACTTAAGATGTATTATTTGTGTTAGTTGAATAATCAATCATTAAAACTCTTAATTACTCACAAAATTATTGAGCTTCTCCACTTGAAGCATTGTTCATCAGAGGTACATTTCCCTGCTAAAAAGAAACATAACACTAAGTTTTTTAACATTGAAAAGAAAAAGAGAAGTGCAAAAGATACCAATTGAATGTGGCCATGAAGGCAGTCATTTGAGCATGAATTTCAGCTTGCATCTGTGCTTGCATTTGGGCTCTCTCCTCTTGTAGTTTTTGCTCCATTTCTTTATGCATCTCTTCACGCACTTGTTCTATTGCAGAAGAAACTCTAGACTCCACTTCATATTCGCCGATACTTCTCTTTCTCGAGGGTTTCTTCCCATATCTCTTGCCACGTACATACCCCGATCTCTCCCCCAGTACGGTAGCTAATATCTCATCTCCAGTTAGGCGTGCCTCTTCATTTGTTGTTTATTGTTGAATAACAAGATCGTGAATGCGTGACTATAGTGTAGGACATGAGTTAGAAATATGAAAAATTGTACAAATAATTTGTTTAAAGTTAATGAATTTGAGAACATTACATGGATCTCCTGGGACTGCGAATCAGCCCACACTATCTCCCCCTCTTTTGTCCGATGAGTATGTTGTGCCTCCTATACTCGATCAGCTATTGCTGGCTCCCCTGTTTCTGGGTCCCTCTACATATTTTTCAGACATTAGTATTCAAAGCTTTTTAGCATGAGAAAAGTAGTAGTGAATATAGAAACGAATTTGTCCTAAAATACAATAAGATGCTCACCAAAGACTCTTCAACCTCTACAAATGAGCGAGTACCACATGTATGTAATGTTACCTACTTTGACCTATTTATACTATTTCTACTACTTGCAGCCTGCATATAAAGCCAAAGTATTGTTAATGATAATTTTAATTAATAATAATACAGCTGCAATAAAGTTTGAACTAAGGACCTAAAACTTATTGGACTTAAAGTGCTGAATTAGCCAATCCTAATCTTCAAGGCTAACATCCTTTGGTTTTGCTACTTGCCTCTCCTCGTCAATCATGTAGTTCTTATATATTTTTGACAATGAAGACTTCCAATTCTTAAAAAGTCGTTGCATCGAGTCCATGCAGTAAGACTTGAATGCCACCTCCTATTGAGGATCACGAACTTCAAATTTGTCCTATACATTAAGAATAGAATAGCAAATTCAAATTATAAGTAGTTATAATTGCAAACATAACATAGGTATTTGCACATTAGTTAAAGTTATGCATTTAAAATATATAACTTGTTACCTTCACTTTCAACCATATGGTATCCCCATCTTTATTTGCAATATCTTTCTAATCACCATCTCTTAAGGACACAGTAGTCCGCACCACCCAACCAATGTAACTAGATAAGTCTCGAGCCCCATCTCCATTCGGTCGTTCAGTGGTCCTAGACATGGTAATTAAGATCTTGTTGCCAAATTTTGTTTTAAGGTCAACTCCTAAACACTTATACTTCCCTCGACCATTTTTAATAGTGTTGTAAGAAACTGAACAATATAGAAAAAAGAAAACGATTAGATGATTATATATAAAAAAACAAATATACCTATATATGACACAAGGTGAAAAATTAACCAAACACTTATATTGTTTCCCTTGCTTACCTGCACTACTCTAGTTTTGTGATGGCTGGGTAAGAGGTGAACCATCTTCTTCTTGTTCTTCCTCACCAACTGGCTCTAGTGGCAATGGAGAATATTAAGCTTCTAGTGCATCATACTCAAGTTGCCCTCTCGTACGTGGTGGAGATGCAACATCACTCGTGTTATTCTGCCTCCCCCGTCCATTTCCACGTCCTAAGCCTCGTTCGCCTCGTCCAGCCCCTCTCGCACGCCCAGCACCTGACATTTCCTGGATCATTTCACATTTATTATTATGAGAACAAGGTAGTTGAATAATATCAATTTGTAAAATTATCAAACTTTTAACTAAGAAATGAATTATAAGAAGGGAAGTTTTAAAAAATTTAAAGCAATGATAATAATAATAATAATAATAATAATAATAACAACTTTGTAAAAACTGTCATAATTATCGCTTATTATGTGTTATAACTTATTATGATAGAAACCCTTATTGACAAGGTATTGGTCAAGTCGATAAGATCTAAGCTTTTCTAAGTTTTTTAATTAAAGAATACCTTGTTGTAAGATAACAAATCCTATTGACAAGGTATCAAACTTCTCTCTATTGAATTCAGGATCTTGTTGACAAGATCTTCAATTGTGTCAACAATATATTATCCAACCACTGAATTTAAAAATAAGATCTTTAATCTTGTCGACAAGATCTTCTACTTTATGAACAAGATCTTTAACCTTATCAAAATAAAAAATACTCAATGAAATATGATGCTATCTACAAATTTAATATTTTAGTCATTTATTATATGTACCATTAAATACTATAGAATCTTAGTTAATTTTCCTCAGTATCTGTGGTGTCAGTATCGACTTCATTATCCTCCCCAAGTATGTCTTCTGAATCTCCTTTGTCAGTGGACACATCCTCATCATTGTCATCAATGAATTCATGTCCTACATTAATTGCACTTAGGCATTGTGTTCGCAGGTGTTCGCTTGAATGGCTTAGAGTCTCTGGAGCAACATCATCCCTTTGCAACTAGACCACAGAGTCATTTCCCACATTATCGTCAAGGACCACATATAGTTCGATCTCATCTTGTTGATATGCCTCATCGATGGGCCCTCCTTCAAAGTCCCTACTGACGTCATCATCAATCACCTCAGGCATGTTGAAGAGGTCACGGGGATTTGTCTTGACAACAATGAGCCAATTTGCATCAACTATGTCATTTAAATAGAACACTTGTTCGGCTTGATATACTAAGACAAATGGCTCATTAGAGTTAAGTGAATAATGAATATTCACACTAGTGATTCCAAATTTATCAACCTTGTATCCTCTTCCTACATGAGCCACATCCCACCAATAGCACTTGAATAAATGCACTTTTTTATGCCCAATATATGACAACTCATATATGTCCTCTAACACACCATAGTACTCTTTATTCTCATCTTCATCATCACCTTTCATAAGTATTCTGCTATTATCTGTTCTTTCGCCTAAGGCACGATTTTTTGTGTGGAATCTAAAGCTATTTACTGTAAATGCTGAGTAGCGGTGAACCACTTTGAGTGGGCTAGCTGCTAAACTCATGAGGCCATCACTAGCCTCATCCTGTGTGCTTAACTTTGCAACCTATAATGAGATATCACCATTGATAAATTCTATTATGATCAAAATTTATCACATAATTCTTACATTCTAGTGTGATGTCCAGAAACTAACCTGTTCACGAAACCATTTTGGGAACTCTTTTACTATTGATCTGTGTATTTCCATCTGCTTCTTATACTCCCTGCAATGAATGACATAGTTAAGGCAAAAAATTCTTGAAGATGTTATTATTTAGAAGGAGTTACCAAGCTCCACCAACGTACTCTATGAATGGCCAAACCTCTTCACAGTTGTGGACCACATACATACAACCTTAATTGAACTCCACACTAGAGAGAAATCTTGATTCGTAGCCTCCTCGAACTTGGCCACTTTTATTGAAGATGGATGTTTCATCCTTTCCCATAAGTCCATCATCATTTCTAGTAGGCCTATTAAACTTGGTGGGAATGTCTTTCAAGTAACGGGAGCAAAAAGTAAGACATTCATCTGCCAAATACCCTTCGGCTATTGAACCTTCTGGTCGAGCTTTATTGCAAACATATGTTTTTAATGTCCGCAAGTACCTAAATACATAAGAGGATTTGAATAAAGAGTTTAGCATAGAGTATTAATAAAATTTGTAAAAGGCATATCTAGTGTAGTAAGTTACTTCTCGATAAGGTACATCCACCTATATTGTATGGGCCCTCCGAGCTTTGTCTCTCTTGCCAAATGGATAGGCAAGTGGATCATGATATCAAAGAAGACTGGTGGGAAAACCATTTCCAATTTGCATAATGTGCTTACAATTTGGGATTTAAGATGATCAAGAGCTTCAGTTGTTAGGTACTTGGAACATAAATTCTTAAAGAATTTACCCAACTCTAATATAGGTTCAGATACCTCATTGGGCAACAAGCCACGTAATGCTATAGGGAATATATCTTGTAACAAAACAAAGTGGTCATGGCACTTCAATCCATAGATTTTTCTGTGATGAACATTAATACATCGTGAAATGTTTGAAGAGAAGGCATCAGACACTTTCAAAGTAGCTAGAAAGTTACAAACTTTTAACTTCTCTTGTGGGGACAATGCATAGCAAGCAACTAGAATTAGAACTTTGTTTCCTTCTTTTATCGAGTGTAATTCAGATCTAATTCCCATGTCAACCAAGTCATACTGACTCTTTACTGTATCTTTTGTCTTTCCAGCTAATCCCATAACAGTTGACACAATGTTATCTGAAACAGTTCTCTCAATGTGCATAATATCAAGGTTGTGTTGGATCAACAATGTTTTCTAATAAGGTAAGCAGAAAAAGATACTTTTTTTTCTCCAATTAAATGCATTAGTGACATGGTCATGCTTTCGCTTTTGACCTTTCCCCAGATTTACATTACCTAGTGCTCGTAATTGACAAAGTGCCTCATCACCGGTTAAAGGAGAGGGTGGAACTCTATGCTCAACTTTCCCATCAAATGCCATTCGATTTCGCCTCTATGGATGATGGGTTGGTAGGAAGCGACGATGGCCCAAGTAGCACAACTTATTTCGTAACAAAATAGAATATGTGTCTTTGTGGCAACAAGGGCATGCAAGCTTTCCTTTTGTAGACTATCCTGATAGGTTCCCATATGCTGTGAAGTCATTAATTGTCCACAATAATGCTGTACGCAACTTGAAATTAGACTTCGTATGGGCATCATATGTCTCTACTCCTTGCTCCCATAATTCAAGTAACTCCTTAATCATTGGTTGGAGGTACACATCTATGTCATCACCTGAACTTCTCAGGCCTGGAATTAAAAGAGTCATCATAAAATATGGGTGCTTCATGCATTGCCATGGTGGCAAATTATATGAAACTAATACAACTGGCCAAATACTATGATTAGTACTCATATTTCCCCCAGGCTGAAACCCGTCACTTGCTAGGCCCAACTGAACATTTCTTGGATCACTACAAAATTCTGGATGCTGCTGGTTAAATGATTTCCATGCAACAGAGTCAGCTAGATGCCGTAAAACACCATCATCAATGCGTTCCTCATTATGCCACCTCATCTCCTTAGCTGTATGGTGAGACATGTATAGCCTTTGTAGCCTAGGCTTTATAGGGAAATATCGTAACACTTTATGAGGAATTTTCTTTCCTTTATGACTGTTTAACCTCCATCAAGGCATATTGCACTTAGGACGTGACTGAGCATTGGCGTGCTCTTGCCAATACAAGATGCAGTCATTCTCACATGTGTCAATCTTGGTGTAATCTATTCCTAACTCTTGAATAACTTTCTTTGCTTTGTAGTAGGAGTTAGGTATTAATGCCCCCTCTGGAAGAACATCCTTAAATAAACTTAACAATGAATCTATGGATTTGTTGCTCCAATGGTTAAGGCACTTAAGGTGGACTAGCCTAACTATAAAAGAGAGTTTCGAAACTTTGTCACAACTTGGATAGAGGTCAGCCTGAGCAGCTTGCAACAAGTTAAAGAACTATTTCGCCTGCCCATTAGGTGGCTCATGGTTCTCTGACTCACAGTTCCCTTCATTTGAATCTGTGTGACTATATGCATCATGAAGCATCCCAATAATATCATTTTCTTCATCAGTTTCATCAACTATATCATCAACTACCTCACCACTATTATCTTGATGCAATGAACTGTAAGCACTAAGACGAACTTCTCCATATGAGTCCCACACTTCATAACTTGGGTTGAAGCTTTTCCTTAATAGATCTGCCCTTACATCAATGTGACTCTTCCATTCTATATTCCTACACCCCTTGCATGGGCATCGAATCATATCTGTCACCCTTGACTGATTAAAGGCCCATTGTAAAAACTCATCAACTCCTCGTCTATATGCTGAATTAGCTCTATTATTGATTTTTATCCAACTTTTATCCATCTCTGTTACTTCCTACATTTTAATCAACATTATTGCAAGTTAAACTGTGGACAAGGCAAATCTGTTCACATGTAAAGAATTATATACTTACGTTAAGTCCATGTTGTCACTGCTTTAACTTTATTCTAGTTACATGTAAAAAATTATATACTTATGTTTTAGTTCAGTTTAGATCTCCAAGTTTTAGATCTGAACTAAAACCAAACTTTGTTCTAGTACAAAACATAATGAGGGATTCATTATGTCACACTTTCCTTTATATTACTTCTAAGTGCATGATATTAACATTGATAATAGTATAGGCGTTGATGTAATATGTTGCTCATGAAAGGTTGTACATGATATATTTATAATGAAAACATTTCCATTTTAATTGGAATATATCTTAATTTCAGTTTTGGGCCCCTATAGTTCCACTTCACCTATGGAAAGGTTGTGAAACCAAGGCTAAAAAATGATTGCATTTTGATGATGGAAAGGTTAGAATGAATATGGAGAACAAGTCATCCTTTTTCTAGAGGTAGTAATAAGATGTTGTTAACAAGGCAAACAATATTATTGACAAGTTATAAGATGTTATTGATAGGGTAACAGATCTTGTCGACTAGATAGGACCTTGTCGACAGGATCACAAATTTAGCAAAGGGAAATTGAAGACCTTGTCAATAGGATAAAACCTTGTCAACAGGATCTTCTACCTCATGACAAAATAATCTATAATTGAGAAGCTTTGAAAAAACTCAAGGTTGGGCAAAATCTTCTCAGCAAGGTATGATGGTATGACACACATAGGTATGGAGATAGGACAAAATGTAATTTGAACACTAAGTTTATAGTACTTTACAGTACTTAAAAGCCGTAAGCACCATACTTCATCCTCAAAAAAAAAAAAAATAACAACAGTCCTTAGTAGTATCAAGGTAACAGAATTGGACCAAATCTCTAAACCACATATCAAAACTTAAAGGCATATATCAAAGCTTAGGCACATATCAGAAGTAACACCAGTCCTCAGCAATATCAGAGCAAATTATCAAGCTAACAGAATTGGACCAAATCTCTAAAGGCATATATCAGCACTTAGGCATATATCAAAATTAACACCAGACTTCAACAGTATCACAGCAAACTATCAAGGCAACAGAATTGGACCAAATCTCTAAAGCACATATCAGAACTTAAAGGCACATTTCAGAACTTAAAAGCACTAAATTTATAGTACTCACCAAATCTACAGCACTTATAAGCACCAAACCTACGGAACTTATGGGCATATATCAGAGCATAGGCATCAAATTTACAGCACTTAAAAATAACCATTCTACCCTCAAAAGACTTAGCCACATATCAAAATTTATGTAGGTACACACACAGGTAGAATTATTGGACCAAAGCTTATTTAGACACCAAAATTTCAGCACTTAACAGAACCATTCCACCCTTCCTCAAAAGGTTTAGGCACACATCAGAACTTCACATTAGAACTTAAAATCATTTCATCAGTATCACAGCAAACTATCAAGATAAAAATAGAATTGATGACAATGTCATAGCAAAACATCACAATTCCAAGCTTGATAGTTCATTAAAAAGAAAAATAATACCTTTATGCTATAGCAGCTACAATTCAAGGTGCCACAGTTAATATTGTTTGAGGAGCTAGCACTTGAGAATCTATGTTGTATGAAGTAAAATTGAAACATAAGAAATTATTTTTAGATGTTTAGTAAAATGTACTATAAATTTACATATCAGAAATAAGAAATTCAACAAGTTCACAGAGGCTAGAAGTAGCCATCAAAGAAGAAGAAACCAATACAAAAAAGAAGAAATTCTAAAAAAAAAGAAAGTAACTTCGATTCAAAATGGGGGCATTATTCAGTTCTGCTAGCCACAGCCACAGCCACAGCACTCAACACAAAATCAATTGCACAAAGAAGGAGCAAACAATGAACCAAAGAAGGAGCAAACAATAGACCAGAGAAGGAGCAAATAATGGACCAGAGAAGGAGCAAATAATGAACCAAAGAAGGAGCAAATAATTAACCAGAGAAGGAGCAAATAATGGACTAGAGAAGGAGCAAACAATAGACTAGATTACCATGTACATAGCTTCCTTCCTCTTTAGTTTTTGTGTTCTCCTCTTCCACAGCGAACTCAGCTCTTAGGGATACTCTGTTTTTCGTGCGTAAAATGTTTTTGTTGGAATAGCTTCACTCACAATGAAATCGACCAGAAGGATGTATTGGAACGAAGATTGAGAAGGATTTGCGACAGCCTTTGCCAGTAGATACGAAGAAGGTTTGAAAATGGGAAAGGGGGAAAAGGGAAAGACGGGGAAAACACCTTCGGCGGGGAATGAAAACTAATGACCTTAGGTTTTACTGTTAATGTGTTAATAGAGTTTTATGTGTAATGATATAATATTATTCTAAATATATTGATAATTTAATAATTGATCATTGTTATATAAATGAAAAAAATAGTTTGAGTGATAAAAAATAAAAAGTATAGGTTAGGTTTAGAACATAAATTATGAAGAAAATACAATATTGGAGGGTAAAACTTCAAAATACCATAACTTTATGTACCGTACTCCATTTGAGGTGATTTTTGGGTATTCTTTCAAGCGTGGTGAATCGCCAAAGGCGATTCGGTCACTTATTTTTCTCAAAAAAGTTTGTTTAGGCCTTTAATTTTGTGATTTTTGTTTTTCACTACCTTTCACTAACATTAAAATAAGTTTATAATTATATAATGCTTTTTATAATTTACTTAAACTTTATTCTATTTAAGTTCTGAATTTAAGTACTTGATTAATAATAAAGAGGGTAAAAATTAATAAATATATAATTGAACTCAAAAATTAATTAAGAATTTAGAATTTTTATTCTTTAATAGCCTAATGTATCTTTTTCTATGATTTACCCATTATATTTTTGTTCTAACTAAAACATTTGAAGTTCTTAATCCTAAATATAAGTCATCCTCCAACTTATCTCTCTAGAATTTGTATATGTCGCTGTCTTAATAAGAAATGCATGCTAAATCATTACACTATGGGGTCATTATATTAGGACTCATTACATTACACTAGGGGTCATTATAAAAAAAATTATTTAAGGTCTCTCCAAGTTTAAAGTATCAAGAGTGAAGTTCTAAATTCACATCCATGGCTGTCCCTTCACCAAAAAATCCATAGAAATCATTTTATTTTTGCTAAAATTATAAAGTATCAAGTTTAAAGCCATGGAACATAAAGAAGAAGAAGACATTAATGGATGAAGAAGAAGATAGAATAGGAATTTAAAAGGGTTACCCAACTAAAATTAATGTTGCAATGATAAGAGATTAAGGCGGAGTTCAATCTTTTATCCATTCTTTTTTTTTTCTCTTTCATTTTTTCTTTCTTTCTACCTCTTTGTTGTTTACGTTGCTTCAAAAGTTGAAAAGGACTCATTAATAAAATGAATCATAGAAATGAAAATTCAAAATTTAAATATATGGATTCTTCAACATATGAAATGTTAGACATATTAATTTCATGAATTTCAAAAATTGAAATTTTAACTTCTTAAATCTATTAAATCTACTAGGTTTTTTAAAATTAATAAAAATTCTAGTTTTATTTTTTTAATTAATGATTAGTCTTATATATTTGCATATATTAATTATTAACTTTAAAAATATTTTTTTAACTTAAAAATATTCTAATTTATTTTTTGTCCTGTATATTTGCATATATTAATTGATACGTGTAATTTATTATTTTAATTTAAAATTTTTTAATTTCAAATATTTTTATTTAAAAATAAGTACAAAAATATTTCATGCAAAAATTTTTAATAAGTAAAAAATTTTGTGTCAAAACTTTTAACGGCGACTAAAATAATCGCCGCTAAAAGCTAACTCTTAGTGACGAATACAATCAGTCGTCGCTAAAAGATTTGGCGCAAAATATTTTTATTTGATCAAAATTTTGGCGCCAGAACTTTTAGTGGCGACTAAAAAAATGTCGCTGCTATAAAATATCTTTTAGTGACAATTAAAATCAGTCGCCACTAAACATTTTGGCGCATAAATTTTTAATATTTGAACTAAAATTTGACACCATATCTTTTAGTGACGACTAAAGTTAATGGTCGCTAAAAGTTGTGTTTTAGTGACAACTAAAGCTTGTGGTTGCTAAACGTTTTTTCAAACTTTTAGTGACGACTAGTTATGTCGTCACTAAATGTTATGCTTTAGTGACGACTAAAGCTAGTGGTCACTAAAAGTTATATTTTAGTTACGACTAAAGCTGGTGGTTGCTAAAAGTTTTATCAGTAATATTTTTAATGGGCAAAAATTTAGCATTTGGACTTTTAGTGACGATCAGGTATGTCGTCGTTAAATGTTATGCTTTAGTGACGATTAAATATTGTTGTCGCTAAAAGTTATGTTTTAGTGACGACTAAAGATTGTCGTCGTTAAAAGTTATGCTTTAGTAACCACTAAAGATTATCGTCGCTAAAAGTTATGCTTTAGTGACCACTAAAGCCAATGGTCGCTAAAAGTTGTATTTTAATTACAACTAAAGTTGGTGGTTACTAAAAGTTGTATTTTAGTGACGACTAAAGTTAGTAGTCGCTAAAAGTTTTGTCAGTATTAATTTTAGTGGACAAAAATTTGGCATTTGGACTTTTAGTGACGATCAGGTATGTCGTCGCTAAATATTATGCTTTAGTGACGACTAAAGATTGTCGTCGCTAAAAGTTATGCTTTAGTGACGACTAAAGTTAGTAGTCGCTAAAAGTTATAATTTAGTTACGACTAAAGCTGGTGGTCGCTAAAAGTTGTGTTTTAGCGACGACTAAAGCTAGTGGTCGCTAAAAGTTTTGTCAGTATTAATTTTGGTGGGCAAAAATTTGGCATTTGGACTTTTAGTGATAATCAGGTATGTCGTCGCTAAATGTTATACTTTAGTGACGACTAAAGTTTGTCGTCGCTAAATGTTATTCTTTAGTAACGACTAAAGCTAGTAATCGCTAAAAGTTGTATTTTGAAATATATTTTTTTGTGGCGACTATGTCGATGTCACCGTAAAAAAGTTTTAGCGGCGAGTTTTTTGTTGTTACTAAATAGTTTTAGTGACTATTTTTTTTTTATCGCTAAAAATATTTTCAGAATTAAGAATAGTTTTTTAGCGACAACTTAATAAAGTCGTTACTAAAAACATTTTTCAGCGACCACTTTTTTAAGTCGCCGCTAAAAGTCGTTACTAAAAGTCTATTTTTTTGTAGTGTCATTTGCAGAGGTTGAGAAATCTATGGTAAGTACTTGTTTTGTACTTGAGGAGTCTATGGACATCTCTCTATGTCATTCCTTCTATGGAAGGATGGATTATTGTCCAATGAATATTGTAGAGAGATCTCATTATTAGAAAAGTGCTACCCCCTGATTGAGTATGGGAACTTTAACACACCTATAAAAATAAGGACGGAGAGGTGGAATGGATAAATTCCAAGTCACAATAACTTATTTTTCTCATTATTTTAAAGGACTTATCATATAAATATTGAGTTTATTTTATATTTTTAATATATAAAGTTAATAAATTTTAATTAAGTTAATATTTACTAAGTTTTGATTTTAATTTTTTGGTTTTAAGTTAATTTTTATTTTAGTTTAGTATAAGTAGTGTTTTGTGTTTTTAGATTTTTCTACTGTTCAATTGTTTAATCTTCACTAATTAGATTATAAATATTAATTAGATGAATTTTATGTTTTTAAAAGGTTAAAAATATATAAAAAAAAAGTCTAACTGGTTAGAAATGCAAAGCAACAAAAGCTGATAACATTTGCTAAAAAAAAGAGCTAAAAAGGAGAAAAAAGAAAAAGAAAAAGAAGAATAAGAGGAAAAAAGAAAAATATAGCATACAAAAGTGCTATTATAGAAAATGTAGTGACATGGCAGCACATTTAAGCATTGCAGCACCCAATCATAGAACATAATGCACCATAGCATAAAAATTCCATGCTGATGCTCTTGACTACTGTAAAAAAAAAAAAAAAAAAAATCAGCGATGCCAAGGTGCTTGTCACAAAAAAGGCAAAATGGAACATTTTTTGAAGGTTTTAAAAGGGCTTTCACCATTTTGTCTTGGAGGCCGTCATTTTGAAGATTTGAAAAGCAAAAGGGAGCTTACAAAGTGTTTTAAATCATGGCAAAAGCTTGGTTTTAGAAGAGATTCACATATTAATTATATTTTTCTCTTTTTCCTTTGCTTTTCTTTACATTTCTAGACCCTATTGGTTTATGCTATATTTTTTATGTTAGAATTCCTTGTAACAAGTAATTAAATTTGTTGATTTGAGGTTATGATGAATTCTAATATATAATATGTTGTCATTATTCATTTTATTTTAAAGTAATGGTGTGATTTACTTCCTTAATCCTTATGCTTTATGCTTCTAAGTGTATAGAAACAATTAGATAATTTAGGTAACCTAAATGAATTTGGAAAAGGGACATTAAGACTAGACTATGCATTGGATAATGTGGGTTCAACAAATTTGTAATGTTAAGTGAATTGATTCACATGTAAGATAGGAATATACATATTGGTTTCATATAATCTTATTAGAATCTATGATTGATTAAGCCTCTAAATCAATTACATAAAAAATTATGGATTAGTAAGGAAAATGCCTATAAATAATTTGGAAGATGTTTATAAATAAATTAAAGTCCTAGAGTAATAATGATATTAAGAAAAAAGGTGAAAAAAGGTAATTAGTTCAATGAAATGCTAGGAATCATAATCTCAAAGCTTTTGCTTTATAATTTAATCTAGAATGAAGCCTTTTTTATTTTATCATTTTTATATCCTTAGTTGAGTTTAATTTCTTGTTACCTATAATTGTTGGCTTAATTTAGATTAAAGAGTATAATTTTAATACTTAAAGAATTATTTTAGTAACAAATATTCATGAAAACAATACTCAATTTATCACTTGTAAAATACATATACTTGCATATATGCTTTTTGTAACACAACAACAATCAACTTGAAATTTATTCCCAAGTTTCTTATTTTATTGTTTTGAGATGTCATTTTATTAATATATTGTCTTTCAGGTCAATTCCTCCTTATTAATTTGACAATATCCCAACTCTACCTTTTTTTTTTTTTTCAGAAAGAGGTATTCGTTACCTCATTGTTCATTAGCCCTGTACTCCTGTCCATTACATTGTAATGTACATTTGCTCCTTTTTTGAACTCAATGTATATTTGCTCTAAAACTAACATATGTCCATAATGCGTTGAAGTTAACATATGTGTCGTGGATATGGGTAACAACTAATAACTCTTCTCACCGTCTTTTACTCACAATAATAATGTGATATTTATTTGCCTAAAAGATTTTGTTGGTGATGCAATTACTTTATTTTTTTAAATATTTTTGCAAGTGGAATTAATTATGTTTGAATTTAAGATTTTAGTATGTTCAAAAAAAAATTTAAATTTTTATCGAAAGTCGTGCTAGTTCTAATCTTATAATAATTCTTTTTAAATTCTATTACCCGCCACTAAATTTTTTTGTAAAGCACTCTAAACAATTAGTAGCGGCATAGACAATCAAAAGACACTTCTTGATACTCAGGACATGTCAAATTTGTAATATATCCCTTTAATTAATGATTTTATTCTCTTCGAAGATAACTATTAATAGTATGCTTTTAAACTAATTTTTTGTCTAATTATTAAATATTTTGGTAATTCATTTAACAGTACTATTGTTACGGATTTTCTCATCTTTACAGTTACCACAAAAGGTTCAACTTTAGAAAGCTCAGCACTTCAGCACTCGGGATTTCTGACCGTTGGATGGCAAATTGACCCTTCCAAAGCACCATGTTTGGCCATCCAGTGAATCAGGAGTTGAACGGGATAGAGTTCCTGGTTGCCAAACCTTATCACAAATTGATTTTAATTCATACACATGGATTTGGTGTGACTCATGTTTTCAATTACCAGAATATTGAAAAATCAGTGAAAGTTTCAAGACAAAGCTAGGAAGGTGGGGACTGATGGTGACACCTGCGTGGCGCTATCTACTTGGCCGTTTATAAGCCATGACATCATGAGTCACCTAGTAGTGGCTTCTCTTTCGATGCTGCTTTTGCTTTCTATTTGTTTTATTAGTATTATTTTTATTTTTGTCATTTGAATACGAAAAAAAAAATAAAATAATATATATATTTCATCATCTTAAAAAACAAATTAAGCACATCTTTTAAAGTATTCATTTTTTAATTAAATGTGATTTATGCAAGTTTGAAAGAAACTAATAATATAATATTAAATTATAAAACATATTTACTTATTATATTTTTATTAAAATATTTACTAGCCAACATTTACGTAATTACTTTTTTTTAAGTATTTCTTTTTTTAATAGAATTTTCTCATTTTTTGAAAAAGTACTTTATTTTACATAACCAAAGAGAAGATTAAATTTGACAACCCTTATAAATTAATTAAACTTCTCACTTAAAAGTAATTAAACGCATACTAATATTTAATCCTCTTCCTCATTCGTTATCTTTATTATATCTTAGAAAACTACTTTTAATTCCTGCGCATGGGTTTGAATGCAATCTCACATGTTTGTCTACTTTGAGTTATGTCCACACAAAAATAATAGTTTTTTATTAGGAGGAAGTAAGGACGTGTTCCAAAATGAAAGAAATCCAATTAAACTAGACATATATGGTGGTTTAAATCAATTAGCGAAAGGGGATGAACCTGCAGTGCGAGCATCTCTATTCGAAAACGATTGAAATACTTTTGCCCCCCATATGTAACATACCTGTTTTTCTGCATCGTAAATAATGACATCCGTTGCGCATTTTACATTTTGTGTTTAAACTTAAAAGGTTGCAATCAACAGTTTCATGGCATTAAAGCTCTCATTGTTTAAATTTGGAACTTTTAAAGCTTACCAAAATATCATTCTTATTGTTTAATATCCTTTTGTATCCTTTGTTTTAATAAATTACACCAAATACTCTTAAATTTTATTAAAATTACATAAACCCATTCTCTATTTTTTAAATATATGCAGACCTCTCATGAAACAAAAAATTGCATTATATTTTAGTTCAATTTTAAAATTTTTGACTAAAATATCTATCCTTAACCCAAATTTAAAATTGGTCAATATAAAATATTTTAGTAAAAAAATTAAAATAAGATTAAAGTATATATTTTTGGAATTAAAGAGAAAATTTATGTAATTTTAACAAAACTTAAAGGAAGCCCATGCAATTTATTTTAGTTTTCTACATTTTCTAATGCATCTTTACATTAGGATAAACTGAATGGCGGTGTGCACCAAATCTATTCTACCATATAGATCGCATGGTGATTCCTTCGTTCTATTTAGAAATTTTTTTTTTAAAAAAAAAAGATCTTATGTAAAGTAATCAGAAGCATCAGTGGCTATTTGCAAAGATTGTTGTAGTTTAAGTCAGATTCCTTGTCTTCTTTCCCCTCCAAAATTAAACTTTCAATTCTCAAAAAAACAAAAGGTTATCATATTTCTTCTCCTTCCTTCCCTGTCTGTCCATTTTCTACCTCCCAACTATACCCTTAAGACTTTAAATTTTCCTCATTCTGGATACAATTAATGGCTCGAAGGGTTATGATTACTTCTAGAAAAATGCATATCCATTTGTAATCTCTTATAACGCAGATGGTCATGGCTTATTTTGCGCAATTGATAAGTCTTTAAATTGTCATGTTTTTCTTATTATTTTAAAAGACTTATCATATGAATATTGAGTTTATTTTATATTTTTAGCATATAAAATTAATAGATTTTCATTAAGTTAATGTTTAGTAAGTTTTGATTTTAATTCATTAGTTTTAAGTTAATTTTTATTTTAGTTCAGTATAAGTTGTGTTTTGTATTTTTAAATTTTTATGTCGTTAAATTGTTCAACCTTTGCTAATTGGATTATGAATATTAAGTACATGAATTTTATGCTTTTGAAAGGTAAAAAACACCCCCAAAAAAAAGGTATAGAAAGTTAGAAATATAAAGCAACACAAGCTGAGAAGACTTGTTGAAAAAAAAGAGCTAAAAAAAAAAAAGAAGAAGAAGAAATGAAAAGGGAAAAGATAGCACCCAAAAGTGCTGTTATAAAAAATGTAGTGACATGGCAGCACATTTAAGCGTTGCAGCACCCAATCACAACACAAAACTCACTATAGCATAAAAATTCCACACTGTGGTGCTCTTGACTACTATAAAAAAAAAAAAAAAATCAGCTGCCCTAAGGAACTTGTCACAAAAAAGGAAAACAACAATTTTTGTTTAGTTCACTACAAAAAAATATGAAATTTGTGGCGACAAAAGTCGTCGCTAAAACATCAAAAGTCGTTGCAAAAACTATTTAGCGACGACCATGCAGTCGTCGCTAAGTCGCTGCAATTACAGCCGTTGCTAAAGAGATTTAATGGCCAAAAAATTGTCGTTGCTAAAAAGACTTTTTGCGACGATAAAAATCGCCCCTAAATGTATGTAATTTCATCGTTAAAACTACTAAACTATTGCATTTAGAAACAACAAAGTTTGTCGCTAAATATATGGTTTTAGCGACAACAAACATCTTTTGACACTAAAAACTTTTAGCGACGACTTTTGTTAATAGTTGTGGTTACTAAATACATACTTTTAGCGACGACCTTTTCGCCACAAAAATCTTTTTATTTAGCCTTTTAAAAAGTTTTCGTTAGGAATCTTTAGCGACGACATGTACGTTGACGCTAAATGTTATTTTAGCAGCGACATTAGTAGTCGCCAAAATTCTTTTTAATGGGTATTTAGAGGAATTAGTGGCGAGTATTGTCATCGCTAAATGTATGCTTTTAGTGACGAAATACTTTGGTAATGCTAAATGCTTATTTTTGCAACTATATTATTCTTTTAGCGACGACTCTATTAGCGACGACTTTAGTTGTCTATTAGCGACGACTTTAGTTGCCGCTAAAGAGGTTTTTTTTCAAAATTTTAATATATTTTTTAATTATTTTCTTCAATCCTGTTTACTAAAATAGATTTTATAATACTATAAATGATGAAAAATAAATCTTTCAAATCTCTAATAACATATACCATTTTACAAAATCTAACATTTTAAAATACATAAGCTAAAAAAGAGCAAATCAAACTTTACTAATAAGTTTGATATATACATTACTGCAGAGGTCCATCAAACAAGTATAAATACAAAAACTTGTTATATTAATAATTTTTTAAACTCACTCATGCACTCCACTATTCAATATTTAAAATAGCATTACAATATTACTAAACAAAAGGAAAATAGCAAAAAGTTAGTATTGGCAATTGCTTGAATCTTCGTAATTCAAGGGAGGGGCACTAGTATTCAATCTAGACATTTCATTTTATTTTGTAAATGTCAAGATTTTCTCCACAAAAGCAATTAACTGCATGACAAATTGAGACCACATTCCAATTTCAATAAAGCATAATGTTTGAAAGACTATGTATGTCATATATAAATTAATATTAATCATTAAAACTTTTAATTACTCACAGAATTATTGAGCTTTTCCACTTGAAGCATTGTTCATCAGAGGTACAGATATATAGAGGTACATGGATAGGTTGTGAAACCAAGGCTAAAATATGATTTCATTTTGATGATGGAAAGGTTGGAATGAATATAGAGAACAAGTCATCTTTTTTTCTAGAAGTAGTAATAAGATGTTGTTAACAAGGCAAACAATATTATTGACAAGTTATAAAATGTTGTTGATAGGGTAACAGATATTGTCGACAAGATAAGACCTTATTGATAGGATCTCAAATTTAATAAAAGAAAATTAAAAACCTTGTTAACTAGATAAGACCTTATCGACAGGATCTCAAATTTAGCAAAGGAAAATTGAAGACCTTGTTGACTAGATAAGACCTTGTCGACAGGATCTCAAATTTAACAAAGAAAAATTGAAGGCCTTGTTGACTAGATAAGACCTTGTTGACAAGATCTCAAATTTAGCAAAGGAAAATTGAAAACTTTGTTGATAGGATAAAACCTTGTCAACAAGATCTTCTACCTCATGACAAAATATTCTATAATTGAGAAGCTTTGAAAAAATTCAAAGTTAGGCAAAATCTTCTCAATAAGGTCTTAATACATAATGTATGATGGTATGACACACATAGGTATGGAAATAGGACAAAATGTAATTTGAACACTAAGTTTACAGTACTTAAAAAACTTAAGCACCATACTTCATCCTAAAACAGAAAAAAAGATAACAGCAGTTCTCTCAGTAGTATCAAGGTTGTTAAACCACTTAAAAGCATATATTAAAGTTTAGGCATATATCAGAACTTATCGGTATATATAAGAAGTAAGACCAGTCCTCAGCAATGTCAGAGCAAACTATCAAGCTATCAGAACTTAAAAGCATATATCAAAGCTTAGGCATATATCAAAGCTTAGGCACATATCAAAACTTATAGGTATATATAAGAAGTAACACCAGTCCTCAGCAATATCAGAGCAAATCATTAAGCTAACAGAATTGGACTAAATCTCTAAAGCACATATAAGAACTTAATGGTATATATCAATGCTTAGACATATATCAAAATTAACACCAGACTTCAGCAGTATGACAGCAAACTATGAAGGCAATAGAATTAGACCAAATCTCTAAAACACATATCAGAACTTAAAGGCACATTTCAGAACTTAAAAGCACTAAATTTATGGCACTCACCAAACCTACAGCAAATCTACAGAACTTATAGGCATATATCAAAACTTATGGGCATGTATCAGAGGTTAGGTATCAAATTTGCAGCACTTATAGGCACATATCAGAATTAGAAAGAATTAGACCAAATTAGATTTAGGCACCAAATCTACAACACTTAAAAATAACTATTCCACTGTCAAAAGACTTTACACACAAGTAGAATTATTGGATCAAAGCTTATTCAGACACTAAATTTTCAGCACTTAACAGAACCATTCCACCCTCAAAAGACTTAGGCACACAAAGGCTAGAAATAGCTATCAAAGAAGAAGAAACCAATATAAAAAAGAAGTAAGTCTAAAAAAAAGAAAGTAAATTCGATTTAAAATGGAGGCATTATTTAGTTCTGCTAGCCACAGCCACAGCCACCATAGCCACAGCCATAGCCACAGCTATAGTCACAGCACTCAACTCAAAATCAATTGCACAAAGAAGGAGTAAACAATAGACCAGAGAAGGAGCAAACAGTAGACCAGAGAAGAAGCAAACAATAGACCAAAGAAGGAGTAAACAATAGACCAGATTACCACTTACATAGCTTCCTTCCTCTTCAGTTTCTGTGTTCTCCTCTTCCACGGCGAAATCAGCTCCTAGGGATACTCTATTTTTCATACGAGAAATGATTTTGTTGGAATAGCTTCACTCACAACAAAACTAACCATAACGATGTATTGGAACGAAGATTGAGAAGGATTTGCGACAGTCTTTGCTAGCATATACGAAGAAGGTTTGAAAATGGGAAAAGGGGAAAGGGGAAAGACGGGAAAAACAAATAGGCGGGGAATGAAAAGAAAGAGGCAGGGAAAGACGAGAAAAACAAAGAGGCGGGGAAAGACGGGAAAAACAAAGACTCTAGGTTTTACTGTTGAAGTGTCAGTATTTTATTTGTAATGATATAATATTATTCTAAATATATTAATAATTGAATAATTGATAATTGATATATAAATGAAAAAAATAGTTTGAGTGATAAAAAATAAAAAATAAAAGTTAGGTTTAGAACATAAATTATGAAAAAAAAATATAAGATTGCAGGGTAAAAGTTTAACATGGCATAACTTTGTGTACCGTACTCTGTTTGAGGTGATTTTTTTTTTTATTTTGGGTATTTTTTCGAGATCTACGCGTGGCGAATCGCCGTAGGGATTCGGTCACTTATTTTTCTCAAAAAAATAGGTTTAGGTTTTCAATTTTGTGATTTTTGTTTTTCACTCTCTTTCATCAATGTTAAAGTAAGTCTATAATTATATAATACTTTTTATAATTTACTTAAGCTTTATTCTATTTAAGTTCTAAATTCAAGTACTTGATTAATAATAAAGAGGATAAAAATTAAGAAATATATAACTGAACTCAAAAATTAATTAAGAATTAAGAATTTAGAATTTTTATTCTTCAATAGCCTAATGTATCTTTTTCTATGATCTACCCATTACATTTTTGTTCTAACTAAAACATTTGAAGTTCTTAATCTTAAATATAAGTCATCCTCCAACTTATCTCTCTAGAATTCGTATATGTTGCTGTCTCAATAAGAAATGCATACTAAATCATTACACTAGGGCTCATTATATTAGGACTCATTACATTATATTGGGGCTCATCTTCATAAAAAAAATCATTTAAGGTCTCTCCAAGTTTAAAGTATCAAGAGTGAAGTTTTAAATTCACATCCAAGGCTGCCCCTTAACCAAAAAATTCATAGAAATAATTATATTTTTGCCTTCATTATAAAGTATCAAGTTTAAAGCCATGGAACATGAGGAAGAAGAAGACATTAATGGATGAAGAAGAAGATAGAATAGGAATTTAAAAGGGTTACCCAACTAAAATTAATGTTGCAAAGATAAAAGATTAAGGCGGAGTTCAATTTTTTTTTCTCTTTCATTTTTTTCTTTCTTTCTACCTCTTTGTTGTTTACATTGCTTGAAAAATTGAAAAGGACCCATTAATAAAATGAATCATAAAAATAGATAATCATAAAAAATTTAAATATATGAATTTTTCAACATATGAAATGTTAGACATATTAATTTCATGAATTCTTAAAATTGAAATTTTAACTTCTTAAATCTATTAAATCTACTAAGTTTTTTAAACTTAATAAAAATTCTAATTTTATCTTTTTAATTAATGATTACAACTAAAATATTTTTTAATCTTATATATTTGCATATATTAATTGATAACTTTAAAAATATATTAATTATTAACTTTAAAAATATTTTTCTAACTTCAAAATATTCTAATTTATTTTTTCGTCTTGTATATTTGCATATATTAATTGATACGTATAATTTATTTTTTTAATTTTAAAATTTCTAATTTCAAATATTTTTTATTTAATAAGTAAAAATTTTTAATAAGTAAAATATTTTGCGTCAAAACTTTTAGTGGCGACTAAAATAGTTGTCGCTAAAAGCTAACTTTTAGTGACGAATACAATCAGTTATCGCTAAAAGATTTGGCGCAAAATATTTTTATTTAACTAAAATTTTTGCTCCAGAACTTTTAGTGGCTACTAAAATTAGTTGTCGCTAAAAGCTAACTTTTAGTGACGAATACAATCAGTCGTCGCTAAAAGATTTGGTGCAAAATATTTTTATTTGACTAAAATTTTGGCTCCAGAACTTTTAGTGGCAACTAAAATTAGTGGTTGCTAAAAGTTGTGTTTTAGTAACGACTAAAGTGGGTGGTCGCTAAAGATTTTGTTAGAGAATTTTGGCGTTTAGACTTTTAGTGACGACCAATTGTGTCGTCACTAAATGTTATGCTTTAATGATGACTAAAATTTGTCGCCGCTAAAAGTTGTGTTTTAGTGACAACTAAAACTAGTGGTCGCTAAAAGTTATATTTTACTGACGACTAAAGTTGGTGGTCGCTAAAGGTTTTGTCATAAATTTTTTTAATGTGATGTTTGGCATTTGGACTTTTAGTGACGACCAGTTACATCGTCGCTAAATGTTATGATTTAGCGACAACTAAAATTTGTCGTCGCTAAAAGTTGTATTTTAGTGACAACTAAAACTAGTAGTCGCTAAAAATTATGTTTTAGTGACGACTAAAGCTGGTGGTCGCTAAAAGGTCATCATGAAATTTTTTTTTTGTGGCGATTATGTCGATGTCGACGCAAAAAAGTTTTAGTGACGACGTTTTTGTTGTTACTAAATAGTTTTAGTGACTATTTTTTTGTGTCACCGCTAAAAATATTTTTACAATCAAGAATAATTTTTAGTGACAACTTTTAGCGACAAATTAATAAAATCGTTGCTAAAAATATTTTTTTAGCGACCACTTTTTTAAGTCACCACTAAAAGTCGTTACTAAAAGTGTATTTTTTTTGTAGTAGTTGTATTTTTTTGAAGGTTTTAAGAGGAATTTCACTATTTTCTCTTGGAGGCCACCATTCTGAAGATTTGAGGAGTGAAAGGGAGCTTACAAAGTACTTCAAATCATGGGAAAAGTTTTGTTTTAGAAGAGATTCACATATTAATTAAGTTTCTCTCTTTTTCCCTTAATTTTCTTTATATTTCTAGACCTCTTTAGTTTATACTCTGTTTTTTATGTTAGATTTTCTTGTAATGAGTAATTAAATTTGTTGATTTAAGATTGTGATAAACTCTAATATATGATATGTTGTAATTATTCAATTTACTTTAAAATAATGGTCTGATTCATTCACTCAATCCTTATGCTTCATGCTTTTAAATATATGGAAACTATTAGATAATTTAGATAACTTAAATCAACTTAGAAAAGAGACTTTAGAACTAGACTATGTATTGAATAATATGAGTTCTTGAAATTTGTAATGTAAAGGGAATTGATTCACTTGTAGAATAGGAATATACCTATTAGTTTCATAAACTCATACTAGAACATATTATTGATTAAACCTCTAAATCAATTGAATAAGAAATTATGGAATAGTAAGGAGAATGCCTATAAGTAATTTGAAAGGTGCTTGTAAGTAAATTAGAATACGCAACTAGTAATTGCATTAAAAGAAAAAGGTGATGAGAGATAATTAGTTTAATGAAGTACTAAGGGTCCGTTTGGTTCAGGGTTTTTGGGGGGGAGGGGAGGGGAGGGGAGGCCCTCCCCTTGTTTGGTATGAAAAACTTGAAGGGGAGGGGAGGCAAAATACCCCCTCCCCTCCCCTCCCCTCCCCTCCAAACCCTCCCCTCCAAAAGTGGGGGTTTTTGGAGGGGAGAGAAAATTTTATCCCTATTTGACAAAATTGCCCCTATTTTTTATTTTCATTTAAAATATAATATAAATCTTATTTTTTAAATTGGGTTTAAGATAATTTTTTATAAAAATAAAAAATATTTTTGAATAAAAATAAAAAATTATTTTTAATAATAAAAAGTAAGAAATTTTTTTTTTATAAAATTAAAAATTATAATATCATAAGGGTATAATTGTCTATTTAATTTTATCTCCCCTCCCCTCCCCTCCTCAACCAAACAATATATCATTAAAACCCCTCCCCTCCCCTCCCCTCCCCTTCAAATCAACCAAACAACATATCATTAAAACCCCTCCCCTCCCCCCTCCCTTCCCCTCCCCTCCCCTCCATTGAACCAAACACTCCCTAAGGGGAATCATAATTCCAAACCTTTTGTTTTCCAACTTAATCTCAAATGGTACCTCTCTTTTATTTTGTCATTTTTATATTTTTAGTTAAGTTTAATTTCCTATTACTTGTTATTGTTGGCTTAATTTAGATTAAAGATCATAATTTTAATACTTAACAATAATTTTAGTGACAAATTCTCAAGAAAACAATATTCGATTTATCATTATATTACTTATAAGATACATATACTTGCATATATGCTTTCGTAACGCAAACAACAATCAACTTGAAATTTATTCTCAACATTCTTAGTTTGTTGTTTTGAAATGTCATTTTATTAATATATTCTCTTTCAGGTCAATTCCACCTCATTAATTTGAAAATTTCCCAACTCAACTACATTTTCTTTTTCCAGAATAAGGTACTCGTTACCTCATTGTTCATTAGCCCTGTACTCCTCTCCAATACATATTGTAGTGTACATTGCTCTTTTTTTGAACTGAATGTATATTTGCTTGGAAAAGCTAACATTTGTTCATAATGCGTTGGAGTTAACATATGTGCCGTGGATATGGGTAATAACTAATAGCTCTTCTCACTGTCTTTTACTCACAATAATAATGTAATGTTTATTTGTCTGAAAAGATTTTGTTGGGGATGCAATTACTTTAACTTTACATTTTTAATATTTTTCTAAGTGAAACTAATTATGTTTGAATTTAAGATTTTATTATGACCAAAAAAATTTTAAATTTTTATCAATAGGCGTGTTCAGTTCTAATCCCATAATAATTCTTTTCAAATTCTATTATCCGCCCCTAAATTTTTTGGAAAGCACTTTAAACAATTAGTAGCGGCATAGACAATCATAAAGACACTGCTTGATACTCAGGACATGTCAAATTTTGTATTATATCCCTTTAATTAATGATTTTATTCTCTTCAAACATAACTATTAATAGTATGCTTTTAAACTAATTTTTTGTCTAATTATTAAATATTTTGGTAATTCATTTGACAGTACTATCGTTACGGATTTTCTTATCTTTTCAGTTACCACAAAAGGTTCAACTTTAGAAAGCTCAGCACCTCAGCACTCGGGATTTCTGACCGTTGGATGGCAAATTGACCCTTCCAAAGCACCATGTTTGGCCATCCAGTGAATCAGGAGTTGAACGGGGTCGAGTTCCTGATTGCCAAACCTTATCACAAATTAATTTTAATTTATACACCTGGATTTTGTGTGATTCATGTTTTCAATTGCCAGAATGTTGATAAATCAGTGAAAGTTTGAAGATAAAGCTAGGAAAGTGGGGACTGACGGTGAGACACTGACACCTGCGTGGCACTATATGCTTAGCCGCTTATAAGCCAAAACATCATGAATCACCTGGTAGTGGCTTCTGTTTCGATGATGCCTCTGCTTTCTATTTGTTTTAGTAGTATTATTTTTATTTTTGTTCAAGGTTGCTTTTAAATTTGAATATGAAAACAATAAAATAAAATATATATTTCATCATCTTAAAAAACAAATAAAGCACAGTTTTTAAAGTATTCATTCTTTTAATTAAATGTGATACATACAAGTTTTGGAGAAATTAATAATATAATATTAAATTATAAAACATATTTGCCTATTATATTTTTATTAAAATATTTACTAGCCAACATTTACGTAATTACTTCTTTAAAAAAAAGTACCTCTTTTTTTGAACAGAATGTTCTCATAATTTTTAGAAAGTACTTTATTTTGCATAACTAAAGAGAAGATTAAATTTGACAACCCTTATAAATTAATTAAACTTCTCATTTAAAATTAATTAAACGCATACCAATATTTAATCCTCTTCCTCATTCGTTATCTTTATTATATCTTAGAAAACTACTTTTAATTCCTGCATATGGGTTTGAATGCAATCTCACATGTTTGTCTACTTGGAGTTATGTCCACAAAAAATAATAGTTTTTTATTAGGAAGTAAGGACGTGTTCCAAAATGAAAGAAATCCAATTAAACTAGACGTATATGGTGGTTTAAATCAATTATCACATGCTCGAAACTATATATATATATTGTGCGTAGGGGGATGAACCTGCTGTTACGTGCATCTCTATCCGAAAACCATTCAAATAAATGCAATCTCACATGTTTGTCTGCTTGGAGTTATGTCCACAAAAAAATAATAGTTTTTTATTAGGAAGTAAAGACGTGTTCCAAAATGAAAGAAATCCAATTAAACTAGACATATATGGTGGTTTAAATCAATTATCATGCTCGAAACTATATATATATATATATATATATATATATATATTGTGCGTAGGGGGATGAACCTGCTGTTACGTGCATCTCTATCCGAAAACCATTCAAATACTTTTGCCCCCATATGTAGCATATCTTTGTTTCTGCATTGTAAATAATGACATCCGTTACACATTTTACATTTTGTATTTAATTTTAAAAAAATTGCAATCAACAGTTTTATGGCATTAGAGCTCTAATTGTTTATATTTCGAACTTCGTTAAATTACCAAAATATCGTTCTCATTGTTTAATATCCTTTTTATGCTTTGTTTAAATAAATTACACCAACTGCTCTTAAATTTAGTTAAAATTAGATAGACCTATTCACTATTTTTAAAATATATTCGGACCTCGTATGAAACAAAAAATTGCATAACAATTTAGTTCAATTTTAAAATTTTTTACTAAAATATCTTTCATTAACCCAAATTTAAAATTGGTTAATATAAAGTATTTTTGTCTAAAAAAATTAGAATAATATTATAGTGTATATTTTGAAATTAAAGAAAAAAATTTGTAACTTCAACAAAATTTAAGGGAGGCCCCTGTGCTATACTTTAGTTTTCTACATTTTCTCAAATGCGTCTTTACATGACCTTCAAATTTAAATTTTTGTATTATGGTATGACAAAACTAGAGACATAAGTTTGATTAAATAAGGTGGTGCTGAAGAGGCTATAAGGACAACTTGTTCTAAAAATTACATGAATTGCTTTGACTGAACTGATCATGAATTGCTTGCTTTGATCTATGAGGTTGGGAAGGAAGTATTGTGACTGTCTGAGAAGGATAGCTTTCCCATTAAAAAAAGTTAGAAAGTTCAAATCATTTATTTTTTTAAATGAAGATTTACTTTCCTTAATCCTTCAGTTATGAATCGAGCTTTAAATTGAGATTATACAATGAAGTAACACATAGCCAGTGAAATTATTACTTGCGATCTTTGTAGCCAAGTTGGATTCCATTTGTCTGATGTTAAATAAATTGTTGAAAATATGTTGATATCTCGGTAGCTAAAAGTAATTTTTTAAAAAAATAAAAAAATAAAAAAGCCAGCCCGAATTGTATTGATATGGGTTGAGTTTTCGCAACTTGCAACCCAAATGGTGTCATTGGTGGGTTGAAGGAAAATTGATCTAATTAATCAACCTATGAACCCAATTCGATTTTGCAAATTGGATATTTAATTTTCACAGGTTGACGGATTAGCCCAATCCAATAAATACCCATGATTAAAAAGATAAGAACTAATGACTTTGGTTAATTATTACTGAGGCACATGAAACACGATGTATGCTAAATGACCTTGCATTCAAAAACTTAAATTAGTACAAAATAAATATGCTACACCTAATGATGACATAATCAGAAACAGTAGTGTAGTACAAATATTGATCAACTACTCCTAATTAAAAATTTGTCCCCATCATACTATATTTTGTCACCGGATTTAGTGATTCATATTTATACTTCTTATATTATGACATTTATATATTATCTAGTAAAATAAAGTTAAATTGAACAATTGGACTCCATACAACAATCTATTTATATAATAATATTATAATTGAGAATGAAATGTGAGATCCACTATAATATTATCACATAAATAACATATTGTGTGGGGTTAATTATATAATTTAGTTTTCTTTTATTAAACATTATATAGATGACATAATATACTAGATGTATATAAAAATTTCTCAGTGAAAATTGTGATTGTTCTCAATCTTTCTTGGGGACTCATCTTCTCTACTTAACTATTAATGGAGAAATCAATTTACTAGTAAGAAGAGAGAAAAAAGTGGTGGGTAAATAAGTTTTGTACACTCTTTTCTCTTCTATTTTTCTCTCTCTTACTCAATTCCTATAATATCGCATCGGATCCAATTCCCTTTATTAGAAATTTCAAAATGGTAATGTTTTCTTATTGTTAACACTATTTCAAATTTATATATCTTATATTTATTATTATTTTATAATTTACTTACTATTTTGTTAATAATTTATATATTAACTAATATATTCTATTTATATTCATCTTTTTATATTTTAGTATTCTTTATTTATTATATTAATTTTTTTTATAACTTATATTGGTATTTTAATACGCAGACATATAATTTTTATCTTTTATCTATTTTGTTATCTTTAGAAGCATTTTAGGACAAAAAGAGACAAAATAATCTTTTACCACTTTGGAAATATTCTTTTCTCATGAAAATCTAACATTCTCACTTTCAACATGGAAATGAAAATAAAAAAAATTGTGAAAATTTTGCATTCTTTGGAATGAAACATTTTTAAGAATTTTTTTTAAAAAAATAAAAATTCATCATTTCTATTAAACATTCTTAAAAGTTCAAAAATAATTCTACAAACCAAACACAATCTTGTATATTCCAAATTTCAAAATAACCATCTTGTCACAGACATAGAGAAGAAGCTGTTTCAACTAAGGCTTCAACGATGCAAAGGGAAACTATAACTTAATGCATTGCAAGTTCATTAAAAAATAATAATAATAATAATAATAATAATAACTTAATGCATTGCAAATCACTGTTTGGTTCAGGGATTGGGCTTGCATTCCTGTTCACTCTGCAATGGCTTTCGACATTCACTTCAGTGGGAAATTAGAAAAACTTTAGAGCCCAATTGCCTAATAACAATTTTGCCCCTGCCAATCCACAGCCTCCGAGTCCTTCCTAACCTTCTTATCCCCTCGTAGCGACAAAGCTGTTCTTTTCGCGCCACACTTCAAGGTGGCCGTGGCCCCAAGGCTTCCATGTGTCATCACCGCTGGGTCAGAGAATCAACTAAGCCCCATTTGTGAACCAAAGGTAGCATCCCACTGTTGGTGCCTTTTTATCACTCTTTGTCCGTCCGTCTTCGTCCACTTCTTGACGGGTTGGTGACAGCCAAGCCGCCCTTGTTCCTCCGTTGTTGGAAGTTCTGCCCTTAAACTCAGGTCGTGAGAGATGGAGACCGAGACTTTGAGTTTTATAGGCGACGCCTCTTTGCCGTCGAACTCAAACTGCCCGAATCATAATTGATTTTTTTCCTCATATTGATGTTGATAGTGAATCAATATTATGGCAAGGAGTTCAGGACTATTCTAATCATGACTGAAAATTATGGGGTTAATGAAGTTTTGGGCCATTCTTATTATTTAATATCTCTTTCATCCTTGTTTTTATCTTCTCGTATAGATCATTACATGACCTACAGAGAGAGACAGACACACACACACACACACACACATATATACCTACAGTTATTATCCTGAAACCATTAGAATATTTTTGCCCCTATATGTAACATACCTGTTTTTCTGCGTTGTAAATAATGACATCCGTCACACATTTTACATTTTGTAATTAATTTTAAAAAATTACAATCAACACTTTCATGGCAATAAACTTCCAATTGTCTAAATTTAAAATTCAACATTCTAAAATTCCTTAAATACCATTCTTATTATTTAATATCTCTTTTATCCTTGTTTTTATCTTCTCGTATAGACTTTTACACGACCTTCAAATTTAGCTCTTGGTATTATCGCAAAAACAAAAAATTGACAAATACATGTTGGGTATGATAGTAATGAAGGTGATGAAGCTTGGTAAGCATGGTTAAACCGATGAAAGCATTGAAGTGCAGTGTGTCTTGGTTTTATGCAGACTTGACATTTAGGTTGTGAATCAGTGTTAAAAGAAAAGGACAACTGTCCTCCCCGAGAGAAACATTCACTACCACAATGAACTGATTGTCCTATTCAACCTCATGATCCAAAAAATCCAGAAGCTCAATGTAACGACCCTTAATTCTAATTATGGTAATTAAGGTTAAAGACGTAATTAATAGTCCTAAATCAAAGTTTAAAGTGATTACAATTACTTATATTAGGAAAAAGTGGAGAAATTTAAACATTGATGTTGTAGAGTCATTAATTAATTACTCATAACCATTTATGCATATGAGGGAATCAAACCCGCAATTATAAGCCCTTAATCCTTTCATCCATTAATTTTAACTCATAAAAATCTTCTACAAAAGTTTCTAATTTATTCTTTAACATTTTCATAGAGAAAACTAAGGTTTCTAGATCATTATGAGAAATTGAGTACCTTCGCCATGGCTAAATACTCTCACGCCACAGCTAAATACTTTCACACCACAGCTAGAGGACCTCTTAGAGCTTCTTAACTTGCTCCTCAATATTGGCTGTAGCCAACTATCCCTTTAACCGTGGCTAATTACCCTCTATTACTTTCCCTGGGTAACTTTGTCGCTTTTGGTCGAGGCCAATTAAATTTTGGCTGCTGCCAATTACTTTTTGTTACTCTCCCTGGGTAACTTCATCACTTTTGGTCGAGGCCAATTAAATTTTGGCCACAGCCAATTGTTTCTATAACTTCTAAGGTTTTATCCCATACTCTCCAATTCTTCTTCTAGTAACACTCTAAGCCACTTTAACTTAATTTATGAAGATCTAGTATCATTCATTTACCTAATCTACCCAACATATCTATCATTATCTATTCAAAACTCAAATGTGGATCCTTAATCCTCTAAGCATCATAAACCAATGAGTTCAAAGATCAATGACAACAAAGAGTTCATAAACTATTCACATTTCCATTCAAACATAAATTTTAGTAGAAGTTCCATACATCACTAGTTTAAGTTGACATCTAATGTATCACATGATTACAGTCTCTATGCTTTGTAATACACGATGCAATGCAACAATTATATAAAATTAGTAATCTAATTATACAATACAATCTGACAAGATTTCCAAACCGATGTGCTACCAAATCATATAATAAGCTTTCATTAGTTTCTCCTTGCCACTAAGAGGTCCAGTCCTTGAAAATGTTAACCTACAACTGGGGTGAGATATACAATCTCAATAACAAGAGGCAAATTCCATATATATGTACAAATTAATCAATACAATGTAATTTCATATCATCAATTCAATTTACAAATATACTAGTTGAGCTACTAATGACCACTGTCCCATATCAACAATTACACACAATATGTTAATGACCAATAACACCGGGAGAGGTCTGTCCACGACACCTACTCCATAATAAGCACAATTAGGGTTCAGTGCATCTAAGGTTTGATCACAAGCCAGTGCTCGATCAAAAAATATGCACGGGTGATAGTCGCACCACAACTCCACTATGAACTCACAAGATCTAATCACAATCATAATTCAAGTAGTCAACTAATTATTTAGCATTTCAAAATCAAGCATGTGTAACAAATATCATATTAACATGAGCATATACATGGAATTAAGAAAAATAACCCCAGTTATCTCAATGAAGCCAATTACTTTTCCTCTAGCTACCACTATGATCAAAAGTATACCAAGCCTAATATAAGTATAATCATCATCATTAAAGATCATTAGTTGGGAATTTCCCTATCCACAACTTAATCTTAATAAAAGTTCATTGAAAGCTTCTTACCCAAGCTTTCTAAGGGTCTATGATACTAATTCAAGGTCACAACAACAAGAACTCACGATGGGTCACTCCTAACATCTCCATTTTCGCACATGTAAAAGCCAAGTACCAAAAGTTAGTCCAAATGATGGGAATTCAGTACATATACCATACAAGAGAAAGGGAAAAACTTACATATACACCCAAGAGGTCAAATGGAATGGGTTGAGCCTTAACTACCAAGAACACACTATTGGTCATTCTAAAATTCAAATTTGAGTCATCAAGCTTAGAAATTTCATTGTTTCACCTTCATCTCCTTGTAATTTTGCACAATAGCAGAACCTATTATGAAAATTAATCCTTAAAGACATTTTCCAACAAAATAATACACAAAATGGGAGGAAAATGCTTACCCAATCACTCCTTTAACTTCTAACTCCAAAAATCTTGCAAAGAAATACCCAAACACTAAATTTTAGATTTGAGAAGGAGGTGAAAATGCCAAAATCAGAAACTAATCAAACTAAAATGAAGAGAAGAATGAGAAGAACATGTTTTATATAAATTACCTTAGCCAAATCTTTCCCTAGAAGTGAGAAATGGTAGAAGAATGCAGAAAAACCCTAGCCCCTCTTCTTAAGTGCAAAAATGGAGTCCTCTTTGGCTGAAAAATGAGTGGGTATGCAGACTAAGGAAGTGAGGGATCGATATGTTAGGATTTTTTATGGGTTTGGGCTAATCCAAAAGCCCAAAATCCAAGTAGATTCAGAATTTAGTTTGTTGGGCTAGAGTATATAGATTTATTTGAATTAGGTTTGCATATGATTATAATTAGACCTTTAAGAAATAGAATTAGACTTTCTTATGACCAAAAGTGGGCTTCTATACTTAGTTCATAGCATAAATAAGTTAATCATAAGGCCGAAATTAAATGTCCATCTCCCTTTAGTAAATTCCCTAATTAAATCCATAACTATAATTAATATCTCTTCACCTAACAATAACCAAACATGATTATTAGCTCGAAATGCTTAAAATAAACCCATTTCTTTAGAAACCTTATTTTCCTTATTTTTTTCAAATCCCTATATTAAACTTTAATTCATCATAATTATCCTTAATTAATTTTGGGTGTTACACTCGACCACCACGCAAAGATAAAGAGGAAGATGTGGCAGCAACATGTGTAAAGATTTCAATGGAAGGTAAAGATAGGGCTGAATTATGAGTAATGCATGCTTTAAAGGTGAGCAAATGACTAAGAAGTTCTTCAAAGGATGGTGTTTCTAGTTGTGTCGTAAGAGAGGCAACAACAACATCATATTCAGATCCAAGACCAACGAGGAGGTGTGTATTGAATTCAATAGTGGATAATGGCTTACCTGTTATAGCCAGTGCATTTGAGAGGAGTGTAGCCTTTTGAAAATACTCAGAAATAGTATTATATCCCTTTTTCAATGTGGCAAGTTGATGATGCAGCTAAATATATCTAGCCTAAGATTGTTGAGAGAACATTGCTTCTAAGTTGCACCACATTGCTTTAGATGATTTATGCTTCAGGACTTGAGCTATCAGATTTTTAGAAAGGGAGGAAATTAGAATAAAAAAAATTAACTGATCTTGATAGAACCACTTGGTATAAGCTGGATTGGATGATCCATCATCCAAAGTTGGTGAAGGAGGAGGAATTGATCCATCAATGTACCTAAAAGCTTGTTGACCATAAAGGTAGGGTAGCATTTGAGCACGCCAGATGAGATAGTTGTCGATAGTAAGCTTGACATTGACAAAGTGAGGCAAGGATGTGATAAAAGACAAAGTGGGATTATTTGTGTTAGTGAGACTCATGGTGGAATGTGTTACTGGGGATGAAGACGAAGAAGTATCAATAGCCAAAGAAAACTGTGGTGGATCATTTGCCATTTGTACCATTATTGGTACAAGGCTCTGATACCATATTGAGCTAAGGCAATGTTTATTATTCACACACATCAATTGAGTACATATACATGTATATATAGAAAGTGAAAATAGTAGAGACTCATGAGAGAGGAGAGAAACAGAATCACTTGAGGAGGTTACAACAGAAATGAGAGAGAAAAAGCTTCTAAGATTCTATGGATCAGACATGGATGCTCTATTAGGGTGAAAGAAACCATGGACAATAGGAAGGTCGTGCAATTTTTTAGCTTCAAAAAGATGGAATGGAGGCATAAGTTTGATCGAACAACGTGGTGCAGTAAAGGCTATAGGGGGCAACTTGTTCTGAGAGTATGACTTTATCACAATATTGGTTAAACTGTCCATGAAATGTTTGCTTTCATCTATGGAGTTGGGAAGGAAGTGTTGCCACTGTCTGAGAAGGATAATTTTTCCATTTAAAAAAAATTCAGAAGTTCAAATCATTTACTTTCTTTTTTTTTTTTTTGAATAAATAAAGATTTACTTTCCTTAATACTTCAATCATGAATTAATCGAGCTTTAAATTGAGATTATGAAATGAAGTAACACTGCCAATGAAATTATTTGTTAAGATGCTGGTAGGCAAGCTGGATTCTATTTTCTTGACACAAAATAAATTGTTAAAAATATGTTAATCTTGGTAGCTAAAACTAAATATAAAAGAGAAAAAAAGGACCGTGGGGCTAAGCTGATACAAATTGAGATTTTTCAACTCGAAATCTGAGTTGTTAGTGACGGGTTAAAGGAAAATTAACCTGAACCAACCTACAAATCCAATAAGTAAATTAAACTTTTTTTCCTTAAGGATGTGTAAATTAGTAAATCACACACTTCTTTTTTATTTTGAAAATTTACAATTTCCTCCTCAAAAATCAAAAGATGTGCTACATTTGCCTTCTTGGCAGCAAATTAAAGATGAGATATAATTACACATATTTTAACCAAAATACCCATAGATATATTATTTATATAATATAACAAATATTAAATATATATTTTACCAATATAAAAAATTTAATTTTTTAAATTTAGAGTAAATTAAATTTATATTTTTTATACTATATAAGTAACATTAGAATAAACTTTTTTAAAAAAAATATTTTTATAAGCTTTATTTTTAATAAAAATAATATTCTTCTTAAAAATAATTTAATCATTTAGTAATATTTTAATTTTAAAACATGTATATATATTTTTATAATATATATATGTGTGTGTGCGCGTGTGTGTGTGTGTGTAAAACGCACGTGAAACACGATATATGCCAAATCACTTTGAATATAATAACTTAATTAAGTGTACGAAATATTAAAATGCTACACACCTAACGGTGGCATAATCGGAAACAGTAATTGTTCCACTAATGCCAACTTAAAAAAAAAAAAGAGTCGCGCCTATTACGTTGTTTTGTCGTACGATTCAGTGATTGGAAAGGCACCATTCATTAATGCGATTATTGCTGTCCTTTTCAATCTTTATTAGACATTTCAAAATGTTTAAATTTTTTTAATTATTGGATGTATTTAAAACTTTTTATATTGAAATTTTAATTAATAAATTATAAAAACAAAATATTTTCCAAATAATTTTGGCAGTGAATAACTCAACATTTGGAAAAATTTATAGAAAAAATCCATCTTTTTACCTCAATTGCAGCCCAATGATGAAGGGAAATTAATCATCTCTTGCTATATAATTCAATCAAATGGAGTCAGCAATTGTTTTTTATTGTGCAGATTTTCAAAGAACCACGCAAGTTTTAATTCTTTCACGGATTGATCTTGAGTAGATTAGATGTATTAAGCATGCTCATAATAACTATATTAATTTTAGGTAAGTGGAATGATGGTTGAATATTTTATGTAGTTTTTCTTCCACGTGGGAGGTGGTTCTTATTATTTGATTATTACAAATTTGAATACAGTTATTCCCCCGCAAAAGTGGATTATTTTATCATGAAGTTCCATACGATAATACTTAATACAATACTTGCAGTTAAATGAAGGTTAATTATCAATCAAACAGGATATAGTTTTTTTCCTTTTATTCTTTTGTCTCCCGGCTTTTGTTTATCTTAGGATAAACTAAATGGCGGCATGCAGTCAATTTGTTCTATGGAATGATCTAACTCGCTATAGTGCCGTCCTTCTCCTAGCGAAATTGTAAAGTTTTGTTGGCCGCTACATCAATGTATACAATTTTCGACTGAGACATCCAATTAATTCTAACCGACATGATTATATATATATATATATATATATTAAATTTTATATATTTTTTGACGACATTTTAATGGCTAAACAATAAAAAAATGAAAATCTATGCGATAAACTGACACAAGCTAATAAAAACCTGTTCGGTAACAACTTTTTCCTTTGGCTGAATTCAATTTAAGATTTTTTTGTCAACTTATACTTTAGTTTAATATTTTTACTTTTCAATGTAATTTTTTAATAAGACAATGAGTAATTTTTATTTTAATAGAATAGTTGAAGTATTTGTTTTAATAATTAATATAAAAAATATTTTTAAAAAAATTTTAAATTTTTGGTTTTATTATTTATTTAATTTATTATTTTATTTGATTATATATATATATATATATGAAACAATCAATTGTCTCAAAATCAGTCACAAAATAGAATGTTTTTACTAATATTTGGTTTGGAAAAAGTTGGAATTGTTTTGGTCAGATTTTTGGTCAAATGTGGAAAAATTGAAATTTGGCTTGCCAATCTTTTTTTCCTATTTAAATATAAATTTTTGTTCTTTCAGTTTTGATCTTCACGCTTTTTCTTCTTCTTCTTCTTCTTCTTCTTCTTCTTCTTCTTTTCTCTCTTCATAATTTTCTTCTTCTTTCTCTCTTTCTCTACACTTCTTCGTATTCTCTTCTTCTACACTTCATCTTCTTCTTCTCTTCTCTTCAAACTCTCTTCTTTTTCTCTTTCTTTTATTTTAATAAAAACAAAAACTGAACTCAAAACCAAAAAAATAAAATCAAAACTTAATAAATATTAACTTAACTAAAATTTATTAATTTTATATACTAAAAACATAAAATAAATTATGTATTCATATGATAAGTCTTTTAAAATAATAAGAAAAACATGATCATTTAGGGATATCACATCCCCAAACTTATCTTTTTACTTCTCCCCAAGTAAAGTTATATTAAACAACAAAATTCCTAACTACTCAATCTTTCGTGTCTAATAATGATAAATGGATGCCTTCAACAATTGCAATAAGAAGTATAATTAACAAGAAAAGAAAGTAATGCTTACAAGGTTCAGAATTCAAGAACTAATGACAAGTTTTCAAAACCCATGATGTGTGTGTGTGAAAAATCATGTTAAAGTATAATTGCAAGTTTTAAAATAATTTATATAAATCAAACTATACAATAAACCTCTTTCTTAAGAGCTTCATACGCTTGCTCTTCTACCCTCTCTCCACTCACGTAGGCCATGGCACAACTCATTAATCAATAGATCTTTTAAAATTGTAACAGGATTTATGGTTATGACTATTACAAGAAAAAGAATATATGAAAAATTATAAGCAATATTCAAGAGAATATCCATTAAGCACAACAATAAAAGATAAAATTCTCCTTCTTCTCCTATTTTCCTTTCCTTCTTATATTTCCTTTCATTTTCTTTTCTTTTTTTCTTTCTTTTCACTTTGACGCCTCCAAACTTAGTTCATTTTGATCCATAAAACTTTTCTTTTTCTTTTTTTGGCTAATTCTTTGACCACTTTTTTTTTTTTGTTTCCTCTTTCTAATCATCATATTTTTCATGTCTTTCAATAAACAAAGAACCATGCAATCAGTGTTCTCACACTTCTAATTTGCATGTCTCTCAAAAGGAACAACAATTATTCACATAAAACCCACATTATACCTTATTTCACCCCGTTAGCTTCCTTTTCACATGATATCAAATGTTAATTATCCTCTTCAAAAAGGGTAAGAACATTGCTTCTTAGGCTAAAGGTCATTAATGTGGTTAAAAAGAAAAAATTTCATGTAATTATATGCATATTTCACTTAAGGCTCAAAGAGATACTAGTGATATATTTTAGAAAAATTAGGCATAAAATCTTAAACATAACCAATAAATGCCTAAATCACTTTAATAGATAATAGAAAGCCTAGAATTTTGCTTCAAAAGACTATGAAGCAAGTTTGAAAGTCTTAACTTTAAGATTAGTCACATAGTCTAACCCACATATATATATATATATATATTACTAAAACTAACAATTATTCATAGCATAGTGTAAGTGCACCAAAAAAAAAGTGTCAATGAGTAAAGAAAATATTGCCATTAACAATCAATCTCATCTACAAATTGCATTAACAAACATTTCTTATCATTTATACACCTTCAAGCAATTAGGTTCTTTAATGGCATTTGACATCAACCAAAAAATAAACACAAGATAGGTAGGCAAAGCTTAAGCTAAAAAATTTTGAAAAATAAGGAGTTTTCTTTAATAAAATTTTGCATAAAAAAATAGACAATCAAAAGCAATAAAATTCACATTAAAATAAATATTGTCCTTGATGTTCAAAACATAATACAACATAATAGAAATAAGAGATCAAGAAAACTACCTTTATACATTCTGCTCTTTGTCCACTTTAAGATCTTCCAAATTAAAGGGCAATAACAACAAAACACATCTTCATGGAATGATTCTCTTAATCTCAACCTAACAATATAAATAAAATCAGCATTGTATAACTAATAACTCCCTGTTATTCATGTTATTATGCATTTTTTCTCTTAGTAAATATAGATTTATCCTCTAATTATAGGATAAATAATACTTTTATAGATAAAATAAACACACTTAGGATGAATAGCTCCATACTCAATTTTTTACATTGGAAAATGATAGGTTTTGTTTTAATTTTGAGTATATGAAGAACTAATCATACTTTGCCTTTATTGTAGGGTGTATGTTTAAGAGAGGAGTGAAATTCTTTGTGTTAAAAAGGCTTCAAAGTACTTATAACTGCTATTTTTAGAAGTTCGTCACAGCCAAAATTCATCAAACCATAGCTGAAAGGGAAGAAAATGAAGGCAAGCTTGAAGGACAAGTTGCATCGTGGCTCATCCTAATCACACCACGGCAAAGCATCATATAGAAGTTGAAAGTGCCACGGCAAGAACATGATGTGCTGCGATGTGAGTCTAGACAAGCTGGAGCCATGACGAAGAACATGTCGTGTCACGGCATGCTATGAGGCAGAGACTAACAACAATGCAGTGGTGTTATGTTGCGTTGTGGCGCGGAGCATATCTATTCCATCTAGTAGCTAAACTTGTCATAGCATGAATAGGTAAGCTGTGGTCCATATTCATCCAGTACCCAACTTTACCGTGGCGCAATGCATTTTAGCAAAACAATGCATTTTCTTTACCAAAATTTTGAAAGTTTCTTGCTTCATATGACCTTTGCTGTAAGGGGAGCCATCATTCTAGGTTGTCTTTGGTCTAGTATGAGTGTGTAGAGGTTAGGGAGGAGCTAAGGAAGGCATTTTGAAACAAAGGGATGCTAAGGATTGGAGATTGAAGTAAAGATAGGATTCATTTATGAGTTTCTTCCTTTCTTCTTCTTCTCTTTGCATTTTTTCTGATGTATCTGACCTTTGCTTTGAATGTGTTGCTAGTTTTCATGAACATGTATAGCTAAATTTCCTAATCTAAGATTGTTAGGAACTCTTGTGTGGATTAGTAGTTATTCCTCACTCTGATTTTGTAATTAATGATGAATGTTTGTTTATTCAATTTCATGCTTCATACTCTCTGATTGATTGGCTAACAATTAAATTGATTTGATACTTTTGCTTGAACTTGGAAAAGGGAAAGGGAAGTTAGATCAAAAGTTAAGTAGTGTGAATACTTGAAACTTGTTTAGAAAAGTAGATAGTTCAATTAATGAGATGGGAATATACTCATTAATCTCACATTATCAAATTAGGTGTTGTATTATCAATTTGATCTTAGTTGATTTCATAAGGAATTATGAAGTTAATTAGATAACCTTATATAAGATTTGAAAAAATGCTTATAGGAACAAGAGAATCCTAGACTAATATGTATCACCATTAAGCGCAAAGGTACTGAATGTTGAAGTAAATTGCTATGTAGTATAAGCAAGACTAATAATCCTATATGCAATTATTCACCCAAAAAATCCAAACACTAATCTCTAAAATTATGCACAGTAGATAATAGATAATCATTTCTTGTTAATACAATCACTTAAAATTGATTTGCTTAATTTAAGATAGAGTGTGAATTTTAATACTTGACAAGTTTTGACAATAAATCCTTAAAGGAACAATATTTTCTTATCACTATATTGCTTTTACGATATGTATACTTGCGTGTACACTTTAAGTAACCAACAATAACTTAACCAGCATAGCATCAAAATATTATTAAACAAGGCAAGTGTAGAATTTGTGCTAAAATAGAAATATAATGACATTCTGATGGAATCTACCTAGCAAATGTCCAAATAACCTCATGAAAAATTTTAAAAAAAATTTTCACACACTAATAAATATGAACAAGCTAAATTTGCATGTTGACAAACACATAATTAGTCCCAAGAAATTCAGAAAGTGACATAGTATATAGTAAGTTCTAGTAGCTTGTCAAAATAAAGCAGTGTGTATTCAAATGAACATCATATGAACCAAAATTTTCTAAAATCTAGACTAGCGAAGGAAAATTTTGATACAAATTTTGTGCAACAATTCAATCAGATGTCTTCCTAGTAAATTTGTAAAGTCAAGTTGCAAACATGTATAGCAAAACAAAGCATTGACTAGAAACATGTGAAAATTATGCAGCAAATGAATTCAATTGGTTCTAAAATTCATTTGCCGAAGACAAGACATCTAAACAAACATACCAAATGAAATTCATAACAAAATTTAAAGCTAATTGCTCCTAATAAATTTTTCGAGTCATGTGACAACAATCATACTCATTCATTATAGCAAAAAAAAAATTAAGAAAAAAAAAAGCATACAAAGGGAATGATATTCAACATTTAAGCACATCAAATACAATTATGAACTTAATAAAAGGAATACAAAATTGATTTGAAATCACTCCCTGAATTGCATGCTTCAGCTACTCAGTTCTTCTTCCTAACTTTAACCAACAATAATCTTAAGGATTCAATGCTAATGAGCTCTGAAAGAAAGAAAGCCATGGGTTAAAAAAACTACAGAAATAAATTTATTTATTTATTCACTCATATATATTATTTATTTATGCTTGGGTTACCTCCCAAAAAGTGCTTGTTTTATAATCTTCAGCCTAACTTTACATTAGAACCTAATCATAGGTGTCAAAAACTATAATTATCTTACTCCTTTTCTTGCTTGGGTAAGTAGACTTTAGCAAGAATGGGTGTTCTTTCCCTTTGAGAAGATGTGATTCCTCACCTATTGGCTTCATTTGAAAGCATACTTTGTCTAACATAATAGGAAGCTCCCATTTTAATTCATCTTAAAAAATTTTAGAAGCCTTTAAATATCTTAGACACCTAATAAAATCTTTTTGATTCCTTTTAGTAAGAACCAAAGATTCAATTGGAGGAATCATCAAGAAATTGCTTAGAATCACATTTTCTACTTCCATCTCATTGTAACAACTTTTTGATTCATCAAGATGATCCCCTACCATAGCCACTTGGGAGGTTATCTCTTGGTCTTCTAACCTCACAATATTCTTCTTTTCCTTCACTCTCTGCTCTTACTTCCCTTCAAATTGCACATAATCCTTTAGCAACTCTCACTACAAGAAAAATGACATATACCCACAGTCATTTTTAGTGATAGACAAAATGACTATAGGTAAAAATAAGTTATACCTATAGACAAGTTAGATAGCTATGGGTATAGATAAAATTATTTTTACCTATAATTAGAAAGTGTGGGTAAAAGTTTAAGTTAAAAAATACCCTTCACCCATAATTATTTAGTATGGGTAAAAATTTAGCTTTAAAATTTCACTCTACCCATCTAATCTGTTCCCTCTAGGTGGCGCCAAAAATTTCATTCTATCTGAAAATTTCCCTCACTCACTAATTGTATGCAAGCGAAGAGGAGAAGGCAAAACATGCCCTAGTTCCCAGATCTCCATCTGTCAACTTGCTTCTACGTTTCAGGCAGAGAGTAATTTTTTGCCCTAAATCCGAAGAGCTAAACTCTAGAGGTAAGTTCTTTTGATTTCTCTTATTTCTTGTCGATGTGTCATTTCTTCACTGTATGCTTAATTCACACTACGAAAGCAATATTCTGTAGCCCTCCATTGCATTTCTTGCAAATGTGTTGTGAGTTTCTCTTTGTGGGCTGAAACATAAACTTTTGATTAATGACTTCATTCTCACACTGTAGTCATTGCTGTGTGTCTATGATAGTGAAGGAAATGTAAGGTAGAAATAAATATAAGGAAAATAATGTGTTATTAATTGATTAACAAGGGTGCGTGTAAATTTCCAGAGTGGAAACATATATATGAAGGAACGTAATTAGCTTTTTGCAATAAGAAACATAATTTGCATTTTTTTTTTTCTCAACTACTTGTTTTTGATTATATATATTGGTTTGTATCTCCACGGTCCACCCGCGTTATGCAAATGCAATCTAGTTTGCTAATGACTCAAGGAATGCTTATCATTATGATAAACAGAAAAGCAAATTTTGCTTTTTCTTATCATTATGCCATAATTTTTAAATCTATACTTTTTCTTATCATTATCTCTATGGTCCCCATGACGATGCTTTGATTAGCCCTGCAAAACCCCTCACATAAGATGGGGCTGGAGCCATATATAGGGGCTTTATATATGCTGGGTATTATAACAAGTTTTGGAGCAGAGACTTGCACAAAGAACTCTTTATATGATTAGCCATCCTCGAAACCGTTGCAGAGTAACTATTGGGTACATGCTCTGGATGATAACAAACTTCCTTGGAAGATCCTTCACTTACACATCTCTGAGGGGAGAAGCCTTGCTTCATTTCACTGTCACTTCACTTTATAAATCTTTGAGTCCCTTTTGTGATATGAATAATACCAGAAATTACTCTAATTGGTGGAACACCAAGACCTACTCCGAACATTAATTTTGTATTATCAAACGGATACATAGTTTTTTTATACTTGTAGGTTCTTTGATCATGGCCAATTCTACCACAAAAATAAACAATAATGTTGTAACTGCTCATATTTCACCTCCACTCATACCTTCAGGCAGATTTGACTTGGGAACCCAAAAATCATAAACTAGATAGTTTTTAGGTTACGAAACATTTGGTGCTATTTATTCAATGCATACCAAATCTGAACAGGTGCTTAGTGAGAGTAAAAATTAGAGTATGGGAGGAGTCCCCCTTCTTCTTCCTCCTCCTCCTCCAATTCTCTATCCCATAATACCCATCTTTAGTCACATTATTATATTATTTCTTGTATTTCATTAGTTGAACCTTGAAATTTCTTAATGCAACTTGTTTTGTTCTTAGTCTAAGGGAGGCAATAAGGAATATAAATTATTTAGATTTCATAGTTTTGTGGGAATTTTGTTCTTTACAATTGTTTTAATATTAGTATAAAATAAATATAGCTAACTATGTTCATGTCATTTATTTGTCCCTACTTTATTTAAAGGCTGATGAAATTACCCCCAACACACAGAAGATCATAATTATGGCCAACCTAACCTTATGTTTTCACTGGTAGATGCTTGTTACTGGGAAGAAAAAGAGTTGGCATTTAAGAAAACAAATTCTTAAACCATAATAGAAATTATGATAGACTCGATTTCAGAGTTATATAATGCAAAGATTTATTGAAAATGGGGAACCTAATTGTCAATCCACTTTGGAATGTAGAATTAGTAGGTCTCATTTTGTTGTTTCTTTGTAATTAAATTATACGTAGATATTGAAGCATAGATTGTGCTTCTGTTTTGGAAAATTTGAATCTTTTACTATTTCTTGCTTGAAACATAACCAATTTAAAGCAAAAGACACTGCTTATGTTGGATTGGGATTCGGTGTAAAGATTTATTTATTATGATTCTCTTTGGGAATTAAGTCAAATTATTCTATGACTGTCAACTTCAAAAAACTGAGTTTCATGAGCATACACATAAGACCTTGTAATTTCTTAAACTCAATGGATATGGTGGCTATGCAGTTGAAAATTTTCCTTTAAGGTGATGACTATTTCATGTGTGAGATTGCAAAAAGAAAGCTTTAAGCTGTTGATGGTTTGGTTATTGTCAAGCACGTTGGAATGAGGGCTTTTTTTTGTTTTAAAAATGAAAACCTAAGACTAGCTTTTGTCTTATTCTTGAATTGTAGCACTAAGTAAAAGTGAAGTAGACTTTTGAAGATTAACCTTCTCTGTCCAAAAACATGGGGAATTATTTATCAATAGTTAATATCTAGTGGAGTTGCTAAAATTAGAGAAATATATAATCAATAGGGTGTTGACTTTCTAATTTATTTTAATTATTACTTTCATATTTCAATTTCATATTGCTTTTTACCTAATTCTATTTTTTTATATTTCCATTTAATATTCTTTTGCGTAAGTTCTTTTTGGGCAAGTTTGGATATGGGGTGTCCGTCCCTTGAACAACAAGAAATCTTGTTCCATCTTATTGTGCTGCTCTGCTTAACAAACTGGTGAATGGTGATCCTCTTTTCGTGTAACTAACATGGCTCTCTCATCCTCACATTGCCTCCCCTCCCTTCTCCTTTCTCTTCACATCATGCCATCCTTATTTCTCATTTGTTAGTACTAACTTGAACCTCAAGAATTTCTCTTCCCTTATCCAATTATCTTATGCCACACCCCTTCTTATTTGTATGCTTTCTTTTTTAAAATAAAAAATAAAATTTTAATTATGCTTATTTTAAGACAAATTTTATTGCAATTAATGAGAAATTATTAGCATTTCACCTAAGAAAAAAGAAATTTTTAGCAAAAATTTAGTACAAAATTTTTTGTGCCAATATAGTTCAATATTATTAAAAATTAGTCTTACATGTAATTTTTTATATTTCATTATAATTCTTCACTCCTCAAATTAATTTCATTATAATTTTCTTCATCTTTCATTTGAGGAGTAGTTACCATATTACTTAGAAAACTCTCTTATAAACCACTATAGATGACATTGGCTAGTTTGCTTATTTAAGTTTCCAAGTTTCTAATTGTGTCACCTTGCTTGGTTAGGTAGGCATCTTGCTTGGCCATATAGTACCTAATCATTTCTTCCAAGTTAAAATTATGCTCTTGAACAGAAATTTTATCTTCTAATTGGCAGTTGGAAGATTGAGAAGGGTATATTACATATGATGAAGAAACTTGACCCTAATTCCAAAAGCAATTTTGTTCATGATTCCAACCAAGAATATATGTGTTATCACAAAAATTATTTGGATTCTTATTGAAATCATCCTCCACTTGTGCATTTTCTATAGAATATGGTCACTACTCCTTCTCCACAATTATCGCAAGTCATGTAGAAGCATTGAGAATAACTAACATGAGTAGTATAACTAGTGTTCAAATCAGAGTTATCAAACCTCTTATCAAATTCTACCATTTGAGTTGTTAATTTGGTCATGATATCAAATTTATACTTATTAATTGCCCTATTTGTTATCTAAGGATAATCTATAATTAAAAACACGAATAACAAAAACAAAAATTGAATACAAATATCAACAACTCCAACACAAAAACAAAACACAAGCCAAAAGACTCAAAACAAAAATAATAAAAACATAATGCACAAAGCTTGAGTTCAAATTAAGTGAACTTAGTACTAATGTTAGCAAAAACTTAGTGAACAAGTTCTCAGCAACGGTGCCAAAAACTTGTTGCCTTTTTTTTTTTTTTAAAGTATACATGCAAATATACATATCGTAATAGTAATATAGTGATGAATAGAGTATCGTTGCCATAAGAATTTGTCATTAAGGTAATTGTTAAGTACTAAAATTATGCACCTTAATCTAAATCAAACCAATAATAAAAAGTGATAGAAAATTAAACTAAACTAAAGACATAAAAATAATAAGATAAATGAAAGACACTAAAGCAAATTTCATGAATCCACACTACCTAATCTATGGTCAAGTCCTAAAATCCTTTTTCCAAATTCATTTAGGCTACCAAAATTAACTGATGATTTCCATACATTTAGAAGCATGCAACACAAAGATTGAGTAAATCATATCATTAATTACAATATAGTACAAGCCAAAGTTTATTACAATCCTAAATCAACAAGTTTATCTCATAATTACATGAAATAACAAAATTAAGAATAAAGCATAAGTCAAATGGGCAAAAAAAATATAAGGAAAAGCAAGGGAAGAAAAAGAAAATTGATTTAATCAGTAAATCTTTCACAAACCCAAGCGTCGCTCATGGCAAATGAAGCTTCAAACCTTTCTTTCTCCTCCCCAAATATTTGGAATAATGGCTCTCTCCAAAAAGATGGTGAAAACCTTTTAAAACCCTCAAAATATGGGGCTAAAAAAAAAATGTGTTTTGCATCTTTTTTTAGCTGCGCCATGGAGCAATAGAATTTTTATCTGCAACGGTCAAAAGTGCTGTGACGTAAAATTTTACACTGCAACTCATTTTAGTTCTATTTCTCTAGACACCATGATGCTTAAATTTGTCATTGCAGCATTATATTTTTCTTAGCAACACTTTTGAACACCATCTTTTTCTCTTTTTTTAAATTTTTTTTTCTATTTTTCCTTTCTATCCTTTTTTAGGAAATCTTTTCAACTTTTGTTGTTTTATATTCTAAAACCTCTAAACTTGTTTCTTTGCAATATTAACCCTATAAAAACACAAAATTCATGTAATTACTATTTATAATATGCTAACAAATATTAAACAATTTAACAACCTAAAGACATAAATTAAAGCACAAAATGCAACTCATGCTTAATTAAAACAAAAAATAAACTCAAAACCAAAACTTACTAAATATTAACTTAAAATTTATTAATTTTATGTACTAAAAACATAAAATAAATTATGTATCCATATAAGTCTTTTAAAATAATAAAAAAAATATAATATTTTAAGGACTTATCAATTACTCTTCAAATTGGGGAGATTGAGTCAAGTCTTTGGGACATTAAAAAGCATGAATACTTAAATAGATTAATAGGAAAAAGAAAAAGGAAAAAAAAAAAGGCAATCATGGGAAGAATGTTTTAATGATTTTTCATAGTTAAAATTTTTAAATTTATATAATAAGAAACTTATTGAAACAAGACTAATAGATCATAGGCGGTGTCGATTGTTTTTTTTTTTTAATATCGGGTACATTGCATTTGGAAAGAGGACTGGAGCTCATTCCACAGCTAGCGAATGACATCTAGACCCTCTAGTTCGTAACTTGTATTGAACCTTTCACTGGAGTGCCATTACTCATGTACCTTAGAAAGGTTCTCCTCCCATGATCCAAATTAGAAAAGGACTTTTTTACTCACTTAAAAAGGTTTTCCGTTCCCCCCTTTTACAATGCCTATTTTCAGAGATGGTTTGGAAAAGTACGCACGACAGAGGCCCCCCATAAATATACTTTAGTATTTAATAGAACATCAACATTATTTTTTTAATAGAATAGAAGTTTAAGAAATCAAATACTAATTAAGAATTTGTCCCTGATATGTTGTTTCGTCATAGGATTCGGTGATTCGAAAGGCATAATTCATTAATGTCAAGACTGCCCTTCCTTTCAATCTTTGTCAGACATTTCAAAAAGTTAATTTTTTTTAAAAGTTAAATGCATTTCAAAATGTTTATATTAAAATTATTATAACGAAAATATCCAAATAATTCAAGTAGTGAATCACTCAACATTTGGAAAACTCTAGAAGAATCCATCTTCTTACCTCAAATACAGCCCATTGATGAAGGCAAATTAATCTTCCTTTGCTATAATTTCAATCAAAGAGAGTTAGCAAATTTTATTTATCTATTTTTTATTATGCAAATTTTCAAAGAATCACGCAAGTTCGAATTCATGCACTTGTTGAGCATGCTTATTGAGCCTCTGTTTGGTTCGCTACATCACGAATATAATCTTTTTATATAATTTATGTAATATTTATTATATTATTATATTTATTATATTATTTATTAAATTATTTTTTTTAAATTAAAAATAAAATAATTATTTTTTATTTTATATATTTTTATCTACTCATATTTTATATTTTTTTATCGATATATCCTCTAACCAAATATATCATATGCATTTATCGTTGTAATCTGCCTAAATAATATATTGGTCCCGCATTTAAAACTTTGTCTTTGAGCTTATCGCAACCGTTGCCAGTCACCCCATTGAACCTTAAGTAAGCTATATTAGCGTCATGCGCAAATTCCGTCAGCCAGGTTTGTTTATTTGTTTAATGAAATTAAAGGTTTAATGTAAACCTGAAACTCTTTAATAGGTTAAAAGACGAAATTAAATTTCAGAGAATGAAAAAATCAGTTAAATTGCGGCAAAAAATAAATTAAGTTGTAAAATACTGATAAAATCGTACATTATCAAATTTAAGAAATATATATATATACATATATATATATATATATATCTCTCTCTCTCTCTCCATTTATTATTTCAAAAATAATAGTCATTTTATCAAGAAGTAAGAAATTATCCCAAAGAGAGAGAAAATAAGACCCAATTAAACTACACTTATAGCGTAGTTTATTAATTATCAAATGTCCAAAACTATATATATATATACACGTATATATTTTGTGCAAAGAGGGCGTGAACCTGCAGTTCCGTGAATCTCTAGCCGAAATCCATCAGTATATTTTTGCCTCCATTCGTAACATACCTGTTTTTCTGCACTGCAAATAATGACACGCGTTACACATTTTACATTTTGCATTTAATTTTAAAAAATTGCAACCAACAGTTTCATGGCAATAAACCTCTAATTGTCTAAATTTAGAATTTCAACATTGTAAAATTACCAAAATATCGTTCTTGTTATTTAATATCCTTTTTATTCTTGTTTCTTATAACAAATTACATCTGCCTTTCCTAAGTTTTATTAAAATTATGTATACTTCCTTTTTATTTTCAAAATATACATGAACTTCTTATAAAACAAAATGTTATACTACACTTGAGTTTAGTTGTAAATTTTTTTTTACTAAAATACCCTCAGTTAACCTAAATTTAAAACTGGTTAGTAAAGGATATTTTAGTAAAAAAAATTTAAATTGGACTAAAGTATATATTTTGAAAATAAAAAAGAAGCCTCTATAATTTATTCTAATCTTTTTTCATTTTCTGAAATATATCTTTACATGACCTTCAAATCTAGATTTTTGTATTAAGGTAAAAAACAAAATATAGACACAAGTTTGATTAAACAGGGTGGTGCAAAAAAGGCTATAAGGATCAACTTGTTATGAGAATGTGACTTTGTGGCAGCTTTGGCTGAACTGATCATGAATTGCTTGCTTTGGTCTATATGTAGTTGGGAAGGAAGTGTTGTGCTGTCTGAGAAGGAAAGATTTGCCGCTAAAAAGTCGAAAGTTCAAATCATTTATTTCTTTTCTTTTCTTTTTTTTAAAAAAATTACTTTCCTTAATCCTTCAATCATGAATTGAGTTTTAAATTGAGATTATGAAATGAAGTAACACATATAGCCAGTGAAATTATTAGAATACAATCTTGATAGCCAAGTTGGATTCCATTTGTCTGATGCAAAATAAATTGTTAAAATATGTTGATATCTTAGTAGCTAAAACTAAATTTGAAAAAAAAAAAAAGTTTGAATTGGATTGGTAGTTGAATTTTCTCAACTTGCAACACAAATTGCGTTAGTTTAGGGAAAATTAATCCAATTAATCCACCTATGAACTCAATTAAATTTTGCAGATTGGATAATTAATTTAAACAGGTTGACGAATTAACCCAATCCAATAAACACCTATATATGATTAAAAAGATAAGATCTAATGACTTTGGATAATTATTAATGAGACACATGAAACACGATATATGTCAAATGACTTTGAAGTTAATAACTTAATTTAGTGTAATATTAATATGCTATACATAATTAATGATGACATAAGCAGAAACAGTAGCTTAGTACAATTATTGATCAACTACTGCTAATTCAAAATTTATCCCTATCATGCTATTTTATCATAGGATTGAGTGATTTTTATTTATCTATATATTATTTAATAAAATAAAGCAAAATTACATAATTAAACTTTACATAACACTCTATTTGCGTGATAGTATTATAATGCTAATGAAATTTGACATCGCTATAATACTATCACATAAATGGCGGATTGTATAAATCAATTATATAATTTTATCTTATTTTATTTTATTTTATTTTATTAGATAATATATAGATGATATAGTACTTAAGTGTATAAAAGAATTTATATGCGAACATTGCTATCCTTCTTAATCTTTTACTGGGGACTCATCTTCTCTACTTAAATATTATAAATGGAGAGATCAATTTACATGTGAGAAGAGAATTAAATAAAAAAAGAGGTGGGTAAATGAATTTTGTAGACTCACCACAAAAAAGAAAGGCTTAATTGTGGGATTTTTTTTTTTTTTTCGTTTTAGCTAAACCCTTTAGCTCCAGTTGCCAAAACCACAGTAGAACCACCCACCAGGAAGGGTTTAATTAATGCAATTTTCAGCAATCACAAGACTACTGTCATTAAACCAAGTTTAACAGTAGATAAAAACCACTTTTTCATTGTGGTTCTTTAACCATAGCTAAACCATGAATTAATTGAGATTCTTAAATTGCAGTTAAACTGCAGTTATCGGATGGTTTAATTGCAGTTCAAGATTTGCAATTAAATATTGTGAAAGTTTTTGTTAGACATTTCAAAATGTTAATTTTTTTATTGTTGAATATATTTTAAAATTCGCATATTGAAATTTTAATTCATAATTTAATTAATAAATTGTTAAAACAAATATATATCCAAATAATTATAGTAGTGAATATTTCGACATTTGGATAAGTCTAGAAAAATCCATCTCTTCACCTCAAATGCAGCCCAATGATGCAGGGAAATTAATCCTCTCTTGCCATAATTTCAGTGAAAGAGAGTCAGCAAATTTTATTTATTTATCTTTATTATGCAAATTTTCAAAGAACCACGCGAGTTTTAATTCATGCACGGATTCATCTTGAGAAGATTAGATGTATACCTAATTAAGCATGCTTATAATAACTATTATAATGTTATACAAGTGGAATAGTGGTCGAATTTTTTTATATAGGTTTTCTTCCACATGGGAGTTCTTAATTATTTGGAATCAGGATACCGGAGTAGGGGATCCTTTTATAATTTGACAAGGATGGAGACCTCATGAGGTGGGAGATGTGATTCTTGTCCTAGTCCTTGAACTATCCTCATGGAGATTTTCTCCCCCATCATTATCTTCACGAAAAAAAAAAAAAATCCAAATACAGGTCTCCAAATGAGGCAATCTTTGTAGGATCTTTGAATTTGTGGAATTTTTATTGTCTATAATCCTAAGTGGCCTAATGTAATAAAACATTAACATAATTTTTTGAGTAAATTACGCTCTCTTTCCTCAAAAAATGTCTAAATTATATGGCCCTCTCCTTTGTTCTGAAAATTTATATTCCCCTCCTTAATTTGAAATTAAAAGATGCACTACATTAATTTTCCTTGCAGTAAAATATAAGCTACAATTACAGTCTTTTGATCAAAATATTCTTATATATTATTTATATAATATAAAAAGTATTAAATATGTATTTGATCAATATAAAAATAGTCAATTTTTTAAATTTAGGATAAATTCAATTTATAGTTTTTAACACAAAATAAATAACAGTGAAATAAAAGTTAAATTTTTTTATCAAGATATATTTTTAATAAAAGAAAATAATATAATTTTTTAGGATATTTTAGTCATATTTTAACTTTAAAATGATTTGTGTATATTTTTATAATAGATGAGAAGATCGTGTAATTTAAACATAATTCAAAAGAAGAAAAAATAATTTACTTTGATATTTATTGTAATATTTATTTTTTTAATAGAATAATTAAAATTTTAAGAAATCAAATATTAATTTATATGGTTTATTGATTAGAAGTTTTGTTTTATTCAAATAAAATCTTCATTGAATGTATATAAACAATAAATTTAATGTTATTTTATTAATAATATATTCGACCGGTTTAATAAGTAATTTAATAGTTAAATCAATGATCTAGTGACTCAATATTGTTACCGCATGAACAACAGGTCCGATTTGAATAATTATACTTGTTCCCTTCTTTATGAGAATCTCGATATATGAAATATCTGAATCTTTATTAAAATAATTTTTAAAAAACCAGCAACAACAATACAATTTTTGTGTATATGATGATTTTTCACTGCCCGGTGCCTATTATTTAAGAATCATTTTTGTCAATGTTATTAATGTTTAGGCAACTTTTAAATTTTTTTTATCAATGAAATTATTAAAAATGACATAATTAGTGGAGCTGTCAAATTCATCGCAAGATGTGAGCTGAGAGGCCAACTAATCCATTTACAACATATTAGTATTTATGTAATAATTTGACTCAACTAATAGGTTAAATGAATGAAAATTCAATAAAAAAAATGTTTTATGTAAAAACTGGTATAACATGTATTCCAATTGCAAAACGTGATTTAGGTTTTTTAATTTCTTTTCGCCCGTTTGGAATTGTGATGAATTTTTGTTATTTTAAATCTTTTTTATCAAATAGAGTTTCAGAAGAAAAGGTGGGACAGAGAAATATCATTAGTATTTGTTAAAATCATTTGATAAACATTTTCATTAATCTTTGAGAAGTAGTTTATATTTAATAAAATTTTTTTAAAAAAATACTTTTAACTGTCGAATTGTGAAAAAATATATATATGTATAAGGTTGACCTTATAATTAATATTATTTGAATGGATAAATAATTTTAAATAGTCATTATGATTAATTTTAAAATAATAATTTTGAGTAATGGTATTTTTATCTTTAAAAAATATTATATATGCTTCTGTTACTGTTTCTAGAAAGAAACTCCAATTTTTTGTTCTTATTTCTTATAGCAAAAAAAATTATTTTTGCTACCATTCATAAGCAATTTTTCTTTTTTATCAAAAGCTTAGCCATACACCTTATAATCTAAAAAATAAGTACTTCTTTTTTAAAAATAATAATAATAAGAGGCTTCTTTCGTCTAAGTAACTAGACAAAACAAGCTACAACTAGTCATCAGATCCTTAAACGAACTCGACATTAATGAGAAGCCTGCGAAATCACCCTCTTGGTGTAGAAGCCTTATGAAAAAGATGTTATTTAAATTATAATAAAAATATTATCTGGTAAATATCTTGTAAAAATTATTTTGAAAAGTAAAATTGATTAATAGGATATTCAATAATAATTTTTTCAAAATGATACAATTTAAAAACAATAAAATAGTATTTGGTAAAAACATTATTAAAAATATAATTGATTAATAAAATGTTTGATGATGATGATGATAATAAACAACCTTAAATTTTGTATGTTAGGAAAAACTTTATTTTGCTCTGCTAAATAATTTATAGAACTTTATTGCTCATGACCAATAATTATTTAGCATTCACAACATTACTCCAATGTAATTAAGGATAAAGCAAAAGGCATTAGCCATAATTGAATAAACTCTTATATTAAACACGTGTAGTTTTTATTTATTTAATTTATTAAGATTTTAAATCCATACAAATTGTTCGTTGGCATTTCATTTTTGTACCCTTTCCTGTTTTGAAGCCCATGAATTACTAGCTCATGAAGTTCAAAATAAACGTGTAATTTATGTCAAGGATTCAATCGCTTTTCTTATCTCTTGGAAGCAACTTGATTTCATGTTTTTGATGACGTCAGGGTCTAAAAATAGAAAAAACGAGCACAGCTAAGGCATTAATTGGTATTTTTTAATCTTGCTAACCAGTGCCTTTAAAACATTGATTAAAGAACAATAATTAATAGATTTTTACTGTGAAATTGTACTTACTCACTTCATCTTTATCTCCAATTGCAATGTTTCTTCTCTAATATGTAAAAAGTCACAATTAACGCATGATCAAGCCTCACTACAATAACATCCGTCCTATTTAGATCAACCAATAAGTCTAACTTTCGCTCCGTGAAATTTCTAAAATATTATTTTCATTGTTAATTAGAAAATTGCACTTACCTCTAATAATCCTTGCCCCCAGTTACAATTGCCCTCCATCTGCAAATAAGGTTAAAATTCTCCTTTTATTTTAATTCAAAAAATTAGTAAATAAGAATTCGATCTTAATAAATTTTTTGTATAATGCACAATTTTCTTAAATTGGTCAAGTACGCAATTTTTCTAATGGATGTTAAACACTGGAAAAGCTATTTTAATGATTTCACCAAATTAATGTTAGACATAATGCCAATTTAATTGAATAAACTCTTATATTAAACACGTGTATTTGTTATTGATTTAATTTATAAATATTTTAAATCCATACGAATTTTAGTTGGCATTTCGTTTTTGCACACTTTCATGTTTTGTAGCCCATGAATTACTAGCTGATAAAATTCAAAATAAATGTGTAATATATGTCGAGGATTCAATCGCTTTTCTTATTTCTTGGACGCAACTTAATTTCATGTTTTGTTGACTTCAGGGGCTGAAAAAAGACAAGACGAGGATAACTAAGGCATTAATTTGTATTCTTTAATCTTGCTAACCAGTGCCTTTAAAACGTTGATTAAAGAATAATAATTAATAGATTTTTACTTTTTAATAGAAATTATACTTACTCACTTCATCTTTATCTCCAATTGCAATGTTTCCTCTCTAATCTGTAAAAAGTGACAATTAACGCCATGATTAAGCCTCATTGCAATAACATCCGTCCTTTTTAAATCAACCATTAAGTCTAACTTTCGTTCCGTGAAATTACTAAAATATTATTTTCATTGTTAATTAGAAAATTGCACTTACCTTGAATAATCCATGCCCCCAATTACAATTGCCCTCCATCTCCAAATAAGGTTAAAATTCTCCTTTTATTTTAATTCAAAAAAATTAGTAAAATGAAAATTCGATCTTAATCAATTTTTTTGACAATGCACAATTTTCTTAAATTGGTCAAGTATGCAATTTTTCTAATGGTCAACTGTGATTTTCATAGATTATGGAGACATAATGTAATTGGGAGCAAAGGCTAAACTGGTCAAGTGTGCAATTTTTCTAATAGATGTTGAACAATGGAAAAGCTATTTTAATGATTTCGCCTAATTAAAGTGAGACTTAAAGCCAATTTATTGAACGGCAGTGTGACTAATAGATCATTAGGTTAATTATGATTTCTTAAACTGTCATTAATACGACATTATATCACTTAAATTGTCATTAATTTTTCTTAAATTATATCCCTTAAATTGTCATTAATACGACAAAACAGTTCTGTATTACATAATTCATAATTCCCCTTTCGAGAGTTTAAAGGTTTGTAACAGTAAGGAGCTTCCAGGCCTTCGGCTCCTACTATAAATGGACATCAAGCATCAAGTCCCCAATCACGCATCCATCTCACTCCTTTCAAATCACTGCGCCTCGGCCAAGCTATGGAATATGCCTTTAACCTTTTGCTTCTCCTGCTAGTGCTAGCTAGCTTCCCGTTGTACCTATTCATCAAATCCGTAACCAAACACGATATTGGGAAACCTGGGAGACCCAAACTCCCTCCAGGTCCTAAACCATGGCATATTGTCGGAAACCTTCCAGAAATGCTGGCATACAAGCCCACATTCAGATGGATAGACAAATTGATGAGTGATATGGACACTGATATTGCATGCATACGTCTAGGTAATTATCTTGAACTTTAATTTTAATTTTAAATTAAATATCAAAATTTAATATGATCACATACCAGATTTAGAACTTCTTTGTTTTTCCAAGTTTTCTAATATACAAATATCTAGTTAAACTTAACTTTATATAATATTTAGAAAACTTAAATACATCATTTTTAATTTTTTTTAAAATAACACTTTACTCTAAATTTACTCAAATGTTATATTTTATGCCCAGGTAACGTTCATGTGGTGCCTGTGACGTGCCCTACAATTGCTTGCGAATTCTTAAAGAAGCAGGACGCTAATTTTGCTTCAAGACCCCGTAGCATGGCTGCCGATCTCATCTCAGGAGGATATTTGACTGCCATTCTCGTACCTGTTGGCCAACAATGGAAGAAGATGAAGAAAATCTTTAGCAATGAATTGATTTCTCCACTTAGACTTCAGTGGCTTCATGACAAGAGAATTGAAGAAGCGGATAACCTTGTCAGGTATGTCTACAACCTATATAATAATGAGCAGAAAGATAGTCTTGTGAATGTGAGGGTTGCTGCGCAGCAATATTGTGGCAATGTGGTCAGGAAAATGGTTTTCAATAAGAGGTATTTTGGAGAGGGTGGGAAGGATGGAGGGCCTGGATTGGAGGAAGAAGAGCATGTGGATGCCATCTTCACACTGATCAGGTACCTATATGCATTTTGTGTTTCCGATTTTATGCCATGCTTGAGAGGGCTTGATTTGGACGGGCACGAGAAAAAGCTGAAGAAGGCTCTTGGTATATTGAAGAAATATCATGATCCGATTATTGAAGAGAGAATCCAACAATGGAAGGAAGGAAGAAAGGAACAAATGGAGGACTTGCTTGACGTTCTTATTACGCTAAAAGACGCCAATGACAACCTATTACTGACATCAGAGGAAATCAAAGCTTCAATCATAGTAATTAATTTATACTTGTCTTCGGTTCTCTATCCATGTCTCTATTGCATATATATATATATATATATATAGATTGCAGTCAAAACTTCTTTGGTCTATTCTCATTAGTTGGAGTGGACATACTTTCTTATGGACAATTAATTGACAAAAGGTTGCCAAGCAAAACTTGGTTATTGGAATTGTCAAATTAAGCAAGTTGTTTCTTTTTTTTCTTTTTTGGTCCTAGTCCATCAGAGTGGGCTGAGAATAAGAGTAACGCTCTCTCTTTTTTCTAACTTCTTTCCATCCGGGTGGAGGCGAGATTTGAATCTAAGTTATTGTGTCCATATAAAATATATATAGGGTAAATTATAATTTATCCTTGGTCTTTTAGCACATAACTTTTTTTTTTTTTTGTGATTTAAAGTGTACGTGATCAATATTTTTGCTGTTTGTCCGATTACAAGGGAATCACTAATATTTTATATTTAAATTTTAACAAAAATAATCATGTAAATATTAAAAAGATGAATAGTTTTATAAAATGTTTGTATGGTTATTTATAGATTTTGAATATTTTTAGAGCATTATATTGAGATTAATTAACTAGAAAGGTTTAATTTCAAAATGCCAGCTTAATTCCAATAATAAACTTCAAAACACTAAAAAATTATTCCAGTTATAAGTGAAATTTTCTCACAATAATGAATTTGTTCTTCAATTTAATTTTCACATGACAATATAAAAATTAAAATTGAAAATACCAAATAGTGGTTAATTAAATTTAAATTTTGTTCTTGTTTTTGCAGGAATTGATGATTGCAACAGTGGATAATCCATCAAATGCAGTTGAATGGGCAATAGCAGAAATGATAAATAAGCCTGAATTATTGGAAAGGGTCACCCAAGAATTGGACAGTGTGGTTGGGAAGGACAGGTTAGTGCAGGAGTCTGATCTATGCAAGCTCAACTATGTCAAGGCTTGTGCAAGAGAAGCCTTTCGCCTTCACCCAATTGCACCTTTTATTCCTCCTCACGTGTGCATGGCTGACACAGTGGTCGCCAACCACTTCATCCCCAAAGGAAGTCACGTGATACTAAGCAGAAGAGGATTGGGTCGAAACCCAAAAGTGTGGGATGATCCTGACAAGTTCAAACCAGAACGCCACCTTAATAAGAGTGATGGGTCCGACGATGTTGTTTTGAGTTTGACAGAACCAGATTTAAGGTTTGTGTCATTTAGCATAGGAAGGCGTGGGTGTCCGGGAGTTGTGCTTGGCACTTCAATGACCCTAATGCTCTTCGCTAGGTTGCTTCATTGCTTCACTTGGAGTGTGCCACCCAATGTGTCCAACATCGAACTTACAGAGTCTAAGGATGATATCTCCCTTGCTATGCCACTTGTTGCAACTGCAAAGCCAAGACTACCTGCCAAAGTGTTTCTCACTGCTTATGAAGGGTTGTACTAATTAAATAAATTGGCAGGTTTGAATGTGTGAACTAACATTTAAAAGCGGATCAAATCATCTTTTGTATTGCACGTTTTACAAGTCTTCATTCCCAAATTTGGGGTTTGTTAAATTGTAGCTTTTCAAAAAACTATGTACTGCATCCTGTGAAAAAGATTGTATATATGAACAAAATAAAAATAACGCTTAATAATAATCTTATAAAAGTTGCTTTTGAAATTACAATTAATTGATGCCATTTGATAATAGTTTTTAAAAAATTACTTTAAACATATAAATTATAAGAAATAGCATCTAATCACTCTAATTTTTGTCACCAATTATAATGTTTCCCTAATTTATAAAAAGTTGCAATTTACCTTTAGATGATATTAAGCCGGTCAAAATAAATTTCGGCAGTCTAAATTGGATGTGAAACTTATTTTGACTATATGAAATTACTAAAATACTCTTCTCAATGTGTTCATCTCCTACCCCAACCCCCTCATCCTCCCTCTGCTAATCGACAAACTTCTTGGCCTTCATCATTATGTTTTCTTTTCTCTCCGTGGCACGATTCAAGGGTGCGGCTTCTTCCGTTTTCGGTCTGAACATCATAGCCCAGTTAGCCGTTCCTCTGTGACTCTGTTCCTATCCGTCGACCTGTTCACTGATTTCTTCTAATCATTTATTTATCGATGGAAATCGCAAGTGAACCCAGATGCTGGTTTGGTTTCCCAGGCTTTATTCTTGCTCTTATCATGATTTAAATGAGTATCTCTCAAATTTGAACAGTTGAAATTCAGCCCAATTAAAAAAGTTCATAAACTCGCTTAACTCCTCTAATATGTAAAAAGCATTCTATTTGAGCGAAACATATATAGTAATTAAATATTTATGGGAAACAGCAACAGTTAAAGAAAATTATGGATTTGAATTACTCCCTCCAATCTTAAATATAAGTTACTTATTAAAAAATTATCTTAGTTTAAAATAGGAACGGATTCTCTACTCTGCATCCAGCAAAGCACCACGTGCTTTGCATTAAAACGACGTGATAAACAACATGATCTTAGACTTGTAATCTCACTCGTTTGCGGCGTCTGCAAACCAAATAACACCACGCAAGAAAGGGATCAAAACGCACCATTTCAGCTTTAATGAAACGGTGCGCTTCATAGGGTTGGTAAGAATAATAAAATGCAATCTCCCTTAGCCACTCGAAATCCAACGTTTCTTGCAGCTTATATGGATTTGATGCCCTGTTTTTTAAACACCATCTTCAACCTTTCGTGCTATCTCATTTGGACAAACACAAAAATAAACAGAACAAAAGTGAAACACAAACTTGACTTCTAATCATTCCAAAAATTTACAGTAGCAAAATCTTGTAGAAACTACAAGTAGTGCAATATGAATTATGTTATGATTTGCATAATTATCTATCTAGCTACCTAGGCAAACTTCTTGGAAAACTTTTTTAAGAAAATCACATCTGAATTCCAAGGACAACCTAAAAAGAGGAAACATAAAATACTGAGGTTCTATGCAGAGAAGTCTACTAAAGGGGCATAATTGCTGGCAGGTAGCATTATTATGAGTTCCCCAGAATGAACTCTCCCCATCCATTGCTGCTTCTCATATACTTATCAACAATACCAAGTTCTTGATTTTGAGCAACTTGCCTAGCATTCTAAGTTGAAATTGGTCCCTTCTTCAATCCACAGTAATAAATGATAAGCCAAGGCCACAACTAAGCAGAACCAAAGAGGATATCCGTTGCTAAATTTTTTTCATTGTCTTTTGGAAGTTCCAAGCCGTAGTGCTTAAAAACCATGCACATCTCCTTAGAGGATATGGTTGCCAAATGCATAGAAGCAACGTTGGTATAAGTTTCTGAAGCTGGTTTCTCAACTCCTAGAGGGATATCATCCATAGTTTCACCATCTCTGGAGACAAAAGCCCAGCAACTAAAGTATCCCTACTGCAAATCTTTGCTTTTGAAGGAGAAGATTGTTAATCTCAGCAAATGTTCATTTTAAACTTCTTCGTGGATGCCGTGGTGTTGGATGGAGATGAGTGCAAGATGCTTTCTGGTGTTGGATGGAGTTGGGTTCAGCCATGGAAGGAAGCCTAGATGCATCTAAAAAAGACACGCTGGACAAATGCTTTCTCCAAATGCACGTTTAAGGGAGTTCGGATCTTCTTCACAAATGCTGCATTGGAGAGGACAAATGCTGGATGTCTTCTACTGTTAAATGGAGTTAGGTTCAGCCATGGAAGGAAGCCTCAGATGCAGCTGAGGAAGATGCGTCGGACGAATACAACCAACTACTCCAAACGCACGTTTAAGGGGGTTCAAATGGATGGCTGGACGGCGTTGTCAATTGAGTGGCTGAGATCAACTCTTCACAAGCCTAAGACGACATTGTTTTGATGCAAAGCACGCGGTGCTTTGCAAGGTTGCCAAGTAGAGAATCCATTCGCGTCTAAAATATAAGTCACTTCTCATAATTGTCTTGATCATTAAATGACTTTTTCCTTAAGTACCTCTAATTAAATAGAGAGTCATTAAAACTAATGTAATTTACTAAAGATGAAGATAGGCTGGGTCAATATAGAAAAAAATTATATTTTAATACAAATTCAATTAGTTAAACTACCTTTAACCAATTTTCTTAATATCTATGAAGTACGTATTGGTGATTTATATTTGAGATCAAAGGGAATAACGTATAAAATCTTAATAATTAAATGTTTTTAAGAAGGTAGAGAAATGACAAAAAGAATTAGGTAATCATTTATTTTTTAAAGAAATTGCTACAATTTTTAAGATAAAATAATGATTTCCAAAAATATTAAATATAATTAATTATGGCTTGATAATAACTAAACATTAATATTTAAGAAATAATTAAAATTATTTTAGATATAATAATTTAAATTAAAATAATAATTTAATCTCTTAATTTTATTTATCATTTCGAGATAATCTTTTAACTTCCAAATATGTCTCGTAAAATACTTTTTTTAAGTAAATTCTTTTAATATCTTAGTGTACATATATTTTATGGCAACAACATATGTTTTATTTTCTAGGCAATTTAAATGATGATGTGGCATCTATCTAGACTAATTTATAGGCTTTTTGACATAAATATACCAAAAAAAATAAAAGAAAAAAAATCTAACTTTTAAAACGTATTTCCTATATATATATAACAAATTTAAAAATTAATAATATGGGATGCGGAACCTGTAACTCTGCGTCCCAAATAAAATTTTTTTTTTAAATTTAAGTGACTCTGACGTTAGGATCAGTTTGATCGGTCAACTTTAACTTTTGACCCACAGGTCAACTCACGAGTCAAGGGGTTGACCCATGGATTAAATTAAATTTTTAATTTAAAATTTATAAAAAATATATTTTAAAAATTTTAAAAAATTATAAAATTATTGCAATAATTATTTTTTTATATATTAATTATTTAAATTGGTATTAAGTTTTTAATAGTTAAAAATTTTTTATGTGTATTTTTAAAAATATAATCAATAATTTTGTAACTTTATAAGTGGTAAAAAATTTTGTAACTTTATATTTTTTAAAAAACTTTATGTATAAAATTATGAAAAAATTATATATATTTGACGTTATAGTTGTTAAAAATTTATATTTTAAGAAATATTAATTAAGTTTGTTAAATTTGTAAAAATTAAAATTTAAATAATCATAAAAAAAATTTAGATAAGAATTTAAGAAGATTAGGAAAAGTATTTATAAAATTATATTATAATTTATTAATTTTTTGCATTTATATAAAATTTGTTCAACTAAAAAATATGTTTATTTATATATTAAAACATATAATGTCTTAATTTGTATATATAATTTATTTAATTTTGTAGTTGTTAAAAATTAAGGTTTGAGGAACAATAAATAATTTTGTTTAAATGTATAAAAATTAAAACTTAAATAATTATTTAAAAAAATTCAAACAAGAATGTTTAAAAAATGGTAAAAGTATTTTTAAAAGTATTGACTATGTACATTTATAAAAAATTTGTTCGATTATTAAAAAAAATTATTTATATTTTAAAGACTATAATGTCTTATTTTGTATATAATGACTGTGTACAAAATATTAATTAATTTTTTTAAAATTTGTAAAAAATAAATAATAAATAATTGTTTTTAAAAAATTCAGATAAGAATTTAAAAAATTAGTAAAAGAATTTTTGAAATCAAATATTTGTTTATTTATTGTTTAAATTTGTATAGAATTTGTTCAAGTATAAAGAAAAATTTTTTATTTACATTATGAAGAATATAATGTTTATTTAGTGAAAAGAAAATTGAAAGTCAAAAAGATTTTAACATTTTAAATAAATAAGAGGCACAAAATACAAGAAAATATATAAATATATATACAGCAGTGCGTTTCTACCCTTGCACAGATAGCGATGCGAGTTTCAGAAAAATAGGAGAAATTAGTGAGAAGTATTTTGCCTATGTCTTAGAAAATAAGAAAAAAAATTTAGGTTTATTTTTTCTGGCAATTGGGCTTCATTGCTAGTATAATTAATATTATTATTGGCTAAAACACATTTGCCACCAATATATGAATTTCAAAAATATATTTATGGCAATATAATGTTGGCCGTTAATTAATTGCTGCTAAATAATTGAATTGGTGTAGTGCTTGTTGAAGGATAAGGAATAATTTTTATTTTTATTTTGAATAATATAATATCTCAATTTATATATATAATATGTTAAAACATGTAATTGTGAAATATGTCTGTTATGAGATAATTTTTGTTTATGTATAAAAAAATTTTTTATTGTTAATGTGAAATATTTTTGTTGTTAATGTATAAAAGAAAATTTTTGAAAATAAAATATGATAATTTTCTTAGTTTGTTAGTTAAATTCGTTGAAAATATAAGGAATTAAAAAAATTAATTATTTTAATTAATTTTTTGATAAATTATTGTTGACTAAGAAGGAAGAGAAGTATTGTGAAAAATATATTTAAATGTACAATTAAATAATACAAAGGAATAGTAAAATTGAAAAATAATAGTAATTATCAGTCGTAATGACTACTTGTCCCACACCGAGACCTTCTCTGTATTTGCTAAGGCCGATGTTATTGTGGTTGTTTTTGCTCTTCATCCTCCTCGGTATCATTTACAAATACTTTTTTATGTTCTGCTTCGACCGATTCATTCTCCACTTGATTTCGAATTTGTTGAAAACTAAAATTCTATTCAGAAGACTAAATAGGCAAATTCGGTTGATTTGAAATGAAAAAGCCTTGTTGAGGTTAGTAAGATATCCATTGTGCAAAAGAAGTATTGTTATATTCAACACTAAATGCAACAGGATCTGTAAACAATGATGTCAATGATAACCCAACAAATTGCATTAGCTGCAGTGGTGGTGTGGAGAAAGACGAGTCCATATAAATGGACGAAGGCAATGAAGATATATAGTAAGGGGCAAAAGAAGATGGACCTGCAATGCCAATGTCTGTGCATGGTGGAAAAGAAGAAGAACCAACACCTCCACCAACTATCTGTGGTCAAACAAAAGAAAGACCAACGTCACCACCAGACATATGGGTTGTCGTGTAAGATGATGATGACATATTTGTATGAAAGCCACCACTATTGCCACCGAACATTGGTTCCCTAGATGAGAGGAACCTATGTCCTCTTTTTCCTGGTCTCGTTTATGGCTCTAAAGGTCTGGATAGATCAAGTAGCGGCGGAACTGGTTGAGAGACGAGCATATCACAATGTTCTCTTAGAACATGCAACATGGTTCAATGAAGTGACTGAATCTCCTTCAACATTAATACCATCCATATCATCGTCTCCATAGTCATTGTCATTTGGTGGAGTGTTATATTCATCCTTTGTCTCAAACTCATCTATTATATATTCGGTTGCATCTAGAGGACTCGAAGGATTAATATTGCACATTAATAATCCAAATGAACTCGGCTGAGATACATCGTTAACGATTGATATTTGTTGAGAATTAAAAGGTTGCACCTGAAACGGATGAACATCACCAATATAAGAGCCAAATAAAGAAACTGGCTCATCAAGTCTATCAATCTGAGTTGCACATGGATTTGTCACCGGTTCACTGACATCATTCTCTTCCACATTTGGAGCTACATCATTAGTTGAGATGTGCGCATATAATTCTGGTGCTCCCAATTGAGATGGAAAGTGTCGATTTGCTTGCTACATGATTTGGATATCTGAATCGTCTTCTAATATACATGGCAAATATTAAGTTGGATTAAGTGACCGTGGGTATTAGTACACTAATTCAGATACATACTGTCTTGATTGAAATCGTAATTTTTCCTTAACCGTACTCTTTAACTGCTCAAAATCAATATCGGCATCGACTCTTAATAATTTGGACTTGTTGTTCCTTCATTGGCCTCCAAAATTCTTCCATGTTCATAAATGCATATAATCTCTTTCAGTCTACTCATTGAAAAACTTTTCCAATGTCTGTGTATAAATAACAATTAAACATAATATATTAATACTCTATAAATTTTATCTCATTTTTATAATCTTTACTCTTAATTAATATTAATATTTAATTTTAATTAACACATAAATACAATGAGTAATCGTATAAAAATACTCAAAGATCACAAATAAAGATAACATTAGAATATATTTAAAAAAATAAAAAAATACATAAAATGAAAAAATTAATAATAAATTAAAAATTTTATATAATAATTAATTACAAACCTCCAAACAAAGATGATAGCTATTTCAATGCTAAAGTCTTGAACGCGAAACTTTAAAGAGACAGAATAATTATATATAATAAATATAAAAGAAGGAGATAGAGAAATATTCTAGAATGAAAGAAGAAGAATGAGAGAATGAATGAAGGAGGGAGAACACAATTTTACATTCTGATATGAGAATGGCTCATTGGGCAAGGGCTTTATATATATATATATATATATAATTTTAAAATTTTTTTAACTGACCCCAAAATGGGGATCATTTTTTTTACTAACCCTATGCAGATTAGTATTAAAAAAATAGGGACGTGGTCCCATAATCTTCTAAAAAATTTAAAATAAAAAACATCCTTTTGATTTAGATGTATTATTTTCCAAAATCAAGAAAAATACACCAAGAACACCTTGAGATCACAGTTTTTATTAATGGCATTATTGTAATTTTGATGAAAGCACAGAAAACATAGTTTTCATTTAAATTAATTTTTTTTTCTTATCTTTAAAACTAGTTTTTAAAAAGCAATTTGACAAAACTATTTTAAGAACATAAAAACAAAAAATATAATCAAACAGACCCACTTTTCCTATCGCTCAAATTAAACTTATTATTATTATTATTTTACAAAAGTTTGGCCAAACATTTATTTTCTCAAAATAAATATGTTTTTAAAAAAACTTCTATCCTCTCCAAAAACAAATACTCCATAAATATAATACAACTCATAATATTTGCCATTATCTACTCCATAAAACTTTAAGTATATTTTACTGCCCAATGCGTCTTATTTGAATAAACTAGCTGCTTTTTCTTACAAATTGCGAGGTCCGAAAGGGAAAAAAAAAACATGAACAATATATGTCTATACGTATACAGACACACAAATAATGGTTGACACGTAGTCCCGTGTGGAGCCAGGCACACTGTAAACGACTTATCTAAAGCGCGACTTGTCCAGACTTTATATAATAAAAGATATTTTTATATTGACTTTTGAAAAGAAAATTATTCAACGAACATTGGAGCCAATAGCACACGAAAACCTACTTTCCCTTGCAAGTATGACGTAACCATTGTTGATGTCATCTTGCGGGGGTAATCTTCTTTGGAGAAAAGGAAAAAAGGAAATGAGGGACCATGAGGTTGGTGAGGAGAGAGAGAGACAGAGGGAGACGGAAGAAAGGGAAAAAGAATATCTATGGAATCTTTATGTTTTGTACAATATTTTTTAGGGAGAATTATAATAAAGGATCAAAAAATAAAAAAAATTATTTTTAAAGACCTATTACTACTTGTTTTAGAATGATTACTACTGAGTTTAGTAATAAACAATTGAACTTAGTGGTAAAGGTCCTTAAAAATAATTTTTTTTTATTTTTTGGTTCTTAAACATAATTTTTCCTATTTTCTATCCTTCCAAAGTTTGATGAAAGATGAGAGTAAGAGCCTATTTGGTTGGAAGAGGAAATAGAGAAAAAAAATATAAAATGTGGGTAAATGGGAGTAGATAAGATAGGAAATGATTTTTTTCCCTACTTTTAAAAAGGTGATTTGATAGTTAAAATGATAATTTGATAGATAGAATAAAAAATATGAAGGTATAATATATATTGCATAACTTATATAAAGAGAATGCGATCGTGTTACGACAAACCACACGGAGCATAAAAGAAGCAGAAAGTGATAGGAAAGAGTGCCTGTAGGTCCCACTTTTTTTTAAAAAAAATAATTGGTGGGACTCATGTTATATTTGTCAAATAAAAAAGTAATAATTGTAAAAAATAATAATTTAATTATAAATAAACAATAAATTTAACATAAATAAAAAATAAGATAAATAAAATATAAAAGATAACAAAATAGTTTCTTCTTAGAGTTCCTTTTCTTTTCTTTCCTAACCTTTCCTACTAAATAAAGCATTAATTCCCTCGAATCAAGGAAAAAACTTAAAAAAAAAAAAAAAAGCATGAGGCGACAAAATGTATTACATTATCTTTTGAGAGAATATGCTAATAAAACAAGGGTAAAAGAGATATTAAATAATAAGAATGGTATTTTTATGATTTTACAAGTCAATTGGAAGTTTATTGCCATGAATGTTGATTGTAATTTCATTAAAATTAAATACAAAACGTAAAACATGTAACGGATGTCATTATTTACAATGCAGAAAAACAGGTATGCCACATGTGGGGGCAAAAATATAATAATGGTTCTCGGACAGAGATGCACATAACTGCTGGTTCATCCCCCTTTGCAATATATATATATATATATATATATATATATCATATCGAGCTTTTTTTCTCTGCCACTAATTTCGAGCATTTGTTAATTAATGTAAACCACAGTAGAAGTCTAGTTTAATTAGGTTTCTTTCTTTTTGGGACACGTTCTTACTTCTTAGTAAAATAACTATTATTTTTTGTGGAGATAACTCCAAGTAGACAGACTTGTGAGGTTGCATTCAAACCCACGTGTGTATAAATTGAAAGAAGTTTTCTAAGATATAATAAAGAAAACGAATAAGGAAGAGTATTCAATATTGGCATGTGTTTAATTATTTTTATATGAGAAGTTAAAGTAATTTATAAGAGTTGTTAAATTTAATCTTCTCTTTGGTTATGTAAAATAAAGTACTTAATTTAAAAAAGAGAAATTCTACCCAAAAAAAGAGGTACTTTTTTTAAAAAATAATTACTTAAATGTTGGCTATTAAATATTTTAATAAAAATATAATAGGTAAATATGTTTTATAATTTAATATTATATTATTAATTTCTTTAAAAATTGAATGCATCACCTTTAATTAAAAAAATTAATACTTTAAAAGTTGTGCTTAAGGTTTTTCTTTTAAGATGATGAAATAAAAATTTTATTTTTTCATATTTTTATAATAATTTTTTCCATAGTTAATTAATGTGAAAACAACCTTATTAGACAAAAAAATTATTTAAAAAAAAGGTAATAAAACAGTTGGAAAGCAAAAGCGGTATCTAAACAGAAGCCACGTTCTAGGTGACTCCTAATGTGTCTTGGCTTATAGGCAGCTCAGCATATAGAGCCACGAAGGTGTCACCGTCAGTCATCACCTCCCGAGCTTTTTCTTCAAACTTTCACTGATTTATCAGCATTTTGGCAATTTAAAAAATGAATCACCCAAAACCCATGTGTATGAATTAAAGAAATTTGTGATCTTAAGAGCCTGTTTGGTGCAATGTATAAGCCTTGATTGTATAAGGTAATACAATACATTAAAAGATTATCAGGTGTTTGGAATATCTAATGTATTGTATTATCTTATCCATCACATTTTTTTATCCATCAAAACATTGGATAATTTAATCAGGCCTGAGGAGGTGGGATAAGCCCTGATTAAATTATGATGTATAAGCCTTTTAAAATTTTTCCCTAGCTGCCCTACGCTACCGTCTTTCTCGTCTCACCGTTCTCTCAGGGTTCTTGTTCGCAGGCGTTGAAGCTGCTTCTCCTTTGCTCATCGCAGACCTCCCAGCCTTCCTTTTCTCAATCCTCTGTGGAAGCGTCTTGGGGCAGATAAGACCTAGCTACAGAAGGAGAGTTGAGAAGAGAGACAAAGGGTTGGCAGCCAAGGAAGAGAGAGACAGAGAGAGAGAACGAACGAGAGAGATAGAGAGAGAGAACAAACGAGAGAGACGAGGGAGGTGAACGGAGAGAAAAAGAAAGCAGAAGGAGTTCGAATGATAAGAGTAAGGTAAGTCACGTCGTCTGCCTCTTCCTTCTGGCTTTACGCTACCGTCTTTCTCGTCTCACCGTTCTCTCAGGGTTCTTGTTCGCAGGCGTTGAAGCTACTTCTCCTTTGCTCATCGCAGACCTCCCAGCCTTCCTTTTCTCAATCCTCTGTGGAAGCGTCTTGGGGCAGACAAGACCTAGCTACAGAAGGAGAGTTGAGAAGAGAGACAAAGGGTTGGCGGCCAAGGAACAGAGAGACAGAGAGAGAGAGAACGAACGAGAGAAACAGAGAGAGAGAATGAACGAGAGAGACAAGGGAGGTGAACGGAGAGAAAAAGAAAGCAGAAGGAGTTCGAACGATAAGAGTAAGGTAAGTCACGTCATCTGCATTGTTTTGTGGTGACTATCTGGCTTTCTGTTTCGTCTTATAGCTACTGTAATTGGCTTATTCCCTGTGTTTGAGCTCATTTGGCTTATAGAAGAACAGAACGAATGCAGATATTATCTCCCTCTTTTAGAAATAGTGTGTTTTGTATGGGGATGCTGACTAGGAACTGAGTAATCAACGTTAAAGTCGTATTGGTGCCATGTATGCTTTTTTTGTTGATGTTAACAGTAGAGAAAAGGAAAGGTATGAGTATTTTTTAAGGTTAAAGGACCACACTGAAATAAAAAAATTAAAGGACCAAAGTAGAAAGAATTAAGTAAGGACTGCAGCAAAGTAAGATAATGGTTATCTGTTAGAAGCAACTAGTATATTGGAGGTAAAAAGTTGAATTAGGCACATTTAGCTTATCTGTTAGTAACAAGAAATCATTGAAAGATTTTAAAATATATATAATCCACATTCAACTTATGAATTAGGCACTGATAGGACTCAACCCCTGGTGTATTATATTAATAAGAAAACTACAGCTATAGCTCCCCTCAATGCATTGGTGTTTATCATGTGTGTTAGGTCACTCCTTTTTTCAATTCATATGCCCACATTTACATTTTGTTTTGTATATTAATAATTCTCTACTTGTGACATTTTTTAAGTCTTTCTTTTATATCTTGTATTGTATTCATGAGAAAGTTACCATATTATAATTTTGTTTCTCATATTACAATTTTGCAAAACAATGTTTATTTTTATTAATGAGTAGTTTTAAATATTTAGGTGTTATGGATCCTAATAAAAAGGTTGACCCAAATCGATGGCTAAATAACCCAAATGGATGGCTTAATGATATAAGTGAGCTACTTAATGTCATGTCAGTGTATTTGATGTTGGAACAAACCTTTTTGGAGATGGTAATTGCATGTATTATATCGTACCTTCATGTCATTCGTGTGGCTCAAGGACAACATGAGAAATTATCCTTAAGGCGACGGGTGATACCAAAGGTAAAGGAAAAATCAAGGATAGAATTCATAAGGAGATTAATAAATGATGATTTTGCATGTGTGGAACAACTTCGAATGGATACTTATACATTTCGGGTGTTGTGTTCTCTTTTACGTGTTGAGGGTAGGCTAAAGGAAGATGGGTTAGTATCAATAGAAGAACAAGTTGCTATGTTCTTACACATATTAGCTCACCACACTAAAAATCGTGTAATCAAGTTTAAATTCCAACGTTCAGGGGAAACTATTAGTAGATACTTCAATTTAGTGTTGAATTCTGTGTTGAGGTTGCAAGGAAATTTACTTAGGGCACCAGAGCCAGTTCCTGAAGATTGCATTGATGATAGGTGGAAATGGTTCAAGGTATGAACTGTGATAGGGAATTGTATTTTTTAAATTTTTTCATTTTGATTTAATATTATAACAAGTCATTTGCTTATCTTTTTTAGGGTTGTCTTGGAGCTTTAGATGGAACCTATATTAGTATTAATGTTCCTGAGGTTGATAAACCAAGATATAGAAGTCGAAAAGGGGAAATTGCTACAAATGTGTTAGGAGTATGCTCACGAGACATGAAAATTATATATGTATTGCCTGGTTGGGAGGGTTCAGCTTCGGATGCTAGGGTATTACGCGATGCAATTAGAGGACCTTACACCTAGAGAACGCAATAAGGCTGGCCGTTTACTTATGCAAAACCTCTCCCTAGTGCATTTATTTTGGGGCTTTCAAGGTGAACATAGAGTTCAATTTGTAAAGGATTTGCTTGAAGATAACTAAAATTTATAGTACTTTATGTTAAAACTTGATGGTATTTACACTTTTATGATGTTTGTAGAACCTTGGCTATGGTAGTGTTTTTTGCATACTTAATTAATTTATTAGTGTTTTTTTTCTTTGATAAATAGAATTAAGATATTTGTTATATTATGTGACGCATTTAAAAACTAGGTAGTTATATAAATTCTTATAATAAAATTTTGTTGTCAAGTTGAACTTTATGAAAAGCCTTTAAAAAAAAGACTATTGAATGTAAATAACGAGCCTAAATTTTTTTATTTTTCGTATATTAGAAATTTTAATTTTTAAAAGAAAATTAATATAGCATTACAAATTTTTAAAAATATAATATATTATAAGTAAAGGGTATTATTGTCAAAATGGTTATTCTTTATCCTATCCAATGTTATATAGTGTATCACCAAACATAGGATAGTATTATTTTATACAATATAATATCTTATTCTGTGTTGCACCAAACACTGTATAGTATTATAATTTTATCAGGCCTTATCCTATCAGGTCTTATCCTATCAGGCTTTATGCTATCAGGCCTTATCCAATGCGGTGTACCAAACGGGTCCTAAGCTTTGGCAATCCGGAACTCGACCGTTCAACTCCTGATTCACTGGATGGCCAAACATGGCCCTTGGGAAGGGTCAATTTGGCCATCGAACAGTCAGAGAGCCCGAGGGCTATGGTTCTGTGCTTTCTAAGGTTGAGCCCTCTGTGATAACTGTCAAGACAGGAAGATTCGCAACAATAGTGCTGTTAAATGAACCTTTTGGGTAAAGTCGTTGATAAATTTTTCGCGACGGATAATTTGCTCATAATTTTATAACATCGCTTACATTGTGTTTGGACGAGGGAGGAGAAAAATTTGAAAGAAGAGAAAAGTATAAAAGAAAGGGAAAAGAGAGAAAAGTGAAAAAAAATTAATATGTTTGAATGGATGGAAACAAAATAAAAAAAAATTATTAATTTATAACGATAATAATTTTTATATTTTTAAAAAAACATGTTTGAAATATAAATTAATTACTTTAAATTTAGACACATGTTTTTTAAAAGAAATAAGAATAATAAATTTTAAAATAATTTATGAAAGCTATATTTTAAATTTTTTAAAAAAATTTACTTAAATAATAAAATAAAAAATAATTGTAAAAAATAATAAAATAAAATAAAATAAAAATTATTTAAAAATATAATCAAAATAGTTTATTATAAAAAATAAACTTAAATTTAAAAAAATACATATTTTAAATTAATTAAAATTTATTTTTAAAAAAATTATTTATTCCTACTTATTTTAATATAAGAAGTATGATTTTTTATTTAAAAATTTATAAATATTATTTTAATATATATTAATTAATTTAAATATAATAAATATTTTATATATATATATATATATATTAAAATATAAATTATATATATATATATTGGATGGGATGATCCTAGTTTGACTGCATTTTGAATGCAGCAACAACTGATTACATTGCAGTTTGTTTGTTATTTTTTTTTGGATAAAAATACAATTTATTAATTTTATTTTAAAAAAATATATTAATATTTTGTAAAATATATTTATTATTAATTAATTTTATAATAAAAAATTTTAAATAAATAATTATAATATTAATTAATTAATTAAAATATAAAAAAATTGAATTAATTTTTTTTGTTCGCAACTACATTTTTTTCTTTTGATATATAATTTATTGATTTTAAAATTAAAAACTATTTAGAAAATATATTTTTTAAATTATTTAAATTTTATTTTTTAAAAATTATTATTTTAATAAAATAAATATAATTATTTATTTTAAAATTTTATAGATATTATATATATATATATATATATGTTTTGGTAAGGATAAGGGCATGAAAAAAAAATGTCATTTTCTCCTTATAATCTCTCCGAATATGGAGAGAAAAATTTTACGTGAGATTTATCATACTTTTCTTTCTAGTTTTTCACTTCTTCCTAGTTTTCTCTCCATGCCAAGTAGGGAAAAAAAAAAATTTCTCTCCCCCTTTTCTCTTCTTTCAACTTTTCTCTTCATCCAAATGCACTGTTAGGCCCTTAACAACGATCACCATTTCTAAAAGATGTATGCCTTCAAATCTTACGCTTATTGTTGATTTTTTTTTAAAATACATAAAAAACATAAATAAATAAAAAAGAAGGTACAAATTACTAAAGTAATTATAATCAAATTAGACTAGTCGGTTCAACTAGTTGGATCATGAACTAAACCTTGGTCCAATCCAGACGACTCTTTAAATTGGTGCTTCTAAGAAGCAATCAACGTTGGTCAAGAATTAAGTTTGATTGGCTAATTTTATAAAGAACTGATACAAAAAGACTGGCTTAAATGAGTTCTTCTTAGAAATTTTCAAACATCAAGTGCTGGATTCGAACCAAGTACCTCATGCTTCCTAAATACACAATCGGCATCTAACTTGCAAAGCATCTTCAATTTCTATGTTTAAATTTTGATATAAATAGACTATTCAAACAAACTAGCTTGGAAAAAATAAACCTTGGGGGAAAATTTTGAACATCAACTACTGGATTTGAACCAGCTACCCCACGCTTCCAAAATACACAATTACTATCTAACTTGCAAAGCATCTTCAATTTCTATGTTTAAATTTTGATATAAATAGACTATTCAAACAAACTAGCTTGGAAAAAATAAACCTTGGGGGAAAATTTTGAACATCAACTACTGGATTTGAACCAGCTACCCCACGCTTCCAAAATACACAATTACTATCTAACTTGCAAAGCATCTTCAATTTATATGTTTAAATGTTTATATAAATAGACTATTCAAATGAATTGCTTGCATTTTTCTATAAAAATGGCCTCTGGTAACATCAAACCAATTACTTTAACAAAAAATGTAAGTACCTTAACCACTGCACCACCTTGTTCTTTTTTATGGTATTGTGTATAATATTATATAAATATAATTATAGTATTTCCTTTAAGATTTATGACACTTAACTTAAATATTTATCAACTATTTTTTATTTTACATTATGTTCAAACCTTCTAAAACTAATTAAATTTTACTATACAATTTTTTTGAAATGTGATAATAAAAAATTCATATATTGAATAGTTAATTTTTATAATATTTTTATTTTAATACTTGTTTTAACAAATTAATATTTGATCTTTATATTTATTAATAAATAAATTATTTTAGACTTAAATTTTAAAATTAAAAGTCAACTGAATTTAAATATTATATAATATTTGATTTATTTTTATATATAATTAATAATAAAATGTTTTAAATTTTTATTAATATTTACTTATTATTTATTATATTAAACTTGTAATATTAATATATATATAATAATTATTAATTAGATTAATAATTATGGTTTAATAATTAATTTAATTTTAAAAATATTGCAAATTACCATAGTAGGCTATGACGATAGTGTCCCCAATTTTCTCAATTAGCGCGTCCATTAAATTTAAAAATAAGGGTACAGTTCTGACACCAAAGGAAAAAAAAAAAAAGAGAGAGAGAGAGAGAATTGCAGTAACTAAAAAGGAGGGCACGGCGACAATTAAGGGTCTGTTTAGTTTTTTATTTTTAAAATAATTTTTTATTTTTTAAAAAAATAAATAAATAAACTTATTTGATAATATATTTTTAATGAAGTGTTTTGTAAAACAAAAAAGTATAATTTTATTTTTAAAAATAAAAAAATCAGAACATTTTTTATGTATTTTGTAACTTTTATTTTATAAAATTAAAAAAAAAATAAAAAATAACTACTTTTCAAAATAATGATTCAAACAAATTTTTTAATTTTTTTTGTTGTCAAAACTTTTTTTAAAAAACATTTATTTTAAAAATATTAAAATAAAAATAGAATCAAACAGGCTTAAATTTTTTAAATTAGCAATTATATGCCAGATGAAAGACCCACTAATCAAGTGCATTGAAGTGAAGCTAGTGAGTGACTATGCTTATTATGCAACTCACAAGCATGCTGCTTTAATCTAAGTACTAATTTGTTATTATGAACCAGCAATTAGTTCGAGATGAACCATTATTCGTTTATTTTTGGTCATCTACATCAAGGCGCTACTTATTAATCACTATAATATGTTTGTATATATTTTATTTTTTTTAAAATAAAAGTGGCGCCATAGTTGTCCCTTTTGAGAAAATAAATATTTTTGTATTGACTTCGAAGAAGCTTCAGCATGGGACTAATTAAAGCCTTATTACCATATTGCTGCCCTGGCAGCATATTTTGGTTATTGTGGTGTTGTAGGCTTTGTGCCTTTTCTAATTATTCAATGACGAAAAAATAAAATTCTTATAAGAGAAGACTTTGTTCCTTATGTATAAATGATTTTTTTTTTTTGAATATGAGAAATCCGTATCTAAACAAATAAGATGGAATTAGAGATGAAAAAAAAAATCACTTTTGATTTTGGTGTTGCCAAAAAACTAAGACCAAAAATACAATTCCGTCTCAAATTCAAAGTCAGAAGATTCTGTCTCAAAAGAAATCCATCCCTGATTTCTAGGATAATGACATCCCTATTTAAAAATAAAAAATATATTTAATTCATAATCCATCTTTAAATTAGTAATGGAGTATTTTGTCTCTAAGTTCATTTCAAGATATGAGATGAAAAATTCAGCCTATAAGTCCATCTTTAGTATAGAGGCAGAAATTTTATATCTAATCCATCTCTACATTAGTAACAAAAAATTTTATCTTTAAATCCATTTCTAAATTAGGGATAGAAAATTATTTCTCTAAATCTAACTCTAGATTAGAGACAGAAATTTTATATCTAATTCATCTTCAAATCCCTCCCTAAATTAGAGATGGAGATTCTATCTCCAAAATAATAGTGATAGTTTATGCAGCTGAGTCTTTTTTTTCTTTTCTTCCAAAGTTTTTTTTATTTATTTGAAATTAATTGCTAGCAAATGCAAAACATAAGAATTTTATTACTTAAAATTACTTGTGCTACTTGGAAGCATATTATCAATAGGAAAATATTGCTACATGTATGTGAAGTGTTTGATAGTTTGCTCACATAGTAAACTACAAGTAAAATGTAGCTATCCTGAGATTAGAGGCAAAGGCTAGATCAGAACTCAGCCAACAGGTTATATTAGCCATACTGAAGATCTGTCAACACATACAATTACCAAAACTTAACCAACGAGAACTCTCCATTTAAACTACTCAATAACCATAAATGAAGATTCCAGACAAAATTTTTAAGGTGCCTCCAACTCATAAATTTTCCTTGTTTGATAGCCACGAAAATGCAAGGAAGAAAAATTTATGAATATGAACTTGTAATTAAATAGCACCAAAGGCAAACAAAACTATACCTGACATATTTTAATTACAATTTCCATGATCAAATAAGAAACAAAAGCATTTATGAAAATTCACAACGGCATAACACCACTCTAATCTTAGAAAAAAAAAAAAGGGAAAGAAAAGGCAAAGCACAGTAGCACACTACCAGGAGAGGAAGAGAACTGAAAAGCCACGAAGAGGAACAAATGATGGCTAGCGGAGCCAAGGTTGGACTTCACAGTGGCAAGAACGCATGACCAAGCTCGAAAAAGTTACTTCTTTCCACAATGAAGATAGCGGCTAGGCCAACATTAGAGGTTTAGGTCGTCGATAGACTGCTGGTCGGAGCTCGGGGTGGCGTCGGAGGTTTGCGAAGGTTAAAGAGATCAAGAGAAGTTCTTGGGACGAAGGAGATGTGAATGCATGGCGTGGGGCAGGAGGGGAGGGAGGAAATGCCCTAACAACAGTTCAAACATAGTTTTAAATTACGATTACGGTTACGGTTACGTTGTGATTGCGATTGCAGATATTGCGGATAGTATAAGAAGGATTGCGGACGTTGCGGCTAATTGATGCGGATACAACCGATACTGCAATAATAATATTGCAGACGCATCACATGATGTGGACCGCAATTTAAAACAATACAAATAAATTGCCGTTAGGACTAGTCCTAAGGGCAGTTTCATGAGAATCGTTGCTAGAATCAATTGGCGTAACCGTGATTGTAGCTAACTACAGGAAGGAATTATTTTGTCCGAAGCGCGATTCATACAAAACGGACTAATCACTAATATCTTAACGATGCTTGGCTGTGGCTAACGACGATTTTATTTTAATTGTCATTAGGCCTCTCATCCTAACTACAGTTCAGAGAATCGCCGTTAAGCCACCGCCTTTATATTCTCTTTCATTGGTAGTGAGTTTTGTACAATCTTCTTCATCATCTAATTCATCTCATGCGTATTTTTTCATGTATTTCATCTCAACTGTATTTTTGTATGTATTTCAAGTTAATGCTCGTGACAACCGTGGGAACATTGTAATTAGTACAGCCTCTTTCTTATTTTTAATACATATAATTATTTAAACTGTTTTTAATCTTTTGCATCCATATTTATTAGATGACAGTCTTGTTTTGAATATTTTATTGACAAAATATTCAACCAAATGAAAAGTTATAAAATCATCAAACACATGAAAAGTTTTTAGGAAGTAAATGCTGGATGAAGTTTGCTTTTTTTTTTTTTTGGAAGCTTATTTTTATTTATCTCTGTTCACCAAACAACCTAACTATATAATATTTCCTGAAAAAGAACGGAAAAAGGTCATAAGTCGGTTTTCGGAATCAATTTCACTGGTACAGTATCACAAACCTAGATCAATTTTTATTCTTTTAATTTTGACGTGAAAGATATTATTAATTGAATTTAAAAAATTATATAAAATGTGTGATTTGATTATTATTCGATTGCCAAAAAAAAAGATGTCACATGCATATGGTTTCCTCAGCTGCGTGTTGTATGCCTAAATGAAATTTAATAATAATAATAATAATAATAATAATTTTCTGGCATAATTTTTCCAGACTCACATGGAAGATAATATTATTACATCAATCAATCCTATAAAAAAAATTCTCATTTTATGAGTACTGATATTGTTTTTATTAGGATTGAGATTGTCCTATGTATTTACTATTCTATTTTCAAAATGTCTCTCATATAGAATAAATTGAAATGTCTCTCATGTCGAATAAATTAATAAAAGAGATATTATCTTGTTTTATTCATTAAAGTAAATTATTTTTAGTTTATTTTATAGAAGTATATATATGATCACAGTTTATTATTAATAGCTTGATGTGTATTAAAGAAGATGTCAATATTTTATAATTAAATTTAAATAAATTATTTAAATAATAATTAAATTTTTGATATTTGTAAAAAATTAAAAAGATGCATTAAGAAATTATTTAACACCCGCGAGGGTCTGGTCTCTCTGCGCTTGGCCTACAGAGCAAGACGCGGAAGGCTGCAACCAAAACGCTATCAGACAAAACCAACGACCCTATGGATCGAATCAGAATCACCCCGCATCAAATGTCACGGGAGATGAGTATAATTCTTTAATAATAAATTTTTATATTTTTAATATTATAATTTTTTAATTAAAATATAATAAATATACTATTCTAAATTTAATTAAAAAATTATAATATTATTTATAAAATTATATATATCATGTTATTATTGAATAATTATATATTTATTATATTTTAATAAAAAATTTTAATAATAAAAATATAAGATAGTGTATATAATTTTTTTTCCTTTAGTATTTGATAATTTGCTACCAAATTCAAAATCACTCTTATTATTATTCAGTATCTCTTTTGTTTTTTTGCCAACATTATCATTCGTTATTCGAAGCTATATAAATCCATCAATTGTTAGAGCTCTTAAATAAAGCGCACATATCAGTCATCATTGATCCTTGCTTCAATTTTCTACCACTAATGGCGCATTCAAAAATATCACACTCCCAGCCCAAGCTTCTCAACAACGAAGAGAATAATCAACTACTGAAGCAAGAACCCCTAAAAGTAGATGAAGAAGCGAGCTTCTCCTACGCGATGCAGCTGGCGACTTCTACTGCGATTTCCATGGCGATGCAAACGGCGGCGGAGCTCAGTATCTTCGACATCATCCACAGAGCCGGTCCTGGCGCGAGGCTCTCCGCCGTGGAGATCGCGTCGCAGCTCTCTTGCAAGAACTCCGAAGCGCCTTCCGCGCTAGATCGTCTCCTGCGACTTCTGGCGGCTCACTCTGTGCTTTACTGTTCCGTCGAAAATGAAGGCCTGGGATGTTTCCGACGGCTGTACGGCCTCACTCCGGTGGCCAAATTCTTTGCACGAAATGCCGATGGTGGGTCGTTGGGCCCCTTCATTGCGTTGATTCAAGATAGGGTCTTCCTCAATAGCTGGTTTGTCTCTTTCGCTATTTTTAGCTAATGGAAACAATATACAGCTACCATGTCGGATGAAAATTTCGATACTTCCAACATATAGTTTAAAATTCGAATAATAAATTTTTATATTTTAACATATTTAGAAATAAACTCTTTTTTATCCAATTTTTGTTAAGTATTTAAGAAAGACTTCATGTATACATGTCTAGAAGAAAGCAAAAAGAAAAAAAGAAAATCATGAAATCAAATATAGGGAGTTTTTTTTTTTGGGTCATTTTAGTTTTTTAAATTATTTTTTATTTATTTACAAATTATAAATTTTTCAAATTGAAGACTGCAACCTCCCCATAATTGCAACTAGCAAAAGATGGATGGTTACTTGTTTTTCTTTTTAATTGCAGCCTATTTTAGAATTTATTCAGACTATTTGTTCTTTTCAGATGATCTTATTAGGTACTAGATTTATCTTTTATATTCAAATATTTCATGAAGGATACATGTGTGCATATAGATTAGATTGGGTTAAATTTGGACCTAACTTGATGCCCACTCTGGCTCAATATGTCACTGGTTAAAATTTTTGGTAAAAATGATAAAATGATTTGAAAAAATAAAATTTTTGTATACCTTCTTATAAAATTACATTTTGCTCTTAAAAATAAAACTTTAATAAAATTTCTTATAAAAAAATTTTTTAAATATGTAAGACTAGATTGGAATATACAAAATTAGCCAACGTAATTGACCCAAATAACTAGCCCTCGCCTATTCAATTAAAATGATTGGGCTAGTCAAGCCACCAATGCACCCTTAGTGAAAGTTTAGATTTAGATCATATTTTTTTAGGTATTTATTATCAAATTTTTCAATAAAAACATAATATTTGAAAGAATTTTAAAAAATTCAATTACATAATATTAAAATACTTGTCAACAAAAATATGGAAATCATACCTAAATTTTTTTATTTTTAGAAATTGCTAAAGTAAAATTATTGTGCATTCACTTGTTTAGGTCCCAATTGAAAGATGCAATTTTGGAAGGTGGTATTGCCTTCAATAGGGTCCATGGCTCACATGCTTTTGAGTATCCAAGCTTGGACTCGAGATTCAACGAGGTTTTTAACAAGGCAATGATAAACCAAACCACTATAGTTGTGAAGAAAATTGTTGAATCCTACAAAGGTTTTGGCGATATCAGTAGACTTGTGGATGTTGGTGGTGGTCTTGGGGTTGCTCTCAACGTGATCACTTCCAAATACCCTCATATTAAGGGAATAAATTTCGACTTGCCTCATGTCATACAACATGCTCCTCCATATCCTGGTATGACCTTTTACTTCCTACTATGATCCAATTCTTCAATTAAAACAAAAAAAAAATTCTCCCGCTTCAATTTATTATTATATCAAATTTGCATCATGATTGCGTTGATGGTCCAAAAGAAAAATTTATTGCGATGCGTGTCGAGTTCCACTAACTTTGAGCTGTACTTAAAAAAAAAAATCATAAACAAGCTAACTCTTGGCCTAATTAGACAAGCTTATTCAAAAGTTTATAAAATATGTTTAAAATTTGAACATTTTAAAACTACTAAATTATATATTATTTCTTTTCTAATATATACATATATATACACACATTTTAAAAAATATTTTATAATTACGTCAGTTGAGTTAGGCTTCATTAAATCTTCTCTTTTATTGAATAGGTTAAAGATCGTTACAGATTTTTAGAAAAGTTCCTATCACAAAATTCCCCTCTATGCCGACACTGGTTCTCACTATGCTTATGCGGATGATACTCTGATCGTAGCTACAGATTTTAGATTACATTGCATATGCATATATTGAGGCGATTCCGAATTTGGGATTTTAGACCAGATATTATATATTTTATAAGAAGGTCAATACCCAAAATGTAAAGAAATTTTCGGATTGTGTAATTTATTTTTTTTAACTTTAAAATTGACTATAAATTTTTAGATTTTTAATATTGTGTAATATAATTTTTAAATTTTTTTCCTTTGAAACTCTAATAGTATTTGTTTATATAGGTTTAAAGGAGACTAAATCTAACCTATCATCTTTAGGTGACAAATAAGGAATTTTTTTTAATTTAAAAAATGTGGAAGAAAATAAGAGAAAAAAGTTCTTTTTTTTGTTTTACCACTTGGGATTATAGATCAGAATTTTTTTTTTTTTGGTTGATTTGACCTGTTTCAGTTTGCATAAAAAATGAAGTAGGGTAAGGACTTTGGGCGGTTAAGTATTTGGGTGGGATTATTTTATATATTAAGACCTTGGAGGGTTTATGGTTAACTTGGAAAGTTGGAGAAATAAATTATAAAATCAAGAGATTACTTGTATTTTAGTCTCATAAGAGTTTAACAAATACTTTTCCATAGATAATAGTTCCCTTTATAGCATAGAAATAAATAAATAATAACAATTTAAAAGTTTGCTAAGATATTCGCTATAGTAAGATCTTTTGCAATTTTCAAATAGCCTTTCACCCCTTCAAGTGCAAGTGTGTAACCATCTGCATCTTTTCATTTTCTAATACAACATGAAAAATTAATGCAGAAAGGTAGTTACAGATTGTTAGAAAAGCTCTGATTATAAAATTCCCTTTTTTCCTATGCTTTTTCCATGTTGTAACAATTTAAACTTTAAAGTTGCGGTTGAAGCCTTAGTTATTGGTGAGTTTCATGTGGTACCAAGCATTGATTGTGATGTTGCTGGGGGGGAACACGTGGGTGTCTAAATGTTAGAAAATTTGCCTAAAGAAGATGCCAATTTAGGACAATATCATAAATAAAGATTAAGGGTCAAAAAACAATTTTAACGTTATATTATATTGCATCAAAGGTGAGCCGTGGGTCTCACATTTTTTATAATTACCATTTTCTATTTGACCGTACAGTCGATGTTTTGGTGCCGAAGATAATCGCAGAACTAACCTAAACTATATTTTCTTTTTGCTGAACCTGACCAGATCGAAAACCCATGACCAAATCTATCTACGATGTATCTTAAATTTTTAAATCACCTGATGTTGCAGGAGTGGAACACGTGGGAGGAGATATGTTTGAAAGTGTGCCTAAAGGAGATGCCATTTTTATGAAGGTGGGTTGTTATTTAAGACTGTTAATTGTGATGCCTTAGGGAAATGTCCAATCATTGACTATGAGAGGTTCATTAATGATGGCTTTGTTGGGCTGATTTTTGTAGTGGATTCTTCATGATTGGAGCGATGAACAGTGCTTGAAGCTGTTGAAGAACTGCTATAATGCCATTCCTGATGATGGAAAGGTGATAGTGGTGGACACGGTCTTTCCCATAATACCAGAGACTTCTGCTGCAGCGAAGAGCACTTCCCAACTTGATGTGCTTATGTTGACTCAGAACCCAGGAGGCAAAGAGCGAAGTGAACAAGAGTTCATGGATTTGGCAACATCAGCTGGGTTTAGTGGCATTAGATACGAATGCTTTGTTCGTAACTTCTGGATTATGGAGTTCTTCAAGTAGATTCCATGTTTTTTTCTTTCCCGTTTCATGCATTTCGTAATAAAGCAGGCTGGCTAATTACTATGTTTTTACTCTGTATTTTGTAATCAACTTGTGTTGTTTGAAAGAAGTGGACTGGAAGTATATAATATGAAAATATGTTATGATTACCGTATAATTTTCTCTCTCTTTTTCAAAGTATTAATTTAATCCCTTAAATTAATTTAATATTTTATGTTAATTAGAGAGAGATGACAAAATGTTAGCATATAAGCTTGGCTTAATGGGTTAATTAGCTGCTTATTTAGTATCCTGTGTGGTTGTATATTCCGTAGCTGGTCATTTTGTACAGCTGTATCATTATTATTCCTTTTGTTATTTTGGTTATCAGATTCTTTTGTATATATGAGCCACGTGTCGCGTATTCCAAAACAAGTTGTAACAAACTCCTCGATATAAAGCAAAATTTTCACTCTTTGAAATTAGGTTAGAGAAAGAACTTTTTGCAATTCCTTTTTCTTCTCATTTTCATTCTTAGTATCAATGCGCTTTAGGTTAACACTATAGACTCCCAACCGAGTCTAGCCCAAGCTTCGAACACTAACTCTAGCAATCAAGTGAGCAACACCCAAAGCTCACTTTTGGTCAGCTCAAGTAGGAGCACCTCTCTAGCTTCAACACTCAATCAGCCTTACCCTATTAAGTTGGATAGGTGTTGCTTGTAGTGCACATGCAAGTATGCGTATCGCGAAGATAATATAGTGATAAGAAAATATCGTTTTCTCAAAGATTTGTTGTCAAAATAATGTCAAGTACTAAAATTCACACCCTAACTTAAATCAAGCGAATCAATTTTTAATAGTTGGTGTTAGGGAGAAATGATTATGGATTAAAAGCTATATAGAGCTCAAGGTTAGTATTTGGATGTTCCAGGTGAATAGTGGCATCTAGAATTATTAGTTCCTCATGTATTTCCTAATTATTTGCTCAACACTCAGTACCTTTGCTATCAATGACGATACATGTTGGCCTAGGGCTCACTTATTCCTATAAGTATTCTTCCAAATCTCATATAGGGTTATCAAATCAATTTCATAATTCCTTATAAAACCAACAAGGATCAAATTCCTAGCATAATACCTAATTGGACCATGTGAGGCTAATGAGTATATTTCTATCTCATTAACTTAACCATCCACCTAACCTAACTAGTTTCAAGTACTCACACCACTTAACTCTTGATCTCACCTCCCTTTCCCTTTTCCAAGTTCAAGTAAGGTATCAAATCACCCTAAGTGTTAACTAATCAATTAGAGAGCATGAAGCATGGAGTTGAATGAACAGATATTAACCATTGATTACAAAGTTAGAGTGAGGAACAATCATTAATCCATACAAGAATTTCTAATAATCCTATATTAGAGAGTTTAGCATTACATGATCATGAGAACTAAAGGCAAGATTGAAGTGAAAGTCAAATACATCAGAAATAATTAAAAGAACAAAAGAAAGGAAGAAGAAACTAAGAAATGGAGCTTGTTTCAGTGTCGCTCTTCAATCTCTAGCTTTCCTCTTCTCCAAGATGCCTTCTTAGCTCTCTTTAGCCTCCACACACTTGGAACAAAGCAAATGCAACCCAGAATGATGGCTCTTTTCCATTCCCTTCGTATATGAAACCAGAAACCCTCAAAAACTCTATAAAGAAAACGCTGATTTTAACTAACATGTTTTACGCCATGGCACAGGACATTCACACCGTGGTGAACTCAGGTTCTGGGATACTATGAGCCGTAACTTGGACATTCACGCCATGGCAAAAATTGTCTATGAGATGAAACCTACACGCTCCATGCCACGGAGCCAAGTACTCTCGCCGCAACAAGTTTAGCCTCTGTGTAAAGATTTGCCATGGCGCACATGCCTTGCGACCTTTTTCACCATTTTTCTTCGCTTAAGCCGTGACGTGATGAATTATGGCCGCAGCGAGCTTCCAAAAAAAAACTATAACAACCAGCACTTTAAAGCCTCTTTCACCTAAGAATGCTCAATCTTCTCTTAAACATGCATCCTATAGCAAGAGTAAAGTGTAATTAGTTCTCAAGATTAAAACAAGAATTATCATCTCCCAAGTAGAAATTGAGCATAGAATTATTCATCCTAAGTATGTTTGTTTTTCCTAAAAAAGAAGTATTATTTACCCTATAAATGGAGGCTAAAATCATCTTTATTAAGAGAACATATGCACAATAACATAAATAGTTAGAAATTATCAATAGGATAAATTATCTCCTGAAGTGATCCATGATTCTCCCAATGATCTATGGAAATCAATTGGAAGAATACATTATGGATACCAAAGCATGTCCACCAACTCACCTTTCAAAATATGCAAAAGGGCAATTGAATTCTGAATACAAAGAGTGTGTCAAAAATGATCAACTCCTTCTTGGATAGTTGTATAATTCAATGATGGTGGAGATAGCCTTGCAAATAATTAATTGCTCAACTTCAAAGGAACTTTAAAAGGCATCACAGGATTAGTTAGGAAAACATACTCGCACGAGAGTCATCCTGTACAAGAGTGAGCTATAAAGAACAAGAAAAGGCTCCATGAAAATGGAGGAATATTTAAATAAAATTAAACCTATTGCTAACAACCTTGCACTCACTAGTGGTCTATTGAATGTGTCTGGCCTTGTTACATAGGTGCTTGTAAGAGTAAACTCTAAGTACAACCTAATTGTCATTCAATTGTCTAAAAAAGAAGATTTGTCATGGATTGACCTACAAGCTAGCCTCTTCACATATTAGAACATATTAGTAGTTTTAACAATCTAAGTCTTGGTCATTCAATGGCTAACTATACAAGGACTAATTATTGCCAAAATGACAACAACACCAAAGGCAATTGGAGGGGTTCTAGTTTTAGAGGTTAAGGTGGAAGAAGCTGTAGCCGATATAGCAAAAACAACAAGCCTAATTGGACGAGTTCTAGTTTTAGGACACATTATTACAAATTGCTTTTATAGATATGACAAAAACCATATAGGCACTCCTCTTGACTAGAGTAGAAGTTCAGAACAAGGATAGTTTGCATATGTGGCCTCTCCAAGCTCAATGAATGACCTCTCACGGTATTTTGATAATGGAGCCAGGAATCACATAACCCATGATGCAACTCAATTAGAAACAGTCAATCCTAATGCTAATAAGGGCAAGTTAATAATTGAAAATGGTGATAAAATCAACGTTATTAATACTAGTAGCTCAATCTTGCTTTGTAGAACTCAGCAAAATCTCCCGATGCATGATGTTTTGTTAGTATCTAACATAGCTAAAAATCTATTAAGTGTTTCAAAACTCAAGGCTGATAATCCTGCCTTCATTGAATTTCACTCATAAAATTACTTTGTGAAGGACAAGGCTTCAGGCACAACACTACTGCAGGGGAGACTTAAAGATGGGCTTTACAAAATGGATAATCTAAAGGCATCACCTAGTTGTTTTCCTTAAATAAAAACAATTGTGTTGAGTTTACTTGCTTACTGTCTAGTTTTCAAGATTGGCATAAGAGATTTAGCCATCCTTCTTATCAAGTTTTGTCCAAGGTTTTGCATAATTATAATGTGAAAATTAAATCCAATACAAGTTTTGATTTCTGTTATACTTGTCAATATGGGAAAGCTCATTATCTCCCATTCAACTTCTCTCAATCTCATGCCAAGAACCCTTTAGACTTAATTCACTCTGATATATGAGATCCTTCCCTAGTGCCGTCAACAACTAGATACAAATACTACATTTACTTTCTTGATGACTTCAACTATTTCAATTGGGTTTACCCTTTAAAAACTAAAGCAAAAGTTGTTAGTGCCTTTATTCATTTTTAAAATATAATAGAAAAGGAATATGACAGAAAAATTAAGGTTTTGCAAAGTGATAATAAGGGTGAATACAAGAGTTTTAACAATATTCCTTAGAGTTCAGGAATTGTTCTAAGACAATATTGTCCCTACACCTCAACTCAAAATGGAAGGATGAAAGGGCTAAATGGAAGCATCGTCATATTATTGAGCTTGGTTTGACTCTCCTTGCACAAGCTAAAATGCCACTTTACTACTAGTGAGAATCTTTTCAAGCTACTATCCACTTGATAAACAAGCTTCCTACAAATGTTTTACAAGGTAACTCTACTTATTTTTATATTAAATGGAGCCAAACCAAATTACAAGGCTTTTAAGGTCTTCAAGTGTGCTTGTTTTCCTTGTCTCAAACCTTTTAACGAACATAAATTTTAGTTTCATATAGAGAAATGTGTTTATTTAGGGCCAAGTGGTCTTCATAAAGGCTACAAATGCCTCAATTCCATAAGTTAAGTCTATATTTCAAGGCATGTAGTTTTCGATTAATTATATTTTCCCTTTGCTTCAGGTTTCATAAATACAAGAAATCCTCTAGGTCAGAAATAGTACTTGCATCATTCTTTCCTGCAATAGGTTTTTCTTCTCTAGATCAGAACAATGTTACTACAAAAACTTTGAAAGAGGTTTATGAGGTTAGTGAGAACTCCATTTTTAGTTCTCAAGGAACTAGTTCAAATACTTCTTCATCTTCTAATGTTATCCCACCAAAACAAGAAACTGAATTTGGCACCAATGAGCATACTAAGTCTGATTTTGTTAGTTCTAATATGCCTTATACTTCACCTTTGAATGAACTACTGGCTTAGCCTCAATCGACTACTCAAGCCTCACAACAATGTGAGCAAAGTCATCACATGGTTACTAAGAGTAAAAAAGGGATTTTCAAACCTAAAATTCCTTTTACTAGAATGTTTAAATTGCAACATAACAATAATACTAAACCCACTTCTATGACCATTGCTCTCAAAATACCTCAGTAAAAACAGGCCATGATAGAAGAGTTTAATGCTCTCCACCAAAACCAAACCTAATGACTAGTACTTTATGATGGTCAATAAAACTTAGTAAAGTGCAAGTAGATTTTCAAAACTAAATTCAATGCGGATAGTTCAGTGCAGAGATATAAGGTAAGACTTGTTACCAAAGGATTTCAACAAGATCTTAGAGTTGATTTCAGTGAAAACTATAGTTCAGTAATTAATGCCACTACCATTCGTGTAATACTCACTATTACAGTCTCATTAAATTGGGAAGTTAGGCAACTTGACCTAAACAATGTATTGCTAAATGGCTATTTGCAAGGAAAAGTGCACATAATGCAACCAGAGGGTTTTATAGACTCAAGTAAACCAAATTATATGTTCAACTAAAGCCTCGTATGGTCTCAAACAAGCCCCAAGCTTGGTTTGAGCAACTTCAAGTTTCTCTACTGAACTAGGGCTTTGTAAATATCAAAAGTGATAGCTCTTTGTTTATGTACAGGGATAAAACTCAAGTATTCATTCTAATATATATGGACAACATTCTAGTTACAAGAAATGATCAAAATGAACTAAACAAATTTATTAAAAGGCTACATGATCAATTTTCTCTCAAGGACTTAGGATTGCTACATTATTTCCTAAGAATGGAAGTATTTTGTGACATCAATGACATGTACTTGAATTAGGCCAAGTATGCTCCAGACCTACTTAAAAGGCATAATATGTTTGATGCATCACCCTCTCCAACACCTATGATAGCTAGGAAGACTAGATTAACTTTTAAAGGTAACAATCTAAAAGATTCTTTTGAATACCAAAGCATTGTAGGACTATTGCAATGCTCAACCAACACAAGGCCTAATATCTCTTATGCAATCAACAAATTAAGTCAATTTTTGCAAAGTCCAACCACTTCTCACTAGTAAACAATGAAGAGGGTTCTTCGATACTGGAAAAGGATTTTGAAATTTGGCATTTGCATCAAACCTTCCATAGATTTAATCTTCAATGGTTTTGCTAATGCAAATTGGGCTACATGCCCTAATGATAGAAAATCTACGGCTAGAAATTGTATGTATTTTGGGGACACTTTGGTATCATGGTCATCAAGGAAGCAGAAGATTGTAGCACGCTCTAGTACTAAATCGAAATATAGATCACTTGCTCAACTTGCTACTAAAGTTATATGGATTAAATCGTTATTAAATGAGATTGGTTTCAATTTTAAGCATATACCTATGCTGTGATGTGACAATTTGAGTGCCACTACTTTTGTTGCCAATCTGATTCACCATACTAGAAACAAACATATAGAGATAGATGTGCATTTTGTTCATGATCAAGTCTTGTCCAAGCAGCTTTCAATTGGTTATGTTTGCTCTTGTGATCAAATTGCTAAATGCCTTACTAAGTCACTCTCTTATTCAAGATTTTGTTCTCTAGGAGACAAACTCAAGGTGACCCCCTCACCCACTCATTTGCTGGGGGTGTTAGCATATAAGCTTAGCTTAATGGGTTAATTAGCTACTTCTTTAGTGTATTGTGTAGTTGTACATTCTGTAGCTTGTTGTTTTATACAGCTGTATCATTTGTTATTCTTTTTGTTATTTTTCTTATCAGATTCTTTTGTATATATGAGCCACATGTTATGGAGTCCGAAACAAGCTATAACAAACTCCTTAATATATAGCAAAATTTTCATCCTCGGAAATCAAGTTAGAGAGAGAACTTTTTGCAATTCCTTTTCTTCTCATTTTCGTTCACAAAATGTAAATTTGGTATCCTTGTGGGATTGTCCTCTATTTCTCACGGGATAGAAACTAGATGGAAAATTTCTCTGAAACTAGTTTGGGAACAAGAACATAAATTATTCTTCTTGGATTTCCATCTCCATCCATTTTGTATAAATATTTTTAAAATTTTAATTTACATGTATTACTGATCTTTTGGCTTTTTCACTTATAAAATTTTACGGACATCATGACCGAATTGACTTTTCTTTTTGTCTCTCTCACAAGTTCTCTCCTTGTTGGTCCCTTCCATGGAAAAAATTGAAAGGATGAACATTTGCTGTGAACGACCCACCTCTCCCCGTTGCATTTGCTCCCCATCCAGATTCCTTTTTAAAAGCTCAAAAGATAAAATTCTTCAATAAGGTTAAAAAAGAAAAAAAAAAGAAAAAAAAAAAAAAGGGATTGTGCAGGAACAGCATGAGCATGAGTCACCTTCATCATCAAAAGAACAATTATGATTTGCCCACTCAAAAACGCGCATCGAAGTCTTACTATAACACAATAAAATGCTTAAAAATAGCTGCTTTTTAATTAATTAGTCTGCAGCTTCAAGCTTTATTAATTCATACCCTTTCATGAAGCAAGTGATCCGAATCCATAGACTGCTCAAAAGTGGCTTCATTTTGTTGGAATTTTTATCCATGGATTCACATTAATCATATGATTTTTGTTTTTCTTTTTAAATGTGGATTGGTTAGTAGTTTATTGAAATATTATAGATAGATTGTACCAAGTAATCATATGGTGACTGAATCAAACACATTTTAATTTAAGTGTTGTTAGTGGTTAAAAGTGTGAGTTACTATGTTCTATTGTATTAAGGGCCGATCTCTTTTTTGACCTTAATTATTAAGTTTATTCCATTAAAAGTCTGTTATTGAGTCAAGGATTATAAAGAGAAAATTTTAGTTTACCATATACTATATCTAATATTATAGGCATAGAAAGGTCAAATAATTTTGCATATATCAATTTTGATTTAGTGATCTGAAATATTATACATATCAATAGTTGTTTTTTATACTATTTAGATTTGAAATTTTAGATAAATATTTACCTGTGGTACAAAGTTTAATTACATGATTTTAAAACATAAAATTAATATCTAAAAGCACATCTTTGATCTTTATTTTTATGCATCCGCTTTTTTTATTATGCAAAATTAGTTTAGAGATTTTACTTCTCACATAACAAACTTTTCGGTATTTTCATGCTCAAAAATTTTGATCCTGTTTCATATGATATTTTTAATTTAATTTATTGTATGGAACTGCTTCGTCATGTCTTTATAATATTGTTCAGCATGTTTGATTGTGCTAAATATCCTTGACATAGTGGAAAGAATGAAATAAAAAAAAATGTTGGGGTTTCGTTAGTTGAAACCCACTTTTCAAATCTAAAACTTATTTTATTTTCTTGTCTTTCTTATTTGAATAATGCTCTAAAACAATCCTAAAATTCTAAATACTTTTAACTTGATCACTTCGAAATAACTTGATCACTTCGAAATACCCTTATATTCAGAGTGTCAATTTCGACTTGCCTTATGTCATTGAACATGCTCCTCCTTATCCTGGTATGACCTTTATTTTCTAATGTGATTCAATTTTCTGGAAAAAAAATAATTGAAAAAAATTCTCCCACTCAATTTTGTATTATGTCATCTTCAATAAAGTATATTTTTAAAATAAATTTAAAAATAAGAGAGAGAGAGAAAGAGAGAGAGAGAGAGAATAAAATTTTCAAACAACACAAGTTTTTAAGATCAAAACATTTTAAAAATTACACGATCATACACTATTAAATTATAAAGCAAAGCAAATTGATATGTATAGGAAAATTCAGAAAAATGGACCAGGTTGGACCCAACTAAGTCCTTTTTCATTCTAAAAGTTCCTACCTGGCCCAAAAAAAATTCAAGCCTCAAGTTTAAAACTTATGTTATAAATTTTTTTTTTAGATTTAATTAGATTGACTACACACTCTAACTAATGATAACATCTAAACATCTAATTATGATGTATTTTAGATTTACGAATAACTTTCTTTGTAAAAAAAATCAAAGTATATAATCCTCTTTTGTTTTATGAAAATATATACAAACATTTTAGGAAAAAAAATTAAAATACCTTTAAAGATAATATTAATTTTATTCAAAATATAATTTTTTTAAATATGTGTTTAAATTTTTATTTCCCTTTTTATGTTAAAAATTATAAATTTAATTTGTTTTAAATTAAAAAATAATTATTTTATATTAGTTAAATATATAATTTAATATAAGTAATGAATAGAAGGGTATTTTGGTCAAAATAAATGTAATTATAGCTTTTTTCGTTATTATATAAGATATCAATGTTACAACATCTTTTGATTTTAAAAAAGGAATGTATTTTTAAAAATAAAATAAAAAGAAGACCATATAATTTGGATATCTATAATATGTGTATATATATATAATTTACCCCGAATTTATAAAACACTTGATGTTGCAGGAGTGGAACACATGGGAGGAGATATGTTTGACATTGTGCCTAAAGGAGATACTATCTTTATGAAGGTGGGTTATTAAGGCTGTTGTGAGATTAATCTAAAGATGTTTTAAGTTTTATCAATAAATTTACAAATTAATGTATAATGTATTATTTAAACGTGTTGCATAATTGAAGTTAATTAACCAATTTATATAAAATTTGATATGAAAGATCAAAATAGTAATTACTTCCAATCAAAGATCGGACTACTAACGAAAATCACATCCTATAATAAAATTTTGAAAGATGTAAAAGTCTCAAATTTTATATTGGTGTCATGCTAATTTTCATAACGATTAGTAATCTTCAAAATGATGTTCTGGCCAAAATACTCCTACTCCTAATTTTCCCTTTTACCTATTTTGTTTAACCTTTTTATCAAGACAAAAATAAATACAAATGTATTTAAGTTGTATCCTTAGAAAAACATATAAATGTAGGGGTATCCAAGTCATTTTCCTATGCAAAATATGAGGGAATGACTTACATATTCCTGCACTTATTTTGCCTTCTAGTTAAAAAAAAAAAAAAAGAGGGACTTTTTGGTCAAAAGATTAAAGTTATATATGGAGATGGTTAATCTCTTCTCTAGTCATGTGGGGGTTAATCATAGCAAGATCCACATCTATGTTTTAATTAAAATACCTCCATTTTTTCACCAAAAAAATAAATACAGAAATATTTACGTCATTTTTTCCATAATTTTGCATTTATTGTGGTGCAAAAAAATGAAATACACGTACATTAGTGATGTCTTCATGAGAAAATGATTTAAATACCCCTATATAATACTAGTCTTGTAAAGGTTAGTAATTTCCATATATATTTGTGTTTTGGGCCCCAAAAAAATCTCAATTTTCTACTAAAAAACAAATTAAGTCTAGGTATTGTTGTCTTTATCTTTTTTTGGGTGAAAATTGGATTGAGAAATGACTTAAATATCTTTATATTAACTATATTTTTATGAGAAAACGATTTGAATGTTAAAGGATTAGAAGTCAATTGTCTAAATTAATATAAAAGTCATTATTGTAAAAACTAAGAAAGACATTACACATTTGTCATAGATTTTGTATTAAATCCCGATCATAGATTTGTGATTAAAGATCACACACACAACCACAATGCGCGCGCGCGTGCACTCACACATATGAGAAGAGAAGAGAATCAATCGAAATTAGTAAAATTTAAATTTAGTCTTGTATCATTGAAAACTTTGTTATAGAAAGAGTTTCGTACAAAATTCACCATTGAAGTAAAAGTTTCAACCAAATCATAATTACAAAAATTTTATATTAATCAAAAATTGTTTCATACTCATCAACATAATAACATAAAAAGAAATTGTTAAGATTCATATGTGGCTGTTAAGGGATTGAATTGGAGTCACCAGATTCTGAGGAGTCTGTATCATTTTATACCTAATTGATCCACATATAATTCCTTTACAATATTTTTTTAAATATAAAAGGACTATTAACTATTTACTTACATACTTACTGTTATTTAATTAATTTTTCTATAGTTTGCCATATAATATCAACATGATAATTATTTCTATTTTAATGATCGGATCAATAAAAATCATTTCTTATAATAAGTATTACCAATCATCCAAATTGATTTGGCTTAATTTGTTGCAATGAATTTGTAGTGGACACTTGATGATTGGAGCGATGAATGTTGCTTGAAGCTGTTGAAGAACTGCTATGATGCCACTCCTGATGATGGAAAGGTGATCGTGGTGGAGGCAGCTCTTCCCATTATACCAGAGATTTCTATTGCTGTGAAAAGCACATCCCAACTAGATGCTCTAATGAGGACCCAAGACCCAGGAGGCAAGGAGCGAAGTGAACAAGAGTTCATGCGCAACAGTAGCTGGATTTAGTGGCATTAGATATGAGTGCTTTGTTTTAACTCCTGGATGATGGAATTCTTCAAGTAGATAGTTGGGCTAAGTATTATCTGTTTACTTTTGTAATCCAAATGTTGTGTTCGGAGTTTAGAAGAAGTGGGAATGTATCATATATGTTATGATTGCCACATATTTCTATTTATTTTTAAGAGATGTTATGATGAAAGTATTATTATAGAATAATTTTGAGCGAAATGTAAAACTATACTTTTTGTTTAAATTTTTGATATTGCATCTTCATTTTATTTCCATCACAAATTTGGTAAGAAATTATTTAATAGCTAATGTGAAAAAAATGCTATATCATCCAAAAGTAGAAAAAGGAGTAGAATGGTAATAGTGGTCATTGCATTCTCAATTGTCAACCTCGTACTTATATGAAAGATAGGTAACAAAGGGATGAACAGGGTTGTGCACGCAATATATAATTTTTATAAAAAAGCTGCTTTTAAGAAGTTATAAATATAATATGATATACGTTTATATAATTGAGAGAATAATGTATAAACAAGTTATATCATGTAAAATGTATTAGAACAAAGGATGATTCTATGGTGCCACAAGTGGTATATGTTGTTACTGTCTATGTAACACCATCTGAACTATACACTTGATCCAATGATTGTGAGAAATTGCGGGATGATAACTGGTAACTTCTTGTCTAGGTCACTTAGGGCTTGGGAAAAATTTTGCCTCCACTTACACAGCTAACAAATTAGAGAAAAAGAACAAGTTCAAAGTTTAAGAAGAATCAGCCGAATCAGAGAAATTAAGGTATCCTATCTACTAAAGTAGGAAAGCGAGGTACCTTGCTTGGACGACATGTTTGCGATGTAGAGCAAAGGTTCGTCTTTGTCTTCTCAAAGAGATAGGTTCGACATAGGAGAATCAACCGAATTGAAGAAATCAAGGGATTGGATCTGCTTTAAGACTTTAATCGCATCCTTCATCTTTTGAATGCCCTTGGCATAATCGTTTATTGACTTTGGTTCTCTTGCTTCAATTTTCCTTGAACTTTGGTTCTCTTTAACAAAGAGAGGTGCTAGGAAGATATGTGAGAAGCAAGAAGACATGCTTGAACAAAAGGTGCTAAGATTATTATTTGAAATATATATATATATATATAGTTCTTTACATCTTTATCATTAGATTTTTCAATTAAAACATAACAAGTGTATAGTTCTCTTATAATATCATGACAAGTGTATAGTTTTTACTAACAATTATAGAATTCTCTAATTAAATTATTAACTTGTCATGATAATTGGATAATTATACACTTGTCATGTTTGAATTAAGAAACTTGATAATAAATATATATATAAAAAAACTATACCAAAGTCTAATCTTTATTATTTTTGGAGAGGATAGGAAGAGAAGCCTTTAAAGGGAACAATCTAAATAAAAACACAAAACACAACTTATACTCCATAAAAATAAAATGTAACTCAAAACTAATGAAATGAAACCAAAACCTACTAAATATGAATTTAAGTAAATTTTATTTATTTTATATACCAAAAGCATAAAATAAACTAAATATTCATATGACTAGTCCTTTAGAATAATATGAAAAACAAGATAATTTAAAGAATTATCAATTACCAATAATATCAATTACCAATAATGGAAACCTAGCTTCTTCTTAAAAGAACTCTAAACAAAAAATTTAATGGGTAACAAGAAGTTAATGATGAATACTTGTGGAATACTAGGGAATTATTAACTTAATTCACTAATTGTGTACAATTAAAGATAGGAGGATGAATTCAATACTCATAATAAAGTCAAGACAAAACTTATAAGGTTTTTGAGGAATTCATCACTTATGTGAACATCCAATAGTGGAGTCACTTTTCTAAAAAATTGAAGTCAAAATTTTTAGAAATATTCATGAAATCAAAAAGTAGTCTATGGCTAGAATCATAGTAGTTTTTTGTGAGCTTTGCTAAAGGTATTTAGAACTTGTGCATGATAGTTTCAATTTTGATTGAAGAATAGTGATTTAATGCTTAGCAACATCTATTTGTTGAAACTTTGAATTATTGTCACTAGTGAGAAGTATAAATCTTAAGATACTTCTCATGGTGTATGATTATGTAAGAAGAGATATCACTTACTATTTAAACTAAGTAGAAGATTGTTGAAAATAATTTAAAATTTATTATAAATTCAAGTTTGTTAAAAACCAGTTGACTGGTTAAAAGTGATTAGTTAATTGATGATATAAACAAGCATAATAGATCTTTTTTGGAATACACTAGTCAACTAGTCTAAAAAATCAATTAATTGGTCCAAGACACCAATCGATTGGAAATCAATTTTCATTCTACTAGTCAAAGACACTAGTCAACTAGAAATTAACTTCTAGTCGATTAGTCTAAAATAGAGATTTTTGAAAACATTTTAGGACAGATTAATTGACTAATAACCCACAACAATCAACTAGTCAAAAATAATAATACTATATTTGACAAATTTTTATGCCTATTAATATGAGTAGTCATTAGGTCTCATTATACCAGTTTTGTAGCTATTAAAAGGAGTAGAAACTCTGAAAAGACACTCAATCAACATGATTATTCAAGTAAAAATGTATGATGATTCAAAATGAGTCCTATAAAAGATTAATTTTAAACACATACAAGAAAAAAGAAAAAAGTAGAAATTCTCTATTTCATCCCAAAATCTTTGAACCTTAAACATTTCTTAAAAAGTGACAATTCCTCTATTTGCTAAAAGTAATTCTTTAAAATGCTTTAAATAACTTTTAAAAGTAAATTTGCTAAGACTCTGCAGCAGCATATAAAGGAACAAATTTTACTTTAAAAATAATGTGATACGCACACATTTTAAAACCTTTGATTTAATTTTCTGTTGTGATTTTATAACTCCATTAAAATTCCATATTCCTAAGAAGAATTTCATATAAAAACCTTGAGGTAACAAATCTCATAAAAACTTAAATACACCAAAAAAAAAAAAAAAAGCAACACTTCTCGTTACAACGTACACCAGAGACATTCAGGAAATGAAAGCACTCTTCCCTTTTTTGGTGAAAGAATAGAAGCACTCTTTATCAACATATATTGAGAAAAAAAAACTGAAAAAGTAGAAAACTTAAGAAGATTTAGATAGAAGCAATACATCTCCCAATTCTCTTTAAGAGTTTTGTGTCTTAATCGACTTTCTTTTTCCTAAATGAAGTCCAAAATTCCAGATCTTAAGAGTAGATAGCAAAAATGGAAATTCCAAAACTATTGTACCAAAAAAAATCTTCAAAACTTTCAATAAAAGAAAAGAGATACCTTTACAATATATACATATATACATACTTACATGCATACACAGACTAAATAGCTCTATAAAAAAACACGCACATCCCCGTGCGCAGACAATAAGATCAGTATTCAGTACATGAAAAGCAGGGGGAGGTTGGAACAGCCCCTCAAATTAGTTTTGGCTCAGTACCAAATGTGTCGGTCCCACACTTGCAGCTCGGTCGTTTGGGCTCATATTTATGTCTCTTACCACATATAACACTTTACAATAATTTTTTTAATAAAATTTATTATTTTATATTAAATAGTAAATAAGATAAAATGACAAAAATGATGATGATATGAAAAAAAAAATTATTTTGAGTTCCTCTTTTACTTGATAGTTTGAGATCTAGAAACTGTTTTACTACTAAATTATTTCTTTTTAGAGATGCTTAAATTACATAACTTTTTTTCTATTAAAAAAAATACAAATCCCCCTAAAGTAAAAATGTAACTAAAATAACCTCAAGAATAATATTAATTCCTTTTATTAAAAATATGATTTATTAAAAAATTCTTAAATTTTTATTTCAATGTTATTTATTTTGCATTGAAAATTATAAATTTATTTTATTTTAAATAAAAATTGACAATTTTTATATTGGTTAAACACTTATTTAACAATTATTATATTATATGAAATGAATCATAGGTATAAGATATTTTGATCCAAAAGGTGCAATTGTAGCTTTTATTTTATTTTATTTGCTGTATAAAAGGTTAGCGTAACACATTTTTTATTTTAATGGAGAAAAGTCTATATTTTCAGATAAAAAAGAGGATCACGTAATTTGGATATCTATCAACAAAGAGGAGTGTAATTTATCCAAAAAAAAATTTATTTTTGTCATTTTTTCTTATTTACTTATTTATTTTTATTACTTTAATAGCAAATAATCAATTTTATAAATAAACAAAAATTGTTGTAGCAAAAATTTGTTGTAAAGTATTACATGTAATGAGAGACATAAATATAAAACCGTAACATAAGCAAAACCAATATAAGAAAAAGTAGTCAGCAACTTTTGCTGAATTTTGCAAGTTGTGCACAAAACCCTTAATTTCATCTATCTTATTTGTATTTTACAAAAATATGTTGCAATAGGACACGTATAATGGTTGCGATAGCCCATTGACTAAGCTTCAAATGCGGGACCAACATAGTAGGTTTAGAGCAAAAATCAATTTGGAGAGGCTGTTGGAGTTCATGTTTGGATGCCTCATGGTTTAGGGGGAAAAAACAATAACATCGTGTGACTAGAGAGAAATAAATTATGAGTATGGGATTAATATCAAAAAATAACTTTTAATGTTAGAAATTCTCAATTTTTTTAATTACACTGTATTGTTTATAATTCATTTCAGTGGCAATCCTCCCCTCCTTTTCACTCGTACTGCTCGCTTAAAAAGGTGTGAGATCAATGTTCCACAAACTATCTCAATCAGCTCTAGAAATTATTGTTCAATAAAAAAAATACCAACTTATCTTAATTTACTCTATAAAAAACATCAAAATATTCAAAGAGATTGGATGGATCAATTACTTCAATTTTTAGATTAAGATAACCCACTAAATTTAATTTGATGATAGGGTTTAGGTAACCTAAAAATATGCGTGTAATCCTCTGTAGAGTAATGTATAAATAAAAGTTAATAAAATTCATTTATGGTGTTTAATTTATAAGATTTAAATTCTTTTATACGTCTTAGCTGATTCTAGAATGATATTTCAATATTGCACCCAAAAAAAAATGTTGGATCTCTTATTTTCATCATAGTTTTAAAATTGAACCGAACTGGTCGGTTCAACCAGAAACTGATTCCTGATCCGATTTAGTCGATCAGTTAAAAAATCGGTCAAAGACCAGTCAAACTAGCGAAAGTCGAACCAGTCAAAATCGGTTTAAATCAATTCGAGTCAATTTTTTTATTTTTTTTATATAATAAAATAATTAATCCCAAATAAATTTGACAAGTTAAAAATAGAAAGCAACAAAAAAGATAAGAAAATTGAAATATAGAGAAATATTTTTTAAGAAAATGAGAAAATATAAAAGAAATAAAATGTGCATATTTGATTATTTTGTATGCTTGATTTCTATTATATTTCATTTTCTAATGATATTTCTCTCAAATATCAAGATATTTAGCCAAAATTACTAATTACTTTTTATTTTTTTATTTTTTAATGATGAGTAGAATCTTAATATAATTTAAAAATTCTAAAAATTTAATATTAAATACTCTTAACTTTTAATTATAAATAATTTTTTTAATTAAAAATAAATTTTATAATATTTTTTAAAATATTATATTAGTAATCAAATATTTAATATTTATTATTATTTATTTATTATATTAAAACTTTAATATATAAAATTTTTAAAAATATATATTTAAGTATAATTAGTTTAATTAATAAATCGTAAACTAATATTTTTATCAATTTAATAATCAGTTTAATTTTAAAAATATTAATTTTTAAACAAAAAATTTTATATCTTGTTGATCGAGGAAATTTAACAAAAAAAAAAAAGACAAGCATAACTAGAGCACTAATTGGGTTATAATTTTTTTTTAATTGTTCACCTGCTCCAAGCTCATGATCCCTAGGTGGTTTCTTTTCTCTGGAGAAATTAACCTACAGGATGACATCAACAATGGTTACGTCATACTAGCAAGGTTGGTCTTCGTGTGCTATAGGCATGAATGCTCACTGAAGATTTTTGTTTTTTTCCCCGAGTCAATATAAATATATTTATTCAAATAAGGCACATTGGGCGGCCCAACCCACTTGAAGTTGAGGAGCCACTTAAATTAAATACATAAAATATATATATATATATATATATCATGTTGTGGTACCAACAATTATATATAGTAAAATGCTCAATAATTCCAAGATGTTGACGAAGATAATCAGACTTAAACAAATAATAGTTAATGAACTTTGTTCTTGTCTATTTGTTTGTTAGTTGATGAGATAATGACAAATTAGTAGCTAGATTGAAGCATCATGCTTGTCTGTCGCAATGGAATTAATTATGGCAGGGAGAGGGTAAAAGTTGTTTATTTTTTAAAAAAATAATTATTTTGAAGAAATAAGGTATTTGGTCAAGTTTTTGTTTTTTTTTTAAAAATTAATTGCCTTCCGATAATAGTAGAAATAACGTTTTTGTTATGAAAAGGAAACAAAAAATTAAAGCTTTTCCTTGAAAGTAAAAAAAAAAAAAAAATCATTTTTAAGACAACAATACTTTCACTCTAAATCATTAATTATCAAAATTATTTTTTATCTACTCTCTTAAATACATATATATACACTTTAAATAATTTGATATTAAAAATCATTGTTTTTAAAAGATTTATCAAGCAAGATAATATTGACAAAATTACTTACAAGATGATTTTAGCAAATACAAATTGCTTTTTCACAATGATTTTTATGAAACTCTATTTTTAAAAAAACTAAATTCAAAATAAGCAAAAATTCATTGCAATATTAAACGAGCTCTACTTCAATATGCAATGCACTTATTGCGTGGGTATTTGAATAGGCATATATATATATAGTCTACACATGTCGCACAATCAATGACCTTACATAGGAGTCGAGCACACAGCTCCCCTTTTGATTGCTGCAACACGTAGACACATAATTATGAAAAATAAATTAAAATTTTAGAGAAACTATAAACAATATAAAAATAATTAATTTTTCCTTTTTCTAGTGAAGATTTTGTTGGCCCAATAGTCTCTCAACCCTTTGTGTTTGATAACTCCAAAAGCCCAAGTCAGATAAAAGCTCATCAAGTAAAACTTCTGGTGTTGCTTTTTATGTAATCTGCAGAAAGTATATCTATGTTCTGCTACTCTGAAAAGGTAAAAACTGACTCTGACCATACTCCTGCTATGTTACAAGTTAACCCTTCCCTTCTGTTCTCTTATTGAAAATATAAATCTGGTGGCTCTCCTCGACATGATGACCAAATGCTAAAATGATGAAAAGAGCTCAGAGTCAATTAAGTAAAGCTCTTCTGCTCTGCTGTGAAAGCTTCCCTGTTCCGCTGAGAAAGCCTCTCTGTTCTGCTGGAATCATGCTAACTGGTTGCTACTCAAAGTCTACTCATTTCAAACGTTCAAATCTGAAGAAGATGAAGCAACGGTTATTTTTTTTATGCTTATAAAAGTGCAAGAGGTCTGCTGAAAAGATATAGACCAGCGAACAAAAGAGATCCTTTTTCATCTGTTTTTATTCTCTGTAAGAAGTGTCTGGTGCATGTAAAAAAATCTTCTCTGAGAGATTTGTGCTGATTAGTGATACTCTGTGAGAGTCTTGAATAGTGTGGCACTTGTAAAGAAACAAAGGAAGGTTGTGTGAGTGTGAGCTGCAAAATTTGTAAAAGTTCTAGGTAAGCTTGAAAACCTAGGTTCTGTGGTTGTATACTGTAAGAATATAGTGGAAATCCCTTGTCGTGCATCAAGGGGACTGGACGTAGGTCTTGAGGACCGAACCAGGATATACCAGGTGTTTCTCTTCCTTTACCTTGCCTTTTATTTTTTTAGCTACTGAACTAAACCTTGTCGACAAGGTCTCTTCCTGCCTCCTTGATCTTCTCTTTACAAGTCAAATTTCTAAGATCCTGTCGACAAGATCTCAGTTCATCTACAAGGTTTTCTGTTCTACATTTTTAATTAAATTATTAGCATTAAAAATTGTGTGAGCACCTATTCACCCCCCTCTAGGTGCACTCTTCAGATTTCCTCACAAGAATGACAACGTACCTCATTATATAACATTAAAAAGATATATTCAAAAAATAAAAACACTATTTATCAATATAACAACTAAAAAAAAGTCTAAAAAAAGAAAAAAAATTGAAGATATTTAAAGAGAGACAAAACACCTATGAATTCTCTGTGAGTCTCGTGTCTTATTCAGTTTTCTTCCTCCTACAATGAAACCAAAATTATAAATCTTAAGAGTGAATAGAAAAATTGAAATTTCAAACTCTTCTACCATTAAAAAAAAATATTCCATGAAAAATGAAAAAAAAATAAAAATTTTTGTAAAAAGAACAAAGATACCTCTCTAAGAAAAAGAGAAATAGTAAAATAGCTCTAAAAGGAATACGTACACCCATACAAATGAAAAATAAAAGTGAAGTAGGAGGGTTGCCCGCAAATTGATTTTTATCCTGAGCCTATTATGTTGGTCCAAAATCACGTTAATTTCTACTAAATGGGAATTTTCTGAATGAGTTGAATCCTATAAGATATCTTATTCTAGTTAGCCTCTGTATGAAATAGAAATAATCTCCCTAGATTAGGTGCCTGCAGATAACAAATACAACTGAGAGAATATTCTTCTAAGAATTGAATTCAGCACCATAAACTTAATGTTTTTCCCACCCTTAAAACCTATACGAGACAATGGGGGAAATGATATGAAGTTACATTTATTTTCAGTACAGATTACGTTACATTACATTGCATAATATAGTATAGTCAGAAGCATTTAGCAACAAAATGGAGCATGGTTACATCTTCAATACAATGCTTGCTCTTATGTCAACAACTTCCCAGCAACATTTCCTTTTCACTCCTCTAGTTGCTTCCAATTATTTCATTGTATGTTTCTTTTACTTTTCGCACCAAAGCTTCCCTGTAATTCCATTAAACATGTTTGATGGCGCAATTATGAAGTATTTAGAATTTTGAAAAGTTTTAATCATGAACTTGATGAGTTGATTGAATAATGATTTAAAATCTACGAGGCTCACCTCTCTGGCTTGAAAACTAGATTCTTGTAAGCAAACCACTGCAAAGAGACACAGAGATGATGAGTTAATAGATCTTCCTAAAGAGGGATTTCAGGATGACAGAAATTTTGTAATTGTTTTGCATAAAAGCTTGGCTTGCTTTATTAACCAATTTTAATTGGCGCTCTTGGGCATTTTCGTTGTTAGATCCTTCTAGTTTCAACATACAGTCTTTCTGGTTTTGACCATAGAGAGTGATTAGAAGTGGTTTCCCCCAGATAATATATATCTGAAAGAATTGGGCATATCTCTTGGTTTGGTTCAAGTATGCTTCTCCCTGCTTAAAATGATTCAAATGCAAATAAATTCAACAGATAAAACAGCGATATCTATTACCCAAGAAACAAAAAGAAAAGGCAATAAAAAAGGATTATGCAGCAGGTCTCAAGGTTCTTCAAAAACTGTTTTTATTTTTGGTATTACAGTTAAAGGTATCTTTGGACTTGTCTTGAAACTAAAATTCCCTTCCCAAGCAATGCTAAGAGTGCACTCCCCTGTATCAGCCTAGTGCATTTAAAAGTTTACTCTCGGGAGTGTTTTTCCAAAGAATCAAACTCTGGTCTCTAGGTTCTCAACAAATTGTTATCAGCATGAATTAAGCAACTGATACCATAAGTGAAGCATACTGAACTTACCCCAGTGTAGCCAATGCCTACGACCTCGAGCACCCCAGGAATCAAAGGAAGCCTATCAATTGCCTGTTATAGGTGATAGTCATAAAAAGTTACCGACTGAACTAAACAAAAGTTAAAAGCGACTATAAATAATGGGAAATTATGTTAAGCATTTAAATAACCTACTGAGATCATCCCAGTTGTGCCCCACAATGCAACCGCACCAGCTACGGCTATTGAACTCACTGCATATTTATCTTCAACTTTGTCCCACTATGCACCCAACATGAGCTAATTTTAAATCAGTCACTTTTAAACATCAGGCTTAGATTAGTTCAAAAAATTTGAAAAATACTCTTACGGCTTGTTGAATCGTCTTCACAAATTCAGGGAGCTCAGTTGGGGCAACTTCCGTTGAAGTCTCTCCTCCAGTAACAATTGCTGCAGGGGCCTCTCCTGTTGCCATTGCCATCACATTGCGAGCAATTTTGCGACCTGAAACAATCACTTTACAAATTAACTCTTCCAAAAGACCATAAAAGCATTAGCACCTAAGAAGCATAAATACTAACACAAACAAGAATAAAGCAAATACAATAAAACATAGTGTCTACATGGAATTTGAAGGATCACATCGTCTCTTATACAGTAGTTTGACACAGATACGATTAGTTGTTGGAGCGTCCATACTTTATAGGCTAGCATAACATTCATAAGGCTCGTGTTTATATGGCAATGTTGTGGTCACTGCCAGAACATTCAAGCCATTTTGCGACATGAAACAGCCGTTCTACAAATAATCTCGTCCTAAATACTATAAAAGGCGCTGGCAGCCAAGGCAAAAAGCATGAAAAGATACACAAACACAGGATACCGGAGAGTTACAGACACATACACAATAAAATACGAAGTGTTAATGCATAGATTGAAAAATCGCATGGTGTCTGAGTGTTACACAAATATGGCTCTTTTCTTTTCTTTTCTTTTCTTTTTTCAAAGTTTCTATTATAAAATTTTACATCCTCAGACAATCACTCTACAAATTACCTCTTCCTAAATACCATAGACCATCAACAGGTAAGAAGCATAGACACTAACACTAATCCACGACACAGCACGCGCATCGCTACTTAATAGTATCTAATAATAGTATTTAACATATACATAACTCATTCTTGAAATGTCTGTGTTTTACCAACCTTCGTGAGGCTTTTGTTTTGGTGATAGGTGTTTGATTGTCCAAGCAGGCCTTAAGTATAAAAACTGACACAAATACAAGACACAACACACACTGCAACACAGTAAAACATGTAACATGCATATGTAATTTGATACGAGCGTCTCATACGACCACAGTTCAATATATAGAATGTCTTTGTGCTTCAACAACATTCATAAGGGTGTTCATGTAATAGACTTACAATAAGCAGTGGCCTTCCATGGACGGTTCTGAGACTGAACGGGGGGAGGGGGAAGAGAGGGAAGGCTGACGCATTGTGAGGAAGCAGCGGCTGATTGTCTGGGAGCCTTAGCATCAACGAGGGTGGAAGAAGAGGAAATAGTGAGAGTGGAGGAGGAGGTAGAGGCCATTGCTATTAGGTAGCTAGTGAACCCCTTTTCAGTATATAATTTGACTATCCACTAGGAGGAAGAAGAGGGTAGGCTTTGAGTTATTGATATATTTGCTGTGTTTCTGGGGTGGTTTTCTTGGCGGTTTATTAGCCAGAAGGGAGTTTGATAATTAGGAAATGGAATGTGGAGAGGAGATGCTCTTTCCCACAGCAAGAAGATGCAGAGCCACTCGTTTGCGTTGCTCTGGATAGTGTACTGCTGACCTGGCTGTAAGATAGGGCTTTTATGGTATTTCGTTGGATAGGACGGTTCCTCCTCCTCGGCCTTTTTTGAAAACCACTCTATTATGCGTTTCAAGTTCTTAAATGTTAATGTCTTATAGGAACCCCTTTTTTAACCCAAAACTCTTGCTTCGTTTATTTTATTTTATTTTTGGCAGTAAGATCAGAAATATTGTTACCCTTTGATTCAGTTAAATCTCCTTTATCGGTAATTTTTATAAATTAAACTTAAATGTAATTTTTTATATCTTTATTATTAGATTTTTAATTAAAATATAATAATATATATAATTTTTTAATAAAAACATGACAAATATATAATTTAATTAAAAATTTTTATAATTATTTGTAAAAATTATATATTTATTATTTTTAATTAAAAAATATGCACTTATTCTATTTTAATTAAAAAAATTTTATAATAAAAATATTAAAAAATTACTAAAAATGAGTAAAGAGAGCAACTTTTTCACAATACAAACCAGCACAAATGTCTCACTCTGATATAATAAATTTTGGAGGGATGGATAAAGTTTCACCATAGATAGAAATGTCACTGGTCATTGAGATAGAATTATTACAACCAACCAATTTAAAGTGGGGACTTAAAAAAAAAAAAAAAAGATATGTGAACATATTTTACCCAAAAAAAATTAAAAAGTGAGTTTCACTTAAACGTTATCTAATATATCCACAATTTCGCATGGTTACTACTAATTAGCTTGGCTTACATATTACTTACAACAAATTCTTAATTAAAAATATTATTATGAAAAGTAAATCAATTAATCTAATCATAAATAAATATATTAATAACTTATAATAAAATTTATTTTTAATATATTTTCATATTTATTTATAATTGATTTATTTTGAGCAAATTATTATTTTTATCCTTAAAAGATGAATAACTTCTCACTTTGATCCTCTAAAAAATAAGCTTATTAATTTAGTTCCTTAATAATTTTTTTCTCAATCATTTTTCTCCTTTTAGAAGATCAAATTAAGAGGTTAGCATGACTTTAATAGATAAAGGGACTAAAATGTTTGGAAAGAAATTATTAAAGGACTGAATTTAAAAAGTTACACTTTTGAGTATCAAATTAGAAAAATTAGTCATATTTCACAGACAAAAACAGCAATTCACCCAAAACATTTTATGTGTCCGCTATAAAATATCTATTACAGTTTAGAATGGCAAGGGCAGCCAATAAATGCTTAGGAAAAGGACTAAGATATTTTTCTATTCATGGCCCAAGACGCCATTAGTTGACACTCTGACCCTAGCCCAACCGTTGTGGTTTGGAAGTTTGTAAACAAAGCACCTTACGGCTTCAGCATCTAAACTTTAGGCCTTTAATGGGCTCCTTTGGGCCGACCAGCCCATCAGAATTCAGATTTAACAAAAATTGAGAAAATTCCAAATAAAGACCATAAGTTGATAAAAATTTTATTAAAGGATCTTAAAAATTAAAATTCCTTCAAAATTACTATTAGGAAAAAAAAAATATGTCTTATGAGTGGGAAACACTAATTGCAACTTTAATCCTTCAAAAGAATTTTAATTTTGAAAATTCTTTGCCGTCATTTTTGCTAATTTATGATATAATTTTCCCAATTGTCAAGTACTTAACTGTAATTCTCGGTCGGAAAATAAAAAATCTGCAATACTGTGATGTAACACCAACTAGCTGCTCACTCTCCTCCATCATTTGTTGATACTTTATATTCAAAAGAAGGAGAGAGAGACCGGGGGGGGGGGGGGGGGGAAGAATAATGCTCCATCATTTTTTGATACTCTATATTCCAACTGAATCAAGCTTCATTCTCTGAACTGAGTGCCAAAAGAATCAAGCGGAAAGTGTGTTAAATAATGCTGGAAACATCAAACAACTTTTATAGTAAAAGAACATTAAGCAAAGTCAATACAAAAAGTGAAGCATCGATCATTCCCTTCTATATATCAATGTAATTATAAAATTTCAAAATTTTTCATAGTAGCTCTTTGTTGATCAAACATGATATACCCTTGCCTTTCATTTCGCCGCATTTGAGTCTTCTACATTTTTTTTAATCAAAAATTAACAATATATCAATTTTAAAAAGAGAAAGGAAAAGTTGATGTACAATTCAGTCTCTCATGCTACGTCTATTTTACTCCAAAATTTTCGCTCTCATTCTTTGAAATCTATGGAGAATCCCAGTCAAACTAACCACATTAATAAGAATCATATTTTATAATTCTTTTAATATTAGTCCATAGAGAGAAAAAAGAACTCTTGAAGGAGCAATTATCATATGCCCTATTCTTTTCACCATCAGCAGTAAAGCCACATGCAAACAGATGCCCTCTTCAAATTTTAAAACTTTTGATGTGTATAATACTAAATTTTGATATTATAACCTTATATTTTTTTAAAATTTTGAATCTATTAAACCCATACTTGTCACATGCCTTCTGTTTACCTCATAAAGTGTGACTCCACCATTATTTACCAAGTTTCTCTCTCTCTCTCTCTCTGCATTAGACATGTCACATGGATATGGAGAGAAGAAATATAGAAGTGCCCTGTGTTCCCCGTTTCCTTACCATCGTACCCATCTTCCTTAGAAACTTTTCCTCCTTCAATCTGCATCACCAGTTCAACACCTCTTTAGAGCCATCGACATATTGAACATTGCATCTAATCTTTTTATCAGAAAGTTTAATGGTAAATAGTGGATGTCCAGGTTGTCTTAATTTATAAAGAAAAAATGAGAAATTTTGAGTAAATTCTGGCCGTCTAAGGGATCAAACACGTCCCATTCCTTTTTGATTTAAAGATCAAATAAATTGTCTATCTTTTTTTATTGCAATTTCAGCCATTCATTTTGTTTATTTTGATATTTTTTTAATTTTAAAGAAGAAAAAATATAGAATAAAAATAATACTTCAACTTCTATGAAAGTAATCTTGATCTGTTTGATAAAAGTTAAAAATTATTTTTATATTTTGTTTTTCTTCCTTCAAAATATAAGAAAAATAGATGTCTGAGAATAAAAAAAATAATGAAGATACAGGGTTAAATCTGTGAGGAAAATGAAAAAAGAAGATATCGCATGACACTTGACATCCCTAGAAAATTATGCCATCTCTGTGTCATGTAATCTATATTAATACACTTGCATACGAATTGTGAAGAACTATCACTACGTTATCAAAGAAAAAGAAACAGCCAAAGATTGCGAACAGAATGTCCGAAGAGGTTAGAAGGTGAGAACTAAAAATGAAGAGATAGGGAGAGAAGAGAGGACCCCTCAACCTGAAGAGTCCCCACTGTACAAATAAAAATCGTCATTCGCTTATGGTTCAACTTCGTCTCAAACGAACTGGTCGTCATGTGAGTTCATGCAGGCCATCTCTTGCTTCATACTGATGTGAATTCCTCACCAAATTGCTTACACCCCTCGAAATACGAACAGATATCTCCATTTGGCATCTTTCTTACATTAGCTTAGTATATAACTAAACCAACCAACCACCCCCAGAATTTTTCGTTTAATTTTTGATGCAGGTAATTATTTTTTGGTAAAAAAATCACCAATAGGATTGTAAACTTTGTCACCAAATTTTAAAAACTTGATGGTAACCTTATTGCACTTGGGATGAAATGGTACATAATAATACAAATAAATAAATAGAAAGAGATGCAAAGAGAAAGAAAGTGAGCATGCCATTGTTGAAGCGGAAAGCAAATGAGGTAAATAGGTGCATACGCCGAACGCGAGCAGATGATACTGTTTACTTAGCTGATTGTAGAAATCAGCTATTTCATAAAAATATTATTTTTATTGATTATCGTTTTAATTAATAAATAAATAATTACTTTTCAGTATGCAAAACAACAATTTGAATTAAAAACTTTTTTACTAATTATTCAGTAATCACTAAATCACATCCAATGGGATAAATAATTAAGTATTTGGCAACTTAGGTAAATAATTGTCTTTTAATTGTGTGAAAAATTAATATTACGAATCATAGTTGTGTATAAACTCAGTACAAGACATCCACATAAGATTAAGCCTTCTCAAAAGTGATTAAAAAATAAGTTTAGTTTCTCTCAAATTTCTTCAATATATTATTATTATTATTTTGGTGATATGAAGAAAGCAAAGTGAAAACGGATATCGAAGGACAGTGTAGGATTGGAGAGAAGTTGAATTGGTGTTTGCCTTAGAAGAAGTATCAAAGCATACCAAGGAGCATCAGAGAGCACGGTGTCCGCAGCTCGTGGGTGAGCAGCAGACCATGCACCTCAGAAGATCTACGCCGTCGTTTCAATCCAGCGTCGTTCCACGTGCCACGTATTCAGAAAACGAAGCACACCGTTTCACTTAAAGTGGAACGGTGCGTTTTGAGTGTTTTAGTTTTCACATCCTGACGTGTAATCTGAGCCGTCCATTAGCGAGCAAATCTTGGCTGTTGAAAGAAAACACAAGAGCGGAGTGCAGCTTCCTTCAACTCTTCCCCGGACAGTGCGTTTTTTTTTCCACTGTCATCTTCGCCAACCCAGTTAGTTGCTGCTCCATTTGCGCTGGAAAGCAAAGGAAGGAAGGTTTTCGCAGGCAAAACCTTCAACTTTTTGATAATCTTCACCCGTGTGTTACCATTATCGCCTCTTCTCTGTGGCTGCTGCAACTTCATCGTTTTGTTTCCACTTTCACGCGTTGCTCTGTTGCAGGGTGATCGTTTGGCTGCTCTGTAGTTTCCATAACCTGGGGCTTCTTAATTACAGTTTGAATCCGCTTGTGTCTTGATAGTTGGACAGTAACATTTTGGTCTGAAATTTAGTTGATGCATCTGGTGTCTTGGTGCAATTTGTGGCTTTTAAGAATATAAAAGAAAATCAGGGTAAGGTTTCTAAAATTTATGATACTTGGACAATAACATTTTGGGCTGATTAATTTCTTAGGGCACCTACTTCGTAGCAATGTCCCCTTTATGAGCTTAAGTGCATTAATGAAGTTGCTGACATCTTTGGTTCATTTAAATGGCTGTTGAAGTGATTCTTGATAGCTTTGAAGAAATATGCAAATTATTGAAGGCATTTAAATGGCTATTAAAGTGCATTATTATCTGTTGCGGTTTGTTATGGAAGCATTATTCAGAAAAGAAGAAGTTTGGTAATTAGCTTGGGTGAATGGTTCTAATTTCAATGGTTTGATAGACATTACTTTAGTAAAACTTCTGTTAATTAACATTTGCTATATCTGGGAGCATTATTTTTAACTCTGTACTTTTGTTCTCAAGCTTAAACATCGATTAAGTGTGTAATTTTTTTTTAGGGACCATTATTTTCTATCTCCGTTCTTTTGAGCATAATGTTGGAGTCTGTTGATTTGAGTCTTAGACCAAGTATGGAATTTAAAAGCTTAGAGAAAACATGGAAGTTTTGGGTTAATTTTGAATTTAGATCTTCTCATTTTTTGGCGCTAACACAATGTTATAATGTTAGAGAAAGATAGATTAAAAGATGATGGCATCGCATCATACATATATGTTTGTTACAAAGAAAATATTTGAAAAAAGATGTATGACTACCCATTCTCAACAAGAGACTCTAACCATTTGTAAAACAAGAATAAGAGTTACATGTGTATATGAAAAATATGTTAATGGCTTTATCAAGGAATATAATCACTTGCCTTATCTTCTAGAAACGATTCATATGTTGATATTACAATGTAAATTAACTCAAGTTCTAGAAACGATTCATATGTTGGTATTACATAATTTCATCAAATATAATCTTATTTCATTATATGTCTATACAAATATTCCTAACTTTTTGTAGAAAGTGTTTCTTAAAAATTAGACATCTCAAATTTTTATAAACAACTAAAAAATCAACAATACAACAAGAGAGAACTCCACTCTCAACTACCAACTATTAAAGTATCAAAAAGACAAAAATAAAGGAGGGAGATTTTGCTTGTGTCAAGTGTTGCCATACTTAGAACATCATAATATCAAATTAAAATTATTTATAACAAAACAAATATGCCCTCACAGTTTAATTACAGGGCTAACCACTTCCAAAACCTTTTAAGCCTAGGATGATGAAGGCAAATTAGATCTAGTACCACTATTTGAAATAATGGAAATTAAAGAATAAGTTAAAAACTAAATGAACAGATAATAAATTACACTACTTGATTGTCTTATGTCATTGCTTGAAGCATTAATGATCGATGAAGTATTTCAAATGATACATCGTAGTAGTGCACCATAACTTTGTTAAACTGCCAATAAAATAATCACTTTTACTACAATTAATCTGTTTATCATATTGAAATTATATTTCTTGCCTCTTTTGCTAGGCTACAACTAATCAAGAAACAATACAAGATAGACTTCCAATGCTTTCAGCAATAGCTCAGATATATATATTCTTGTTCAAGGATTTTTCTTTTTTGCTTTAGCATACATTGTATTGATATGGTCTGTCTTTATGGTCTTCTTGTTCAGGGCTGTCTACATGGTCTTGACATGGTCTGTCCTCATGGTCTTCTTGTTCAAGGCCGTCTTCGTGGTCTTGATATGGTTCATCTATCAGATAGGGCTCAGATATGCATTATTGTATATGAATTACAACATACATTGTGACGAAGTTCAAGACCATCTGTCTCCATGGTCTTGATAAGGTCTGTCTTCATGGTCTTGACTTGTTTGAAATTATACAAGAAAAAAAATGGGACAACAGATTTAAAGGATCAACACAGATACTTTAACAGAGAAAGGAACCACAATTGTAAGCCCTTGTTTGAATTTGCATCTTACTAAAACCCAATTGCATCTCATAGAAACCACAGAAATAATTCAAAAACCATTTTCAAAGCAACTCAACATCGCATATCAGCTAATTTAATTCAATATGGACATATGAAAATTCAAAATCACAACTCATTATCACATATCAAAATCAAAGCAACACTATACCGCATATCAGCTACAAACTGATAGATGGAAACAAATATCATAGAAACCCAAGCCACTATTAGAGATCCAATGCGTGTTGCACATGAGAGATCTGGGATGATGTTTTGAGACGCGTTTAATGCTATGAGAAGCGAGAGTTTTTGATCCAATTGAGTCGTTTGCCCTGCGTTTTATAGAAGCTGCCTTGAACGAGCCAGAGAAACGAAGTTTGGAGATGCGTTTGATGGAAGCTGCGCACTGGTTTTTGTGTTTTCTTTCAACGGCCAAGATTTGCTCACAAATGGACGGTGCAGATCATGCATTAGGGTGTCAAAAATAAAACACTCAAAAGTTATCAAAACTACTTAAGGTGAAACGATGTGTTTCGAGTCTCTGAACACGTGGCAAGCGAAGCGACGCAGGATTGAAGTCACTGTGTAGATCTCCTGAGGTGCATGATCTGCTACTCACCCACACGCAGTAAAAACCAGCTCTCAGGAGCTTCATCTGGTCAGGTCTTCTTAAAATTCAATGATTAAAGAAATTTTGTAAGGTTAAGGCCCTATTTTGGTATCAACAAATGAAATTGATTTCATTTTTATAGTTATTGTAATATTTATTGTATTTTCATAATTACTATTTAATAATATTTTATTTATTTTTATTATTTTTAACATAAAAATATAAAAATTATTTTTTTATCAATAAAATTATTTTTTTATTTTTATTTCCATCATAATAATTTTATGTATCAAAACGACCCATAAGAATTTAACTTGTTAAAAAAACATTTGTGAAGAGAACGAGCCATAAAACTCGAACAAAAATATAGTCCCCCATTCAAAAAATGCGAAGATGCTAAACCCGAACAGGAAAAAGTGAGAGGATGCTCATTAAAAAAATAATAATAATAAAAAAGAAGTATCAAAATTTGGGGCATCATGGATAGGTTGAATAGGGCAAGTACATGTACATAAATGGGTGAGCTTTGATGCTAGAAGATGCTCACAGACTACTCTTTTCTTTTCTTTCTCCTGAAAACCAGAGCCTGAGAGAAGATCTCTGATTCTCTGTCAATGATCTGCATACCTCATGGTCCGAATCTCTGACCTCCTTTTTCCCTTCCCCACGCCTATTCTTCACAAACTCCCTCACTCAAGAGTCAAACACACAGACAAAAAGCAAACCAAATAAACAAAGCCCTATGATGTCTTCATCCATTTGTTTTTGTCTTCGCCTCTAACCTCATCTCACAAAGATGCATTCTTTCATGGACGAGCTACAGTGCAATAAGTTGCATGTACGCAACTACTTAGGCGACATAATTTTATAAGTGTGTGTTTGAAAATTCGATATTCGCTTTTAAAATTATGTTTTGTTTGAAATAATAAATTATTATTTTTACATAACCGTAATTTTAATCACATCCTATGTTTAGTCAATTCAATCGTAGTAAAAAATAAAAAAATAATTAATATGTTAAACCAGTTAGTAAAGCACTTTAACAAAAATTGATTTTTAACTCCATAATTTTATAGAATTTTATAATAATCTATAATATATATATATATATATATTATTGGGCTTATATTTTTAACACTTGGCGCACTTAATTGACTTCTAACGTAATGTCACACTTTTTTTAAAATGCATTATATATGGTTTTTTTAAACAGTAGATGTTGTCAAAATCATTTATAACTCATTTTCAGTGCATTCAATTGATGTCATATTATCAATCAATTGTTGCTGTAAAGGGTTGGAGAAAGAAAAAAATCTTTCATGTATGAAAATTACATCCCACGTTGTTTTAAAGAAATATTACATACATTTCTTGTGCATTAGTTAAATATTGTCAAAGCTTTCATGGAACTCATTTTTAGTAAAAGTCAACTCATGTCATACCATCAATCAATTATTACTAAATGTATATTAAAATTTTTTTTTGAATTTTTCAGTAATATCCACTTTTACTAGAATATAGTCGATTATTATGGAGAAATTTGAATTTTCAAATTTTCAGTTAAAGTATAACTTAGGTGTTTATTGGAAATATGACCAAAAATATGGGAGATAAATTTGTAATTACATGAAAATTAAAGTTACAGGTAGCATAATTTATTGACTAGACGGCCAAAATTTGTGTTGAAATACTGTTCTCCATAATTGTTTGCTAGTTCGGTCACACATCATCATGCAACCAATAGATTTATTCATCAAATAACGTAATAAGTAGATTCTAAAAAAATTGGCTTAATTATTATTTTAATTTTTTAATTAATTTGTTTGTTTTAATCTATCTTTAACTATTTTTTGTTTTAATTGGCTTTTAACTTTTAATTTATATTATATTCATCTCTATCTTGAAATGATTTTTTGATTAACTTTTTAATATTTTAACATGATCTCTTAATATTTTTTATTGTTATATATATAATAATATTTGATGAATGTAATAAAAATAATAAATGACATAAATAAAAATTTAAGTGATTAAATTTTTTAAAAAATACCAAAGTAAGTCAAATAGATAAATTAAGAACTTAAAAATATAATTAAGTAATATGTGTGTGTGTGTGTGAAAACTCAAAAATTCGCTTCAAATATCTAAACGAAAGATGGTCGAAACCCCAAAATTTTGAATCCATGTACAGCCTTTTACTAAGATGCTAGAGAATTGAAGAAACCAAAGCAAAATCTGGAGAATGAAGGCTCACATTGGAATTTGAAGAGAGTTGAAGAGACCAAAGCAAAATCTGGAGAATGAAGGTTCACATTGGAATTTGAAGCAATTAAGATTGAGTAGGTCAGCTCAAGGTGTGCAGGGTGTGGTGGTAACCATAGAATGGTACAACTTTTGCTTGATCTAAATTTGCAAATTTTCTTCATCCAATATTCCTAGAGCTCTGGAACTTATGAAGGTGGAGATACGCTTCTTGTTTGGCAGCCTTCTATATCTAAATTTCTCATCACACACACATATATACAAGCACACGCATTACCAGACACATACTACAAAACATTATACTAGCCAAAACTCCATAAGATAAGTTTGTTTCATATTCTAATCCAAATCAACATCTAAAATCTCAAAATAATTGAAGTAGTCAAGAATGGAGTTATTAGTCTATATGGTCCAATATTTAATAGTTTATTAGAGTATTGATATTTAGATATTACAACCTTAAAAGTATTTAAAAGATAGAAAATAAAATTTAAATTTGTCAACTTCTTGAGATAAGATAGCAAGAAATTTTTGTATAAATTCTTTAATTTGAGTTAAACATGAATAATTCGTCCAAAACAAACCCAAATTATTTGTCTTTAAGAATATATATATATATATATATATATACAAAACAAAGTTAAACCTTTACCAAGGCAAAAAATTATTATTACAATCAAAATCTAATGATTTTAATAGCTGAGTTAAGATCACGTTTGAGGTTGTTGTAAAATTTTGTTTATTTTAAAATTTTTTGAATTGAAATTTCATAAAGCACAATTAAAAAAGCATTTTTGTTTAACAAAATCATTTGATAAGTTTTTTATTTGTTTTGCAGATTTTTCAAAAAAAAAATTGGCATGTATTCAAAAGGTTAAATAAAAAACTGCTAAAAATAATTATGAATTTAATAATTTTGAGTGAATGTAATTTTCTTTAAAAAAATAATCTTTTGCTTTTGCTTTTACTCAAAAGAAAAAATTTTAATTTTTTGCTCAATCCTACAATCGAAAAATCAATTCTAACATTGCTTTAAATTTTTGTTTAAAAAAAATCTTAATCAAATACTATAAAATTTTAAAATAATTACTTTTATGGAAAATAGACAATTTCTTTAGTTGGAGAAGCTTGGGCAAACAAAGATTAATGAGCATTGAGGAGGGGGCTTTGAAATATCAAGAATATAATATACGTAAATGGTTGAATTTGTTTTGTTATAGAAGAGAGCTTGGGATACAAGAAATTTATATGAACACTTTTTATTATTTATTTTGTGGTTGTGGGTATCTGTATATCCAAGGTCACGTTTAATTGGAAGTAATGTTAAACAGAAAAGAAAAAGATATAAGAAAAAGTGAATAAAATAAATATGGAATAATATCTAGATCTTTATTTTTTAAAAATAATAAAAAATAAATACTATCAAATAATAATATATAATAAATATTTTTTAAAATTTTTTTCACCCACTTCCACTTAATTTTCCAACCAAGCGTGCCGTAATTGAAAAGAGGAACACAGAGGTTGAAGAACACGAACAGCCAAGAGTTCATGATGTAGTGATTCACCACAACACATACAAAATACCCTAGCATTCTTCATACGTACTGGACTTAATTGATTTATAAAATAAAACAGCATTAATTAGTACATGTCTGGTCATATAAAAAGAGTGATTAATCAAGAAGGAAAATGTGACGTCCCGTCTCAATCAAACCACGAAGGAACGTAGTTCTATCTATTAATATTGTTATTGCATGGTCACGTCAACTTTGGAATAGAAGTTAAGAGGATAGCGTTGAAAAGGAACCAGGCAAGAGCAACAACAGCTATCACGCATAAATAATACTCAATGGTCCACTTCGATGATGCTCTGTTTCTCGTAAATGCTAATATTGCGAAACCCTAAACTCCTTTCCCCTTGCTTCAGCTTTTGGTCCACTTCATGTTGATTAATAAAGTAAACAAAGATTAACATTCGCATTAATATTTATAAATAATTAATAATTAATCTTTTTAGAAAAGAAAAGTTTGACATGATATATCTTCAATTCTATTATATGTGAAGAAATGTGAAGGAACAATATAATATCTGAAGATAACTCTTATCAATTTGAATTTTAGGGACCAAACTTATGTATTTTAGATATTGTTTAACGTTAAAGTTTCAAGATATTAAGATTCATATAATAATGTACCAAACACTATATCTGAGATATTAGTTTACTAAATCAAATAAATTAAATGCCTTCTTAAATCCTAAATACTAAAATAAAGATAGTAGTAGTATATAACTTTATGAGCTTTATCTTCTTTTTCTTTATTAAAATATTTATGAGAATTGTCACATTAAAAAGCGAAGTAGAATTGGTTAAAGCAAGAAATTACGATATTAGAATAAGCCATAGATCAACCATGCTAATGATAGGATTGAAATGAGACTAATGGCGGAAAGTTCAAAGGATGGCTCATCTTTTCATGTAAAAACAGTTACTAACTTCAAAAATCTCAAACCAATGTTCCTTTTCTCCGTATTGGTGCCAGTGCAGTGTCCCATGCGAATCTGAATATTTGATGCGTAATAGGCAATTAATAATTTTGTCTCTAAATTTATGGAACCATTTTAGTATTAATCTCTATATTTTTGGGGGTACATCAATTAATTCCCAAAAAATTAAATTTATTGCAAGTTAATCTTTTTCACCACGTGCTTTATGGATAACTTCCAAAATTTGCCAACACATTTGCTGTTTCTGATGAAGGAAAAAAAAATTAACTTGAATAGCCCATAATTTCATAGTAAGACAGGAGACCAATGATTACGAATTTGTTTGATTGAACAGTTTTTTTATTTTAAAAAAATAAAAAAATTATTTGATAATATATTTTTAATAAAATATTTTGTAAAATATAAAAATAAAATTGTGTTTTTGAAAACATAAAAATCATAACATCTTTTAGATGTTTCTTTAACTTTTATTCAATAAAATAAAAAAAAAGATAGAAAAAATGATTTTTCATAATAATGATTCAAATAGATTTTTTAATTTTTTTATTTTCAAAATTTGTTTTAAAAAAATTAATTTTAAAAATATTAAAATCAGAACAAAATAAAACAAGCCCGTACATATCTAAATTTTGTTCTATTAAGTTTGTTTAGATTTTTGGAAAAAAAAATTATATATATTCCACATACTCTTTGCCAAGGTAGAGAGTTTTCTTTTTTTAAAAGAAATCTTAACGGAATTTAAATCTTAACATGCAAATTAGATCAACTAACGGCGACCAAATTTTGTATAGAATGAATTTATTCAAGAATAAAAATAAAATCCAAATGAAATATAAACAAGTGGTTAAATTCAAAGAGACAAAACTTAGCCGATAAAATAATGAATAAGGAAAGGGGACCAGCTCGAGAGGCAAGGAATCTCTATGTCCTTGTGGTTTGATTATAGAGGTTTGGTTTAAAGAAAGCGGAAGCGAAGGTACTAATGATGAATTGGAAGACTTGAAAATGAAATCAAGGATTTTGTTGCTGATAATTCAATTTCTTGAAAAGTTAAGACTTCTTTTGGGGTCAGTTATAGATGCAATTTTTTTATATTTTTATTATAAATTTTTTTAATTAAAATATAATAAACATATAATTTTTTAATAATAACATGATAATTGTATAATTTAATTAAAAACTGTATAAAATGATATAAAAATATAAAAAATTACATATAATTTTTTTGTAGTTGAATTAATTTAAAATTTATTTATATAATAATAACAAATTGTTTTACATAAATATAAAAAACAACAAAAGATGAAAGAGTTTAATCTCTCATAAAATTGATTTTTTCATTACATTAAGAAGGGGCCGAGTAGGGCATGATGATGAGGTAACTTACGGGGGTGATTATTTAGTTGGCCGGCCAATCCAATCTCATCTCGCCACATGAGGCCAAAGGCAGAAGAAATTATTGATTGAGGAGGGTTATAATGACCAATTTGACTTGGTTTGTCCTAATATTAGATTTTTTTAAAAAAAATGTAATACTTAGATAAACATTTTCAAGCGTTATTTTTAAATTTTTATTAAAATTTTTTTTAAAAAAATAATAAAATAAAACAAAATGGCCCAACCATCTTAGAGAACCAATCTAGCCAGGAAACTAGAATTAGAAAAAGTAAGTCTGATACAAAATTAGATTAAGCACTAGAATAGACTAACTTAATGTTTAACTCAACCTGTGTTTTATGCACTCCTAATAGTTTAGTTGAATCCCACCTTCCCCTTCGAGACAAAAAAGAAAAAAAAAAAAAAGCACAAATGAAGGGAAGAAAAAAGAGTAAATGATATAAATATTTTTTGATTTTTTTGAAATTATGCTAATTTTTTAATTTTAAAATACATATAAATTTCTCGTAAAACAAAAAGTTATATTATCCTCTAATTTAATTTTAATTTTTTTCCCCAAAACATCTTTACTTAACTTGAATACATATTTTTTTATTAAAATGCATTTTTTCTATAAAAAAAATATTTTAGTAAAAAATTAAAATTAAACTAAGGTAGATATTTTTCAAATGAGGAAATTATATAATTTCAACAAAATAATGAGAAAAACAGCATAATTTACTCTAAAATGAAAGAGGTAGAGGACCAGAAATGAATAGGATAGAACGATGCAGGAAAAGGGGGGGGGGGGGGGGGGGGGCTTTGTTTCGTCCCTCTCACACTTTTGCACATGCCCATCCCATGGCTCCTCCTTTTCTGTACCAGTGAGAGGGACAAATATATTATATATCTGTCCTTACACGATGGGGATGTGTGTGGGTTTTGTGCCATTGTTGGGTGCTCCTCATCATTCCTTGTTTTGACTTGGCCCCTCCATCCTCTTCTCAACCTCCTTTCACTCAAACAAATTCCAACCTCTTTTTGCCTTTATTTCATTCATTCTTGAACAAAAATTACCGTTTAAAATTTTAATAAAAAATATTTATATTAAAAAAATTTTAAAATTACTTCTGGAACAAAAAAAATTTTAATTTGTGGTCCTAAATTTTAAAATACTCCTTTGCCCATTGGCGTCATACAGAAATATTAGATATTGATTTATTGAGAAATAATAAACTACTTAAAATTATTTAATGAAAGATTTTATCTCATTTGTAATTTCATTCACTAAATAACACAATTTTTAGACCTTCAAATTAAATAGTCACACTATTTTTCAGAAAATAAAAGAGTTTTATAGTCTATTTGAAATGTCATTTTCACAAATTGCTTGATTATGTAATTATTTTTGCTGCTGGTGAATATTACATAAGAGGAAAGTGGGTTGGGTTGGGTGAATAAACCATGTGGCCTGAGGCTGGGACCAAAGAATAGAGAAGCAGAAAGTGTGAGGATCCATATACACAATGATGAAACATCTTTTATACCATACGGACATCCCCCAAAGTCAATTTGAAAAGAGAAGCATCATTCCCTTCTATTCCCCATATGTAATCATGAGAATTTTCATTTTTCTTCAAAGTGGGCCTGCCTTTCGAGGGGATCCTCAATCTCAAAAAATAATTATTAAGGTTTAAATTTTTTTATTTTTTAATTTATAAAAATGTTAATTTTATTTATCTAGTTTAATTTAAATGCCAATAATATTTTTGTGACGATTTAGTTTTATTTAACCATCATATTTGTAGTCAAAATTTAACATTACTTCTGATTTCATATATAAAAATTTTTTTTTGAGTTTGATTTGATTTAAAATATAAGAAATAAAATAATAAATCATTAATGTTTGGTATATTAATTATAATATTTTAATTATATTTTTTATTAAATGAGTCTTTCAAATTATGAACCATAGTTATCCTTAATTTTTTTAAAAAAATATAGACATTAAATAGGAGCATTGTTAAAAAATTATTTTTATTTAAGATAAAATTAAAAAAATTAATTATTTTTATCTAATATTTTTAATTTTTGTAAATTATTTATTTATTTATTATATATGAGAAAGTAATACTAAATTTTAATACCTACTAACTTAATAAAAGGAATCTTTTATATTTGAGGTAGGAATCGCATGGTGCGATTGGTGTGTAATGAAAAGTAAAGTTATATTTGATACGTGGCGTGAAAGCCAAAGAAAGGGAGAGATAAAGGGATTTTATAATATTGTTGTTTGGGTGAAGTATTGGAGTTTTTGTTCCCGTTGTTTTGGAAATGCTCATGTTTAGATTTGTGGGAATGGACATTCTATCTAAAATTGGATGGAATGCGCTGAGATTTTAGGAATAAGAATGCAAAGGACGTAAATGCCCTTCCATTTCCAAAAGTACTCGCCTGTGTGACATTCAAATTGGTTAGCCCTAGCAGCTTGTGTAGGAGAGGTAAACAAAATGTTTTAATGTTTTTATTAAGATGTTTAAAAATATTTTGTGCAAATTAAAAATAAAAAAGAATATTATAATAAATTTATTAAGAGATTTAAATATATTTTGTACAAATAAAAATGTAAAAACAAATATTTTAATTTTTTTAATATGAGTATTTAAAAAAAATTTATATTAGAATAATATAAATGAATAATTTAATATTTTTTCCACTAGGATAATATGGTAATTTGGTCAATTTTGTTTTCATTCTTGTACTATTTTTATCCAACTAAATATAAGAATAAAAAATATATTTTTATTTATTTTTATGTCATACTAAATATAATTATAAATTACAAGATTTCATTTCTATTTTTCTCAAAATTTTTAAGAGAGGTAAGAAAAAGTGATGAGAGGAAGTTTGGAAGCTGCAAAGAAAGAAAAAAAAAAAAAAAAAAGCCTGAATGCATTGTGCAGGGAAATGGATCTTCTAAAGTGGGGCTGCCCTCTGAAGTGTGCACTGTGCAGTATCTCACTTAGGTATTTTTTTTTTATTTTGTTTAATATATATTTTTTATTTTTATTTATAAAACCATGCTTTATTGTTCTTTACTTCAGGAAACTTTACAATGTGCTTACTTCAGAGGATCCCATCCCATTGTGCAGATGGTGATAACAACTACAAAGGATCCTTACTCCTAGCTTAGATATTGATTCTGAGTGAATTAATTACATTAGATAAAAAAATAATGTTTAAGTTAATAAATTGTTTGATTTGACATTAAATTTTAAATGAATAATGTTATAGGAAGGCAGACTTGGATCATTTTCAAAATAGAAGGAGAATATTGTCTCTTTCAATTTAAGGAGGCTAAAAGTACGTTTAAATCTTATTTAACTAAACTTTGTCTAAATAATTTGTGTTTAGTACAAATAAACCAATAAATATGTTAAAAGCAAGTAAATAAAAAGATAACTTATATACTCATTCATAAATAACTTATTGCCTTAGTTTGTTTTTCTTTGAAAATTATTTTAATAAACCAAGTTTATAGAAGATAAATAAATTATATATATATATATATATGCATGAATGAGTCACTAACATTAAAATAAATATGTAAACATACAAATATATATATATATATATGTGTGTGTGTTTGTGTGTGTGTCTATTTATAATTAATTAATTTATTTTAAACTAAGTTTACTTTAAAATGTTTACTACAATTAAGTCTATATCATATATATATATATATATATATATGATTAATTTAATTCATTTTTAATTTAATTAAATTATTTATCTTAAACAATCCAAGTCTACATAACTTTTTGTAATTCTTTTTCACAGAGGAGATAGAGGACTTTGGGAGCCATTTTGTTGCATTAGAAAAAAATCAGAGATAGAGGTAATCTTTTTTATAATATCTATTATGTCTTTATTATTATTCAACAATGTTTATTTTTTAATTATTATTTTTATGTAAAAATATAAAAAAAATATTTATAATCTATTTTATTCATATTTTCATTTTATTTTTATTTTTATATTTAATAATTCTGTGTAACCAAAATTAAAATGAGGAAATGGGATAAGAAAAAAAATAAAACTTGTGTAAATCAAGAGCCTTTTATGTTCAAAAGAGAATTTTTTGAAAATTAAAATGAGATAATCTCGTGAACAATTTTTCGCAATCTGTAATAATAGAAGAGGAGTCTTGGTAACCACTTTCCCTATCCATCGATCAACGCAGTACTTCATCAAACAAACAAATTAATAAACATTATATTATACAAGATGCATGCATCGTGATTCTGATTAAATTAACAGAGAGAAAGGGAGAAGGTATTTCAGGAGCAAATATAAAATATACGCTATCCTCTAGCTTGTACTCTGTCGCTCGTCTCAAAGTACATACAACTCACATGGATAAAGCAGACAAGATACTGAGTGCCCTGTGTTCCCCGTTTCCCTTCCAAAGTACCATCTTCGTCCTCACAAAGCTTCGTCCTTTATTCTTTTGCTACACACTCTCTAATCTTCAAACCAAGGAGGGTTTAGCTAGCTAATTATCAATGAATCTGAATACATGACGAACTGCTTCTGCGATTTCATTTGCTGACCCTAGCTTACACTCATCTTCAATCTGCAGCATCATCAAAGCCTCCTTTTTTAGCATCCCAGAAATTTATCAAACACCAAATTCTTTGTCAAATGGCTTATATTTGTAGTAGAACTACACTATCGAAAGTTTTTTTTTTTTAGTTATTTTAAGTTTGGGTGAATTCTCATTTGTGTTCTTGAATGATACATATTTTTATCAAATTATTATTTAAAAAATTGTTAATAATAATATTATTATTTAACTACAAATATTTTCAAATCTCATAATAAGATCATATTGATTAATTTTAAAATTATTGAACTCAAATTATGGTAAGTGTTTTTCTGAGATTTATTTAAGAATGCTTTGTTATTAATATTCTTTGTTTGTTTTTCTTTCATCCTTATATAAAAATCAAAATTTTTTGGGGCCAGACTCATATGGATACTCATGTATTTAAAATTTACTAATGTATTTAAAATTTTACATACTTTCTTGATAAAACATATTGATATAATAATAATAATTATTATTATTATAGTGTGATACTATAGGAAATTATTAAGGAAGAATTATAATAAAAAACTAAGAAAATAAAAAAATTTATTCTTAAAGAAAAGAACTGTTACTTAGATGATTATTATTAAATTTAATAATAAATAATTAAATTTAATGATAATAAATTTTTAAAAATAAATTTATTTTTAATCTTTAAACATAATTTTTTCAATTACTAAAGGTGATGCTGTAGTGCGAGATCCAACTTTCTTTCATCTTCTCCAAATTTGTATAAATTTTTATTATTATTATACACATTTTAAAATATTCAAAAAGACAGAATCTTGACTTCCTCAAAAGTGGAACCCCATTAACCTAGCCGAAGATGAAAATCAAAAGAATAATTATTAAAAAAAAAAAGCCTTCATTGTTTTAATCATAGATGTTGTTGGAAATAGGGACGCCAGGTTTTGCTTAGGTTGCAAGTCAGAACTCAGACGAAGAACGGTACACTGAATTGATTCCCCTTTGATGAGTTGACCAAATTTATTAAAAAGAAAAAATTAAAAAAAAAACGAAGAGGAAAATGACAAAGCAATACCTTGAGATTGAAACAGTATAGTACCGAGCCCTGCGAGGAGGTGATGTTGAGGTGCAGAACGCTAAGCCTAAGATCCTCCAAACCAACAATGGCTTTCACCAATTGCCCATGTCTTCTACTGCACCGAATCTTCAAGTTCACATGCGTCTGAATCACCGTCACCTCCACCTCTGCCTCCTTCACCTCTTCTTCCCCACCACACTCTACTTCTCCTTCTTCTTCATAACCAAGCGATGATGGTTTAAGAATTTCCCCACCATTCTCTTCGTTCTTTCTAGTCCTCTTTTGTGCCTCGAGGGTTTGAAGCAGCTGCTCCAATTCCTTCACGAAATCAATTGCCCCTCCGATAATGGACGCTTGGTCACCCTGAAAAAATTTGTGTGTTAAGACCAAGGATTGGATTTTTAATACAGATTACGCAAAATAAGAAAATTTGAAGAACTGGGTTTGGTTCCATTTTTACCCTTTGAATATAGGAAGGAGGCATGAGGGTCCTTAGAACACTGAGATGGTCGTTCATTTGGCGTCGCCGGTTCCGTTCGACGGCAATGTGTGTCATTCTCTGGTTCTCCACTTCTTCCTTGTTCTTGATTGGTCTCGTTCTCTTTCGCTTTCTCCGTTTCGGGTCTCTGCTAGAATTTTCAGCTTGATTGATTGGTTCTTTCTGAACCATTATAGCTGATTGAGGAAGATGAAAGTCTTCGTTGGTTTCGGATGTCACAGGTGAATGGATCTCTACGACGTCGTGTGTGACGCAGCTTTCAAGGTCTTTTGCTTGGATTTGGGTATCCAGTCTGGGTACGTAGGCTTTTTCTTCCCATGGTTGTTGTTTCTTCAGGTGTTGTAGCCTTAGAAGTCTTTGAAAATTTGCCTCTGCGAAGGGAAAAAACTGTTGTGGAGATTCCACACTCTGTAACATCTGCAGAAATGGCATCTTTTCATCCTCCAAGCTTGATATATAAAATTGTTCCTCTGTATTGATGAACCCTTGCTCTAAACCATTTACTTCCAAATGCTCACCAAAGAACTGCAAGAAAAATTATTGAGAACAAGCAAGTTAAGGGTTTTGAATTTCATTTTCAGACTGACCCAAAAAAGCAAAGAATATATATGCTTCCATTAATGGGCTTGGGGTTGAGGATCTCTAAAGAGAGGTGGGGTAATGAAAAGAGGAACCGAAATAGAATGTCAAAACAGGGAAACCACTATACCAGTGCAGATACATGTATTTCCAGGAAAATAACACAATGCATTTAATGCAAGCATTTTGAGAGGGAGTAAATGCAGTACTTTTCTTGATTCTACAAATGGAGTTCGAGGGAAATGAGAGGTGAAGAAGAGAGAAGAAAGATGGGCATGAAACTAGGAAAGTAACATACGCAGGAATTGATGGGTCCTTGAAGCCTCTCCATCATCAGAACTCAGACAGAGAGAGAGAGTAGGAGGGAGGGATCCTAATTTATTTCACTCACTGTAGCTGGTGACCAACATTCCGTATAGTGTTACTAACGAAACAATAGTAATAAATGTAATCCCCAAGAAGCAGAAGAACAAGACTCTATATTCTTCCGCCCCGCAATATATTCCTTTGTTTTTCTGATGCTAACGATACTCTTATATAGAATATAATAAATGCTGGTGCGTGAAGTGAAAAAGCTATTCACAGGGAGGGTAAATAGAAAACTGGTAATTTGGGTCAAATCATTGGTGATCAAAAGGGGAATGGAGAGATTTTGGTGAAAAACGAAAGGTGGGAAATTAAACTCTAAAACTGGGTTAGAACTTAGAAGAGATATAGCAGATGATGCATTTGAAAACTGTGAGAGTTGGTGAGAGCTTGCAGGAGAGAGAGAGAGAGTTAGGGCTGTCTGATTTACAAAGTCCCAAGCATTATTGGGGGGTGGCAGTTTTGTCCAGCAGAAGGCACGGACAGTTGTGGGACACTCCAAAAACCATCCCCCTTCTCCCCTCTCTCTCTACGATTGTTTTTTGGTAGATGTGCGTTATTTATAGATAACATTCATAAAAAATATGGCCTTCTTAGATTAGATTTAGATCTTCTAAAATTTAAAAAGAAATTGCAGTATAAATTTAGTAAGAGATAGACAAACAAAAGAAAGAATGACACATTCAAGTAACTCTTATCTCAGTCGCATCCTTTCTCTACTTTGTTTCAACTATATTTTGTAAAACACGACTTTAATTTTCATAAATTCTACATGACAAATTTATTGGTAAGTGTAATTCATATATCACTTTAAAAAAAACCATTAACTATGCCTGTCTATCTCTTTCTCTCTCATGTAAGAGTGGGACAGAGCAAAGCAGGGAGAAAGCTTTGGAAAGGGCTTCTATGGATTGTGTCACTCACTCGTCTGATGAAGGGTCATTTCCGAATTCCTCCAAACTCCCCCCCCCTCTCTCTCTCTCTCTCTCTCTCTCTCTCTCTCTCTCACAGCTCAAATTTTTATCCAAGAGATCATCGCTCCTTTTTTACCCTCCTTTCAGACCCCACCTGTCAATTTACGCTGCACATGGGGTGTGCAAGTACAAGGCTAACTAGCTAGGCAAGAGTGGGAAGGTAGAATCTGTTTGATCTTTTTACAACTAGAGAAGAACGAAAAGATTATTATGGGCCTTCTCTGAGAGCTTTACCAAGTGTCAAAATCTGCCCTCTGCTTTTACAATTGATACACAGCTAAAAATATGTAATTGCCAAGTGCCAACCCCAGTTGGTTCACTCGGCAATTCATCATGCCGTGCAATTTCAAATTCTTTTAATATCAGGAATCTGTATTAGTAGTCAACTTTTTCTGAAAATAGAGTTTTTGACATCTAATTGCTTCTCTCTTTGTTAAGACTCTGTTTCTACGTTGATTATTTTATTGGCGCTTTAATAGACAATGGCAAAGAATTTAATTCTCACTGTCATTTTGTTTGCCAGATAAAATAAAAAATAGAACGTATTTCCTTGCATATACCTTTGCATGAGAGAATTTTGAGGCTCTTTATACTGCTACTGTTAAAGAAAATTTTACGACTTGTGTTAGCATTAAGGATTTGTGTTGGTAGTCAATTTTTTAAAATAAATTTCTTGCTGTTCAGCCTTTGAGTAAGTTTGTGTGTTGAGTAGAATGCTTATTATTAGATCAGAATTAATATTGCTCTTTGCTAAGGCAAGATGTTAGCCAATAATACCTTGCACAAAGTGTCTTCTTAGAAAATTGAACTCATAATGATAGTTCTAATGTCAATTGTTGGATTGAAAACTTATCACTGGATTAAAAGTTATAACTATTAGTAAGAATGTAACTTTTTCTATTCAATTGTACCAATTTAAGTGCCATTTCAATCTAACTCTAACTTTTTACTAGGTCTTACCAAAGCATAACGTTACTCACACCAATATTGTATTCATCTCTCTGAATACTCTAAGATTTTGGATACTATTACTGCCAGAAAAAACACCACAAGCTCAATTTTTATTCGTTCAATTTTGATCCAACTCTGATCTTTATTATTACATTAAATATCAACTACAAACCAGTTTTTAGTTAACCAAAGTGTATTCACATCTAACCCATGGGTTGTGGTAGCACCAGAAAAGCTTCAAAATTGAAGAGTTAGTTGAGGTCCAGCTTTCACAACTAGCACATATGTTACTGCCTACGGACAAGCGTCCTTATTGTCTCATTGACATGTCAGGCATTGCCTGCTGTGTGCTTTGCTCCTAACAATTGATTATTTTTGGATTGAGGCCTCGTGCCATCAGCTACACTCCCACTTCAGCATTGATTGTGTCGGGACCTAAGCTTTTGTTTTCTTCATGGAAACCCAACTATACCAGATGCTTCTAACAAGTATAAACTCTTCGCTTCATCTAACTTTCAATCTAAGTCCTTTCTGGTGATAGTTTAGTTTCTTGACTGTCCCATTTTTCTTTAATAGAATCTCTAAATATGCTAGTTAACCTGGTAGCAAAATTTCCCTGATGTCATGGAATTTGTATAGGTGGTCAATCTTCTTTTGAAAAAAATATTTGATGTTTAGTATTTTGGGTACACTACTCCTCATCTCTCCATAGACTTCTTTTCTATGGTGATTTTTAAAGTGCTAAACATAAGTGTTTGTGAATTTAACAAACATAAAGTAGGATTAAAAGAAAATTTTGAATATGTCGCTAATGCCTCGATTGATAATATTATAGTAACCTCCCTGTCAATTAGAGTTCAATTATTCTTGAGAGATTATGACAGTAAGATTTTCAATATATTAGGCTAATGGTTTTTGAATTCTCTATTACTCTTTTAGTTTTTGGTGTAGCATACTCAGTCTCTCTTTCCCTTAAATAAGAAGATTGTCCTTTTGTTTTTTGAGTGAGCATAGTTCTCATATTACGCATTATAGAGTTGTACAATAGAGAATCTATTTGGTAGGTTGATATGAGATGTATATTTTTGAAATCGCTCAAAAAATGAATTTAGTTTCAAACAAAATTAGAGGAGATTACTTCCTGTAATTGAAAAGAATGAAACTTGGAATCTGAATAGGCATTGGAATGCATGAAGCTGCAAATCAAGACTCTTCATGTGGCCACAAAAATATTAAAAGTTCCTCAAATTTGAGATCAATACTAGACTTGACACTCTTGATAAGCTGAATGGTGTGGACCCAAGTTGACTTAGCTGATTTGGAAGATTCGGATAATCTACTATGAGTGACGTCTCTGCATGATGAACCAAAGAAAATGGCACGCTTATCGCTGGCCTCAAAAAACACAGTACTTTATCCGTTCATCTCATTGTCAAAGCCAGAAACGAGAAATTGCACAAAATCAGTAAAACTCAAACTCTCTCACATTTTGCATTAAAAGGCCTAACAAAAACAACCTGGTGAAGGTCCAATCTTATTATCACTCTGTTCACTGCTCTACAAGAAGTTTTCTGTCGTATAAGGCAATTCACAGCATCCCAAATTTCCTTTTCTCTCTGTAATCATCTTGTAAGTGTCAAAACCCATCAGCTTTCTACATCTTAGGAACTAGGAAGCAATTGGATAGGGTATTTTCTCAATCCATTTTCCTTCTAACATTTCTTTCTTTTTGGGTTCACTTTTTGTTTGTAATATTTAACTTGCAAGCCCAGAATGGGTCCTATTTATTTAATAAAAATAAACAGGTACTCCCAAATAAATAAACCCCCCACTTGGAAACTCTAAAATCATTTGAATTTCTGAGAATCTTATCTTTTGGGTTTGGTGCTGTGGCTTCACATCCCTCATAAAACTATTGCACCCCTTCAACCACAAAACCAAAGGCATTCTTTTCCTCAAAAAACCGTCCAAAACTTGATATTTGTCCTCTAGCGTTAGAAGATGGTCAATTTATGCATGATTGAAGGTAAATTTTTTGAAAGATTCTGCGGTAACTTCACTTTTTAAAGGATAAATCAGCTAAATTAATCATAGATTCATATAGAAGCATGATAGAGATAAATTCCACAGAAAATATGCTTGACATATTTATACATACATATATATATATATATATGTATATAATTTGTTTGGTCTATTTTATTTTAAATAAACTGAACTATTCAAGAATTTTTCATTTTTTATTTGTTATCAAGTTTTCTAATGAAAACATAGATATGTGAAATTTTTTTTTTTTTTAAGAATCAATCATGTATTGTTGAAGTATAAAAACATGATAACAAACATCTAAAAACACGTGTCTTTTTTTTTTTTTTTTTCCAAACTCTTACCCCACTACAGATATTGGCTGTGGAATCTTCTCATAATTTACCAAATACCAGCCAAAGTATGAACATCTTCTTCTGGCCACCGTTGGCAAATTACGCATTGATGTAGAAAGATGATTTTGTCTGTCCACGGGGAATGGGGGGAAAAGAGGGAGGTTAGAGATTCACAAATATTTCTAAACATGTTCAGAGGTATTCCAGTAACACTGCACCAAGAACTTAAATTGGTGCTGTCAGGAAAACAGCTGAGAATCTTTAAATTCTCATGTGCTTGTGACACATAGAACTTGTCCCTAATGCACTTCAAACCATAATGTCAGTTGCTCAGCTGGGTGGTTTGGTAGGACCCTATATGTCCTAGCAAGGTTAAAATCTTGATCAAGACTTGAAGTAGGGTTTTTAAGGATGTGTTTGGGAGCCCCAGGAGAGAAGGAACGACAAAGAATTCAAGGAAAAAGAAATGAGAAAATTTGGAGAGGAAGGAATGGTTAAATAATAAGTTTTCTTCTTCTTGTTTAGAGAAAATTTCTCTTCCAAAATCTCAAGTTTGTTGAAATTAAAACATATAAAAGAGGAAGGCCTTTGAAAAATTTTGAAATGTTAGTTGAAAATTTTTCATCATCTTCTCACGTTAATTAATATACTCCTTAAAAGGAAATGTTTTAATTAAACATTTTCTTCCATTTCCCTTCATTATCTCCCATCCAAACATATTTACTATCAAATTGTTCAATAATAATGTATCACCTAGAGAGCTACAACAATTCAGCGTCATATGTTTGACTCCCTAAGTTTTTTCAAATGTCATAATTTTATTAAATAGTTTGGTAATAAATACTTAAAAATCATAACTTGAAATATATTTAGATGGAGGATAATAAAGGATAAAAGAAGGAAAGACCAAAAAAAATCAACTAGTACTCTTCCAAAATCTTCCAACCCCTCCTTTTTTCTTGTATTTTTACATTTCTCCAATTTAGAGAATTTTAGAGGAGAAAGTTTCCTCCAACAATTATCATGTAATCATCCATTTTTCTTCTTTCTCTTTCCTCCCTTTTTCTTTAAATTTCTTCTTTTTCCTTCCCCTTTCAACTCCCCAACACACCTTCGAGTTTTTTTCTAAAATCTCCAAGAAGCAATAATTGAATGTATTTGAAATCGACAAGGCATGGCCGATGAAGTTTTTAACGACTGAGTAATTGATATAACTCTGGAAGTAAAACAAACATCCAAATATCGCTTAAAAGAGGATATTACATCTACATAGAGTTACATGCAGATATTAAATGTTCAATACCTGCACTTTTTTATGGGGTACATGATGAAGCGAGGATTTGAACTTAAAGACCATATGTTAAATTACGTACATCCCTCGCCACTTAACCACCAAATTGTGACTTTGTGTTCAATACATGCACTTTCAAATTGCTAGAGATGCAAAAACAGAATTATAGTGACAAACTAGATTTAAATGCAATTATTTATATATTTAATAGTAGGTTTTTCAAATAAAATATAATAAGTGTATGATTTTTTTATAATAATAATGACAAGTGTATAGTTTAATTAAAAACTATACATTTGTTTATAAAAATCATACACTTATTATATTTTAATTAAAAAATACGATGACCAAAAATATTAGAAAACAAAATTACCTATAAGTTTTTTACTATTATGAAAGAGAAAATGAGCTCCAAAACCACAATCTCTAAAGTCTAACTAGATCTTTCCCTCTAAAAATCATCACTTGTCCCCCAACAAATGTATTAGCGCTCTATCTGTATAGTTACATGGCTGATGTTATAAACCCTTCTGATATAGTTTACAACCTTGTCCAGCACTATATCTGCATTTGCTTCAGGTCTGATTTTAACATGACAAGCTAGCAAAATCTTCCCCACTGTAATTGCCCATATATGCAGCTCATGAACAGCCACTACTTCAGCCATGTCTAACAGCCCCCTTTCGAGCTTAGTTGCATCGATCTCACGTGGTGTGCTCTCCATCAGAACTTCAAGTATGTTTCGCAGCATATTGATAGTTGTCCCCAAAACAATTGCTGAAAAGATAAGGGTGCACAATAGATCAACTATTTGCCACTTGGGCTCGTACCAAATGATTGCTCCCCCAATCATTACTCCAATGCTCTGGATCGAGTCCCCGAGTACATGGAGATACGCCCCCTGTACATTTATGTTCCATCGCCTCTTCTTTTCTGGTTTGTCTTTTGAACCACCAAGAAGTGGTTCAGCAGCATCCTCATGAGCATGATGGGTGTTATCATCTTCATGAGAATGATGATAATGATGCTCATCTTTTGGATCCGTTTCATCATGATGATGGTGTCTGTGATCTTCATGAGTATAATGGTGCTCATCCTTTGGATGATTTTCGTGATGATGATGATGATGTTGATCAGGGTGAGTAGACACTTTAAACCCATGATCATGGTCATCATGTCCATGGCCATGATCATGACCCAATAATACAGCCATGACGATATTAACCACTAGACCAAATGCTGCAACCAAAAACATTAAGAAGCCATTCACCTCACGATAACCATCGATAATTCTGGCAATGGCTTCGTATACCAGAATCCCCACAAGCAGCCATATTATTTGAATAGAGACCAAAGCACCGAGAATCTCTACTCTAAAAAATCCATATGACTGACGGGGTGTGGCTTCCCATCCAGCAGCCCATAAAGAGAACAAGGAGATGGCGAAGGCTGCAACATCTGAAAGCAAATGTGCTGCATCAGTCAGAATTGCAAGACTGTTGGCTTTAATGCCACCAACTACTTCAACGCTCATGAAAATTATACAGAGGACCACAGCAATCAAAAGCTTTCGCATAGACGTTGATCGTTCTTTAGAATCCTTAGAGATGGACTCAGCATCTGCAAACCCACATGGTGCTTCCCCACAAATCTTGGATCCTCCAGAATTTCTTCTTCCTCCAGGAAAATCACCACTGATTTCAATAATTTGGGCGTGCTGAGAGCTTTGCGCTTCCATCTGAGACACCAACAGTAATGTAATTTTCCTCCAGTTGGTGAAAAACAAAACAAAAAGCAACAAGAACACACATCCTTTCAATCATTAAACACGAAACATAAAATTTTTATATGAGAAATCAAGGAAAGGGAAGAATTCTAAGCTAAAAGGAATTTGACTCCAAATACACTAAGGAAAAGAAGAAAAAAGGAATTAAAAGGAATTTGGCAAATAGTTCAATAAACCCATTATGGACAGCGGCGTTGTCAACCATAATCCAACAATACAACTAGGGTTAACAGCAGGTTCTAATGATTTTCTAAACCATCTTAAAAGCATCAAAACTGTCAAAGGGTTATATTCTGTAGTATTCAGCTAATGCAACAGCTTTCTAACTGAACTTCAAAGAGATTGAATATATGAACTTCCTCAGACGAATTTGCTATTTTTTATATATCACCTAATTTAATACTAGAATGGTTGTACGCTTTTATTTTCTCACCTCTTATGTACATTAACAAATCACTGATTGTTCTTGCAGAGATTATTTAACAAACTCCACAGCCATAGGCAAAAATTTATGGATACTCAGATGAAGAAAATCAGATCCAAGCTTTTCTATCAAAGAGGAGCATTGAAAATTCTTCAGTTCAAAGTTTTGAAAATAATTTCATATGCATTAGTCAACTGGGTAAAATTCTACTTCAACATTACTAAAATATAAAAAAAGATTATGAAGGCAGGGCAATAATGAAATAAGTAAACCTCAAGCACTGATACTTGGACAATGTATCTTCCAATAGCTATTTAGCAGGTAATGCATTGTTGACAAGATAGACAAAAGCAACATTAATTTAAGATGTTGAACAATAACAGATTACAGATATGTCAACTCCTTAAGATTAGGACTAGGAAGAGAAAAACCAAAAGTTACCGTTCCGTGCATCAAAAAGATATTAATTTTTATGCTCAACCCTAAGATATGAACAACAAAATCAAAGTTGAGAAAGAGGCAAAATAACAGCTTTATGATATATCAACCCATTGGGTCTGAATACAAGGACAAGGATATGTATACTGCTATATGAAATTATTAACATAATTGATCACCTCGCATATAAGATTTAGCAAGTCATTACATGCTAAAGATAATTCTGAAACACACTAAGGATAAATATTTAAGTCTGTGAAGTCCTTTTCCAAGAATACTATTACATATAAGGGGGGAAAGGGCATATAATTTAAGTTTAATTGAAGCACAAAACTGTAACATTATTAACCCAAAACAAACAGAATTGAAAAGAAGCAAAACATCAAGCAAGACTATTTTTAGTTCAGGCAACTATCCACTTATATTAGTATTTGATGAGTTTCAACAGAGCTTCATATATACCATGCACAAGAGAACTAAAAAATATTTCAAATTAACAAAAAAATAATGAAAAAAATCACAACCATATGGCAAAAAATGCTTGGTGGATTAGTTATAGAGATTAGTTCCATCTTTAAATTCATTATTTTGCTGGTAATTTGTAATTACCATGTCAAAAAATTAGGAGTAAAGTACCCATAAACAACAAGCAACAAGGCAAACCGATCCAGGATGTACTTCAAACTGACCGTATAACATAAACCCATGACCACCAAATAAAGCACGGTCATATCAAGAACTGATAGACCAACAAAACAAAATTGAATCGCAAAGACAACATAACAAATATTCATATGTTATAGGAAAATAAGAACAAAAAACCAACACTTTGACTTCTCAGGGTTCAGGAAGAACAAAGAAAGAGGCATAATCAACACAGAAAACAATTGCTGCGACATAAACACAAATAATTGCTCATAGCAACAAGCACAATGAATTTTTTCGGTCGGTCCCAGCATTGAATATAGATTCTATTAAAAGATGCTCCTTGAACACAAATAATTGCTCATAGAAACAGATATAAAGCAACGATACAAGTATTCGACTGATTAGGTAACTCGACGTCCTCCAGTCACAGCCACTTTAATGTTGAACAGAAGCCACAGTGATCTTGAGATTCTTGACAAAGTATACTCAAAAAATTGCAAGTTTGCAACAGCACAACAAGAAGAATCATTTAAACAGGCAAAACAAAAATCACAAAATAATAATAATAATAATAATAATTTATCAGAGAAAGGGCCACAAGCCGATTTAGCATACAATTAACAATAGAGCCTTAGAGTATTCCGACAAGACAAAAGGGGGTCATAAACCCAACAAATCAACGAAATAAAAACTGGGAAATGAATCTTACATCGCTAGTACTGCTAATCGCTTGACTTTGAGCTTGAGCTTGTATTTTTACGTAGCAATCTTGGGTTCAAACATTGATATCGTTCACCGCCACTCTCATGCCAGAAAGGGAAAAAATATCACCAACGGATTTGATAAGAGGAATCTGGAAACACGGAAAAAGAAAAGAAACAGAGCAGAACGCGCGTGATCTCCACAATTCAGGTACGTACCACACCCATCTGAAAATATCTTTAAAAGAAAGGAAAAAGACAAACAGAAAGAAGAAAGTGGAAATTGGGTGCCTTACGAGAGATACAGCAATGCACAGACTATTCACCAAATGGGAGGACTAATGAAGACGACTTCACCACCGTATTCTCCTTGGCTCTTGGTGTTCTTTTTCTCTTGCTCGGAAGAAATAATATGATTCTTCGGAATCCGCAGGCATATTTTGGGATGAGACTTGGCCGTATGCGGATGGGTGGGACCAAGATGACGAGGCCGAAGCGGACTTCGGTGAAGTTACCTGTATGACCCCCAGAGAGGTCCGTGATTGACTCAACCTTTTGTTGAGGGCAAAAATTGTTTTTCTTTTTTAAAATAATATTGTGTCATATTATAATATTTGGTTAAATCTCTTGGTAAAAAAATAAACTGTTTTTGAATGATGAGAGAAGTTAAAAAAAATTATAATGAATTTTTTTTATATTTGTATTATTAAATTTTTAAATAAAATATAATAAATATAATTTTTTAATAATAATATGATAAGTGTATAATTTTGACAAAAAATAAATAATTTTTAATTAATTTATATACTTGTCATGTTATTACAGTTAAATTTAATTTTTTTTTGTTGTATTGAAATTTTTTTATAAATAAGAATTATTTTTTAAAAAAAATATATTCACTTAAAATTATTAATTATTATAATTATTTGTACTTTTTTCTTTATTCTCTTAAATATATATTCTTAAAAATAATTTGACATTAAAAATATTTGTCTCATAATATTGTCATTTTTTTATCGATAAAAGGCGTGAGGATACCATCATACTTTGATGTCATCTTACGCACCTATTGTGAGTGAAGATTCCTGGAATCTTAATTGGTAGACGAAAGTGGTGCCTTCAAATTTTCAAGGAAAAATTATTCTGAATTAGGTGGGAATGAAACATCACCGTTCACTTGGGTCCTGTTCCAGATAAGATTGGTTTGTAAAATCATTTTCGGATGTCAATTGTTTCATTTGGATGGTGGAATTATTTTAGTGGGAACAAAAATAGAAATGAATTTTGAAGAAATAAAATTTTGTAATTTAAAATTATATTTAATGTAATATAAAAAAATGAGAATATCATTTTATTTAATATTTAATTAGATAAAAATAATATAAAAATATATATATAACAAATAATTATAATATTCCTATTTAAAAATAATACAAAAATATTGGAAAGAGGAGCACTTTAGTCATTTAGGAGATAGCTTGTAATTGAATCTAGTCTATTGAACTTGAAATGAAGTTCTAATTCATTTAAGGATATAATGTTGATTGTCAGTTGAATGAAACAATAATAAAAAAAATTGTTCTCGTTGCCACTCCTATATCTATATAAGACAAATTGCCTTTGCCATTTCGGATTAACCCGAGTAATAAAAGTGAAGTAAGAGTATGGATAGTATTAAGAGTTAGATCCCTTTAATATAATATATAAAAAAAAAAACACCTTCTATCAAACAAAGTATAAGCATCTAAATTAATAATTTAGTTCTTGATTTATTATATTTATTTAGTTTTAACTTATAAAAAAACTGTCTGAGGGAAAAAAGAAACACGTATTTTTAGTACTGCTGAACTTGATAGACTATTTGATGAAATAATTAACTTATAATGAATTTATTATTTTTAAAAATTAACATAATAATTAATTTAGTAAAAAATTCCTGTAATTCTAGTTATACTTAAAAATAATAAATTACATTAATTATTAATAAATATATTAATATATTTTTAGTAATACTTATTTTTAGCAAAAATAATACTGGTGCTCGTTATAATTTTATTTAATTTTTAATTTAGTCCTTATAAACTAAAAATTTGTAATTAAGTTCTTAAAGTTTATAAATTTTTTTAATTTGGTTCCTATTATTGAAATTTTGTTAGTATTTTATTAAATTCCATTATATAATTGACTGTATATTATCTTAACATTCTAAATATATACGATTTAAGTTAATAAAAAAGATAAAAATATAAATAATAAAATAAAATTAACCTATATATATGACAAAATATTAGCAAAAATATAATTATGTGGACAAAAATAAAAATTATTTAAACTATAAAAACTTAATTATAAATTTTTAAATTATAAGAATCAAAACTATAATTTTTTCTCATTTTTAACGTATTGATATATTCATTTCTAATTAAAGTTTTGTTAACCGAACTTAAATATTTCTTTGATGTAAATGAAAAAAATATTAACTAAAAAGGTAGTCTGGCATCACAAGAGCGCCATTGCTCGTGATCTCAGCACGAGTTCCGTAAAATTGTCTAAAAGGAAAAAAAATAAATGAAGGCCAAAAACAAGTTATGATGACTTTGGCACTTTTTAGCTGAACAAAATATTGTGACAGCTCTTATCACATGCGAGTACCAAAAAATGAATGAAGTTAATTAATAAATCCAAATAGCTTTTCGAGAAGGTAACAAGTTTCCTCTTGTTTGGTGGTTTCTTGAATTGGTTTAAGTATCTGGCCCCAAAAAAAAATTGGTTTAAATATTTTTGTGGTGCTTTTAGTATTATTAAAATTTTTAATTTAGTTCATTTAGTCTAAAAATATATAATATTATCATTCTATTTCTTAAAAAGATTTAATTTTGCTTTTCGGTAGAAAAAAAAATAGGTTGAACAAATTTTGTAACTTATCATTTGAATTAAATCATAGAAAAATATTAGTTGGATTGACATATATTTGCTTACAAATGAGTTAAATTGAGTCTTTAAGGACTAAAATGGGTTATAATCTCTTTGGATCATGTGTCAAATCTATTAGATTTTTTAAAATATTTAAAAAATAATAATCCAATAACATTAAGTTGAAATGCAAGAAAATTTGCAAATATTCCTAGGTAGTTTTTAACCATTTAATTACTTTTTTTATATAATTTAGGAATTGACTTTGCAAAATATTCTAAAGTATTTAATCAAATTAGATGAAAATAAAAGAAAATTCATAAGTTGGCCAAGTCAAGGGATATGAAAAATATATTTTAAGACCCACTTTTTTATATTTTAAAGACATGAATATTATGGCCTTAGTAGTTAATAAGCAAATAAATATATTATTTTAATTTTCAAAAAGGTTGACGTGACATTTTTTTATATTGATATTGTTAGTCATAACTCCATATTGTTGTAAAATAAGCCAAAAATTTAAGAAGTGAAAAATAATTTTAATAAGTTAATAGTTAGTTTTAAATTTATAAATATTCATTATATGTTCATTTTATACACACATACCAATCAATCAAATCTAAATTTTTATAATTTTTTTTTACATTTCCATATATTTATGCCTTTAATTTATAGTAATTATTGTATTCTTTATATCTTTTTTTTAATCTCATTCATATTCTTAAGGTTCCATTTGATATGACAAGGAAAAATAAAAAAAAAATTATACAATGTCTATTTTGTCATTATAATTATCATTTAATCATTAATCAACATTATTTATTAATTATTATTTAATTATTAAAAGTAGGAGGCACTAAAGTTTTTTTTTCTAAAATCACATTATTTTTATTTTTATTTTTATTTTTATACATAATTTTTTATATACCATATTTAATTATTTTTGTCTAGTCATGGGTTTTAGCCACTTGTTACTTTTTCAAACAAGGTGCTTCATTTAGCAACCCCGGAATTCAAAGTTGAAGAATAGAGTCTTTTCCAACATTAAAATTAAAAGTATGAATTAACTACTCAATTCAGCTAATTAATTCAAATTGGCAAGTAATACTTTTTAAAACATTCTTATTCAAAAATTAATAAGAAATTATAACAGGCTAGCGACTTGAACGCTAAATTTGAGTAGGAATTCATAATACCATATATACAAGTTAACAGATTGTTAACTGTTAAATTTTAGATGAATTATGCAACAAATTGGTAAAATTGAGGCATTTTAAAATGTTTATTGCTAAACTAAAGGGATTAAGGTAAACTTTTATAAAATTAAAAGTTAAAAAAATATTTACGCCTCCTGAATTTAATGCAATAATTGTCTTTCTTTTAATAAGACCTATTTTTTAAAATCACATTGTGACTAAAAATTCTAGAGTATCTTACCATTTTGCCCTTTTGATCGCCTCATTATGATCACCTCAATATCGCTGCTTTGGCATTGTAGCCGCAAATTTTTAGAGCTGTGCTATGAAGAGCTTGAACATTTTGAAATTTAAGCTTTCAAGTTGAACTCTTTAAAATTCAAACTTTTAGTCATTTAATTGTCTTAATATTTATAATAAGATATTTTATTATTACATACAAATTTCGAGACACCAAAAATTGATAATTTCAACTTTAGAGAGGTCAATCTTTTTGTGTCCCCAAGTTATATATGCTATGATTTCATGTGGAAAGAGATTTATTTTCAGTACTTTTGCAATAATTACCTCTTGCAATAATAAGCAATTGGTATTACTTTTTATTTGAATATTGTCACATAATTTAATATTTTGTGTGAAAGTTATATAATTAATTTTATATCGATTTTAATATTAAATATTATGCAAGAATTATTTATTTATGAAAATATAAATAAAATAATTTTTAATAAAATACGATAAATGCCACCAATGGTGGAGGGAAGGGATCGGAGGGACCATGGTCCCCTTTCCTCAATTCTTTTATTAAAATAATTTTTAATAAAATACGATAAATGCCACCAATGGTGGAGGGAAGGAATCGGAGGGACCATGGTCCCCTTTCTTCAATTCTTTTATTCATACATATATATATATATATATATATATATATATATACTTTTTTAATATAGTCCCTTTAAAAAAACTTACATATGTATAAAAAATATTATCATATTATTAATAGTTTACATATTAGTTTAATATATGTTATAGTTTAAATGATAAAATATTATTGATTTTTAATTTTTATGAATAATTAATGGATTACATTAATAATTTGATAAGTTTTTTAAATAATAAAATTTAAAATCACAAATTTTAAGATAATATCTTACCAAAGTTTAAAAAATTAAAAGTAAAAGGACTTCTATTTATACTTTTATGTTAGTATATTAAAATTTGTAAAAGTGAAAATTATTATTTTTGCTCAATCTTTTATATTTATTTTATTTTTTATTTCCTCATTTTTAACCTTAATTAATAATCAATCTTTGTAATTTTTTTTCAATATCTTATTTTACTTTTTAAATATTTTTTGACTTACCTTTTACATTTGTATTGTCTCTAAATCTTTATTTTTTTATTTATGGATTTGATAAATCTTTTGTTATTATTATTATTATTATTATTATTGTCATCGTTATGGTCAAATTATAAATAGATCATTTATTTTATTTGAAATCATTTTATAATTTATAAAGTTAGCTAACGAAGTAACTCATATAAATTTGACTTTTTTATTTTTTATTTAATTTATTCTTATTCACATTGTATATTATAATGTTGTATAAGTAGTCAAAACAAAATGTGCAACGTCATGCTATTAATTTATTTCATTTGAATACAACATATTATCTTTCATATAAGTGTATGTGTATGTGTCTAAGCGTATATATATATAAAATAATTATAAATTTTTATAAAAAATATTATGTATTATAATCTACAATGCCGACTGTCTAACAGAAAAATGTTTTCCTTCACACCTGAGTGCCATGTATATTAATTCTTAAAACTTTTTTTAAAAGTGTCGAATATAAGAAATGTCAGGCGTGCAGAATCTTCTAACAAACTTTTTTAAAAGGCGTCGAATATAACAAAAGGTAAATTTACTACTCTTTTTTCTCAGATTCTATTTACCAACTTTTATAAGGACTAACTTAAGTATGCAAGAATTAATTACCACAAAATTCCAATCCAACTGATCCTTGCTTTAGAAATTATTATTGTTGAAGATTATTATAATATTATTCATAAATTTTTTAAATTAATCATATATAATTATACATATAGTTAGGTCTTACTCTTATAAGATGTAAGGAGAATTCAAAAAATGTCTCATAAGTCTCACAAAAAAAATTTAAAAAAAAATGTGAATAATACTTATACAGATATGAATTGTATATAAACAATATTTACGAGTCACGATTCACACGAATTTTATATATATATATATATATATATATATATATCTATCTATCTATCTATCGATTCTTTCATTCCTCTAAATATTTATAACTCATGTAGATTGAACCATGAGTTATTGATTTTATGAGAGAAAAAAAAAATAAATAATAATTATGATAACCTTGGCTTTTTTGGCTTAGTAAAATACTATAGGAGCTATTCTCACATGCAAGTGCAAGAAATGCATTGCTTAAATAAAAAATATTTTTTTGGGACCAAGCTTAAATAACAGATTGAAATAGACATTAATTTTAGTCTTTGAAGTTACAATAAAATAAATAATATTTTAAATTACAATTCTCAGTATGTATGCTCTTTCTTTCTTCGCTCTGCCTTTTTAAAACCTGTATCTCGGATATAAAAGAAACCTATAACTATTTATGATTTTTTTTAAAAAAATGAAATATACATGATATTCGAACAGTTACCTTATCGTCCACACCACATCTTCCACAAAAGAGGATGTCTTACGTTGGGTGGTCTCAACCCCATATAGAGAATGTGCCCCTTTACGTTGGGTGGTCACACCTTCGTGTGTGCCTAATATTCTGAATCAAAATTTTTCATATCTGTGATATATATAGTACATAGATATCTTAGTTTTTTTATAATATTGAAATATGTTGATATTAAGGGCACGACAAAATAAGAATAAGAAAGTTTAATCATGTAAAAAGATAGCGTATTGCTTAAAGTTAAGTTAAAAGCTCCTTCTTTTATGAGTTAAAGAAAAAGTAAGGTAATTTGTGTTAATTATTTGAGACTGTAATAGAGTTAAAAATACAAAGACTTGTTAGAAAATCATCTAGTAATATGCCAAGAAATTATAATAGAATTTTAGTCAAGAAACATTTAAGAAAGTCCTCAAATGTGTGTCAGGTATATTGATTTTAAAGCAATATTTATCCTCACTAATTATTATCAAATTTGGACAAATTCACTTTTAAGAGTAATCCAAAATATTTTAAAAAATTTTACGTGTTTAGGACACTTAGAGAAGTTTCAAAAAACTATAAGACTCGCGTTTAGATCAATCAATTTCTTATAGAATTGACTCTAAATCATTATGTCTTTTTAAACACTCACAGCATAATTACAATCGCAATTATAATTATTTGTATCATATTCCATGAAAATCATAAGCACAAGAAAGAATTATCATATCATCATTGTAAAGTGGATATTAAGTAAGTTAAATTTCATGGTTCAACAATCATCACTAATATTGTACCAAAAATGATTCTCAAATTTATTAGAAACAAAATTTATTAAACCATTTTATTCCTACTGTCAATCGTTTTCAATATCTCATAAGTCAATATTATAATGATATGGTAAGTAACAAATCAAGGCCACCACCAGGAAATGAATTATATAATATGGGAAACGCCATATTATATAGTGGAGTACTATTGGGTGTTGACTTTGTGCGCCACGTTCAATTTCCTATTCATAAAGCACCTTAACAAATCCACCCCCATAAAGCATTAGATAGGAGAATAACCATAAACCAAAGCATAAAACATTATAATATTGATAAATCAAGTTCTGTTTTCAGTTGTCAATTAATGCGCAAAATTCATAGCTTCTTGTCCATATGTAATGGGTCATGATAGTTGTAAATCTTCTTGTTCCATGGCCAATCTTGAGAAGAAAACACCCATCCATCAAATCAACTTGGTACAGAAACTCTGCTTTTTCGTTAGAAGCGAATTTTAGTTACTGCAATTAACCGCATACCTTTTCTTTGTGTTTCGAGTTCCGTGCACCAAGTGAAATAGCCACATTAGATTGGAACAAAAGGTTGCAATACCAGCGTCTTCAACTGTTGATGAAAATCGATTCCTCTTGGATGGGATTACTCCATCGAACTCTCAACATTCCCAAAACAATGACTCCCCCGTAAATATTGCTTTAAGAATGTGAATTATTTGGGGGGCTGCAAATGGAGTCAAGAGAACAAAATATCTTGTTAGAAAATCGTACAATGATATGCCAACAAGCCATATCAGAATTCTAGTCAAGAAACATAAAAGAAGATTTTGAAATATGTATCTAATACATTATCCTTAAAATAACATTTGTTTTCACCAGTTACTGTCAAGTTTAAGCAAATTGGCTTTTAGAAATAATTCAAAGTATTTTAGAAAATTTCATTCAATAGAATTTTCTGTTTCAAGAGTATTTATAAAATTTCACACATAAAGTGTATTTGTTTGGATTGAAATATGGAGATTAATAATTAAAAAAAAAAGCATCTAAGTTTGAATATGGGACATTTTAAGAAAATTTTTAGAGGCCCGGCTCCATGGCCAGATTACCCTACTCCAAATTTGCAAGTTGTGTGTAATATATATAGCCAAGCTTGATAATTTTTCATCTCTTTTGGATGGGCAATTATTTCACATGAGACACTATGCACATGTTCTTAGCTTGATAATTTTTTATCCCTTTTGGATAGGCAATTATTTCATATGAGACACTATGCACATGTTCTTAATTTGATTGTTCAAGATGGTTTATGCACATATTTTTGTGATTTTATATAAATAAATTTTATGCAGATGAGTAGCAATTTGAGAAAAAAAAAATTGCTCATTTTGAAGTTTCTCTATGTAATTGAATTTGTGTTCGAGAATTCAGACTTTTGTAGGAAGGAGATGGAGATTAATTTTGATACTCATTGAGGTATGAATTTGAAGTTGAAAAAAATATTTTTTGGATGGGGTTTGAAAATAGAGACTATAACATCATACCCATATTTTATCTATGATCATCTCTAATTTCTTAAAGATAATTGTGAGTATGTAAAAATCACAATCTATGCTTAATTTTTTTAAAGAGCATTTTGAAAATAAAATTTTATGTATAATATTAAACTAATGTAAAAAATATACTCTTAAAATTGTTTGGAAAGGAGATTTAAACCTTAACAAGTCAACATCATTAAGGAATTAAGGAATTAAGTTCGGGGTTTAGTGTTAACATGGAAGTTAATAACGAGGATAGCGATGATAAGGTGTAGGATATGGTTGTTAATCTAGAATGGGATGATCTTATGCTGCCTGGATGGGGAGATTTGATCTAGCAGGGGAAATTGTTACTGGAAAAATACTGAACATGGATTATGAGATAGTATTAAAGGATAGCCTATGGACTATTATAGGCTTTTTATTGAACCTCTGTGTTTAGTCTCCATTGCTAACTTTATAGGAGGTGGAGATGCATGTGTGCAAGTTTTGGGTGCAATTTCATGGTTTACTAAGGAAGGGTAAGGCAAATCAAACTAGGAAGAAAGGTGCGTGAGGTAATTACATATGAAGATCCTACTACTAATGGGAGTATTTGTAGAAGCATTAAGAGGGTGAGAGTGGAGATTGATATGCAAGATCCTTTCATTGTTGGCTTCTGGGTCCTTCATCCCAGTCTTCTATCAATTTGGGTCTCTATTAGGTATGAAAAATTACATCACTTTTGTTATACTTATGGATTAATTGATCATGATTTTGAAACATGTAATAGGCAAGAGTGATGCCTTTACTTAGTCCTAATGAATCTAGGTATAAAGCTAGAATTGGGACCCTAAAGAAGTCAAAATCTAAGAAGTTATAGGACAGTTCAGATTATCTAACAGTGTTTATGCAGAATGTAAGTGTTTCCTTTGATTATTCTTTTAAATTCAATAAGGGTGCTTCTTCTTTTTCATCTTCTTCTTCTTTAATGACACTTTGGCGAAGGTCCTTAATCAAATGGAGAGCTCTCAAAAAGGGGATTGGGTTCAAAGGAGTGCTTTAATTTTAGTTGTGATATAGATTATGTTAAAAAAAAGTGTTGTTGATATTATTGATAGGCTAGGTGGCTGGCCTGGAAAAGCCACTGGGGAACCACGAGTGTCCTAGCTTGGAATTTTAAGAATTGGGGCTACCCCTAACATGTAAGTTGTTGTGCAATTTGTGTGACAAATTCAAGCCCCCTAATTTTTCTAATGGAATCTAGGATGCACAGTCAAGAGCTTGAAAAGCTAAACAAATATTTGGATTTTAAAATAGTGATTATGTCAATTTGATAGGCTTGGAAGGTAGTTTGGGCCTTTGGTGGAAAAATAATGTTTAACTAGATGTGTTATCCTCCTTTGTTTGTGTTATATATGTTGAAGTGATGGGAGGTCTTGAAACTTTAAGGGGTTTCTTCACTTTTGTATACGAGCCTTTTAAAGAACATGATAGAGGAGCTTTTTGGAATTTTCTCATCACTTGTAATTCAGGTTTTCACTCACCTATGGATCTGCTTAGGTGATTTCAATGATCTATTACATAGTTATGAGAAGCAGGGGGTGACATAAAATGATGCAAAACTTTATGGATTTTCACAAATTTATGTTTGAATGTGGGATGATAGATTTAGAGTTTAAAGTATCTTTTTTTACTTGGTCCAACAAGAGATTAAGAAATGCTCATATTAAAGAATGATTAGATAGGGTAATGTATAACTCTAGAACTCTATTTGGAGGGAGGCTTTTCTTAAAGCGCAAGTCTTCCTAGAACCAATGGGATTTGACCATTCATTAGTATTTGTTTGTTGTAGTTATTTTGATATCATCACCCCCAAATCTTTTAAATTTGAATTATTAGGGATTGAACACAAATCTGCTATTCACTATTATACATCATTAGAAGGAGGGGGTTAAAGGATGAGAATATGCATTATGGACCAAGGTGGAATTCTCAAACAACAAGAAACTTATCAATCTTTTAGCTAAGTTCCAATCATGTTGTGAAGGTGAATGGAATGAAGAAAAGATACTGAAAGCTGAGAACTTAACTTAGCAAGTTGAAGCTTTATGGGCTAGAGAGGAAATGTATTAGGTGTAGAAATCAAGGCTTTATTGGCTTAAATGTGGTGATAAGAATTCTAAGTTTTTCCATATGACAAGAGTAGCAGAGGTAAAGGAACATGATTCTATCTTTAAGGATGAATGATGGCTTGTGGACTAAAATTGAAAAGGATATGGCAAACTTGTTTAAAAGTTTCTATATGGATCTGTTTTCTACATATGGCAATAGGGATTTCAAAGTAATCCTTAATTTTATGCACATGGTCATCAATAAAGAAGATAACAAGAATTTATTGCACCTAATCATTACTAGCGAGATTAGAATGACTGTGTTTGATATGGGTGGTTTGAAGGCTCTAAGACTAGATGGATTTTCAAGCCTATTTTATTAACATGTTTGGGAGATTGTAGGGGATCAAGTTTGTTATTTTGTTAAGGAAATTTTTGTGAATAGTCCTTCCTTAACAAGACTGAATTCCGCTAATTTGGTTATGAACCTAAAAATTGAGAATTTGGAAAAGGTGGGGAATTTTCAACAAATCAAGTTATATAATTTCTTCTATAAAATAATCTTTAAGGTGATTGCAAATATAATAAAAGATCGGTTATCAACATTCATTGTTGAAAATCAAAAGGCTTTTGTTCTTGGATGTGTGATTCATGATAATATTCTTGTGGCCCACGAAGCATTTCACTACTTGAAATTTAATAAAGGAGATAAGCATGAATTAGCTATGAAGCTTGACATGAATAAGGCACATATAATTATATTGAATGGGTCTTTCTACAATAGATTTTATTAAAAATAGGTTTCTATTGCAAGTGGTTGATAGAGTTATAGCACGTGTTACTCTTGTCAATTTTAATTTGTAATTGTCAAAATGCAAAACTGCAAATATTAAAAAGGTTTATTGCAAAATGATCCTTTAACTCTATAGCTATTTATTATTGTTGTCTATGTGCTTTCAAAGATGATAGTCTCTTTAGCAGACCAAGGTAGACTTATAGGTATCAAGTTAGCTAAACAATGCCTTTTTTTTTCATGCACTATTTCTTTATAGGTGATTCATTATTTTTGCTTAAAGCAACTAGAGATAATTGCCTAGTAATGAAAGAAATTCTAAAGGCTTATTGTCAAGCCTTGAGCCAACAAGTGGATTTGGAGAAATCATGTATATTTTTCTCAAAACATACATTGGATCTTTAAAAATGAAATTTGTGGTATGCTATGACTTTTAGTTGTGGCTTTTATTACAAGGAAAATCTAAAGTGGAAGTGCTTGCTTATGTGTAGGATCATGTTAGAAACAAAGTTCAAAGTTAGAAGTAAAGTTTGCTTTCTCAAGCAAGTCAAAGCAGTTGCTAGTGCCATAACAACTTACCTAATGTCTTGTTTTTTCTTTCTAAAGAAGACCTATCAAGAATTGGACAACATCCTTGCTAAACTCTAGTGAGGTTAATCTACAGAAGAAGGATTCGTTAGCAATCTTAGAAGAAACTAGTGGCTGTAAGAGGTATAAGATTTAAAGATTTTTCATGATTTTAACATTACTTTCAAAGCCAAATAGGGGTGGCAGATTGATGTGAGACCCACTAAACAACTTGCTCTAAGAACCTCAATCGATATAGGTTATGCACAAGGACTAGCTAGAAAACACGAAGACAAGCAAGAACTAATTAGATTTGGACAATAAGAAGGGAGGAACGTAGAACACAATAGAAAGATAAGAAAAGATCACACATTGACTTGCAAACCTAAAACTCTGATATCAAATGATATGAGATACTTACGATACCCATCCAAGGTACTTCCTTTTTGAATAACGTCAAATCAATCACAAAAAATAATAAGAACACGCATAAACAAAGAAAAAAAAAAGGAAGAAGAAGATGGTTGGTCAGAGAGCGTAGACCCTAAGAGAACCCGTCTCCGGAACCTAGCCATCGGGATGCCACAAAAGAGATTAATCCTTTGATAAGTTCAGGTTGAATTTACTTTAGTACTTAAGGAGTAAGAGGAATCTCATAAAAATAGAACAAAATCTAAAAAAACTCTCTCCATTCATCTTATTGCTCTACATGTCCCAAATCATGTCTTTCACATTTAGCAACTTACGCAAGCTTTCCTTGATGGTCATGTCATGCATTGTCTCATTGAAGTTGGTCATAGGAGCTCCATAGTACTCCATCATTCCCACCTACCTCGAAAGGATTTTTCCTTGAATCTACAAAAGAAGATTAGCATAAATAAAGCAAATAGGACCTCACCACTCTTCCTCAAGTGCTTACACTCAAAGATGCAAAGTCACTCGTGTTTTGCTCTAATAAAGGGATTCTTCTCTAATGCAAACGTTTTTTTCCTTTTACCACTCTACTTGCTTCTCATAGTATTCTTAATCAAATTACAGCAAAAAAAAAAGAAGCAATCAGTGCAAGTGGCAATCACTAAAAAACTAGAATCCTACAATTCAAATTCCCAGAGAATCAAACACAAAAGGAAAAAGGGTGAGTAAATTAAAGGGAAAGAAGAAGGAAAGATAAGTAGAAAAGGGAAAAAATTTGGACGAGTTGGAGGAAGGAGAAGAGAAGAGGAAGGTTCAACAAGTCTAAAACACAAAATAGGAACGTCAACACAAGGAGAAATTAGAAGGAAACAAAATAAGAAGGTGAGAAAAACTTGAAAACTAGAAAGAATAGGAAAGAAATTGAGTTTAGAAAAGTTATTACTTTGTTGAAGATATTAAGAAAGTAACAAACTTGAAACTCAAGAAAAGTGGATTAGGAAAGAATCAAAACAGGAAAGTAATAGAAAAAGAAAAGTAAAGAATTAAAAAAAAAGCAGGGAAATAGAAAATTTTGAAAACTTACCCCTCAAGTTTATAAAATTAGGAAACCTATTGTGATTTCTAGTGTAAGTTCTTTACTTTAGGATACTTCTTCACTTGAATGCAAATAGGAAAGCAGTAGCAACTTGGGACTTACTTCAGCCAAAAAAAATAAGAAGCTTGCTAAAAATCAGCAACCTTAAATGTTCAGTACTAAAATTTTTAAACTTTTCTATCATTTTGTTTTTGTTTTTGTTTTTGGATCTGGACAATTTTTTTTCTTGATTTCAACTGCTTTTTTTTTTTTTAAGGATTTGGACAAAAACTCACATAAGAATGACGAGTAACAAGAGACCCAAAAAAAAACACAAACACAAGAAAAGAAATAGCAACATAAAGGTGGCGAGTTAGAAGGGTTGATGGGAGAGAAGACTAGACACAAGAACATATGGAACACACGAATAGAACCTTGAGTTCTAGCACCTTGGTTCTGATACAAACTGATGTGAGACCCACTAGACGACCTTTTCTAGAAACCCCAACCAACGTAGGTTATACCTGAGGACCGGCTAGAAAATAAAAAGAAAAGCAAGAACTACACAGATCTAGACAATAGGAAGGGAGGAACGAAGAACACACGAGAAAGATAAGAAAAGATCACACCTTGATTTGCAAACCTAGAGTTTTGATACCAAATGATACAAGACGCCTACAGAATCCATTCAAGGTACCTCTTTTTTTAATATTGTTGCCCGGATCATGCAAGATTTAAGAACACAATCACACAAATAGAAGGCAAAAAAAATCAATCATAAAGAATAAGAAGAACAAGCATAAACAAAAAGGAGAAGATAGTTGGTCAAAGAGCATAGACCTTAAGAGAACTTCTATCCGGAACCTAGCTATCAAGACACCGCAAAAGGGACCAATCCTTTAATAAGTCTAGGTTGAATTCACTCCATGCACTCAAGGAGTAAGAAGAACCTCATAAGATAAGAACAAAAGTCCTAAAAAAAAATCTCTTCATTCATCTTATTGCTCTACATGTCATAAATTATGTCTCTCACGTTCATCAATTTGCCCAAGCTTTTTTTGATGGTAACGTAGTGCATTGCCTCTTTGAAAGCGGTTATAGGAACTCCATGGTACTCCATCATAGATTCTTAACTCACCCAATGAACTTTGACTTCAACTACTAAAAGGATTTATTTCCCTAGTGGTGATTTCTTGAATGCAAAAAAGAAAGTTAGGCCTTGTGGTCATGAGTGAGTATCTTATAAGGCTAGGAGTTGTTAACTAAAGATCTTTGTTGGGTGGTTGGGAATGGAAGGAAGATAAATTCTTAGAAAGATCCATGGATCTTGGGCTTGAAAAATGTTCATTTATCTTCATCATCTTGTTTTGAAAATTTTTAAAATTGTACAATGGCTGAATGTATTTCCAATAAGACTCGAGATTTATCAAATGTTGATCCATGGATATTGGAGAGTAGAGCGCAAGCTATTAAAAGAATTTCCCTCTTACATAGTATGTCTAAAGATAAACTGGTCTCATCAAAGACTAAAAATGGTGAGTATATAGTTAAATCTAGCTACCAAATGGGAAGACTCCATTGCACTAATGAGGGTTGTCTAGGATCATCTTTCCATCTTCCTTCTAATTTATGGAAGATGATTTGACAATTGAAAGTGCTTCCAAAGGTAAGACATTTTTTATTGAGATTGTGTACAAGCTCCCTTCCATCCAAAGAAAACCTTTCAGTTGAGTTTGACACAATCTCTTCAATAAAAGTTTTAAATAAATAAATCATTGATTTGAGTAAAAAGTTCTCTTCAGTACTATTTCATTGGACATCTAGATCAAAAAACAAGATAGTCAATTAGCTTACCAAGTTTTCTGCTAAAAAAAAAAATGCCCATTTGGTTAGGGTTTAAATCCCTTATCCTCTATAAGAACTATTTTTTTGGCTAATGCTGCTATTTGTCACACTAGTATGGGTTGATACTATTATGCTTAGGGGTGTTCATTAGGCTAATGTGTCTAGCTCTATCTATCCAAATTAGGCCAAGTTAAGTTAGGTACAAATAAATAAATATATAAATAAAGCGAGGCACTTGATCCAAAAAAATTAAAAAAAATTTTAAAATATTTTTTTATAAAGATTTATATCAAAATTTTAATTTTTTAAGAATAAAATATAATTTTATAAGAATTTATATAACATTTTTTTAGATATTATTTTATAATTTTAATAATAAAATAAGATTAACCCTAAGGGCCATATTGACCTAATTTGATCCAAAAAATATTTTAAAAAATATTTTTATAAAGATTTATATTAAATTTTTATTTTTTAAAAATAAAATATAATTTTATAAGAACTTATATATAATTTTTTTTATTATTTTATAATTTTAATAATAATTTTTTTAAAAAAAAGTGAGTCACCTAATATTAGCTATGCTCAATACTAAATTGGGCCAAGCGGGGGCAAAGGACTTTAATTTTGAAACCCGTTTAAGATCGGGTCATACATCTGATTAGGCAAAAACTGATCTATCTTGTCTGTAATTCTGTCGCTGTCTGTTTCGTTTTTCTGTGTTGTTGTTCAGTTGCTCTTCTCGTCTGTTTTCGTGGTTCCGCGTTATTTTCTTGGCTTCTACATGTAACAAGTTACTGTTTCTTTGTGTTGCTCGGTTCTTTGTTGTTAATGAAGGATGTACTCATTGGCCCAAAAAAAACAAGCACAAATAGTGATATTATAAGAAAATGGAGGTGGATGCTGTTTGTGGACCAGTTTACACAAATCATTGTCCATTTACATAGTGATGATTGAAGAGTTGTGGGCTGTTGTGCAGATTGTGGTACTCAGGTTACAAGCCCACTCCAATGCAAAATTTGTAAGATTGTGTAGCCCAAATGGTGGATCCAGAATATGAGAAGGGCATGCAATATCAAACAGTGATTAAAGAAAATTTTCATACACCCTTGCACTCAAATAATAAGGTGTGAAAAAAATAACAAAAAAATAATACATGTGTATCACTAAATCTACCACTTGATATAGTAATTTTGCTATATTTATATTAACTATTTGTTATTGAACTAACGAAAAAATTCTTGGACCTAGTGCAAAGGCATTATTAAGAAAATTTTTAAATCTTTTTTTAGCTATTATAGTTAAAGATATCTTTAAACTTTGCCTAGAATTTTATGTGGGAGCATATCTAATGAAAACACTATTTTATTATCTGTTTTATATGAGAACATATCTTCAGACTAGTATAGTTTGTAGTGAGGCCTAAGATGAATCATTTATTATCTTGGATCAAAATTAATAGTTCAGATCATTGTAAAAGTTGTTAATAACTCCTTTCTTTTAGGGGTGTTTATTGGCTCGGTTGGCCCTAGGGGCCCGCTCTAGCTCGGCCTAATAGGGTCGGGTTGGGTCAGGCTAAAAATATAAATGAGCAAAACTTTAAACAAAACTATATCGAGTCGGGTCGAGCCATGGGCAAAGACATTATGTCCAACTTGCCCTAATATTTTTTTTAGTTATTAATATCTTTTCATCTTATATATATATATATATATATATATATATATATATATATATATATATATATATATATATATATATATATATATATATATATATATTTTATCTAATTCTCTTTACATACTGTAACTTTCATTATCTATTTAAACTCTCTCTATTTCTTAATTGTTTTTATTATTGATGTACATGCTTACTGACATTTCTTTTATTGAATAATGAAAATACACGTATTTACCTAAAACTAATTATGTTAGTATAACTTATATTTTGTTTGATAATACTAAACTATTTTTTTATTATTGATAAAAACATGAAAGTTCTAAAAGCCTATTATTTTGAAGTATATGCCTATAAGTTTATAAAAAAAATAATTTTATATTAAGTATCAATTCATAAAAAAAAAATTTCGGGTGGCCCTAAACCGCCCTAACCTACCTTAAAATTGGGCTTGTTTCAGGTCCGATCGAGCCATAGGCATAAAAACAAGTCCAATGCCTTAATCAGGCTGGGCATTGGGCATACTAAATATCCGACCCGACCCTGCCCATGAACATCCCTACTTTCTTTTTTATTTTTGCATTAAAGGCTTTTACATTAATTTCAATCATTAATTTGAATTCAATATTGATCAGTGACTCCTCTCAACTCTCATCCTTGGATCAAAATTAATAGTTGAGGATAAAATATTTTTTTATGAAAATAATATGTTATTAGAGAAATACAAAACCACATGACAATATCTGTAAATATGTAATGATTACTTCTTTAATGTTTTTATTAATTATTTTTATATTAATCTAACTAATACAAGAGATAAAATAATAATTAAAAAATTATACTAAAAGATCTGAATATAAAAATATTTATATTAAAAATTTTTAAATTTTTAACATAATTTTAAATGATTTAAAGGAAAAAAAATTACCTTGAAATCATTAATTATAATTTTTTTTGTACAATTTTAATTTTTTATTTCTGAGTCATTTAAAATAATTTTAAAATTTAAGATATTTTATATAAATATTTTTAATTATAATTTTTTAAAAAATAATCCCCACACTTTTTACGGACTAGATTGACGGTCCGTGCATGTTTGGTTCAACTTTTATTTTCTTCAAATTGTGATTTTGGCCAAAGCAACAAAATGTAACTTCTGCATTTTGTAAGTTGTAAACTGTGGTTTAAGAGTCTCCAAAAGTGTTTCCAAACACAGCAGGAGCCAAAGACACAAATCTCGTCGAAAGCATATTATCAGAGATATCTTGATATTTCTTTAAAGGGGCGTTTGGTATGTAAATTTTAATTTTACGATATAGAATTAGTTATTCAGATAATCTATGTCTAGGGCTCCAGGCATTACTTTCCCTCGGGAATTACCTACAAATGTTTTTGGGACATCCAGAAAATGTAATTAGTTTTCCGTAATAGAAAAAAGGTATATATATATATATTTATAGAGAGAGAGAGAGAGAGAGAGAGAGAGAGAGAGAGAGAGAGGGAACTTTCTGTAAAACAAAATAAGAATAAGATGAAAATTATATCCAAAAACAGTATATTCACATCGCCCTGAAGATAATAATTGCTGTGAGGTATTGGTAAATCACTGCTAAGATTTATCTCAAATACTCAAATATTAGCAAACAGTAAATTCTGAAATCTTTCTTGAAAAACTTTGTGAAATTTTAAAGAGTCTGAAGAACTTTGTGAAGTTTCAGAGAAAGGAACAGAAAGAAGAAGAGATATGTTTTTTTTTTTTTCCGGTTATCATTTTTCTTATTACTTTTTAATATTTATCCAATTCCTATTTAAAATAAAAATTTAAAGCATCATTTGTAACTTTTTTCAACAGTTATGATATTTACATTATATAAATTTAGGTCAATTAAGCAATTAGATTAAAATTTAAAATTTAAAAATTAATGCAAATCATTAGATCTCTTTTAATCTAACACACATAATTGAGATTGATAGATTGACAAAAATTAAAGGTTTTGTAGCGGCCTCTTTGGGCGAGAAGAGAGAATGGAGAGATAAGGGAGGGAAAAGCGAATTGGTGGAAAGGAGATTGAACTTTCATATATTTTTTAAAAATTTTCTGTAAAGTTTTTTTTTTTTTGGGAGAAGAGAGAAGGGAAGAGACTTACTTTCTTAAATTTTATAAAAAAATTTACGAGATAAAAATTTGAAAGATTTAATTTTAAATGAAAAGAGAAAAAGTAAACATTAAATAAGGGCTTTTTCAATTTCTTATTTTGTTAATTTCTCATTAATTATAATAGAAAAAGAGAGAGGAAGAATTTTTTCCTCTTTTCATAATTGACGAGAAATTGATAAGATAAAAAATTGAAAAAATTCTTATTCAAAGCATCTCATATACATTCTTATATTTTATTATATATAATATGAGAACAAATAATATAAAAAATAAGAATGTGTTATTTTTTCTCTTTTTATCTATCTCACTTTTTTTTTCTTTCTAACTACATCATGTGCATTTACTTGTTATATATAAAGAATCAAAATCCTTATATTATTCTCTCTTCAAAAATTATTAAAAAATTTTAAACATTCCTTATACCAACTTTACAGAGGAAGTCTTTGGATAAAATAAGAAGATTTGAATCTTAAAGTTACAGCCCACCTTTTTTCTCTTTTCTTTGTTTTTTTTTTTTTCATCTTTTTTCTCACAAACTGATGCGAATAAAGAAATTTTAGACACAATCTTGTACTTAAATTAGGTATAAAAAATTATTAGAATACATGTTTAAATGAATCTTCCACTTGATATATTAATATTCCGATATTTGTATTAACTATTTGTATCTATGTGATGTTCCAAAAAAAAAGAAAAAAATTTCTTACACCTATGCTAGATACAAAGACATTATTAAGATTTTCTTTTTAAAATATTGTTATTAATATAGTCAAGGACTATGGGATATCCCAGGCCTTGCCGAGAATTTAACGTTGGAACATATCTAGTGAGAACACTACTTTCACTTTTTGTTTTATATGGCAACAAATTTGGTGAGAAGAATATTTTATTGTGAGAGATAAAATGAGTCACTAATGCCTCATGGATCAAAATTATTGGAAAAATAATTAATAGCTACTTTTTTATTTTTGTATTAATAATTTTTGCATAAATTTCAACCATTAAATTTTTTATAAAAATAATGCAACAATATGAAACAATCTTATAATATCTATAAGTATGTAATAATAACTTTGTGTTTTTTATTTATAATTTTTATATTAATCTCCTCTTAATTTTGATTCCATAGTTTGGCCAGTGACTTCTTTCATCTCCCACTTGCGTACACACTTAAGAAGTACCAATACACAAAAAACAAAAAAGGGTATACCAATATCCAATATGTATCTAATATAACACGCATGCCATACTTTAGTATTTGTATCCGATTTTTTTTTTTTTTAAGGTAGGTTTGATACATTTAAAAACATATTGATATATTTCAAAATACATCGAAGTAGTTCTAAAATAGCTTAAGAGCTTATAGAAGATCTATGGAGATAAAAATTGAAATTTGATTTGAATTAGAAATTATATTTTTACTTGTTTTTTCGATACACACTATATAAGATTTTTTCAAGCTGTATGTTATCATCCACAAGTGATTCTCTTAACTCTAACCAGTTGGCTCGGGTTCTTTAGAAGATTGATTCATAAGTTGAAGTACAGCTTGAGCTCTTGCTTATTCCACTAATCAGTCACATCGTCTATCAATTTAGGCACGAGAATCAGATACTAATACAAATGCTTTACTCTCAGAATCTTACTTCTATAGTCATAAACTTCATAGATGCGATGCCCATACATCAAGGTTCTTGTCAATTATAAGTATTTTGATTAGTGTGGACCCACTACAACACTTGCTGAGATTTATGAAAATTCAGTATTAATCACATCCTTAACCACTTTTCCTGTCCTTAATTGTTAATACCGTCCACTCAAATTCGATATATAGTACTTTGTTTCATCAGGTTGGAGAGAGTTACACCAATTGGTTCAAATTGTAAAGTGAATAAGGTTTCACTTCAAATCATTTTTCTTTTTTTGGGAATGAGATAATAATTCTCATGAACTTGAAATATGCAAATCAGTATATACTCATTAATCCTTATATATAATTCAAATAAATGAACTATGAGAATCAAGATAAAAAATAAAAAATAAATGGCAACGAAAAATAATCATATAAACATGCTAAGCAATTGACAAGACTCACATGTGAAATGTTCTTTTTTTTTAAAAAAAAAAAAATTGATTTAGACAGTTTATCTATCTCTGATACGCTAAGTATGCTTAATTAATGATTCCTTATACTTGTAATTGATGAGACATCCGCGTAATCATGAGTAACTAAGACACTTGTTACTATCATGCCCAGCCTTGTCAGCTTTGTAATATAATATGATAAAGACAAATTCCATTTTTACCTTTATTTTCTTCCTTCCTTGCAAAACAAGTTCTCTCTCTCTCTCTCTCTCTATGTGAAATACTCCCTTCAATTTAGTATATAAAGTATTTTTTAAAATATTTATTTAATCCAAAATATAACACCATATAATTTTTTGTGTTAATTTTTTAAAAATAATTTTTTTTTAAAAAATATTAGTTTAATTTTTTTTTATAAATAAGGATAAAAATAAAAAAAATAATAAATTTAAAGAATTTAAAATAATTAAATAATTTTATTAAATTATATAAAATAATTAAAATTGCCTTATCAGAATAAAGACAACTGTTCTAAATATTACTTCATGAATTGCTTCATCATGAAGTGCCATGCGTCCAGACTGTGATTTTACTGTGCTAACCCAACAACAGCAAACGAACTCAGCTGACACAAATTGTTGAAAATTTTAGACAAAAGTATTATTCTAGTGCTCCAAATGTGGTTTCTCCGTACTTCAAATATTTTTTAAAATTTTTTTAAAAAATCTTTATTTCAACCTGATAAAATATTTTAATCTTAAAAATTTGTGTGATATTATTTTAGTTCTAGATAAATAAAATTTTGTACATTGAATCTATTATTTTGGATCAAACCCACGTTTTGTTTGGTGGGGAAGAATAAGAAAGAAAGGAAAGGAAATGACGTGAGGATCTCTCTTTACTATGTATGGTATGAAATTTTGCTTAAGAAGTGTGGGCCACGCCATTTTTTTCACTGTTTACCAACTTGTATTAATATAAAATAAACAGTTTCCAATTATATAAAATTATTTTTAAAAATAAAAAATAAAAATTTATTATAAATATATACATATATTAATATAAATGAATGGGGATAAAATATATTATATTATAATAAAATATATTTAATTAAATGAATAATAAAATAATTTAATATTTTATTTATATGTATTTTTTAATAAAATCAAATAAAAAATAATTTTTTTCTTTCTTATCATATTAAAAATAGGTAATTTATTCACTTTCTCTCGTTTTTTTTCTTTTCTCTCTCCTCTTGTAATGTTTCATTTCTTTCCCTTTCTTTTCTATGACACAAAACATATCCACCGATCCAATCAAATCCCAAATGCACTATTAGCCTAATATTCTCACGCTAATGTACTTCATGAAATCACCAAGTGACCACGTGATCCACTATCTGTGGAGCAAAACTACCATATTGAATCTTCGCTTATAAATACTCCAAAGGTTCAATAGGTACTTTTACACTCTCTCGTACATGATAAAATAGATGGATAATGATTTCTTTCCCTTACTTAAAAAAATCACAATAATAAATTATTGTTAAATAATAATAATAATACTATAATAAATATTATATAAATTATTTTTTTTGACTTTTGTACATGTTCTCCTCTATCCCTATTTCCATTTCTCTTTATTGATCAAAGGGGTCATACGCAAATATTTGGTATAATGATGGAAAAAGATTTTTGTAATATTTATTATATTATTATTTTTTAATAATATTTTTTATTTTTTTAAATAGAGATAAAAGTATTATTTTTCATTAATTTTTATTTACATTTTTATTTTATTTTTCTTTTCTTCTTTACCAATTTTGCAAATTGTTTGGTTGAATGATATTAAAAAAGAGAAAATGCAAAAAATGAATAAGTAGGATAAAAAATTATTTTTATGTTCTTATTTTTAAACAATGATTTAATAATTAAAATAATTTAATAAATAACATAATAAATAAAAAATTTAATAAATATTACATAAATTATATAAATGTATTAGTTCTGCTAACCAAGCAAGTTTTTAGAGCATTTTTTGACACAGACATCAAGATATTAACAAAAGACGGCCTCCTCACTTTCCTTGACAACTGCAAAGAGCTTAATCTCTCGAATATTAAAATAACACATAAATTCTATTAAAATATCAAATTAATATCAACACTAGACTAAAGTAGAGTTTTAATTTGTCAAAATCTAACATGAATCCAAATTCACACAAGAAAACGGATACAATTAATCCTTCTGGTACATCTATATATATTCATCATATGACATGTCAAGAAAATACAATATTCTGAAATACAAAGTTCATACATGTGTGCGCGTGTGTATAATTGCGCAGGGTATAAATGGCCAAAAATAAGAAAATGAAGAATAAGGGGAAGCAAATTAATAAGGGAATTAACATATATAGCACTTTAATTATTGCACTCTAACGCAATCCTCTTCATATATCCACATAACAAGCCGGATCTCCGATCAACGAAACCTCACCGGAGACCCCTTTCTTCAAACCCATCATGATATCACACTTCACGCTCATCTCATAATGTGCCGTTCTTACGGCTCCCGTCTTCCACCTCAGCCTCCCCTGCACGGTCAGCTTCACGCCCACCATACCATACGCTTCGTCCTTCTTGAACCCTTTCGACACTTCCCCTGACACCGGCACCGGCGACCCTCCGATCATTGGTGATAACGACACAGAGCTCTGCTTCTTTATGTAGAGCGGCGGCAACGCCACCGGTGGCGTGATGTCCTGGTTTCTGTACGACACGAAGGCGGAGAGGGTGTCGAAGTAGATCAAGGAGCGCCTGTTCGGGTTCCGTATGAGGATCGTGAACTGCATGGTTGTGGACATGAGCAGTGGGGTGGTGGCGTTGAGGCCGTACACGGAGGCCCTGGTCACCGAGAAGTGGGGCTTGGCAGGGCGGTAGACGAGCCAGAGGACGAGGACTAGGAGGCCAACTAGGAGGAGGACGGTGGTGATGCAGGTACAGAGGGCCCGTCGGGCGGGCTCGTCGAGCCGGGAGTTTTTCACTGGCTTTTCGGGGGCTTGGTGGGGTTGGTGAAGTGGTGGGTCTTGTCGAGGGGGCACTTGATCTGCCATTGATATAGCAAGCTAGTTAAAAGGGTTCTGTGTTTGTGTATGAATATGGCTTTCGAAAGAGACAGAGTGGCTGCTAGTGAACAATAGAGAAAGTGGAGGATAGGGAAGTTCAAATTGATGGACCAGAGAGAGTTATAATATAAAAGCACAAATTGGAAATGGAATAGGGTCACTTGGAATTGAAGAGCAGGTTATCAAACAGGTTACTTTAGTCTATAACAAGATATTATTTCTTTTATTTTAGAGTAAATTATTCCCAAACATGCGTAAACTCTATAAAGTAAATTTCATATAACTCTTCTCTTTTTTTTTAAGTATATACGAATTTTTCTAAAATAAAAGTTATATTAAACTTTAGTTTAATTTTAAATTTTTTGACAAAAATATTCTCAACTAAAAAAAATTTTAATTAAAAAAATATGTTTAGATTATTAAAGGGTATTTTAGTAAAAAAAAATTTAAAATTGAACTAAAATTTAGAATAACTTTTTGTTATAAGGGAAGATTGTGCATATTTTAAAATTAGAAAAGAGATTTGTATAATTCCAATAAAATTCAAAAAAAGGTATGTATAATTTATTTTAAATTATATAATATTTCTTTTTATTATAAAAATATACACAAATTTTCTGAGATAAAAATATGACTAAAATAATTTTAAAAATAATATTAATTTTTTTATTAAAAATTCATTTTATTAAAAAATATATTTTTAAACTTTTATTTTAATGCTATTCATTTAGTATTGAAAAATATAAATCTAATTTATTCTAAATTTATAAAAGTAACTACTTTTATATTAGTAAAATATATATTTAATATTTATTATATAAATAATAAACAAAAAGATATTTTGATAAAAATAGATATACAGCTCATTTTTTGTTATAAGAAAAGTCATGTAGTATTAAAAATAAATAATTTATTCACTTTCTCTCGTTTTTTCTTTTCTTTCTCTCTTCATGCAATGTTTGATTTCTTTTCCTCTCTGTTCTATGATACGAAACATGTACTACGAGTCAGTAGTGAGTCACAGTATTCTGATCGCACTCTTTATTTGTTTCGAAGAGACCACGCACGGCAACTTGTATCTTTAATATCCTCACACTGATGCACTCCATGAAATCACCAAGTGACTGCCACGAGATCCACCGTCTGTGGAGCAAAATTACCATATTGAATTTTCGCTTAGAAATAGTCCAAAGGTTCTATAGGCATTTTTACACTCTCTTATAAGCTGATTGGTACATAAATACGAGAGGAGAATGATGATTTAGATAAAATACATGGATAACGATTTCTTTCTCTTATTTCAAATAATAATAATAATAGTAAAGATATAATAGATATTGTATAAATTAAAATTTTTTAATTTTTATGCATTATTTTCCTCTCTCTCTTTATTCTTATTTCTGTTTTTTTTTACTAACCAAATGGGTAATGAGGACATGTTTGGTATGAAAATAAAAAAAAGAGTTTTTTTTTAAAATAATTTTTATTATGTCTTTATTATTATTTTTCAATAACATTTATTTATTTTTATTTTTAAATAGAGGTAAAAGTGCTATTTTCCATCAATTTTATTTATTTTTTGTTTTATTTTTCTTTTCTTACTCATGCTAAACTTAGAGCATTCATTCACACAGATATCAAAATATTAACAAGAGGTGGCCTCACTTTCCCTGACTACCGCAAAGAGCTTAATCTCTTGAATATTAAAATAGCACAAAAATTCTATTAAAATATCAAATCAATATTAACACTAGACTAAAGTAGAGTTTTAATTTGACAAAATCTAACATGAATCCAAATCCACACAAAAAGAAAAAAAAAACAGATACAATTAATCCTTCTGGTACATCTATATATATTCGTCATATGACATGCCAAGAAAATACAATATATGTCACTCTAAAAACAAAGTTCATACAACTTGCGTGTGTGTGTGCGCGTGTGTGTATAATTGCAGGGGATCGTACTGCATAATTGCGCAGGGTATAAAGGGCCAAAAATAAGAAAATGAAGAATAAGGGGAGCTAATTAATAAGGGAATTAACATATATATGTGTATATATATATATATATAGCACTTTAATCATTGCACTCTAACACAGTCTTCTTCATATGTCCACAGAGCAAGACGGTGCTCCGACCAAAGGAACCTGACCGGAGACCCCTTTCTTCAAACCCATCATGATATCACACTTCACGTACATCCCATAATGCCCCGTTCTTACGCCTCCCGTCTTCCATCTCAGCTTCCCCTGCATGATCAGCTTCACGCCCACCACACCATACGCTTCGTCCATCTCAAACCCATTCGACAAGTCTGGTGATACCGGCACCGGCGACCCTCCGATCATTGGCGACAACGACACCGAGCTGTGCTCCTCCATGTAGAGCGGCGGCAACCCCATCGGCGGCGTGATGGGCTGGTTTCTGTAGGACACGAAGGCAGAGAGGGTGTCGAAGTAGATCGAGACGCGCCTGTTCGGGTTCTGTATGAGGATCGTGAACTGCATGGTGATGGACATGAGCGGTGGGGTGGTGGCGTTGAGGCCGTAGACGGAGGCGCTGATGACCGCGAAGTGGGGATTGGTAGGGCGATAGACGAGCCAGAGGACGAGGACTAGGAGGCCAACTAGGAGGAGGACGGTGGTGATGCACGTACAGAGGGCCCGTCGGCTGGGCTCGTCAGGCCGGTAGCTTGAGCCTATGGGTTTGCCCATGGGCTTTCCGGGGGTTTGGGGGGCTTGATAGGGTTGGTGAAGTGTTGGGTCTTGTCGAGGGGGCACTTGATCTGCCATTGACATGGCAAGCTAGTTAAAAGGGTTCTGTGTTTGTGTATGAATATGGCTTTTGAAAGAGACAGAGTGGCTGCTAGTGAACAATAGAGAAAGTGGAGGATGGGGAAGTCCAAATTCATGGACCAGAGAAAGTTATGATATAAAAGCACAAATTGGAAATGGAATCGGGTCACTTGGAATTGAAGTAGAAGCAGGCTATCAAACGGGTTACTTTAATTTATAAGAAATGATATTATTCCTTTTATTTTAGAGTAAATTATTCTCAAAGATGGACCAGAGAGAGTTATAATATAAAAGCACAAATTGGAAATGGAATAGGGTCACTTGGAATTGAAGTAAGAGCAGGTTATCAAACAGGTTACTTTAGTCTATAACAAGATATTATTCCTTTTGTTTTAGAGTAAATTATTCTCAAAGATGCTTAAAAAATTATACATAATTCTTTTATTTTTAAAATATATACTAATTTTTTTAAAAAATAAAAAGATGTATTTTAAATATTTTGATAAAAACACTCTTTATTTAAAAATTTTTTAATTAAAAAGTGTTTAGGTTAATAGAGGGCATTTTAGTTAAAAAAATTTAAAATTGAACTAAAGTTTAGGATAATTTTTTCACTTTAGAGAAAGTTTATATATTTTTCAAAAATAAAAAAGATGTTTGTGTAATTTCAATAAAACTCAGAAAAAGTTTGTATAATTTACTCTAAATTATATAGTCTTCCTTTTTATTATGAAAAATATATATAAACTTTTTGAAGCTAAAATATGAGTAAAATACTCTTAAGAATAATATTAATTTTTTATTAAAAATTTAATCTATTAAAAAATATGTTTTTAAACTTTTATTCCAATACTATTTGTTTTCCGTTGAAAAATATAAATCTAATTTATTCTAAATTTATAAAAGCAACTATTTTTATATTGGCAAAATATATCCTTAATATTTGTTATATAAATAATAGATATAAAGGTATTTTGGTGGAAATAGATATATAAAGCTTAGTTTTTATTGTAAGAAAATTCATGTAGTATATTTTTTTTATTTTAAAGGAAAAGAGTATAGATTTTGAAAATAGAGAGAATGGTCATATCATTTCAATATACCTTTTATTTTCATTATTGAAGAAGAGAAAAATCTTAAATATACAAAGTTGACGTGAAAAGTATATTTTTTTTTAAATTGCTCATATAAAAAATTTAAATTTGGATAAAATTCATGTTGTGTTTGTCCTGTATGAATGTGGCTTTTGAGAGAGGCAGGGTGGTTGCTGGTGAAGAAGAGATAAAGGGGGAACAGAAGGTGGAAACGGACCAGAAAAAGTTGAAAAAGGAGAAATGGAATCGGCTGTTTTGGAGTTAAAGTACAATTCCGCTTGTCATTTTAATAGCTGATCAGGGATCACTCCTTGAGGTTATATTTTACTTCTGAGCTTCTTTTGTCTTTTGCTTTTATACTGGAATGGACAAAGAATATTAGTTAAGAGTGAAGGTAAGAAAATGAAGTTTTTGTTGGAAAAGAGTGACATAGTGGATAAGGTTTAGTGGAATTCACTTAACCCTATATTTATTGTGTCATATTTTTCTCTCATATAAAAACTTTCTAAACATGAGAAAATATGAATTACACAAAGTGAGCAGAATTGGGTTGCATAACAAAACTATGGATTGAGCAAAATTTTGGATGGATTAATCAGTTTGGATTTGCTTATGGATAATTAGAATAAAGTCATGAGCAAACCTTCAATTATATCTCTTTACAGATTTCTATTTTAATTTATAATTCATCATTCTAAAAAATACTTTTAATGTTCCTTTTATATTATTCTATTTTTGTTCATAAATTAAGATAAAAAGTTTAAAAAAATACTAAATTGGGAAGTTGGAGCTTTTCTACTCACGTGATATTATCTAATCTGTTCCTTGTACGCACTCGGGAATCAAGAAGCAGTAGTGTCATAACTCATATAACAAGAAGCAACAGGGAAAAATATTTGAATTACATTGTTTGATTGGTGTCTTTCCTTTTTTGGACCAAATTGTTTGATTGATTTTAGAGTATTTGCCAGGTCTAAGTGAACTAGTTTCCAGAAGCAAAAATCGTTGAAATTAATAATATGTTGGCTTTTACATTACTTTATAGATGAATATGAAGTAAAAAGATAATATTAAAAGCATTTCAAAAAAACAAAAGGATTAAAGTTTTTATTTTAAATTAAAAAATAATCTGTGTACGACCAAACTATAATGCATCTCTCTCTCAAAAACGAAAATAATTTACTTTAACTATCCATAAATTTTTACTTAATAACTGACATCTTGTCCTAGAAATATTCTGTCAAATACCTGTTTGTCCATAACATATAACTTGAAAGCTGGTCCCATGCAAATTGCACAGGATCGGTGAACGTTCAAAAATTTTGACAAAGAAATGGAAGGGGAAGGGGAAAAGGAGAAGGGGGGGGGGGGGGGGAGATAGGACCCATGAACAGATTAGTTATAATAATCTACAATAATAAGCAATGCTTGAGGGATTGAGCTGTTATATATATATATATACTGTGTAATAGCATACCCTAATTGAAAAATCACTTTTATGGAGCCAAAAAATCCAATCTGCTTATTTAGGTTCTTTAATTTTATATCATCGTGTTTAAAAAAAAAAAAAGATTCGCTTTTCTTGTTTAGAGCTTTAGGATGTGAGGCAGGTAGTAGTGATTTCATTTTGATTTTTCATTTTCCTTGAAAGGAATGGAGGAAATAAACAAATGTGAGCGACAGAGAAGTATTGAGAAGGATGGAAAGTGACAGAAAAGGAGACGTGGTTACGCTTGGACAAGCTTAGAGATTATAGACTCAGAAAAATGAACAATTTAAGACTAAGGATTTGAATAGTTTACTTACTCTTCATGCAGAGAAAGAAATGAGCTTAGTACTCCTGTGTTCTCATTTGAATTTGAAACTTGTTTGGTCCCACTTTTACCATGCATCCTCAAATATCTTGCGTTGATCCATATATTAAAATGTCAAGTGTAAATATTATGAGTTTGACAAATACAAATATAAAGTGAAAAAGTATTTAATGCATACTATTAATTAGTTCTATGATTGTTGAAATAACTAAAACGGATCTCTTACACAGTAGGAGATGTTCAAAAGAAAGAGAAAAAAATAAATAAATAAACACACACATACTCACATTGCGCAACAAGAATTTTAGTATTGGAATAATTTATACTTGTTATCATTTTATGTACGAAAAGAAGATCATTCATACTTATATATCATGTTCTGTCCAACAGTAGTCAAGCTTAGATCTAGGTATTATGAGTTTGACAAATATGAAAATGGGGTTGAAAAAGCATTTAGTGTACACTATTAGCTGTTTGACTGTCTAAATAACTAAAACGGCTTTCTTATTACATAACAGAAAACGTTCAAAAGAAAAAAAAATAAAATAAAATGGGACAGCCTCCGTATCTGGGGGTGCAACATGGCATTGCAAAAAATTTGGATGCTGAAATAACTTATTCTCATTATCATTTTATGTGCCAAAAGAAGATCACCCATGCTTACATATCATCCTATGCCCAATAGCGGCTAAACTCAAGTGGCATATAATATTTACACATCACAATTCCTTGTTAGTGTGAAGTGTGAATTAAAGCCACTAAAATTAAGCATCTAGAGTTCATCCAGGAAAAAAAGCATGAGTATTTATATAGATATAAATATTATTTGTATTATTAGATAAATTTTGCTGAATTATCGTCAAGAGTTAAAAGACATAACATAAACTCAAATTTCCTAGTTCATCAACACATGCTTTCTCTGTGAAAATCTCTCCTTCCATGTAGCTTCACTCCTTTCATGTATTTACAGCCGAGGCCGCCGCGAAATCTTCACCCAGTGCAAAACAATGAATGTAACTCATTCTATTATAGTACTGTCTATTAACTTTTATTTGAACAATTCTATGTGGACTCTGGTTACATGTATACATATCAGCTGTAAGTTCTACTGAATGTTCATCAACATCGAATTTATTTAAAAATATCTCCTTTTTACTTGTTCCGTCTATGTGTCGATCTCTTTAATAGGAATGAGGAAACGCCTTACCCAAAATAAGAAAAAAACATAACGAATGAAGGACAGAGTACAGCGTAGGGGTGTACATGGGCAGACCCAAATAGGACATCTAGTATGCCCGATGCCCAGCCCGATTAAGACATCGGACTTGTTTTTTATGCCCGTAACCCGACCCGGCCCGAACAAGCCCGATTTTATGACAGATTAGGACGACCCTAAACCGCCCGAAATTTTTTTTTTAATGAATTGATACTTAATATAAAAATATTTTTTTGTAAACTCATAGGCATATATTTCAAAACAATAAGCTTTTAGAACCTTCATGTTTTTATCAATAATAAAAAGATAGCTTAAAATTATCAAACAAAATATAACTTATACTAACATAATTAGCTTTAGGTAAATACGTGTATTTTCATTATTCAATAAAAGAAATGTCAGTAAGCATACACATCAATAATGAAAATAATTAAAAAATAAAAAAAGTTTAAATAGATAATAAAAATTACAGCATGTAAAGAGAATCAGATAAAATAAACATAAATATATATATATGTATATATATAAGATGACAAGATATTAATAACTAAAAAAAATAACTATTAGGGCAGCAAGTTGAGCAGATGTCTGTGCCCGTGGCCCGACCCGACCCGGCCCGATATAATTTGGTTTAAAATTTGTCCATTTATATTTTTTGCCCAGCCCGGCCCGGCCCGATTAAGCCGGGCTAAGACGGGCCCCTAAGGCCGCCCGGCCCGATGTACACCCCTAGTACAGCGTATGAACAATCAAGAGGGACCATGTCAGCATAAGGAACATACTCTATTCATATAGAGCTGTCGTACAACTCACAGGGAGAGTTCAGACTTCAGAGGTGTTTCTTGATATGTACCGGCAACGATCCTCTGGTGTTCAACTGAGTACTATGTATCAAGGAAACAAAATGTCAATGGCTAATTTCATTACCATAAATGGGGTATGTATGCGAAAAGAGTTATCAATTATGTTCAGCAATTTGAATGCAGAGATCGCTTGCTCGCAAAACCAGAGAAGTGCTTAATGAGAAATCTAAGTTACAACCATATATTGGTAGTATTCATCTAAGGGAAACATATACAATTAGGTAAAATCAGAAGATTAAAGAAATCCCAGTATCCCACTTGATCATTACAATCCTAAAATTCTAATTGACTGTCAAAATAACAAGCTAAAAGAAGACACTAAGAACGGTAAATCCAGTACCCTCTTGTCTTGAAGTTATCATCCTACCCTTTTGCCTATCGCTACAACAACCCAAAAAAAAAAAAAACATTCCACCAGACACACAAGACCCTACTTCTAATCCTTGTTGAGGCAAATCATTGTTCAACTCTCTGTAATGCAATAAAGAAGAAATAGGACAGACTTCAGGAACCACCATCAGCATCAGCAACTGGATGATCATTATTATGTACTTGGCGTACAAACTGCCCTTTAACCCGAGGACGCTGCTCTGCTAGTCTTTTCCGGCTCTGATATCGGACCTGTAAAAGAAAATTGAGCATTAGGCATATAAAAATGCTTCAGACAACAAGTTTGCGTCAGTTTGTCCAAGTGAATTGGACAAGAATGTTATTGGATTCAGGATCATGAGATCAGCGATGAAACACTATTGGAGTCACCAAAGTAGTAAGAAACTTAGAATTGCTGATAGCATCCATAAGTGATAATTGAACCTATGGTAGCTCATTTTAGAAGCCGTAGTAGCACTCGTTACAGTACCTTTTTTTCATAGCACCTCTCTTTCCGCTTCATTCGAAACTTTGTTAGAGCAGCTTCTCTTTGGCTGGGACGATCAGAATCTTTCCCTCTAAACCCATCATAATTATGATGGCCACTGTCACCATAATTTTCAGGGTTGCTCTCAACTACTGCAGCTGAAGTAGCATTTCCATCAATTTTGCCTGTGATTTTATATGCACTAGTATTATTATTATTATTATTATTATTATCATCATCATTATTATTATTATGATTTGCAGTGTCATGGCATAAACTATTACTGGCGCTCTGATCAATAGCAGAAGAATCTTGCCTCACAGAATCCAAATTGCCTTTCTCATATACAGTTTGATCAAGAGAAGTATAGGTGGCATCATCAGAACAGTGATAACGTAGTTCTGAATTGTGACTTTCAGGATTGGACTGAAAAGAGTTACTTGTGAGAAGGGGAGGAAGAGAACTCTCTTTCGGGCAGATTGGTTTTGGACTCCATGTGGAATGAACACCAGATTGTGTGTAGAGCATTGATGGGAAAACATATCCATATCCAGTAGACTTGCTATCAGAAGTAACCCCAGTAGCAGGAATTGATCCAAGTTGATTGTTTGGCGAGTGCAGTTCAACTTGTCCAGACTGACCAATGGCAAGAGTTGTTATATTCTCCTGACTATGATTTGCGCCACCATATTGATGAGAAGTATAAAAAATATTTCCAGATAATTTACTGGATTCATGAGAATTCCACTTGGTGTTACCTGCTTTAGCAGAACTTATTGATGGTGATGGCAACTTACATCCACTATACCTGCAGATATGATTTTGTCATAGAATTAAAAAATTCTGTGATGTACTCACATAGAATTACTGCATGAACATTAGAATAACTCAATCGGAATAATGCTTTTCTGTTCCTTATTTCTCCTCTTCCAAAGATGGAAAGCATAAACATCGGTCCTTTTTTTTTTTTTTTTTGGGACCAATGACATAGCAGAAATCTAAGTAAAAGACAATTGTGTAAGCTTATAAATAACAAAAGATGCCTTATGAGAAGATTATTTTATCTACAAACTGCAGAACTTAAAGAAACCAATCCCACTCGGTTATTAACAATATCTCTCAAAGATTGTTCCAATTGCAAATAAAGGATAATACAACGCTTCCATAAATCTGCTCTCTTCAGAAGCAGAGCCATATTTACTAGAACTGTCAATGCTTCCTTAGAACATAATCTCACGCTCTCATAGGTATGTTATAGTCCATATCAGTAATTCTACCGTTTAGTCAGCTTTTACCAACATTAGCTCTAGAGGTAGAAGGAGAACAGGGCAAATATGAGTGAAAAATAAATAAAGAAAAGCACAGGTTAAAAGCAAAATAAGAAAAAAACAACATAAACTTCATTATTGCAGATTGAATTTTCTTTCTTTGATAGCACAAGGAAAATACTATGTGACATCTGTGTCCAGCATATTGAAATCAGTCAAGAAATCACAAAATCACAAGCAAACAGTGGACTCACCAAGAAAAGGCAGAAGCCTTTGAATGGTTCAATGCTTGTTTTTCATCAGTTGTTTGTTTACATGAGCTGCCAGGAAAATCTCTTCTTAAAGAAAGTTCCAATTGTGGATCAAAATCAAACTTCTTTGTACCACCACCACTGAGATTACAACTTTCATCATACTTTTCTGGTAAATTCTTGAATGTGGCAATCAAGTCAATAGCTCCTCCAGAGGGTTCTATCAATTCATTATCCCATCCTTGATACTCTGTATTCATATCAGGATTGCCTCTGCTTAACTCTGCTCTTAGAACTTCAACTTGATTCTCATTTTCAACACAATCATGTCCTCGTTCCTGCCCTAACTCTGTCGATTTAAAATTCTTGTCACACTTTGCAGCTGATGATAAAAATGCCACTGACTTCTCTGCAATAAATATGTGCCAAAATTGTCAAGAAGGAAGAGAATAAAGAAAAGTTTAAATCAAAGACAGATTAAAAATAAAATGAATTTTCATACCTCCAGTTTCATTGTTATGCTTAACTGATTCCTTTTCCAATCCCAATATGGTTGATTCTTCATGCTGCACTGTGTCAATGTTGCTCAAATTCGAAGAACTCTTCAGATGGGATGTATCCTGCATATTTTGCATGTATGCACTCTCAGCTTCCAAAAATGACGATGTACAAGTGCTCTGCAGAAGAGTTGGCAAAACATGTAGTCTCTATGTGAATTTTTATGAAGCCAAACTAAATCTTGACAGGTAAATCTCCTCAAGCAAATAAGAGGCTTCACATTTATTGTACAAGAGATCCTGGATTGTCCGGTTTTACTCATACATGTTACTCTAGCCAAGCATAAACTAGAAAGGAGAAGTTAGAAACAATTGTAGAAATGAACATTTTATCCATTAGCATTTTGCTCCGCATTTCATGCAAAACAGACAATAAACTGAAAAGTTGACATATCCATGAATAACTTTACAAGGCCATGTTAGCAGAAACTTGGGTCTATATGGGGAGGGGGGGAACCTTACTTGGGCCTCACTCCATTTCTCAGTGCATCTGATATTTTTCTGTGTGGAAGCCACAGAACCACTAGAATTATTGCTTGCAGCATTGTTTTCAGAAGTAGTTTCGAGTTTTTTCTGTGGAAATGTCAAATTTTGAGGTTGCCTGCTAATCTGTATAAATAATATACAATTGAACAAAGAGGAAGAAGAGATATTAATATATATCAAATAAGTAAGCCAACATAAAAGAAAGAAAAAAAAATATTAAAATATTATTACTAGAAGGTTGAAGAATATGACATGCCTCATGTCTTCTCCATACATGCTGCCACAAGTTCCTTAGCTCATTCCTCCGAACAGGTTTTATAAGAAAATCAGCTGCACCTTTCAAAATGCATTGCAATGCCATGCTAACTGAATCATGAGACGACATCACTGCACAACCATGAGAATAAACCAGAGCCCATTAGCCTTATCAAACGAATAACAAGATAGTTTATTAAGACTGCAAGCCATTCAATTTATCATACTTATGACAGGAATGTTCTTGCATATATCATGCTCCATGATTAAAGTAAGAAGTGCGAATCCAGATATTGATGGCAACTCCATTTCTGTTAATATGAGATCTATGTCAGAAGCATTCCCCTTCAATGTCTCCCATGCCTTTAATCCATCAGGAACCGCAGCAACTGCAAGGAAAAACATTGTGATATAGATGAAGTTCAAAAGTGTTGTATATTGAGATTTTAAGGGAAGAAGTACAACTTCCAAGGGCCTCTGCTTGAAGGAAATATTTTTAACAATGCCCTCCAATCTTTCAAACATCTTTTAAAGAAATCCTCCTGAAACAATAATTCTCTAATAACCACAAAGAAGAAAGAGGCCATGAAAAATTTTTTGTGCCACCAAAATTGCATAGAGATAAATTGTTTGCTTAAAATTAATTGCCACATACAGAGCATAACATCACAAAATTTTTCCTCCTTGTGTCTCCCAAACCTTCAACATTGGGTAAAGAAATGGAGTTAATATGATTAAGGCAAGGAAATGTACTTCCCAAGAACTGAAGGGAAAAGTATATAAACAATTGGAATATTATACTAACATTACAATTCAGGTAATTAAGATCACCATGTCAAACTAAAATCACATCTAGCCAAAGGAGTGATGAATATTTTAAAAGTATAAAAACACATACTCCCAAGATAGAGACCATAAACAGGGCTCCATTATCACAGGCAGCCAAAAAACTGCTAAAGGCCACAGCTTTATATGTTCTAACTTCTAACAGAACCCATAGTACTTTAAGTTTAACCTTCTCAATTAATGATGAAATCCAACACATGTTCACATTGAATTGAAGTGCTAGCGTGGGTTTGAATGCTCTAGTCATCCATGCAAAGGTTAAAGATCAGAGATGACAACAGAATAGTTATTTAGTGCATGTACTAACAGTTAAGGTAGGCAAAGCGGGGCTGGTTTTGTGGGCAATGAAGCTATAAAAGGCTTTATATGGCTTTTCAAGCATACTCTCTCCTAAATGACATATCAGGCATTATCTTACTATATTTTCTTGCTCTATGTGTATATATGTAAATTTACCCTATCTAATATTAGAGAGTTATAGCTAATTCATTGGAAATAAGGGGGCACAACATCAACAAAATACGTTTTCATGATCAAATAGCAGGAATAATTACCCAAAAATAAATCATAGGCTTGTTTAGAACTATCAAGCTCTACATAGCATCAATTGATCCTAGTCCTGTAAATCTAAATATACTGATATTATGTACCTACTGCCTCTATTACAATGTAATTCTACAGTTTAAGCCGCTGAAGGCTAATTTAGTATGACGTCAATGAACAAATATCCCTAAATAGAGTTGGTAAACATGCTTTGGCTATACAAGCAAACAGACGGTTTGCTTTGAAAATTTTAAGTTTATTTAACTCGGGCACAAGGAAACTGTAATCATTTACCCCTGCTGATAAACATCGAGAAATGAACAACAGAAACAGCAAAATTCGCGGAAAGAATTGATAGTGAAATTGATCAAATACCACATTAGCAAAACGAAGCCGTCATTAATTAGAACAAAAAAAATTAAAAAATAAAGAAAAACGAGAGAGAGAAAATTACCTTTGTAGCTGCATTTGCGGAGAAGGGCAGCGATAATATGACGAGTAGAATCATCCGCTTCCACAAGCAATACTCTAAGCACCATCCGGGGTAAAAACTTCTCCCACTGTACCATCTTCTTAGTCTGGTCCTCCTTTGTCTCCAACCGCACCTCAATCCCCTCTTCAGCCGCCGCCACCACCACTTCACCCATTCTCAAAGAGCATACTATGACTCAGGCACAACCAGAAAAAGCAGACACGCATGAAACAGAACTCAAAATTTCAGAATCCTGTAGAGAAAATGAAGGAATAGCAGAAGCAGCAGAATGAAGCGAACAAAGAGAGAAAAATAAAAAAGCATAGCAATGAAGACGATGAATAAGAAGCAAAATCTACCTCATCCTTAAGCAACAAAAATATCTGAAAAGTCCGCAAAAATTGAGTGGAAGACGAAAGAGAGAGAGAATTTGAATACTTCGAAAATCAACTTTCGCTCACAACCGCGAAAATCGCTAAAAATATCTCCCATGGAAATCTCTTTCTCATTCTGTCTCTCTCTGGGTGTGTCAGTTTGAGCTCGATCGACAGGTGGGCCGCCATTGGGCCTCTCCTTGTGAGAAGGTGACGTGGTGGAATCTGGGCCATTGCTTATTTTATTGATGGGGAGAGGATATTTTTCGATGAGGATTGCCACGTCGGCAGTCGTGCCACCACACTTTTGATATTGTGGTGATCAAGTTGACACGTGGAACGTCGAGAAGAACCTTTCAGATTTTGTGGCTCTTGGCTTAGACTTGGTTTCGTGACTCACGCCAATTAATCTTCTTAAATAGTTAATTAGATCCCATTCTCTCTCTCCCCCTCCCCCCTCTCTAGCCCTCTCTCTATTACATGTATATTAAAAAAAAATAAAATTATAAGAGATGCACAATGTAAAAATTACCCCAAAAAAGGACAAGTTCTTTATTGGGAGATTACAAAATTACTGTTGAACAATAGAAAAAATAAACGCATATATTGGTTGGAAGTTAATTAACTTTAAATAAAATCAATCATTATTTAGAAAACAAAATATATAATCATTGATTATGAACAGGCTATACTCAATTATTAGTCATTCAAGAAAATGATTTTAATAAAATTCGCTCAATTTCATAATTCTTGATATTTTCATTTCAACTAGAGACAACACAGATAATAAGGTTAACGTCAAAGTAGTTTTTGCATATTGACAATTTCTTTTATATTGTTAAATATTTGATTGTTTGCTTAAAAAAATTATTTTAGAATAATTTTTAATTTAAGTAACACATCTCTTAAATATAAATATTAAAGTGTTTTTGATACATGTGAGTACGATTATTCTTTCTTCCCCACCCCTTCCTTAAATAGTCTATCTACTAGAGTCTTTTATGTCTGCCCCTGAAAAAAAAAAAGACCAACTAATTTAATTGGTGAAATTTGGTTTCGTTCTTATTGATGATTTTTAATTTAAACTAGTACCTACCCTGCAAAATGTAAGAGATTTAGAATTTCTTTTTATGGTCCCTATAGGAAAAAAAAAAAAAAGAATCCCACAAAAAGAAAAAAAAGTGTATAAATATGAATAGTAACACTAAATAGTTTGAGCCATGAGTTTTTTATATATATAATTAATTAGATTTAAGTACAATTTTTTATATTTTTATTATAAATATTTTTACTGAAATTATAATGAATAATTTTTTTTGTAAAATTTAATTATATATTATTAAATTATTAAATAATATATTTATCATATTATTATTAAAAAATTATATATTTATTATATTTTAATTAAAAATTTTAAAAACAAAAAAAATAAAGAATTGAATATAAAAGCTGTTCTTCTAATTTGTTGGTATTCACCAATTGTGAAAATTAATTAGTGGATAAAATTTAAGTATAATTCCATATATTTATTATTAAATCCTTCAATTAAAATATCATAAATATATAATTCTCTAATAATATTGTAACAAGTGTATTATTTAATTTAAAAATCAGATAATTACATATAACAATTATATACTTGTTATGATATTATTAAAAAATTATATAATTATTATATTTTAATTAAAAAATATAATAACAAAATTATAAAGATCTATACATAAGTTTTTTTTTTAATTTATTTTTCTTATATTTTTGAATTACCAAAAAGAATTGGGCTGTCCAGAACAAATTGGGCTACATGAGCCCAAGATGAAAGTCCAAACCCGTTCGTTCTTCCCTCGCCGCAATTTCTGGCTTCAGCCTCGTGCTGATTCCGAAACCGAGATGCAGAAGACATGAACAGACCTAATCTTCGCTCCTTCAAAACCATAACAACCGTCGCCTCAGTTCATGTCTTACCTCTAAGAAAACACCCATTGATCTTCTTCTTCTTCTCATCACTGCCTCATCAGTTGCAGAGTCCAATTCAACACCAAAAACATCATCAAGCTTTCGATTCCTCCAATACTGATTTTTCAAATTCATCTATTGGGTCCCCGACCAGAGTTCAGAAGCTCATAGCTTCCCAATCGGACCCTCTTCTAGCCAAAGAAATTTTCGACTACGCCTCCCGCCAACCCAACTTCCGCCATTCTTATTCCACCTACCTCACTCTCATTCTCAAACTGGGTCGGTCCAGATACTTCTCTCTCGTTGATGATCTCCTTCGTCGCCTGAAATCGGATTCGCAACCTATTACTCCTACACTCTTTTCATACTTGATCAAAGTCTATGGTGAAGCTGGTTTACCCGATAAAGCCGTCAAAACCTTTTATACTATGATGCAATTCGATTGTAAACCTTTACCCAAACACCTCAACCGCATTCTTGAAATTCTCGTTGCTCACCGGAATTATGTGCGACCGGCGTTTGATCTCTTCAGAGATGCTCATAGGTATGAAGTTTTGCCTAATACAAAGTCATACAATATTTTGATGCGGGCGTTTTGTTTAAATGGGGATATAAGTATTGCCTATTCACTGTTCAACAAAATGTTCAAGAGAGATGTCGTTCCAGATATAGATTCTTATAGAATTTTGATGCAGGGATTGTGTAGAAAGAGTCAAGTAAATGGGGCTGTCGATTTGTTGGAGGATATGTTGAACAAAGGGTTTGTGCCAGATACTTTAACTTATACTACTTTGCTGAATAGTTTGTGTAGGAAGAAGAAGCTCAGAGAAGCATACAAGCTTCTTTGTAGGATGAAGGTTAAGGGATGCAATCCTGACATTGTTCATTATAATACTGTTATATTGGGGTTCTGTAGGGAAGGGCGTGCTCATGATGCTTGTAAGGTTATTGATGACATGCAGTCAAATGGGTGCTCACCTAATTTGGTGTCTTACCGTACTTTGACAAGTGGTTTATGTAATGAGGGAATGTTTGATGAGGCAAATAGATACATGGAGATGATGTTGTCAAAAGGTTTTTCTCCCCATTTCTCTGTTATTCATGCCTTAGTTAAGGGTTACTGCAATATCGGTAAGATTGATGAAGCTTGTGGAGTTCTCAATAAATCACTGAAGCATGGGGAAGCGCCTCACGTGGATAGTTGGGCGATCATAATACCTAGAATCTGTGAAGTGGAGGAGAATGTGAAGATGAGGGATCTTTTGGAAGAAGTTCTTAAGATTGAAATAAAAGGTAATACTAGAATAGTGGAGGCTGGCATTGGTTTGGAGAATTACTTGATTAGGAAGATACGAGCCAAGTCAAGGGTACCTTAAATATCGGGCTACATGGCTTACAATTCTGTTTTTGACATCTGTTATTCATGTTGGATCTACCTATTTAGTCCCAGGTGAGAATTCCCATTCATTGCTGGTATGAGTACACTAATTGCTTCTCGTTTATTCATTGTATATATAGGACCTTATATAGATGTCGTATTTGGGATTCTGATCGGTTAATGTATACAACCTAATCTTCCACATTATGTGATAAATAAGACTCCTTTAACTCTTATGTTTAATAGAACCCTTGTTTATCTAGGAAACTAAACATGGTTTTCCATGATGCTGCTGCAGCTAAACTATAATTTTGCAGCTTGTCTGGAATGCAGAAGATGCATTCTTTTATCTTAAGAGGGCTGGGAAATTCAGAATTTGTTCTGTGCCTTGAAAATCTGATGGGTCCAATGGGCCCAATGCTACAGAAGGGCGAGTTTATGGGAGGAGGGCCAAAGCTGTCTCGGGTGGTAAATGAGGGAGAGTGTATGAGAGGAGAAATAAAAGGAAATATCATTAGAATATTAGGGGTGAGGTGGCAGGTGTGGGTAACTGATTTTGTCTGGTAGCATATGATTGGAGAGAGAGAGAGAGACAGAGAGAGTACGTTGTGCAGGGTGGTTATAGTGTGTGTGCGTGAGGGAGAAGGTCAGGAAATTCTGGATTTTGGCCGTGGAGACACCTGGCCTCTCAAAATCCCGGAGTCTTGCCTTTTTCTATCATTGTTCTCTTTTATTTTGCTGGTTTACGTTACTGTATTGGAGTAATTCTTCTCCTCCATTCGCTACAGAGCTCTTTAATAAAAGGGAGAGTTGGAAAGTTTTCACCAAACGCAAGTATTTATCAGATGAGTGTTGGTTGTTTTATGCGAAGCTAAGAAGCCGTGCAACTTGAAAGCCTCGAACTACATGTCCAAGGATCTTTTGGCGAACTTTGGTTTCAAGCATTCATGCTTAAATACCAAGATAATTATCATTTGAATTTTAACTCTTTCTTCCAGTGGACTAAATCTCTACTATAGTGCACTTATTAAGGTTCAAGCTTGTATATTAAAAAAGAAAAGAAAAGTTGCTTATATTAATCCTGGCATTCCTAGTCTTTTAATTTAAGGCTATATAATTCTTTTCTGAAGTTGGATAAGTAAAAGGTCTTGGACATGGCAATACATAACGTCGCGCTTGTGAACAAGGGAAACATATCTGTGCTAGATTCTAGGAGATAACTTATCTGCATTCATAGCTTGGATGCTAAACAGCATAGGAAATCCGTATAGTTCAATTACTCTCTACATATACGGAGAATTTAAAACTTTAATCTTCTGAACCTAACATTTTTTTATTCAGTTTTTTTGCCAGTTCTTGACCAAACATGCTGTAATTTAAGTGTCTATGGGTTGAGGTGCACAGGGAAAAATAGGTTAATAGGGGTATATAAACTACCCTCAAGATTTATGGACATGCTATTAAGAATTTTGTATTTGAAGATCACTATGTTTATCATAATGTCTCCTGTATCATTTTAATCTCCCTATCCCCTAATGCCTGGCTGAAGAAAGCTGGCAAGGGAATCAACTGTAAGGATTATCTTGAAGGCAAATTTTTCTTCGGGTATGTTCAACTTAGAACGATGATATTATTATAATGAGAATTTTTTTTATATAGTAGAATCCTTCTGAGTCAACAGTGAAAAATACTTTTTGTGAGTCAATAAGATGATCCTATCCAGGAATGTCCTCTTAAAGGCACAGAGTATTCTCTCCATATCAATGTCAAATAGCAGTTAGAATTTATGAAGTTACGAAAGTATGTGCACAATAGACAGACCAAATTGGATCAGCATGTACACCCTACATGTACAATCCAACCTAATCATACCTACGCTTGGTGGATTCGAGAAATGCTCTATGAACCTCGTGAAAAGAAATGCTATTGTATTTTTAACCAATCATCACTACTGTTAGATCTTCAAGGCTCTGCGTACATGGTACTTACTACTTTGACATGACCTCCAGGGCAAGCGTTTCATAATTTACAAGCATGGTGCTGTAACATGCAAAAGACAAAATAACGTTCTCAAGTTCATTTTCATTGCTCGCCAAAGTTACAGCTCTAACAGAAATGTACAAGTTGGTATAAAATTCAAAATTTACTGACTGAACTACTACCCTTGCAACAACTTTGATCTTGCTGACTGCAAGTTAAAATACAACAAAAACAAGAGTATGAATCCAAATTTTGATGGCACTTCTTCGTCCGTATTGCATTTTCGTATTCAGTAAAGTCCTCAACTTCATCTCAGCTATGCATACTAGGAACCTTGCTCCCTTCTGAAACAACCAAAATTGCAGTCAACTGTAGTTTTACAACTGGATAGCCCTATTATAGTAGAATAATCACATACAAAATCAAAGTAAAAAAGGTCTTGACTTTAGAAAGCACAAATACAGGACATGACATAATTAGAACATTGCAATACGACAAAAATTTAAGTGTTCAGGTTCCAGTTAAAGCGATTTGTTTTTTCTAATATAAATGTCAGACACAACACTACTCCCATTTTAAAATTCCATGCTTTACAGGTATTAACAGGTGGAACTTGGCTGTACTTCCACGTAAAACTGTGGTTAAGACCCAGTCCTCTCTTTGCCTTCTCTCACTACTAGTGTACGGCCACCAAGTTCCTGCAACAAGAACCAGGTTAAGTAACGGAAACTAACAACTGAACTAACAAACACAAAATTGGAAAAGTCGTGGAATCAGAGTTTACTGTTCCATTAAAAGACATTGCTGCATCACGCTGTGACTCTGAAAGGAAGGAGAGAAATGCATAAATACGCCCGTTCCCTTCTTTGTGATCATGCAATATTCTCAAACTAACCACAGTCCCAAATCTGCTAAAATGATTCCATAACTCTTCAGCTTTGACAGCCCTAGCAAGATTGCCAACATACAACTTATGAGGAGTTTCATAGAATATAACTTTCTGGGGCGACGAGTTCATTGTCTCAGCATTTCTCTTTCCAGGATTCATCTCAACTGAAAATCTAACCCGCATTTCACGCCCACCAATATCCTTCAGTAAATTAAGAAAAAATGAAAGGATCTGTTCAGATCAAATATACAGAGCATAATGAATCAAGCACAAGAAAGGGGCCAGTTTCACACTCACTGATCCATCCAATGCAACAACTGCATTTTTTGCTGAGTTTATAGATCCCATTGTGACATAACCACATCCTCTACTTTCACCGGTCTCATCATTCCGAAGAACCTGCAGCAGAGCATTTAAATTATAAACACAAGGCCTGATGATGATTCCATGCTCTCAAGTCTCACATAATGTTCTCTTTGCTAATCATGATTTTGTGCTTATTTGTTTGTTTGGGAGTTTTGAAAAAAGTAGGGTAGAGTGTTTATTAATGGAGGAGTGGAACGGATAGAGAATTCCTATGTTGGAAGTTTGATGAAAATTTGATTGATATTTCATTCCCCATTGTTTGGGAGTTACAATGTCCTTACCGTTATATAGAAGAAAAGGAAAGTGAAGATAAATTAGATAACAAGGGATACACGAGTAACTGAGAAAAAAAAAAAAAAACTCAATCTGCCTCAAATACTCCAATTTGTAGGTCTTCAGAAATTGAGATGTTATGTGGGTTAGGATGGATTAACCATCTAAACAATGGTTTGGTATTTTTTCCACTCAACATTTCCCTCCCAAACAAGCCCTGTAGCATACTCGGAAATTATTCTGCATTGCTAATTAGAATTATCATGATAAATAATGTAAACTCCCAGACAATTATTCCAGAGAGGACTAGTTTAACAGTCATGAATGAAAAGCTTGTGCTTAGATGATAGAGTAATAAAATTTCACGACGACCCGGTATAACTCTGAATAAGAAAATTAAACAAATTTAAGCAATCTATTCAAGAGATGAAAAAGAACAAGGAATAAAGAAATATTAAAGAGGGTGACATGCAGTAAAAACCTCTGCAGTTAGAACAGTTCCATAAGGCTTGAACATATCGTGAAGCTGTGTTGATTCACAGCTCCTCGGGAGGTTACACACATATACTTCACACGGTATCCCCACTTTCTTGGGTTCTTTCTCGCCGGAAACGATATCGTTTTCTGCGTCCACATATTTTTCTCCGTTAATTTCTTCTGCAAGCACTGCTTCATCATCCACCACCGCCGAAGCCGTGCAAACCCTAGCTTTCCTGCTTCGCCCCTTCAATAAAGAAGAATAAGACGAAGGGTCCGAAGTGATAGGCTGCGGAGAGAAGATAGCGCCGACGGATAACAAATGAACCGAAGAAGGTAAAGACGCCGAACATGAAGCAAACCGTTTCGGTGAAGCTGCGAATTGGGGCTTGTTTCTTAGTGCTGAGAGAGAAGGTTGAGTGAGGCAGAGAACCTTGGCTTCCATTTTCCCCCGACTCCCGAAGCCATTTCTAAACCACACAGTCGACACATATAAATCGGGCTAGACCCGAAAAAATGAAACCCAATCGGAGCTCCAACACTTACCGAGCTATTATTAATAAAATCAAATAATAATTTAGTTTGTTAAATTTATTTATTATTTTAAAATAATTTATTAAATTTGAATATTCATTTTGTGACACTTAAAAAATATACATATTCTTTTTGTCTATCTCAATTTATTGGCATTGTATCATAACAAATTGTATGTACAACATCTTTTAGCTTTAATTTAAATTATTTATGAATTTAGAATATGTGTCATAATTTAAGTTGTTCATATTTAAATTTGAATAGTTCAGATTTTCATAATTTTTTTATATAAAATATTATTTTTTTTACAGTTGACAATTATAAAATTATTTTTATTTTACATTGTATATCTTATAAAATATATATATATATATTAAATCTATTTTTTAGCCTTATGTTTCTTTAGAAGAGAAAATCGTAGCTATAGCAAAAATGCGAAGAGCTCTTAGTAGATTCGCAGCAACAACGTATATCAAGAGCTCCTAAACAAGATTGAGGTCTTCTAAATCCACTTCTTCTCTTTTAAGCCAGAAATTCAAGGACTTGCAGGATTTGAAAGAATGCACTAATAAGTTGCTTCAATTGTCAATCACCAAACAAACCATAGCACGAGGTATCAGTCAAAAATGGGTTGATGAATGACAAGATGGGTCTTTGAGGCTCTTGAATATTTGTACTACTTCCTAAGATTGTCTTCTGCGATTAAAGGAAAGCATGTGACTCTGCAAAGGAACGATTAAAGAAGAGCAAATGGTCAATAATCTCAAAGTTGATGCAGCCTAAAAGGGTAGCTCATGCCTTTGAAGACTCACATAACTAAATTTGTGATGGTGGGTTCAATTTTACAGTCTCTCATTAGTTACAAACTATCATCTAATGAAAACTTTCAAAGCCATATGGAAAATTTTGAGATGTACATACAAGATCTTGAAAAAGGAGCTGAACACATTTCGAGGCAACTAATTAGAACTAGAAATTCCCTTTTTAAGATATTCAACATGGTGGTTTTAAGGTCTCAATAATATTAAATTATTTTGATAATAATAAAATTTTTAAGCTTAAATTATAAAAAATATTAAGTTGAAAATAAGTAAATATTGTTTATTTATTGAATTTATTTTTAGTTAAATAATAGCAGTTATTTATGTGGAGTACAAGAAGTTGCAAAAAATTTAATTGAGCTTAAAAGATCTTTTATTATGCTTAGCTAGTTATACATGGGACTATATAGAAAAGTGTATCTAGGATTTAAAGAAAAAAAGAGGAACGGAACATGTAATATTTTATTCCAACTTTTCACTTGAGAGCCATTTAATTAGATGGTGTAAAATAAGAAGAGATATAAAAAGTGAGTCAATAGGATATAAAATTATTTTTATATCTTTTTTATTTTTAAAATAATGATTCAAAAGTTAAAATAATAATTCAATAGATAGAATAATAATTATAAAAATATAATAGATATAATACATAAATTATATAAATGTATTACATCTATTTCATAACTAATCAAAATATATCTTTGGTTTTATATTATAAAATCAACTTGCTCAAAATTTTTTAAAAGTTATATCAGTGTATAAGAAATGGCTTCAAATATTAAAAAAAAAAAAAAACTTCAACCTTCCATCATATCAATGTGCAATATCACAAATAAAAGAAAATAAAAAATGTTGTTTGAAGTTGTTCTTTGTCTTAATGGCTATTCCAAGCAGTTAATGATGAGAAGTAATAATTTGAGAAAGGAAGTCTTCTTCTTCCCTTCTTACTCTCTTTGCATGCAAAATCAAGCATAAAAAAATAGGAAAAGTATTAGTTGTTGGCAGCATCTTTTCCTCTCAGGCAAATTAAAAAGGTTGCTACACCTTGCCTCCATGATGCTTCATGAGTCACCTAAAACTTGGAAATGAAAAACGCTAGCATAAAAATGCTTGCAAGTTGAAGAGGCCCCCCCAATGGCTAGTATGAAATTTGCTCTATAAAAAGAGAATCAAGATCAGGAGCAAAAGTAGAGAAGATAAGAAAAGCATAGTATAAATCTTTTATTCTCCTCATTCATAATTTTTGAACTTAATTTCAAGTATAATCTTGATTTAAGAGCATTTATTACACTACTATTAAAATCCCTTGTATAAGGGTTCTTAAATTCCTTTATCTTTTACTTAAAAATCTCTCTTAGGTGAATTAAGAGTTAGTTTAAGGTGATCTCTTAATAAATCTTTGTATAAGTATAATTGAAAGTAGGTTAAAAATTTTGTGCTATCAATTAGTACGTAAAAATTATACTTACCGTAAGTTGAGATTTAATTGACTTGAATTTAAAAAAAAAAAATTCAAAGAGACTAGACATAAAAATAAATAAGTTTGAACTAAGATAATTAATTAATTTATTGTCTTTCCTTATTCTCTAAATTTTGATTCTATGTTTCTCTATAATTTTTCTATAGTTTTTGCGTAACTTTGAATTTAAGTTACCTTTAAAGTTTTTGAAGTAATTGAATCATCAGATCTATTTCTGCATTTTTTAAGTTTCAATTATCTCAAAGTATTTGAGTCAACTCAAACTTCAAAATATTACTAAAAACTCAATTTTTGTCGATGCATTATTATTTATTCTATTTGAATATTTTTTCACTGTTGTAAAGAGTAAAATTAATCTCCTTAATCTACTATTTTAATAGAATTGCATTAAAATCAATTCTTTGCATAAATACCTATTCTTCTCTAAGAATATTCTTCAAAACATGGATACTAAAATTCAAAATTTTCCCGGTGAATGTCTCATGACTGTACATAAAAATGATAAAATCTTATTGTTAATGAATATTTATATATACACATATATATTATATTTGAGGATCAAATTATAGTATGAACTTGAACGACTCTAGTGTGTGTTTGCTTTCATTCATTTTGAAAATTTTTTTTCTTTTGATAAATATTGATTCGGTGTTAACTCATCATCTAAAAAAGAAAAAAAAAATTACACATATATCTTCTTTTTTTTTTTTTAGCCCAAAAATATATAGCTTCTATGTTAGCTAAAAAAATAAACAAACATTAATGTTTTAACAAATTTTATTTTAAAAAAATTTTAAAAATAAAATAAAAATAAAAATTATTTAAAAATATTTTAAACTTAAATGATTAATTTGAAATCATAAATAAAATTAAAGGGGAGCCGTCACTATTTTAACAACATTATCATTATTATTATTATTATTATTATTTAATTGCTACGTGAGCATTTTTTGATACTTCAAAAAAAAGTCTATGCTCGTCTTCGCCGTGCGGATCAGTTCACTTCTCTCGCTGCCCAGATCTCGGAGCTGTGTCGTTGGACTATTTCTCCTTCTCGAGAGAGCTGAGAGAGAATGGGCTCTACTCCCAACGGATCAATTACAACATTTGATCAAGACACCTCTGTTACTCTATCGCCCTCCGTAGCCTTCGGCGCTCCGGAGGCGCTGGACTATGTCCGTTCACTCACCGACGTCGGAGCCATGACTCGGCTCCTACATGAGTGCATAGCTTATCAGCGAGCCCTTGACGTCGAGCTAGACAACGTCTTGTCTCGGCGGACCGACCTCGACAAACAGCTCCTCCAACTCCAGCGGTCATCCGAGGTTCTTGATATCGTCAAGGCAGATTCAGACCACATGCTATCCAACGTTAGTTCAACTTGTGATCTCGCCGACGATGTCAGCCGTAAGGTTCGGGAGCTTGACCTGGCGCAGTCGCGGGTCCGTTTCACGCTCCTCCGCATCGATGCCATCGTTGAGAGAGGGAATTGTTTGGAGGGTGTCAATAAGGCGCTTGAAATAGAGGACTATGAATCCGCAGCGAAGTACGTTCAAACATTCCTCAAGATTGATGCAGAGTACAAGGAATCTGAGTCGGATCAGAGGGGGCGGTTGATGGCTTCCAAGAAGCAGCTCGAAGGGATCGTAAGGAAGAAGCTTTCGACTGCTGTGGATCAGCGTGACCACCCTACGATTCTACGGTTTATCCAGCTTTACCCACCGCTGGGTCTTGAGGAGGAGGGCCTGCAGGTATATGTTGGGTATTTGAAGAAGGTTATTGGGATGAGATCTAGGCTGGAGTTTGAGCAATTGGTGGAATTGACGGAACAAAGAGATTTGGGTAATAACAATGGTAATGTTAATCAAAACCAAGTCAATTTTGTTGTGTGTTTGACGAATTTGTTTAAGGACATTGTGTTGGCAGTTGAAGAGAATGATGAGATCTTGAGGAGTCTGTGTGGTGAAGATGGTATTGTATATGCGATATGTGAGCTTCAAGAGGAGTGTGACTCCCGAGGTTCTTTGATCTTGAAGAAGTATATGGAGTATAGGAAGTTGGCCAAGTTATCATCAGAAATAAATGCCCAGAACAAGAATTTGCTTGCTGTTGGAGGAGATCCCCAGGGACCAGATCCACGAGAGATTGAATTGTACTTGGAAGAAATTCTGTCACTTATGCAATTGGGTGAGGACTACACAGAGTTCATGATAACAAAGATCAAAGGTCTTACTTCTGTAGATCCAGATTTGGTCCCCCGAGCAACTAAAGCATTCAGGAGTGGTGGTTTCAGCAAAGTTGTTCAAGATATAATTGGATTTTATGTTATTTTAGAGGGATTTTTCATGGTAGAGAATGTGAAGAAAGCTATAAGGATAGATGAACATGTGCCTGACAGCCTTACGACTTCAATGGTGGACGATGTGTTCTATGTCTTGCAAAGTTGCTTACGTAGAGCAATATCAACTTCAAATATTAGTTCTCTTGTGGCAGTTTTGAGTGGTGCTAGTAGTTTATTGTCCAATGAATATCATGAAGCCTTGCAACATAAAATAAGAGAGCCAAACCTTGGTGCCAAGTTGTTCTTGGGCGGTGTTGGTGTGCAGAAGACTGGGACAGAAATTGCAACAGCTTTAAATAATATTGATGTTAGCAGTGAATATGTTTTGAAACTAAAACATGAGATTGAAGAGCAATGTAATGAGGTAAGTGGTATATTTCTAGTACCTTGCCGTTGTATTCCACCAAAAATTCAATATGGTAGTGAATATGGTAGGCACATCATCTGTCTTATGCATGGCATGTTCCATTAGAAGGTAAGTAAAGTTGCTGGAGATTAATCATAGAAGAAGTTGATGGATCATATATATAGTTATCAGCATGTATGTTTAGTTTCTGAGTTATCTAAAGTCTAAACAGTACAGGCAATAGTTCTGAGAATGAATAAACAATGGCTTCGAGATATCAGCTTGTGCTGTGTGCATATGGCCAAAATAGAGGTTTAGTGTCATGTGTATGCTATAAAATTTAGACACAAATAAAAGACAATAACACTGAACAGAAAACAACTTCAAGATCCGCATATTAGCAACTTCAATTATTGGATGATGCTATCATCCCGGAGAATGCTAATGGTCAAATTTATCTTTCCAGGTTTAATATAATTCACACAATATCTAAATGGTTGATTAGACAGATGGGTGAAAGGGTATTTTAAAAATGTTATTTTGAAGTTTTCACTTTAGGGTATATATGCTTCCCAGTTCAATGCCCTACATTTTCTATGGAGAGAGTAATATTTTAGATTAAGTTCACCTTTTTTTTGGGGTCATCATCGTAAAACGCATCTTTAGGTGTTTGTAATGGTAGACCTTTGGTTGACAATAAATGAACCTCATTGTTCCCAGAGGACAGAAAATCATGAGTATTCATTGTATTGTGAATTAAATTGTGAACAACTTCAACTTCTTCAAATGGATGTTAATTTCATAGACCGTTTTTCTAAAGACTCTTGCAGAATGGCTTCATATATGCTTACCCAGTTTAATGCCTAACATTTCCTATATTACCAAGTTTAATAAACTTTTTGGGTTAAATTCAATGACTTCTTTGTTGGATATATTTTGACCTTCACTGCAATACCTTTCTTTAGGTGGTTGTGTTTGTCATGGTAGAATAGATAGATGATAATATTTGAACCTCATTAAGTTCTCATTGTATCTTTGATTTGCTCATTTTGAATATTAATTTTGAAGACCATTTTATGAAGAGTGGCACCATATCTTCATATGAGATTGCCGTTGCCTTTATGTCATGACTGAAATACTTTTTGTTTTGTAATAACATAACTGAAATCCTGATGGGGATGGCACCATGCTAATGCCTGATTCCCAGGTAATGCTTATTTGAAGTACTTGGTAAACGGGCAGAACTGCAAAACTAGGATAAGGAACAATATTGAGAGGCCCAAAAAATACATTTTACCAAAACTATAAGAAAATTTGTCTAATTAACCTTTGCCCTGTGTGAGTGTGTGTGGTTGGGGGGGGGGGGGGGGGGTTACATTTACCCATGTTAGTTTCTACAGTCGACTGAATGTGTAATTGTCAGCATATCCTGAACTAAAACAAAAATTCTGTTCTCTGGAGTGGTCTTGCTTGCACTTCAGGAGGACTGCAACAAAGGCAAGTTTGTTTAGTTTAGGTGGTGATGAAAAGTTCAGTTCTGATTTTTTCTGTATCATGAAATATGATGAATTTGGAAGCAATTGTACACAAACGATTTTTTGAGGCCTAGAGACTAGGAGTCTTACTGGGAAATTCTTGTGAGGCATGGCAATTATAATAAACGAAATGAAGAATTTCTACTCAAATTACTAAAGTCCCTCAATTATCAGGTATGATTGCAATATTCACCCTTTCGTTGGATACTAGACTGTGATCCTTTTTATGGGTAAAGGTGGCTTATAATATTCTGTCCTCCCCCCCTAAATGCTTGAATGTTAAAGCGGAACTCTAGGCAGGCTTAAGAAAATTAACTGAATATGGAAACTCATTTAGCTTGTCAGAGACCCAAGACACTTACTACAGATGTCATGTAGGGGAGCATAGTTATGGATGAAATTGGGGATCTTGGTGCTTCTGAAGGGAACCTTGGTTGAAAATTTAGGCAGCTTGCAAGTATTTCTTATTCTGGAAGTTTCTTTTTTCTTTTTTGGTTGAAACAGACCCATGATATGAAAAAACATTTCTCAATCCCGGTGACTACTCCAGAGAGAACTTTGATTTATCTAATTACAGATTCTCCTCCAGGCTTCTTCTCAATGTCCGTGCACATGTCCATATATGGACTGATACGGAAGAGACTGATGTAATCTTGTCGTCTCTTCAGTGCTGCAGTTTTGCTAATAATGTGAAAATTTTTTTGTCTCCAGCATCCACACAATGCTCTGCAGAGTTTTGAAATGTCTTCCTGCACCAAAACTTTTCTGTGTCATTAGGATATATACATTATACCAATTAGACTGTCTGATGAGATTATTTCGATAACAGGAATTTTAAGTCATTGTTATCTATGGCTGTTTGCTTGCCTGAATATGATTTTGAAATATCAGAACTAACAAACTGACTTACTATATGTAGGTTTTTCCTGCACCAACTGATCGAGAAAAGGTAAAATCTTGTTTGTCTGAGTTAGGAGATATGAGCAATGCTTTCAAGCAGTCTTTGAATGCTGGCATGGAACAACTCGTGGCAACTATTACACCGCGGATACGGCCTTTATTAGACACTGTAGGAACAATCAGCTATGAGTTGTCTGAGGCTGAGTATGCAGATAATGAAGTGAATGATCCATGGGTTCAGAGACTTCTCCATGCTGTGGAGACAAACGTGGCGTGGCTGCAGCCACTGATGACTGCTAACAATTATGATACGTTTGTTCATTTGGTCATTGATTTTATTGTGAAGAGATTGGAAGTGATCATGATGCAGAAAAAATTTAGTCAGCTTGGTGGCCTTCAGCTTGACAGAGATGCTAGAGCATTAGTGAGCCATTTCTCCAGCATGACGCAGAGGACAGTTAGAGACAAGTTTGCACGTCTTACTCAAATGGCAACCATTCTAAACTTAGAAAAGGTGTCTGAAATTCTAGATTTCTGGGGTGAGAACTCAGGTCCTATGACCTGGAGACTAACTCCGGCGGAGGTTAGGCGTGTGTTGGGTCTTAGAGTTGATTTTAAACCAGAAGCAGTAGCTGCTCTTAAGTTGTAATACCCGTCTATAAAGCCCTTTATATTCTCTTGTTTTTTCTCATTTAATAGGTATTTACATAATCGTTTTTATTTTGTTTGGGCAGCTAACATGCTTCCACTTTTTTATGCTATTTTCATTAAGCTGGTTGCTATTTTAAAAGCAGAAGAGCTAAGTGTTTAACAGATTTGCCCTGCCATAAACTTGTGAGAAATTGGGCATTCCTCTCTTTTTCTACCCTCCAATTCTAAAATAGATTTTTCTCTTGTAAATCTCTCTGGAGACCTTCAGTTCAAGTTTCAAAACATTAAAAGCTAATGCTTGAAGCTTGTTGATGACCTGCTAAGTTTGAGAGGAGAGAGAACAGAAGAATTACTTTCTCCTTATTTGGATGATTAGTGAGAAAGGTAAACAAGAAAAAGAAAATGGCTATAGGTTTAAATTTCTAATTATGTCTCATTTTAATTTATAGGATAAAAATAGGAAGTTAAAAATTTTTAAAATGAAAAGAATGTTGTTCCCTCTATTTGGAAAGGGAGAGGAGGCAAGGTGGACATCCATTCTTTTCTTGCTTTCAAATTTTCGAAAAGAAGACAAATTCATTTACATCCTTCTTTCCATCCCTCCGAATACTCCCAATCTAATCATTGCCTAGCGCGTCCATATATATCCTGCTTATATCAAGGTAATACAATTTGCGAGTGTGATAGTAATGACTATCTAATAGAGAACATGCAGCCAAACTCTAATAAACTAGACGTGAGCGGTGCCTTCAGTGAATTTTGGATCCTCACATCTATACCTTCCATCTGGTCCAATTCCAAAACCTTTTGGATCAGCAAACACATTCTCCAGAAGCTGGCTGCGAGGTGGAGGAGGGCTTTCATCAGCAAACTCAACGGAGTCCTCAATCACCTCATCAATCTTCTTCTCTGTGGCCTTCAACTGCTGCTCACTCGCTAATTTGTTCTCAACCATGTATTTCTTCAATGCAGAGATAGGATCCCTACCAGCATAGTGTGCCTTCTCAGCTGCCAGAGCAGAAACAGCAGATACAGTTAATAAATTTGAAGTTGGCAGACACAAAGGCAATAAAGGTATGTGATGTCCTTCAGAAATTCTTAGTTAAATCCAGTTTGTTAAATATAGATAACCAACTTATTATGAATATGGTGGAATTCCCAGTAGCTATATATTATTCAATGGAAAAGGATATCATTTCTACCACAGCAGTGTAGTAGCAGCGACGAGTTACAATAGAAAAGAAACAAAAGAAGAGAAGGCAATGGGGGTCTGTCGTTAGAGAGACTAGTCTCCAAGCAAACTCTATAAGCCTACCTCCCCATTCATACAAACATATATTCCCTTAACAGACTCTCACCCTCTTTCCACGTGTCATATGGTCCCTGCCAAAGTTAGTTACAGAAGCTCTTAGTATCTATTTTGCCCCTGCTAATGCCACCTCACCCCCTTTCTTTCTTCTAGAATATGTTTTCACATTTACATTCATCGCATTATACTCATCATCCCCCACCTAAACCAAAAAAAAAACAGTTACACCTTGTACTCAAGGTGAAAATCCGAAAATGGGGACCAAATTACATCATAACTCTCAACTTCACCAGGACTTCAAACTGCCCATTAGTCAAAGTTATAGTTTTCCAAACAGTGTTGGACTTGGAGCTCCACATCTTAAGTGAAGGTTGGGAGAGTTTGGGTGGGAATTCATGGGTGTGGAGATTTTTTCAGTTGGAAAACATGAAAAACAGGATGAATTCGGCCTTCAGCAAGGAGGTCTAGCTTGTATGTCACTGTCCCATGTTTCTAGGAGATTTTGAATGGATCATAAAATCGAGGACTCAGCTTCTTATTTGATTTTCTTGGCAAGGGTCTTAAGCTTATAAGGCTGTAATTTCAACCATATCTCCCAAAGTTAACATCTCTTCTTTTCTTGTTTGCTTGGGTCTTCATCTGTGTCTGCGCTTTTCCCAGATTGGCTTTGAGTTTTGCCAGTATCAAATTTTGGGCCCTAAGTTGCTCATTAACCTCCTCAACAGGAGAAGGACTCATGCCAGCTGATATATTATATGTGGTATTAAACTAATATTCAGCCTAATCAAGCCATGTAACCAATTGTTTAGGCATATAGCTTGCAAAATATGTCCCTAAGTTGCAATTAACTGCTTTGGTTTGCCAATATGTTTATGATAACCCGAATTGTAGTTGAGAGTGGTGCCTAATTGTTTGAATAATTGATGCCGAACAAAAAATTGATAAACACCCTATCTCATTCAGATACTATGGATTTACAAAATCCATGCAAACATACCACTTCTTTGATAAAAATCTCAACTACATCTTTGGCTGAGAAAGGGTGTGATAGAGACATAAAATGGGCACATTTTGTAAAACAATCCACAACTACCATAATAGTATCAAATTTGTAAGATTTGAGAAGGCCTATAATAAAATCTATGCTGATATCCTCCCATGCATGCTGAGATATGGTTAAGGGCTATAAAAGACTAGCTGGGCTTAATGCTTGGTATTTGTTATGTTGCCAAACCTCACACTTAGCAACATATGATTCATGTTGCTCTTCATAGCCTCCCAGTAAAAATGTCCAGCCAATCTTCTATATGTCGGCAACTATCCTGAATGATCACCAAGTGGTGAATCATGGAACTTCCTGAGCAAAATAGGGATTCAGGTAGACCCCTTTGGCAGCACCGGGCACCACTTATACAACAAGAAGCCATGTTTCATGCTATAATCAGAGGGTGCAGACTGCCTTGCGGTAAGTCGGTGACTGATGGATGACAACTTGGGATCCTTACATATCTCATTCTCCCGATTGTCCCAATTTCCAAGCTGCCACAAGGCGAAGGTATTCAGCTCTAGAAATTCACCTCATCTTGGTAAGGCATCAGCTGTAGTGTTATCCTTGCTCGGTTTGTATTGAATGATAGCCCATGAGTTTGGAAACCCATTTTTGTCGGTCAAGATTAATAACCCGATGCTCTAAGAGATACTTGAAAGCCTTTTGATAAGTTTTAATGATAAATGAGTGCCCATGAGATAATGGTTCCATTTCTTAACTATGAAGACAATGGCCATCAATTCTCACTCATAAACCAAACATTGTTGAGACTTAGAGGACAACACCTGACTGTGATAAAGAAATGGGGCGACCTTGTTGCATAGAACTGCCCCAACTTCAAAACCAGAAGCGTCAACTTCTATCACAAAAGGTTGTGAGAAATTCAAGAGAGCCAAAATGGAAGTGTAAGTCATGGCTATTTTCGAGGCATCCAATACTTGTTGAGCAACTTCACTCCATTGGATAGCATCTTTTTTAAGTTTGGCAATAGGGCAGCAATCTTACCAGTCTTTCACAAACTTTCAATAATACCGGGTAAGAACCATAAATCCCCTTAATGCCTTCAAATCTTTTGGGACGGGCCAACTTAGAAGGATTTGCTTGCACCCCTTCTCTTAATATTATATGACTGAGATACTCCAACTTCTGTTGCGCAAACACACAGTTCTTGGTGTTAATAACCAATTGATGCTCTTGAACAAGGCTACTCAAAGATGGTGGACATGGGAGTGGAAATTTACACTATAAATCAAAATATCTTTGAAGAAAACTAAAATAAACTTTCTAAGATACTCCTGAAATATGTCATTCATCAGAAATTCAAATGTAGAGGGAGCATTGGTTAATCTAAATGGTATCAGCATAAATTTATAATGGCCTTCATGTGTTTTGAAGGCTGTCTTGTACTCATCTCCTGACTCCATTTGAATCTAGTGATAACCAGATTAAGGTCCCATTTAGAGAACACTGTAGCTTCACCAAGCTCATCTAACAACTCACCAATGGCGGGAATGGGAAACTCGTTAGGTATGGTGATCTTATTTAGTGCTCGATAGCCAACACAAAATCATTAGCTAACATCTTTCTTTTTAACTAATGGTACCAGACTAGAGTAAGGACTACAACTTGGGTCTAATGATCCTAGCCAACATCTTCTCCTTAACCAAATGCTCAATCTCAGTATTTTGGGAATGGGAATACCTATAAGGCCATATATTTGGAGGTGACTCCCCTGGTTTAATCTCTATGGCATGATCCCTAAATCTATTTCGTGGCAAACTCTTCACTAGTTCACGTATAATGGTGAATTCATCTAGCAAAGCTTCAATTTCAGTGGCCCCAACTAGTTCAGTCACCCTTGTAAGGGTCATTTCACCAAACTCAACTAGAAAGCTTTGTCCTCCACCCTTCAAAGATCATATCATGGTCTTCAAGGAGACCAAAGTCTTGGACAAGGATGGATCACCTTGGAGACACACCCATTAATCACCCATATTGATTTTTAGAGTTGACTTCTTCCAATCCACTCTAACTTCTCCTGATGATTCAAGCCAATCCACATTAAGTACTACATCTGCCCTACCTAGATCCAAAGAATAAAAGGTTTGTTGGACTCTTAAGCCTTGCATTTTCAGCACTACATTATGGCAGACTCCAGGACCCCTAACAGGATATCCATCCCCACCTATACCTCAAAGGCACTGCTTCTGTCCAGAGGAATGTTGAGTTTCTCAACCAGGCTAGTGGCAATGCAACTGTGTGAAGCTCCACTGTAAATTAATACCAACACATCACTGTCATTCATCCTTCCTATCAGCTTCGTGGTTTTACTCCTACTAATTTCAACAATGGAATTCATTGATAAAGCCATGGGTGGCTCCTCTGGTTGCTTTTCTTCCTGAGGTTCTATCAGAGCATCGTCTTCCACAATGGGTTCTTCATGATTCTCAGAAGTTTCTAACAAAATTAACACTTGCAACTCTTTTTTTCTTACACTATGGTTCAGCCCAAACTTTTCATAACATTTAAAACATAGCCCAAGCTCTCTTTTTTAAGCTATCTCAGCATCAGTCAGATTCTCTGAGTTGTTACTCCCTGAAGAGTATAGAATAGCAACAGTCATTGATTTGGAGTCTTGGCCTCCCTTGCTATCTGGGCTCTTGGAGCTAACGGTAAGAGTGCTTTTCAGAGGTTCTGTTGGACTATATGTCTTTGAGAAATTGGGTCTTGATCCAGTCCATTGGGTACCTAGAAAGGCCTTGGAACTCCTAGACCATTGTGCTTCTCTAGCTTTGTCTGGCACAAAATTCCTCTCTTCTATTCTTTGTGCCACATCCATCAATTCCTGCAAAGAATTGGCTTGTAGCATTTGAATTTCAGCTTTGATTTCATCCTTCAATCCATGTTTAAAGGCCCCAATTAACACATCACCCAGAGCTTCCTCCATTAAAGCAATAGGAAGTTTGAAACACTCCTTGTATTCAGTCACCGTGTCATCTTGCTTCGAGGACATCTACATCTCATATGCATCACCACACTGCGAATGGTGAAATCACATAATGAGATCCTTCTTTAACTCTGATTAGGAATGTATTGGGTGCTGTGTTTCTTTCCATTGAAACCAATTCAAAGCTCTTCCTTCCAGGCACAATGCCACTGCATCTAACTTCTCTTATTCAGCTACTCCATTCAAATAGAAGTAATGTTTGACTCGAAAAACCCAACCCATGGGGTCTTCTCCAGAGAACTGGGGTAAATCCAGTTGACAGAATCTAATAGGTTCCTTCTCCCCAATTTCACAACCCCCACTAATCTCCACTGTCCAAGCTGTTGGTGCTACTGACATTGGTGGCAGAGTTTTTGCCACTGTCTTTCCTATTTCCTCCAATCATCAGCCATTTCACACATCATTCAAGACTTTGACGATGAGGTCCCTCATTGACACTTGTCTTTCAACGTTGCTCACTCCCTACTCAACACTAGCTACTTGACTCTCCACTAGTCCGTCCATTTGTGTGTTGACTATCCCAAGGAATGCACTGCTCTAGTACCAAAATGGTGGAATTCCGAGTAGCTATATATTATTCAATGGAAAAGATGGATCATCTCTACCATAGCAGAGTAGTAGTAGAGACAAGTTACAGTAGAAAAGAAACAAAAGAAGAAGAAGAAATGGAATAGGGGTCTAGTGTTCGACAGGCTTCTCTCCAAGCAAACTCTAATTTAGCCTACCTCCCCATTCACACAAACACTCACATATATTCCCTTAATAGACTCTCACCCTCTCATGGTCCCAGCCAAAGTTACAACAGCTCTTAATCTCTATTTTGCTCATGCTAATGCCATCTCACCTCCTTTCTTTCTTCTAGAATATGTTTTCACATTTACGTTCATCGCATTACACTCATCAGAATACATATAAAAGCATATCAGACGTGGGTTCGATTAAAAAGTGTGTCTAATATGCTTACATGTTAATCAGACATGACTATGCTTTGCCCTTGCAGTCAAAATGTTGCAATATGTAACCTTCGGGGAAAAATAGAATTCCAAACGAACATAAAAGATCAAAATGTATCATAGTATAGCCTCAAACAATTTTTTTTTTTTTTTGGTTTCACTCCAAATTAGCGGATAACAGCTGAAGCTAAAAGAAATTCATTGTTTTGGCCAGAGAATCATCATTACTTGATCACAATCTAAAATCTTAAGCCAGTAGATATGATCATTTCCAATATCCTAGAACAAAATGGTACCTCTTACTTCTACCATTAACAGGTGTAGAGTACATTACTGCAAGTTCAATCCTCAATATTCATAATTTATATTTGCTAATCAATAGATCAAAAGTAAGTTGACAGAGTAAGAACTACTTTGTTAACTGAGTAGGCAAGCCTTGTATATAGGTGTCAGTCAAGGAGCTAAATCAATTGCCTTAAAATCTATATATTGTAGTTAGATAAGTTCCAAAGAAGCTGGGAAGTTAATCACAGTACTACTACAGTAGGTAGAGTATGCGAAAAAACAAAGATACGAGGATTTTGCATAATGCTATGCAACTAAATATATTACTAACAATGCAAAGAAACAGCAGCAAGCATACTTTGCCTCTAGAATAACTATATAGTGAAATTAGATATTTGAGATAAGAAAAATAATCTAAATGCTCACCAGGGTCACGAAGCTCATCAGGATCAGCCAATGAATGTCCTCTAAATCTATAGGTCTCGCATTCCACTAAAGTTGGTCCCTCTCCTCTTCTAGCTCTTTCAATTGCCTCCTTAGCTACCTCCCTGACCTTCAAAACATCCATTCCATCTACATGAACCCCTGGCATTCCAAATGCTGGCCCTTTCTTCCATATCTCGGGATCTGAAGTTGCCCGGAGATGTGACATCCCAATAGCCCACAAATTGTTCTCCACGACAAACACAATTGGCAATTTCCACAGAGCGGCCATGTTTAGGCATTCAAAGAATTGCCCATTATTACAAGTCCCATCTCCAAAAAAGGCCAATGTGACATTATCGGCATCTGCCTCTTTCAATACCTCTCTTCTATACTTACTGGAAAATGCTGCCCCAGTGGCTACTGGAATCCCTTGGCCAATGAATGCAAACCCACCAAGCACATTGTGTTCTTTTGAGAACATATGCATTGAACCACCTTGACCTCGGCAGCATCCAGTAGCCTTTCCAAAGAGCTCACTCATCACAGCACGAGCAGGGACTCCCTTACTCAGTGCATGAACATGGTCCCGGTAGGTGCTTACTACATAATCTTCTTTCTTCAGAAGCTTGATGAATCCAGTTGACACAGCTTCTTGGCCATTATACAAGTGGACAAAACCAAACATTTTGCCTCTATAATACATCTGGGCACACATATCTTCAAAGGCCCTGCCTAATACCATGTCTTCATATAGCTCCAAGCCTTCCTCTTTCGTAATAAGCTGTATACATAAATCCCAAAGGGGAAAAAAAAAAGGATAACCTCAAATACCATTTTTAAACAAAAGTTCCAAAATCAGATTCAAACCATTTTTCATAATCTGAAATTAGTTGACAGATTATACAAGAGCTGTTGCATGAGGAGGAGAAAGAATCTCTTTTAAGTCATTCTGTTATTCTCTTGACTTGAATTTCAACCGCCAAATACAAAGAGTATATATATGCACATTAAGTGACCCTTTAACATCTAGTTACATGAATCAACAATTAATACACTATACATGAACTTGACCATTCTAGGTACATAACCAAGCGTTGAACTTACCCTCTAAAAAAATGCCAAATTACTCATTCCATCAAGAGCTCTTCTTACATTTCAGGCAAAATCAAAATCTACATCGTACGTGAAGAATCTACATATTTAGAAGACAACAAACAGAGAAAAGTTTGGGGGGTCAAAAAGAGATTTACACTAAAATCACGCAACTTTTTTGTTTTGGATGCAACATATGAAACTAAGAGGGGTTCAGTTTAGCTCAATAGGGTGGAAGGCATAGTCTTTTAAGCAACCCATTACACAGAATCCATGCTAAACAATTCCCAATTGGCATTCGCGGAAAGCAGAAGTTGATATCCAAATAAGGGTCTAAACTCTACCAGATTGGCGCTTGATTTGAGCTTCTTTTCCTTGACAACATCAGAAACAGCAACAACAGCGGCTCGACGATGGATATTGTGCTGAGAAATCTTACTGAGAGCATTTAAGCGAAGCTTGTGTGTGGACCCAAGGAAAGAGGAGCTAGTCCTGAAGGGATCAAAAGACATAGGATTAGGCTTATCATTGGATCTGGAAGTGGCGGAATTGAGATAAAGAGGTTGCGCGATCTTGGTTGCAGAGAGAGACATTTTTGTGGGAAGAGAGGAATATGGAATGGATTGTGGCTCTTGGGCTTTCGAGGAGTGAAGAAAAGAGGAAGAAGGAGTTGGTGTTATAGCAGCATATGGAAAAGGGGAAGAAGGGGCGGAGGAAACGAAGTAAGGAGATGGAGAAATAACCGTCTTGGGCGTTGGGAATGGGGTTTTTGAGGAGGCTGTCTAAGTGAAAATTATTTGATAAAAAATTAAAAATAGGCATTTCAATTTTCACGTTCCAAGATATAAGTCCTTTTGTATTTTTTTTTTTAAATTGGGGTTTTTTTTCTTTTTTTTGGTGAACATGTTATTATATGAGAAAAATGAGAGTTTGCCACGAATAAAATAAAAAAGATCTAATTTTCTACAGTAAAAAAGTTGAACAATCTATTTTTTAAAAAAATTCGTGGACTATTTAAAAGTGATTGGAAGTTTAAAGGAGTTTTTTATATATTTTTAAACTAATTAATATTCTAATTTAATTTCTAATATTTTAATTTGTGCTATTAAATTTGTTATTAATTTTATTTTGTATAATCATGTAAAGAATTCGTGTGAAGTTGGAGTGATCTTTTTGTTATTTTTAATGGACATGTTAGCATTGGAGTTAAATGAGATTTTATCATGTCAATTATTAAAAAAAAAATTAACAGAATGTTAACATAGTTAAAAAAAAGAAATAGAAAAAAAATTCTTTTCTGTAATATAAAAATTAAAGAATTTATTTTTTGATTTTAAAAGTTCAATGAACTATCTATAAGGAACTGAAAGTTTAAAAGAATGCTTTGTATATTTTTATGATTATAAAATATCGTAATTTAATTTCTAATACTTTGATATATACTATTAAATTTATCATCAACCTTTTATTTTGTATAATAATATAAAATCAAGTGATAATATTATTACAAAATATTTAATTTTGTAGTTCATTTAAAAATACGTTCCAAATGTTTGCTATTAATTATTCTGTGCGCGCGCCAATATTAAAGTTGGGAAAAACTATATCTATGTATCACCTTTTAAATATAAATTTTAATTTAATATTGACATACTCAGTCAATTAATTATAAAATTAAATAATAATCCCCATAATTATTTAATCTTTTAACTAATATAAAGGGATTACTACATATTACATAAGTTTCTGTTCAATTGTAATTTTCTCCAATACTTGTATAAATGTTAATGTAACTGCAATTTTTTAAAATAGTTATATAAGTACCAGTACACAAACAAATATGGTGAGTACTGTGTAATGTTCATCAATGGCTTTGTTGGAATTTTCAAGGCTGAAAGTTCATCTTCCCAATGGAAATGTGAAACTTGTGATCACTTGCCGACTTGGCTCTTGGATGTGGATAAACTCCAAGTCTTTTTCTGCTTTTGGGCAAGTTGTTATTGAGCATGTTTGGAAAAGTGACAGGCTTCCTCAAGCCACGGTTCATCAAAAGCAAGAAATCAAAATTTTTTTTAAAACGTGGTCAACAAACATAATTTTATTCTCCCTCAACATATATCCAAACACACACATCATCTGTTGGCTTCTGAATTGGCTTAGATCGTTGAAATTTGCATAATTGCTCTCCACAGATGGGGTCTATATATTTCAATGGCAGATGATTTGATTCCAGATCAAGGGGTCATTGTTTTGATCTCTAAAAGGCACTTCCAAATCCAGATGATTGTTTTTCTAGACCAAAGCATGTTCCTTTTTTTGAAGCTTTGAGAAATGAATACACTGGTTAAGTTAAAAAAAAAAGTATACTCTCATATTTGAAAAGGTATTTAAAGTATATTATTTTTCTTTCTATTTTAAAAATATAACACTCTATTTCCTTAAAATAAAAAAAAAATCCACTATATTGACTTCTCCTGTAATAAAAGATGAGATACAATTGTTAAGAAACATGGCTAAAATGGAGCCGTGTATCACAATAAAGTTGTTAAAAGTTGTAGAAGTAATAAAATTAGAGAACAATGCAGTAGATTTTGAAACGTTTATTAAGCAGACTATTTCTAGAGCAATATTTGCTTTTATTAGCTGCTGAAGGATTTAGATAAATCGCTTCTATGAATACTTCAAAACACCCTAAAAAATTATATTCAATAATTGTGGAGTTCTCTCCTAAAGAGCAATTCCAAAGGTTTAAAGAATAGTATTAGAGATATGGTTTTCATTTTCATTTTTTTCTTCCATATCCTATTTATGCTATTGTTTTTAAACTATCATGTTTATTTCTAGAAAACTAATTTGAAATTCAAACTTCCGTCATGTATTTTTATGATACTCAAATTGCATCTGTCAATTCCAAACAGTTTCTAACTATTACTAATTACTAATAAAGTGAAGCCACATGACCTTTGAATCAATAGTCATTTAAGCCATCAAATTCCTTCAATTTCTTTTTTAATGTTCGGTTTTTGGCTAGTTAACTAATATCTCTTACATAGATGTCTTGAAATTTGGCTAATAGTCAATTGATAATTTCTACTATTGTAACTTAACTTTTCTAAAACTTAGTAGATAATTGACCCCTGCTGCTAGTTAACTAGTAACTTCTAATATCATTTATAGACTTGTTTGGTAGAGCAATGAAAATTGAAACAAAAATACTATTTTATTATAAACATATGTTTGGTATGCGTCAGTGAGACAAAATAAAAATGCAAGTATAATGTGCATTTTTTACTTTAAATTACGCTATTTTTGCCTACCATCTTTTAAATGAAAAATATTATGAACATTTTTGCCCTTTACATTTTTATTAGCCTTTTATCCCTTTTAGCTTTATTCAACTTGTTCACCCTTAGCCTTGAAAATTTTTTGACTTGTTATAACAACGTAAAAAAACAAAAAAATTATTTCGACTAAATTCAAAATTTCTTATTAAGTCATTGAAAATTTTTGAGTGTTTTCAGATTAAATTTCAAATGTCATTAGTCAAAATTTCGTCTAAATAATATTTTTTGAGTGAATTTGTCCGACCAATTCATCAATTAGAAATTTTCAATGAAATTTCAATTGAAATTTTTAACTAATTTTTAGTTAAAAAATTTGAATTTGAATTTGAATTAATTATATTATTATTTTTACCTCAAAAATAATTTATTACTTTATTATATATATATTTAATAGATATATTTAAATACATTAATAAATTAATAAATATTAAAGTAATATATACAAAATATTAAAATAAATAGTTATATATAAAAAATCGTTAAACAATTCATTTTTGTCATAGATAAAGGCATTTTTGTCATTTCATTGTTTTTACTTTCCATTCCATTATGCTTTCATTTAACTAAACAATCTAATACAAATATATTCTTTTTTCTTTTTCACTATTACCAAACAAAATTTTTTTTATTACATTTTATTCATCTTTCTATTTTTATTTTCATCATCAAAAAATTTGCATATCAATTGAGGCCATAATTACTTTGTAAGCATAGTTTGCTTAAATTATGTTGTTTCACATAAATTTTTTAAAATTTTCACACACACACACACACAAACAAAAAATAAAACAAAAGAAGACAAGCCTATTAAATTAGTCATGAATGGGTAACTCTATGATATATATATATATATATATATATATATATATATATATATATGTTAGATGGACTTCAATCCTACTTCCATAAGTTCGAGTCTAATATCTTGGATTTTGATTCCTATTCCTTTAATTTCTTTGTTCATAATTATTAAATCTAGTTTCATAGTAATATTTTTAGTATTCACAAATATATTGATTTAGAATCTTTGGGTCTAGGGAACATATTTCTATTTGATATAATTAGGGTTTAGGGTTTAGGGTTTAGAAAGCTATTCTAGATTTTCTTGAGTTGGAATTATTAGTTTAGGTAAATTGCTATATAAATCTTTAATCTTTTGGATAATTTGTTTAGTTTTTTCATTTCATTGCCAAGGAGATTTTTCTCCAGCTAATTTAAAAATTTGTGCTGTATATTTGGCTAAATTAGAAATAAAGCTTTTAGCTTGATTTACTAAACCTAAAAAGAGTTGTAATTCTTTTTTAGTTGTGATTCTTTTTTAAATATATATATATTTAAATCATCGACTTATACTCCTTGACTAGTGTCGCTGTGATGCCTGCTTTTATCCTAATAGGAATGAAATGAAAGTATATAGCTGTTGAACTCCCGTTTCCCCTTAACGGTTATCCTTTTTATTTTCACTTCCCTGAATCATGCTCGTCTTGGCCATGATCATGTATTACTATAAGAGTATAGCTTTTTAATATGAATTTTTTGGGAAAAAATTCTATAAGTATTTACTATTAAATTCTTATATAAAAATATAATAAGGGAAAATTTTTTTTAATAAGACCTAGTCACATGCCACTAACGGTTAAATTGTAATATATATATATATATATATATATATATATATATATATCATATTTTATTATAAAACTTTATAGTAAATATTTAAATGTTAACTCAGAAATACTAATATGGGCACACATATTAGATATCATAATATGATATGTGAGAAATGATAATTTTTTAAATTTTAGAATAGAGGCATAGGGTGTGTATGTGTAGTACTCATATGCTACATGGGATATTGTTATACATATATGTTTAAAAATATGACAAATATTGTTAAATTATGTATCCATAATTTGATATAAAAATGGAAAAAGGTGGCAAATTAAATAAAGTAATTTTTAAAATATTACAACAATTCAAACGTAATAAAATTTGATACCAAATTCTAAATAGTTCTTTATTGTTCACATGAATAATTTACACATATCAAAGGGTACTATAATATCATCAAGTAATGACGGAAAAAAAAAAACTAACACAAACATAAAGAAAAAGTTTAACTAACTTTAATACATTAGTTATGATAAGGCAAATGTGTTTGTACGTAAGAATAATATGTTTGATATTTGAAATTGTAATAATGTAAAAAAATTAAATAATAATAAAAATGTAGCTATGTAAATCATTAGAATAAGGCAAAATCAATGTTTACGGTGATCGAGTCACAATCAAAGAGTTAAATAAAATACTGTAAAGAGGTTTTCTTTGTATCACAAAGTCTATAAAGACACTATTATATAAATGTTATCAACTATTAATTAAACAAAAAATAAATTATCAAAAGTAGAAAAATAAGTTAATAAAGAAACAATTTAAAATAAAATATAGAAAAAAATGTTGTAAATGAATCTATAACAATGACCTATTTTAAATTCTCAAACATCTCGTTATATATTATGTTGGTTGTAATGTTTGATACTTGTCAATTTTTGTCACATATTAAAATTTTCAAACGATTCTTACTTTTCACTCTTAATATTGCTACATGTAGTTTGCCATGACTAGATATGGGTCTTGAAAGATACAATTTAACATGAGAAAGATATTAACCCTAACTTTTGTTAATAGTCATTTCAAATGAAATGGTTATGGGGTATTATCTCTTTTACAACTTAAATGGTAATCTTGAATCAAATGAGGAGATTATCATTTTAGGTATATAAATTTTTTTAACAATACTATTCTTAAAATAACTTTACCCTTTACATTACAATTCCCAAGATGACTCACTAATAATCTTGTTCTATTACACAACCTCAAAGATTTATCTATGTTTTTCAAAAGCATAACAAGTGCACTAATTTTCAATCTCAACATCTGATTAGGTATCTCAAAGCCTTTTACATTGTGTAGGAAGTCAGTTGTGTAAACATCCTCCTGATAATCAATGCTCAAATTTGTTTTGCACATATTATTTGAACTCAAATAAATTCTTTCTTTATCTAGAAGTAAAGATAGCATGTATTCATTAATAGCTTTAACATTATTGAGAGTTAGGCATAAAATAGCTCTATCTTGAATATACTTCAAGTCATGAACATTTTTAAAAAATAAAGGATATATGCTATCAATAATTGCTTGTTTGGATTCATTAGTTGTTTTATAATGATGTCTTTAGGTATTTTGATTTCAGCCTTTCCATCATTAGACTTATCAATCTTCCATCACCAATCTTCAAAATCTATTTTGAAAAAGATTCGAGCTCTTCTAGATTTTCACCACTCAATCTTGTTTGAAGCCTTGTGTGTGTACACGCATGTGCACACTTTTTTTTTTTTTGGTTAATATTAGTAGCTTACAAAAGCTCCACAAATAAGAAGAGTTAATAAAAGCAAGAATTATATCTTGTCTAACACCCTTTAAAATTATAGGCAAAATCTATTTGAGATCTCCTTTAAATACAATAATTTTTCCTCCAAAAGGTTCATTTAAACTAATAAGATTATTGAATCTCTTAATATTATCCTATATGATAAGCTTAGTACAAATCAATAACCTTGCAAACTTAGAACCTTACTTCATGTTGTAGGTTGATTCCTTTATTATCTGCAAAGGTACACCAAATTGTGAATGAGTTGTTCAATCACCTAGAATTAATACAGAAGGAATACTTTTTAACATAACTATCAGTAGAATATCCCCTTTTAATATCAATGCTGCTATCAAAGTCCTCTAAACAAAAGTTTTTTCAATACCTCCAAAACTATATTTAAAAAAAAAAAAACCCTTCCGTTAGTAGAGTTGATAGCATCTAGTATATTATCATATACTATTCTTTGTTCATTAGTTTGAGATGGAACTAGATTTGCAAGACCTCTAGTCAAAGCATCCTTATCATAATTCAATTCATTACGCAAAAGTCTATTATGCTGAGATAGAGAAGACATTCGCTTACAAGGGCATCAAAGGAAATCTTTAAAACTTTCATCATTGCTTCTCAATAGCTTCTTTATCTTAGCAAGAATGTATTCCCTTAATTGATCATCACTTAAATACAAACCGACTAAAATTATTATTGTTAGTTAACAAGCATTATTCAATAATTGAAAAAAAGATTTTGTTAGGAATATAGTTACATAACTAAATAAATAAAAAGAAAATCAATTCTTAGTATTACGATCAAGTAAATGACATTGTCAATACAAAATATCATTTGAGAGGAACTTTTAAGTCTTTTCCTAAGCAAAATCTGGTCTTGAAATACTGTTGTAGACAATAAGTGTGATAAGTAGATGTTTCAAGTAATTTGCTAAACCTCAATGACTTGCCTCTAATATGGAATAAACATGTTCCTTGTCATCATCAAGCAACCCGAAAGCATAGCATGCATATTTAAAAGTATTGTGTATGATGCCATCAATTGTCATTTTATTCTCAAAAAATTATGGATGCTTGCATATATTCAACAAAATTCAAAGGTGGTGAAACTCACCACTATTAATTTTTTTCCTTTTGATTTTGTCTTCAAAATATATATTAAGCAACATTTTATTAGTTTCTCAATCACATGTTTGTAATTATTGTAGAATAAAAAAGATATTTTTTTGAAAGATACGTGTTTGTGTAGACCTTTTGATTGAAATTAAAAATTAAATCCACAAAATATTGTATTTGTTATTGCATAATCAATTAATCAAATTACTTGAGTTACTTTCAATCAAATACACTGAAAGATAATTAAAATAACTAAACCATAAATAAACTCTCACACCACTAGAAAGTGTCTCTAAACTTAAACAAAGAATTATCCTCAAGCATAATCATCAATTTTTGTTCACCACTGAATCTGTTAAACATGAATAATTCAAACTTAAATCCATTCATAGAACTTCCTTTCCTGACTTGGTAGATGCTAAAAAAACTTGGTCATCTATCACAAGATATATATTTGTATGGTGAAAGAAATACTAAAAATGTTGAATTAAGGTAGATGTAACTAAAATTAAAAATAAATAAATATGAATATGATATGTATACCAATTTGTTACTTAGTATCATTTTCAAGTTGTTAAGCTTATTTGGCAAATTGTATCTAGACATTATCCATATAATAAACATGAAAATATAATTTCTTAAATATCATTACATTAGATTTTGAATTTGTTAGATTCCAACATAGAATCAATTGGTTTTTATAAGTGGAGTTGCCTAATAGATATATAAACCACACTTAGGAGATGGAGACAAGTGATATGGGATTTTTAACACTCTTTCCACATATGCTTACTAGAATAGGCGATGCGCCATAAAGATGCCTAGTTGGAACAGGTGATGTGCAATGGAATTGGACTTTGATATAATGTTAGATTTTAACTTAAAGCTAATTGGTGTTAAGTGGAGTTGCCCAATAAATATATAAACTGTACTCAACAGACGATAAAGGCATGCGATATGGGACATCTAACAAAATCAAGGACCATGGGTTAAAAATTAGAGTTATAACATTCGGATCGTCTCTCATAAGGTTTGTCTGCAGTGTCTCTCCCGTGACATTTTCCAACCGTTGATCTTATCCAACGATTCAAAGATGAAGCGGAATATACACACTCCTCAAACAATGCGTTAGACAACAAAATGCATTATTTTAAGAAGAACGGAATGACGGATTCAGAAGCACAAAAATGGTGCCGTTTTGCGAGGATTATATTTCACCGGATGAGTCCCTCCATTTCTCTTGTTCCCTCCTTTTTGTTTTTCCCTTCGTTTTCCGTCATCTCTCTCCCTCCTCTGTTTCTATCTTTCCTGTAACCTTCCCTGTAACCATTGAGAGTGCAACTGTCCCGTGAATCTATCTATCTCAAGTGTAAGATATAAAATTTTTTATAGTTGGCATAAGAAGAAAGCATGTAAGTTGTCAAAGAAAATTGTGATTCAGGTATGTCAGATCTGAAATAGATATAATCCAAGTGATAATGAAAAGGGTGGCCAAATGATTTCAGAATCAAGAAAAAGCAGAACAGTAAGAGGAAAATAAAATATAACAAGTTCCTCTGATGGTTCCGTGAGTAATACAAGGACGAAGAAGGTGCACCGATTTGCCAAACATCACTACCTTGTCGAGTGTCAACGTCTCGCCGAACGTCGCTGCCTTGGCAGGGTTCTCCTCGTGAAGAAGAAAACAAAGGAGACAAGAAAGTGGGGATCGAGACAATGACATAAGCAAAAGATAGAAGTAAATAATTAAATGCACCGTTTTGTACCTTAGAGCAACGTGGATCTTTGGCTTGCGTTAGATTCTTTTAATGGCTGAGATTAGTTACGGGAGAGGCAAAGGAGACAATTTTACTGGAGGGGATCTGATTCCGACATGACATCCACGTCGCTAAGCATGATTGGAACCCGAGTTCCAATTCTTTGCATCTCGCATCCGATATGCACGTCGTGTATTCAGTATTTCTATAAAACGCACCATTTTACTTTTAGGAAAACGGTACGTTTTGAGTCAATGTTCAAAGAGTAAAAAAATACGTCCTCAACCACCCGATTTGTTATTCTCCGTGGCCTCTTCGACTTACCTCAGCTCTACTGCAAGAGACGACATCATTCTCACCCCCACTCTGCTCCTCCCTCTCCCTCGCCTGATGCCACCTCTCCTCCCTGCACTTCGCGTTCTACATCTTTCGATAAGCTTACAGAGGTCTTTGTTTTGCCTCGTTCACTTTCCCAAATCCTTCTGTCACCCAGGGGTGCGTCCTTCGAGGCTTATGTCTCCTCTGGGGGCAATTCACGGCATTAAGATTGGAAACTCTCCTTACTATCTGGGTTTGCAGAAGGCCGCCGAGGATTCACACCAGATTGATAATCCCAATGGTGTTATTTAGCTTGGTTTGGCTGAAAACAAGTTGAGTGCCATTTTGGTTTGCTTTCCGTTAGCTGGGTTCTTTTCCTCTTTCAATGGTTTTGCTTTGTTGTTATGACTAACGAGCTCGTGGAGTTTCTCGCTCTGTGTGGTTATCTCTAGACTGTTTTCTTGTTAAACACCTTCTCTGTAACCAGCTTGCCGACCAAATCCAGAACCTCTTTCACTGGCATCATAGTCTAGGTTGATCAAAAACACCCCTACTCCACGCTCCCCAATATCCTCCTACGTATCAATTTCCATCTCATTCGTTGTAAAAATTCTGCAAAAGTAAAAGAAAAAACCCAAGAAAAGTCACAACCTTCACCAACAAAGGAAGGGAAACGACGAAACTCTCAGAGCAGAGAGACCAAGGGCAATTGAAAAGGAGACTTAGCCGTCTATATTTATACAATGTGGGATGACAATTATCCACCCATCATAAGTAGTCAAATTATTATTGGGCCACACATTCAACCTGTTTTAATTAAAAGAAGGTCAAAAAAAAAAAAAAGCCTTGATCACTTAAGACCAATAAAATTCTAGCAACTGAAGCTGTTGGAGAATTGCTATGATGCCACTTCAGATGAGAACGTGATTGCCATGGAATTAGGCATATCAGATATGGCTGAGACCATTGCTTCTACAGAGTGCAACTTCAGACTTGATGTTTTCATGATGGCTCCAGAAAGTGAGAAAGAGTGAAACCAACAAGAATTCATGAAACTGGCTAAAGCTGTTAGATTTTGGGGCATTTTCATACGAATGTTGCACTCGTAATTTCTGGATTATTTAGTTGCTAAGTAGTTAACACTTTGTGAATTTTGGGACTGCCATTGTTTTCTATTTCTTGTTGGATCAATTATTTTCTTGGATTACTCATTTTCTTTCAAATAAATTTGGGAAAACATATTTTACAAGTTAATAAATACCTTTAACATTTGAACTAGAATACAAATACTAAATTTCTGTTAAAATTAACAACATGATTTTGGCTGTGATAAGTGATCATAATGCTTAGTTTAACATAATATCTAAACTTGCAAAAAGTTGATTTCTAGTTCTTAAAAAATTCTTTTCTAATTTTAAAAAGTAAGTGAAATTCAATATTTTTATTTTAATCCAAAATTTAAAATATATTTTATATATTATAATGTATATATTAATTTGATAATTAAATTTTAATTTAAGAGATAAAATTAGTCTTTATAATGGAATTAAGCTGAAGCCAAACAAAGAGTACAACCAAGGCCATTCAAAAAGCTACCTAAGATCTATTATATCGAACATTAAGTTACATAGGATTCTTAGAAATTTGATTAAAATTATATAGATATTTTTTTATTCTAAACATATACATAGATCTTTAATGAAATCAAAAGTTAATCTACACTTTAATCCAATTTTAAATTTTTACAACAAAAATATCTTTCATTTAACCAAACTGTAAGATAATTTTACTTTAAAAAAAATTTATGTAATTTAAGCAAAACTCAAAAAAATCAATACTAAAAGACTACATCCAAAAGTTCCTAAAAATTTCATATGGCAAAAATTTCCCAAAAAATACATATATTTACTGGAGTTTTAAAATGTGTTGAACTTTATAATAATTAAAATGTTAAAGATTAAAGCACTATAAATATTAAATTCATATATATATATATACACACATACATATATATATATATATATATATATATATATATATATATATATATATATATATTTATTTTAGGATAAACAAATTATAAATATATTCTCATTTATATAGGCGATTGGTTTCTTTGCATCTTGCCTTCCGTACTGTTTGTTGTTATTTTTTATTTAAACTATTCAAATGAGATTTGGATGATTAAAATTTTATTTTATATTTTAAAATTTAATTATTATTATTATTTATTTACAGTTAAAAAATTATTTTTAATCTACGCTTTGGCTCCTTTAAATGAATATTTAATACAGAAGAAATCCAAATCGCGACATTATTATGCTCATATATATTTATCCCCGAGTTTTAGGGAGGAAGAATTTGTTCTGTTGGGCGGAAATTTCTGAATTTTCCTACTCCTATGCAGAATAATTCTCGCGGAATCCCCGCAACTGAAGGAAAAAAATCCTATATAATAATATATTTATTTAGAGATTAATGAAAGGATAAAATTAAGAGGGGCAAAGTGATAATTAATCATTTAAAAAAATATTTGTAAGTATTCAATGGAATTACATATTTCATAACAGTGCATTATGGGTACCTGCCGCACTTTGATGTTATTTATTTATTCTAAAATTTACCTTTTCAATTATTTAGTCTATAATTGCACAACCGTAATTAAAAAAATATGATTAATTATTTATGAAAAATAATAAATTTGTAAAAAGTTATAATAGAATATTTTCATTTATGTGTCGACAAATTTTGCATGTATTTAAAGGAGGCTTATTTGAATGGGATCTAGTCCACAGGAGACTCCAACCCTCTCTGACCGTTCAATTTTTGAAATATGTATATTTGCTCTTTTTACGCCTTTCTTTTTATTGACGGGAAATTAACTAATACCCACTACAAAATTTTTAGAGATTAAAACGCATATCTTTAATATTCATAAATTTTGAAAATAATTAAAATATGTATCTTTTAAAAAAAAAATTTCTCTTTTTCAATTTTTATGAAAATTATAATGCTAACAAAAACAAGAATAAAAAAGGTACCAACAAATATCAAATATGAATCAAGGACTGGAGAGCATATTCCATGTATTTATAGGTCACAGGTTCTCTGTGGCCCCATAAGATACCTCTAAAACGTTGTAAGCCTCTAACTAATATTGCGGTGTGTAGGCGATGCCGCACTCAAGAACCATCCAACGGTTGCCACGTGGAACAAGAAAGGCAATATTACTTTGCGAGCAGGACCAAACTACAAAAGCTGCACCCCTCTATTTCTCATACTTAATGCTTCAACCCTCAGGTTTTATGCCCCCCAGTTGCAGCTGAATTCTACTGAGATAGTGTATTAAAGTCTCTCTCTCTTTTCTTGGCTGGTTAGTTCAATTTTCAAATTCACTGTGACTTTGCTGTTGTGATTCTTTCATTTCATCTGTTAATGTGAGTAATGCTTATCCCATTTAACAATGAAAAGCAAAGTTTCTTTTGTTTTCATTTTTTGACATGCACTTTGAGATTCTTACCTTAATAGATAAATAGTTAAGAGTAAGAATTTCAAATGCCTTTAATGATGGAAAAAGCACAATTTCTTTAGGGTTAGCTTTTCATAAAGTTATCCAAGTTGAACTGGGGAAGCACTAAGTAAGGGTTGGTTATAGTGAGGGTTCTTAATTTTTGACTGCAGATATAGCAGCTAGCATTACCTGCTTTTGTTTAGTGATTATTCATAGATAACTTGTCAATTAGACTTTCATGGGATTCTTGTTTCCAGAATAGAAGTAATCAGAGATGGCAGCGGTGACTGCTTCAAGCAATTTAGTATCCAGAAGTTCTCATGTCAATCATGGACCAATTGTTTCATCTGATTCTAAAGTGACTCCAGTTGGACTAAGGTTTCTAAAGCAGACAAATACTCATAATGGACTAAGAATTTCGAACCCATTGGATGAGCTGCTAGACAGAACCCCAGTAAAAGCTAATGCAAGGCAAGCTAGGACAAAGGCTCTTCAAAGCAAGGATGCGAGGCCTTCAGGTGTCATAATCTGTGGCATGAATTTGATCTTTGTGGGAACTGAGGTTGGTCCATGGAGCAAAACTGGTGGGCTTGGAGATGTTCTTGGAGGTCTCCCACCAGCAATGGCAGTAAGCTTAATGTTATATATTTACTTTATTCATTTACTGGTGATATACTGGTTGGGGAATTTGGGGTTTCAGCGAGGACATTCTCTCTAATTTATCCTTCTCTAGGCTAATGGGCATCGAGTTATGACCATATCTCCACGTTATGACCAGTACAAAGATGCATGGGATACAAATATTATAATTGAGGTATACAACCTGGCTTTCATCTTCATGGAGGAGGTTTTTCAGTCTTCGCCCTGTAGTGTTCTTACGTGTTTAAATATAATGTAAATTGTTTGCTACAGGTAAAAGTAAGAGACAGAGTGGAAAAAGTTCGCTTCTTCCATTGCTATAAAAGAGGAGTTGACCGTGTCTTTGTGGATCATCCTATATTCCTTGAAAAGGTTCGCGCATTTTATAATTTTTACCCTTGAACTCAAGAATACAAATTTGGAAACTTACGAATGACTAAACTTTAAGGTGTGGGGAAAAAGTGGAACCAAGCTATATGGGCCTTTCGCAGGACTGGATTATGAAGACAACCAACTACGGTTCAGCTTGTTCTGCCAGGTTCTATATCCTTATCATTTTGGTTGCAAGAATTCTCTTCACAGAAATAAGAGTTTTTAGTTGCAATAGTGTAAATAGTATCCAATAGAAAGCTTTACTTTGCCTCGTATATACTACGGAAATTGCATTAGGTAGTAGCTACAATAATATGCTTAAAACTTCTCTCATTTCCATGTTACATTTTAAAATAGCTTTTAACAAATGCACAAAGTATGTTTGTGCAAGTCTTCTCCTTGTGTCATATTTGTTAATAATTGGGAGTTCTGAGCACAGTAAGGCTGCCTGCAATTTCAGTTATAGGATAGATTTAATATGCAGAATAACTCATCCAGTTGGTGAGTCTGTATGTGCACCAGAATTCATATCTCTTAATTCAGTAGTCCTACTTTTCACTTAGCTTATTTCTTTTAATCTTTTAGGCAGCTTTGGAAGCACCAAGGGTTCTGAATCTGAACAGCAGTAGTTATTTCTCCGGACCATATGGTAAGGTCTAAGGACATAAACTCAGTTATTCAAAGATGAGACAAAATCTTCCAAACATGCTATTAATGCATTGTATTCTAATTTCCTGTATGCAGGTGAAGATGTCATATTCATTGCCAATGATTGGCACACTGCCCTTCTCCCCTGCTACTTAAAATCTATGTACCAGCAATTTGGTATCTATAAGAATGCTCGAGTAGGTCTATAAATTACAATGAAATATCATAGTTATATTATATTTACCTATTCTAGCATTCCCAACCAAATCAGAAGCTCTTCAAATATTCGTTCTGGCTTCTGTCATTGCTAGGTCGCTTTCTGTATCCACAACATTGCTTACCAAGGAAGATTTGCATTCAATGATTTTTCACTTCTCAATCTCCCTGATCATTTCAGAAGCTCCTTTGACTTCATTGATGGGTATGCTTTTCGTGGCATGTGAATTGTGACCGCTGGACAGCCTGGAGACTTGCATGTTTGAAATACTTATTTATTGTTTCATTCCTGCAGGCATATTAAACCAGTGATAGGAAGGAAAATAAATTGGATGAAAGCTGGAATTATAGAATCAAACTCGGTGTTAACAGTTAGTCCATATTATGCTAAAGAACTTGTTTCTGGCGTTGAAAAAGGAGTGGAGCTGGACAACATCATTCGTAGAACCGGCATTACTGGAATTGTCAATGGCATGGATGTCCAGGAGTGGAATCCATCCACTGACAAATACATAAATGTCAAATACAATGCTTCAACTGTAAGAGTTATCTATAAGAGTGAAATTATCTCTAACTTGTGTTATGTAAAAAATATCCTACCTGACAAATTCTTTTCAAAATTTCCCAACTTAGGTATTGACAGCAAAGGCTCTTCTGAAAGAAGCTCTCCAAGCAGAAGTTGGATTGCCAGTAGACAGAGATGTTCCTCTTATTGCTTTCATTGGTAGGCTTGAAGAGCAGAAAGGTTCTGATATTCTTGTAGAAGCCATTCCCCAATTTATCAAAGAGGATGTTCAGATAGTAGCCCTTGTAAGGATCATATTCATGACAGAAATCTTCAATTTCTTGAAACCTTTATCACATCTCAATAGCAAGTGCAAATCACATTTAAAGCTGTGTTATGTATGCCATTGGCGTAGGGAACAGGTAAGAAACAAATGGAAAAGCAACTTCAGCAGCTGGAGACATTATACCCTGACAAGGCCAGAGGAGTGGCAAAATTCAATGTTCCGTTAGCCCATATGATAATAGCTGGTGCTGATTATATATTGATTCCTAGCAGATTTGAACCTTGTGGACTCATACAGTTGCAAGCCATGCGCTATGGAACTGTACATTTCCTACTTCACACATTCTTCCATTGCTTTGGATACTTCCTGCTATCCCATTTCCTCTACTCAACAAACTTAAAATTTTGCTTCCATTTCTGTCCTGCACTTTTCTAGGTACCCATAGTTGCCTCAACTGGTGGATTAGTGGACACAGTCAAAGAAGGTTTCACAGGATTTCAGATGGGTTCCTTCAATGTTGAAGTAACAGCTGCCTGCAAATGAAAATTTTTTGGTGTGATTATAGTAGCTTAGTTACCAAGTACTTACCATTTTCGTTTTGGACTTTTTGCTCCAGTGTAAAGCCGTAGATCCTGCAGATGTAGCTGCGCTGGCTAACAATGTCAAAAAGGCCCTTAAAGTTTATGGAACTCCAGCTTTTACAGAAATGATCAAGAATTGCATGGCTCAAGATCTTTCATGGAGGGTGAGTAAAGGAAGAAACCAAGTAGCATCCCAAAAGCTATGACAAAAAATTCAAAATTCAGCGGCTGAGAAACAACAAAATATATGCTAAACTGTTATCCTTAGCCTTAAGTAACCTAATAAGCATGAACACTAAGCACAGACACAAGTACCCTGAGACATAAAATTTGCAAATTCGTGTCATAGTTGATTCGTGTATCTAATACATGTCAAACATGAACAGAATTCTCTTTTTTTAAGTGTTTGTGCTTTATGTATGTAACTTTGTTGTGTTTTGGTAACAGGGACCTGCAAAGAAGTGGGAGGAGATATTGCTTAGCTTGGGAGTTGCTGGAAGTGAACCTGGGATTGATGGTGAAGAAATTGCTCCACAAGCGAAGGAAAACTTGGCAACTCCCTAAGAACCACCAAGCAAAGGAGGTGGATGGAAATTTGCATAGCAAAGGGAGGATTAGGCAAGTTGAATGGAGATAGTTCACTCCTGATCCAAAGGGTGGTGGTCCATACTTGCGTATTTGGGAATATATGGTGTCAAAGATTATTAGTTCAAGGCGTTTTAGATTCATAACATAGTTGCCAATAATCGGTAGAAGACACAAAAATGCCGGATAAAGAAAGCTGGCATTTCTTTTTTCTTACATATGAATTTCTTTTTTGTTATATATAAATAACTTTAGCGATGCCATAATTGCTTCCTAGTTATTCTGAGTACTTAATAATTTTAGAATAAAATACTCCTTTTCTTAAGAGATGATTTAATTATATAATCATTTTTTATCATAAAATTTTACTCAAACTTACATTAAAGTTAAATAATGCATTGCAGCTAAATTCATGTCGATAAAAATATTTTTAATATGTGAATTTAACATATTTTATAGTCATTTAATAAAAAATAAATAATTTTTAAAAATAAAAAATGTATTTACAACTTTTTAAAAAATATCACGAACTAAAAAGTGATAATAAGTAGTATAAAGCTGTAACAATAATATGTGCATTATATATATATATATATATATAATCACATAAAATTTCTGTTGGCCAAAAAATTTTAAAAAATAATTTTTTATGTTTCATTTTTAAATAAATAATGATAATTATAACTTTGAACGTATTTTGATCAAATATTTTTTTTTTTTGTAGAATATCTTTCACTTCAAAGGAGATCTTTAATATCCTATATTTGATATTAAACATATTTTCTTAATATTAGCATTAAATCTAAGATAAATTATAAAGTAAATTATATAAATCTTCTTTTCATTTTTAAAATATGCATTTTAATTTAATCTTAACTTTTTTTATTAAAATATCCTTCATAAAAATATATTTATTATGGAATTTTAGTTAACAAAATATATTTAGGTTAACTGAAGATATTATAATAAAAAAATTAAAAGAATTAAAATATAATATAACTTTTTATATAACGAAAAATTCGCATATATTTAAAAATAGACAAAAGATGTATGCAATTTCAAAAAAAAATTCTCCAAAAAAAAAAGTCTGAACAATTAACTTTGAATTATATATGACCTCTCCCATAATGCAATCCTAAGCAAGTTGTATTTCTTTTATATTATCATGGAACTTGATAATTGTTAAAAAAAAAAAACTATGGTAATTAACTTTCTTAGAAGAGATTATCAAAATTAAATAACTAATACAAGATATAAAGCTTTAGAAATTTAAACACTACAGTTGAACTTGAATGGCCCGTTGAAAACATATTATAAACAATATAGATATATATATGTAAAATCACATAAAATTTTATTGGCCAAAAAAATTTAAAAAATGTATTCTTTATGTTACATGTTTAAATTTAAAGATAACAATTAAAAAATTGCAAATAAATTTTTTATATAGAGTATCTTTTCATTTTTGGGGAGGTTCATATAAATTTTTTATAATAGAGTCGAATATATTTTACCTTTAATTTTATTATGGCTAATGTGAATTTTTGGTGTCAATTCAACTTGTTGAAAGAAAAGAATAGCATATGATGAAAAGAGAAAAATGGAGGCTTGTTTTGCTTTATATTAATTTCAAGTAAAATATATACTTTTCATAACTTTTTTACTTTATTTTATTTTGGTGAAAAACTTTTCATCTTTTGAGTTTGTTGACTTCCTGCATTAAATCCAAGATAAATTATAAAATAAATTACATAGATTTCTCATTTGTTTTTAAAATATACGCTTTGGTCCAACTTTAAAAATTTTTTACTCAAATATCATTAATAAGAAATATATAAGAGAGTATTTTAATTAAAGAATGTATTTAAATTAATAGAGAGTATTTTAATTAAAGATTATAATAAACTATTTTAAAAAACTTAAATTAAAATAAAATATAATGTACTTTTTTATATCAGGAGAAGTTTATATATACTTAAAAAATTAAAAAAATTTACATAGTTTCAATAAAATTTAAAAGAGGTATATGCAATTAACTCTAAATTATATATGACCTCTTCCACTGTGCAATCCTAATCAAGTTGTATTTCTTTTATATTAATATGGAACATGATAAATGTATAAAAAAAAACTATGGCAATTAACTTCCTTCGAAGAGATTATGAAAATTAAATAACTTATACAAGATATAAATCTTTAGAGATTTAAACATTATAGTTGAACTTGAATGGCACGTTGAAAATATATTATAATCACGAGTAAATTATATATACTTTTTTTTAATTTTAAAAATAATATACCCCGCCTGAAATAAAGAATAAGTTACATAGGTATTATCTAAATTTATTTGAAATTATATAAATCTTTTTTTATTTTTAAAATATACACAAATACCTCCTAGAATGAAAAGTAAATTAAATAAACTTCTCTTAAACTTTTTTGAAATTACACAAACCTTCATCTATTTTCAAGGAAGGTTGGTATATATTTTAAAAAATAGAAAAAAATTTTATATAATTTTAACAAAACTTAAAGGATGTATGTGTAATTTATTCTTTGTTTTAAGAAAGATTTATATATATTTTAAAAATAGATGAAAGATATTCATAGCATAAAAAGTTTAAAAAAAGTTTATTTAATTTATTATATAAAAAAATTATAAAAGGAAAATTAAGAAGACAAAAGGAAATGTAAGATATATAATTAAAAAATGTTCAAAATACTTTTATCTAAAATTGAATCCTCACATACCACACAGGCCATTTAGTATATATATATATATATATATATTTGGTTGAAGTGGGAGAACCCACTTTTAGGGGAGGGGGAAGCGGGGGTTCGAACCCCCGAACTCTTGCGTACGCAAAAGGAAAGATGCCATTGTGACAAACGGTTACAGGCCTTCTCATCTACATTTCTCACAATATAGATTATAAACACATGTATAATGTGTGTGTATATATATAATGCATACTATTATTCTAATGTTTAAATTACATACTCTACAAAATGTAGGTGACATATTAAAATTTTAGAATCATATAATGTCTAAAATACAAGAATTTAAAAAAAATCCTGAATTTGTCTGAAGATAAATGAAAAAGTTAAGAAGTAGAGTTTTATCTCTATTGAAATATTGTCCCTACTATGACCCATAGAAGTTGGTTTATGAATAATATTAAAAGGATGAGTACAATGTCTAATCCTAATATGACTCAAAGAAGCTCGTTTATAAATAATAAAAAAAATAAGTATAATGTCTAATCCTAATATAGTTCAAAGAAATTCGTTTATGAATAATAAAAAATAAGTATAACGTCAAATATTACTATGACTTGAAAGACTTTATGGATATATAGAAACACATTTATAATATCCAAATGGAAAAAAATGGATCGAAATGTTACCTCCAGCCATTGCCCGATTCCTCTGTTTTTCTGGTCAGAATTTTGACGTATGAAATGCCAGGGATGCTTCTGAACTCTTGTTTTACTGAATGATGGTGTGTAGCAATATAAAACCGAGCTCAGGGACCCTGTATTTATAGGCAAACTCTCTCAACGGCAATTCCATCATTTGCCGAGGAAAATGCCACGTTCTGAGTCGTGGGAAGTAACCTCACGAAGCCTTAATTTTCGGACCATTATGGAGATGTTGCCAGCCAACGTGATTTGCTCCCACGATCTGCATTTTTCACACATTCTCACGTTTTCACGTTCAAATGCAACATTCCACATTCTCCCACTTGGTTCGAAAATGGCTTCTTAAGTTTCAAACATTTAACTGAAACACAAATGCATGAATCATAGCGGTAGTTCCTCTACAAGTGAGTAATACCTTCCATGTATCACAATGCATTTTGTTTCCTTAACTTTATGAATAAGCCATATGCTTATTCTGGGTCCTCTTAATGTTGTTATTCTCAAACTTAATGTATACGCATAAATGAGAAAACAACTTAAAATGAATAAAGGCTTTCTTACAAATGATATATTTATAGTATATACATCAATAACATAAAGTGGAACTAAGTCCCATTCTAGATACATGATCCCTAAACATTACTGGTGGCATGCCTTTTGTTAAAGGATCAGCAATCATCAACTCAGTGCTAATGTGTTCAATAATAACTTTATTTTCCTTGACACGTTCACGAATGGCTAAGTACTTAATGTCGATATGTTTACTTCGACTTCCACTTTTGTTGTTCTTAGCCAGAAAGACAGCAGCTGAGTTGTCACAATATATCTTTAATGGCTTAGGGATAGTGTCGACAATTCTAAGCCCAGATATAAAGCCTTTAAGCCAAACACCATGTGAAGTTGCCAGGAAACGAACTCTGCCTCCATAGTAGAAGTAGCAGTCAAAGTTTGCTTCGCGCTTCTCCAAGATACGGCTCCGCTGGCTAGCATGAAAATGTAGCCTGATGTTGATTTCCGTGAATCAACGCATCCAGCGAAATCCGAATCTGAGTAGCCAACTACCTCAAGGTTTTCAGTCCGTCTATACATCAGCATGTAGTTCTTAGTACCTTTAAGATACCTCATTACTTTCTTTGCAGCTCTCCAATGATCTATACCTGGATTACTCTGATATCTGCCTAACATTCCAACTACAAATGCAATGTCAGGTCTTGTGCAAACCTGAGCATACATAAGGCTTCCAACAGCAGAAGCATATGGAATGTTATGCATCTGTTCCTTTTCTAAATCATTCTTTGGGCATTGGTTCAAATGGAACTTGTCACCCTTTACTATAGGTGCTATACTTGGTGAACAATCTTTCATCCGAAATCTCTCCAAGACCTTATTGATATAAGTTTCTTGTGACAGACCCAAAATACATTGAGTTCTATCTCGATTGATCTTAATGCCAATGACATAAGATGCCTCACCCATATCCTTCATATCAAAATTCTTAGAGAGAAATTGTTTCACCTCATATAACAACCCCTTATCATTGGTTGCAAGCAATATGTCATCCACATACAATACAAGGAAACAGATTTTACTCCCACTGACCTTCTGGTATATACATTGGTCCATGACATTTTCTACAAATCCATATGAGGAAATAACATCATGAAATTTTAAGTACCACTGGCGGGAGGCCTGTTTCAATCCATATATGGATTTCTTTAACTTGCACACCAAATGTTCACCGGCACTAGAGAGGAATCCTTCAGGTTGTTTCATATATACTTCCTCATCTAGTTCTCCATTGAGGAATGCTGTTTTCACATCCATTTGATGCAACTCCAAGTCAAAATGAGCAACTAATGCCATTATTATGCGGAGGGAATCTTTCTTAGATACAGGAGAAAAGGTCTCCGTGTAATCAATTCCTTCCCTTTGAGTGAATCCTTTAGCCACGAGTCGTGCTTTATATCTCTCGATGTTGCCTAATGAGTTTCTTTTCGTTTTATAGACCCATTTGCATCCAATAGCCTTAGAGCCATTAGGCAACTCAACGAGATCCCAGACCCCATTAGACGCCATAGAATCCATCTCTTCCTTCATGGCATTGTGCCACAGTTTTGATTCTCTGCAATTGATGGCTTGTGAAAACATTTCAGGGTCATTCTCAGCTCCTATATTGTAATCAGATTCTTGTAGATACACAGTATAATCACTAGGAATTGCTGACTTCCTCATCCTAGTTGATCTTCTTAATGTTGACTCAACATTCTTGGGGAGCATGTTGTTCAACTATTTGTTCAACAGTCCTTAAAGGCCGTTCGTTAACTGGATCAACTTGGTCAATGTCAACAGGTTGTGGATCCTGAATGATTGGTTGTTCAATGCCTGTTTGGACTTGAGGGGCATGAATTACAATCAATCTATCACTTGATGCAGGAATTTGAACATTAGACTGATCTTTTTCAGAACTTAAGTTTTGAGTTTGATCACTCCCACTGATCAAGTCATTCTCAAGAAATTTTGCATTCCTTGATTCCACAATCCTAGTACTGTGAGATGAACAATAAAATCTATAACCCTTAGACTTTTCAGCATACCCAATAAAGTAGCCACTTATAGTCCTAGGGTCCAACTTCTTCTCTTGTGGATTATAAACCCTAATCTCAGATGGACATCCCCAAACGCGCATATGTCTTAAACTTGGTTTCCAACCCTTGAATAACTCAAATGGTGTCTTTTCAACAGCCTTGGTAGGAACTCGATTAAGAATATACACTGCTGTTTTAAGGGCTTCAGTCCACAAGAATTTAGGAAGTTTGGAGCTAATCAACATGCTCCTTACCATGTCCAACAATGTTCGATTTCTCCTTTCAGCTACACCATTCTGGTCAGGTGACCCAGGCATAGTGTATTGGGCAACAATCCCATGCTCTTGAAGAAACCTAGCAAATGGACCTGGTGCTTGTCCATCTTCAGTGTATCTACCATAATACTCACCACCTCTATCAGATCTCACTATTTTAATTTGTTTACCACATTGTTTCTCTACTTTTGCCTTAAATATCTTAAAAGCATCCAGTGCTTCAAACTTATTATCGAGCAGATAGAGATACATGTATCGTGAGTAATCATCAATAAAGGTGATAAAGTATTTCTGACTACTAGAGTCCAAATCTGGACTACAAATATCCGTATGTATGATTTCTAATATGCTAGAACTCCTCTTAGCACTTTTCTTAGTCTTGTTAGTCTGCTTTCCCTTAATGTAGTCTATACAAGTGTTGAAATCAGTAAAGTCAAGAGTATTGAGTACTCCATCTTTTACTAATCTTTTCACTCTCTCTATTGAGATGTGACCAAGCCTACGGTGCCATAACATAGAGGAATCCTCATTAGTAACATTTCTCTTAATACCTATACTGTTAGAAACATGCATTGAGTCATAAAGGTTACTATTTCGTAATTGAATTTGGAATAGACTATCACAAAGTGTACCATTGCCAATAAAATTAGTTTTATAAAATAATTTAAATTCATTACTTGAAAATTCAAAACAATATCCCAATGGTACAAGTTTAGAAACTGAAATCAAGTTTCTAGAGAAACTTGGTACATAAAATGTCTTCTCCAAATTCAAAATAAAACCAGAATTAAGGACTAATTTGCATGTTCCTATAGCTTCAACAGTTGAGCCCATCTTATTTCCTGAATAGATGTATTGCTCACTGCCCACCGGCTTTCTTTGGCTTAGAAAGCCCTGCAAGGTATTAGAGATGTGAATTGTTGAGCCAGAATCAATCCACCATGTGTTACTACTAGCATCTACCATATTAGATTCATAACAAAAGTATGAGATTGAGTTACCTTTCTTTTGAAGCCAAGCTTTGAATTTGACACAGTCCGTCTTTATGTGTCCTTTCTTTTTACAAAAGAAACACTTGGACTCTTTCTTAATGTCCTCAGGGATGGGAACCTTGCCCTTCCCTTTTGTTTTGGCCTTTCTTTTCTTCCTTCCTTGTGTCACTGTATGTACACTTTCACCCATCTCTGCTATGAGCCTTCCTTCTTCTTGTACACACATAGTTAGAAGTTCATTGATTGACCACTTCTCTTTATGAGTGTTGTAGGAGATTTTGAAAGGCCCATATTGTTGTGGCAGAGAATTCAGGATGTAGTGCACAAGAAAAGAATCTGACATCTCAACCTCAAGTGTTTTCAATTGAGCTGCTATATCCCTCATTTTCATGATGTGTTCTCGTACACCTCTTATGCTAGTAAGTTTCATGGATGATAACTTTGTCATTAGGGTGCTTGCTAAGGCCTTATCCGAAGATTCGAATTGTTCATCAATAGCCTTAAGCAAACTTCGAACGTTTTGATGCTCTCCAATAGACCCACGAATACTAGCTGATATTTTAGTCTTAATGTACATCATACTAAGGCGATTGGATCGCTCCCAACGTTCATAAACATTTACTTCTGATGTACTACTAATATTCGTGGGTTTCGGAGGTTCATCTTTTCTGATTGCATCATCAACGTCCATCCACCCTAATTGGAGAAGTATTTTCTCCTTCCAAATATTATAGTTATCTCCAGTTAATTCAGGAACTTGAAAATCAGAAATATTTAAAGGTTGAAAAGCTGCACAATTTACATGCTATGTTAATAATTTGAGACAAATAAATATTCTTAAATGATATGTCATGCCAATGCAATGTATATCAATTCAAATTATGAGCCTAGTAACAAATAAAATTACCTGTGGGCTAAATTTTATTTAATTAGACTCATATACTAATGATAAAACTAGTAAATTATATTCTTTTCTTAATTCCTGCGGGTAAATCAAGAAAAGAAAAACTTACTATTCCATCCTAATTAATTACATGAAATATGATAATATTCCTGTAGGATAATAATTATCATATTAAATATAATTAATTACAATTTGATGTCATTTTACTTTATGTGATTATAACACTTAATGTATAATTTTAAAATAATTAAAGGTGCTGTGGCTAAACTTTAATTAAATTAAAAATACACAATTCACATGACATCTAAATGAATTACAAGCTTGAATATAATTTAACATAATGCATAAACAAGCATACACAATGAGAATTTCAATAATTAATCAATTAGTCAACAAAATATGACTAATTAATTTAATTAATATTTTCTCTTTAAATTAATCTAAATGTGCCATAAATATTGCCTAAAAATAAAAATTAATTATTTTTAAAATTTAGGCATAAATTAAATGACACTATAAATTAATTATTATAACTAAATATGCCAAAATTGCCTAAAATTAATTAAAATTTCAAGATTTAGGCAAATTTTAAAGCAAAAAATTAATTTCACAATTATTTTGACAAATAAATAACTAAATATTGTCAAAATTAATTTTAATTTTGTCCACAATATTTTTGCCAAAATTTGGACAAAATTAAAATGTACTTCATAATTTTAAACAAAATAAATGGCCAACAAAACAAATTATGTTTTAATTTTTAATTAAATATTGGCCAAAAATATTTTGTTCAAAAAAAAAAAATATTTATTTATTTATATATGTATATTTAATATCGAAAAGATAATAAACATATATATATATATAAATCATAAAGAGAAATTAATGAAATACAAAATAGAAAATATATATATATATATTAAATATTGCTCGTAAAAAGCAATCAAGAACCGGTGCTTCAGTGGTTAAGCCTTGCGAGGCTCATGTGGAGGGTCAGGGTTCGAATCCTACGGAGGCCATTTTATTAATAAAGCCAAAACGACACGTCGTTTACGTCCATGTGCAATAACAACGTAAACTACAAAACGACATGTCGTTTACCGAAGGACTCAAAACGACTTGTCGTTTACGTCATCCCTAACCTCCAGCCGGGTCATACGGGTCGACCCGACCCGGTTACGACCCGTTTCGGACCCAAATGGAAACCCGGTCATTTCTTGAGTTTCCGAGCTCCGTTTTGGATGATCCAGGAGTCTATTTTCATCAGAATTTCGTGTAGATTCCATTTTTGATATCAAAATGATGAAAAAATGGCTCTATCAATGAACCCAAATTCACGAAAATTTTAACGTTTTTGAGTTCAAAAACACGGCAAGACAGAGGTATATTCATGCTCTGATACCAACTGAAAGACTTTATGGATATATAGAAACACATTTATAATATCCAAATGGAAAAAAATGGATCGAAATGTTACCTCCAGCCATTGCCCGATTCCTCTGTTTTTCTGGTCAGAATTTTGACGTATGAAATGCCAGGGATGCTTCTGAACTCTTGTTTTACTGAATGATGGTGTGTAGCAATATAAAACCGAGCTCAGGGACCCTGTATTTATAGGCAAACTCTCTCAACGGCAATTCCATCATTTGCCGAGGAAAATGCCACGTTCTGAGTCGTGGAAAGTAACCTCACGAAGCCTTAATTTTCGGACCATTATGGAGATGTTGCCAGCCAACGTGATTTGCTCCCACGATCTGCATTTTTCACACATTCTCACGTTTTCACGTTCAAATGCAACATTCCACATGACTAACATGATTTATAGATAATTAAGGGACGACCTTCGCAGAATGAGGCATGGAGATAGTGAGTAAAAAAGCCACAATGAATCCCAGCCAAAGGCAAATCGTTATTCGTAATGTTTGGGCAGCAAATTTACAATATGAATTATCTATGATTCAAATGATTCTTCCTCAATATCCTTTTGCCTCCATTGATACTGAGTTCCCTGGTGTGATCTTTACTCCTAATGTGGATAAGCATTTTTACTCAATGCTCTCCCCTTCAGATAATTATCTTCTGATGAAAGCCAACGTTGATGCTGGATATTCAGATAGTAGCCCTTGTAAGGATCATATTCATAACAGGAATTTTCAATTTCTTGAAACCTTTATCACATCTCAAAAGCGACTGGAAATCACATTTAAAGCTGTGTTATGTATGCCATTAGCGTAGGGAACAGGTAAGAAACAAATGGAAAAGCAGCTTCAGCAGCTGGAGACATTATACGCTGACAAGGCCAGAGGAGTGGCAAAATTCAATGTTCCGTTAGCCCAAATGATCATGGCTGGTGCTGATTATATATTGGTTCCTAGCAGATTTGAACCTTGTGGACTCAATACAGTTGCAAGCCATGCGCTATGGAACTGTACATTTCCTACTTCACACATTCTTTCATTGCTTTGGATACTTCCTGCTATCCCATTTCCTCTACTCAACAAACTTAAAATTTTGCTTCCATTTCTGTCCTGCACTTTTCTAGGTACCCATAGTTGCCTCAACTGGTGGATTAGTGGACACAGTCAAAGAAGGTTTCACAGGATTTCAGATGGGTTCCTTCAATGTTGAAGTAACAGCTGCCTGCAAATGAAAATTTTTTGGTGTGATTATAGTAGCGCAGTTACCCAGTACTTACCATTTTCGTTTTGGGTTTTTCGCTCTAGTGAAAAGCCGTAGATCCTGCAGATGTAGCTGCGCTGGCCAACAATGTCAAAGGGCCCTTAAAGTTTATGGAACTCCAGCTTTTACAGAAATGATCAAGAATCGCATGGCTCAAGATCTTTCATGGAAGGTGAGTAAAGGAAGAAACTAAGTAGTATCCCAAAAGCTATGACAAAAATTCAAAATTCAGCCGTTGAGAAACTATATACTAAACTGTTGGCCTTGAGTAACCTAATAAGCATGAACACTAAACACAGACACAATTACCCTAACACAAATAAAATTTGCAAACTCCTGTCATATTGGATTCTAGTATCTAATACGTGTCAAACATGAACAGAATTCTCCTTAAATGTTTGTGCTTGATATGTGTAACTTTATTGTGTTTTGGTGACAAGGACCTGATAAGACGTGGGAGGAGATATTGCTTAGCTTGGGAGTTGCTGGAGATTGATGGTGAAGAAATTGCTCCACAAGCAGAGGCTAACGTGGCAGCTCCCTGAGAACCACCAAGCAAAGGAGGTGGATGGAAATTTGCATAGCAAAGGGAGGATTAGGCAAGTTGAATGGAGATAGTTCACTCCTGATCCAAAGGATGGTGGTCCATTTTTGTGTATTTGGGAGTATACGGTGTCAAAGATTAGTTAGTACATGGCGTTTTAGATTCATAACATAGTTGACAATAATCTGTAGAAGACACAAAAATGCCGGATAAAGAGAATTGGCATTTCTTTTTTCTTATATATAAATTTCTTTTTTGTTATATATAAATAACTTTTACATGATACAAATGTCATGTACTTTAGCGATGCCATAATTGCTCACCAATTATTCATAGTACTTAATAATTTTAGAATAAAATACTCCATTTCCTAAGAGATGATTTAATTATATAATCATTTTTTATCATAAAATTTTACTCAAACCTCTATTAAAATTAAATAATGCATTGCAGCTAAATTCATTTTTATAAAATTATTTTTAATATGGGAATTTAACATATTTTAGAGTCATTTCATAAAAACTAAATAATTTTTTTTAAAAAAATGTATTTACAACTTTTTAAAAAATATAACGAACTAAAAAATGATAATAAGTAATATAAAGCCTTAACAATAATATGTGCATTATATTATATTATATTATATTATATTATATTATATCTATAATCACATAAAATTTCTGTTGGGAAAAAAAATTTAAAAATAATTTTTTATGTTTCATTTTTCAATGAAAAATAATAATTATAACTTTGAAGGCATTTTGATCAAATAATTTTTTTCGTAGAATATATTTCATTTCAAAGGAGATTCATGTAAATCTTTATTATGGCTAATGGGCATTTTTGGTATCAACTTGACTTGTTGAAGGAAACGAATAGCACACATAAAAAAAAAAAAAAAAAAGAATGGAGGCTTTTCTGTTTTACATTAATTACAAGTAAAAAATATATATCTTTCACAACTTTTTATCTTTAATATCCTATATTTGATATTAAACATAGTTTCTTGATATTAGCATTAAATCTAAGATAAATTTTAAAGTAAATTACATAAATCTTCCTTTTATTTTTAAAATATACATTTTAATATAATCTTAAATTTTTTAATTAAAATAACCTTCATAATAATATATTTAAGATGGTATTTTAGTTAAAAATATATTTAGATTAATAGAGGGTATTATAATAACAAAAATTAAAGTAATCTAAAATGTAAACTAACTTTTTATATTAAAAAAATTTGCGTATATTTAAAAATAGATAAAAATATATGTGTAATTTGAAGAAAACTCTAAAAAAAAAAAAGTCTGAACAATTAACTCTAAATTATATATGACCTCTCCTATAGTGCAATCTCAATCAAATTATATTTCTTTTATATTATTATAGAACATCCTAATTGTTAAAAAAAAAAACTATAGTAATTACCTTTCTTAGACTAAGACAAGGTATAAAGCTTTAGAAATTTAAAAATTATAGTTGAACTTGAATGGCGGGTTGAAAATATATTGGCCAATAAATTTCAAAAAATATATTTTTTATGATACATTTTTAAAATTAAAAAATAATAATTATAACTTTGCAAATAAACTCTTTATATAGAGTATCTTTTCATTTTTGGGAAAGTTCATATAAATTTTTTATAATAGAGTCGAATATATTTTACCTTTAATTTTATTATGGCTAATGTGCATTTTTGGTATCAATTTAACTTGTTGAAGGAAACGATTAGCATATGATAAAAAGAGAAAAATGGAGGCTTGTTTTGCTTTAGGTTAATTTCAAGTAAAATATATATTTTCATAACTTTTCATTTTTTTTATTGTTGAAAAACTTTTCATCTTTTGAGTCTGTTATCCTGCATTAAATCCAAGATAAATTATGGAGTAAATTGCATAAATTTTTTGTCTATTTTTAAATTGTAAACTTTAATCTAACTTTAATTTTTTTTTACTAAAATATCCTTGATAAAAAAATATAAGAGAATCTTTTAATTAAAAATATATTTAAGTTAATAGAGAGTATTTAAAGCAAGTCAAATTATACTAAGGTATAATATAATTTTTTATATCAAGAGAAGTCTATATGAGTTTAAAAAATAAAAGAGAAATTTATGTAATTTTAACAAAATTTAAAAAAGATATGTGCAATTGACTTTAAATTATATATGACCTCTCCCATTGAGCAATCCTAATGAAGTTGTATTTCTTTTATATTAATATGAAACATGATAAATGTATTAAAAAAAATCTCTGGTAAAAAATTTTGTTAGAAGAGATTATGAAAATTAAATAACTAATACAAGATATAAAGCCTTAGAAATTTAAACCTTACAGTTGAACTTGAATGGCGCATTGAAAATATATTATAATTAAGAGTAAATTATATAGTCTTCCCTTTTATTTTCAATATAGATATACACCTCTCCTGAAATAAAAAATAAGTTACACAAATCTTTTTTAAGTTTATTTGAAATTGCATGAACTTTTTTTAAAATATATATATATATATATATATATATATACAAGCATCTCTTAAAATGAAAAGTAAATTATACAAATCTTTCTTAAATTTTTATGAAATTACACAAATGTCTCTTCTATTTTTAAATTTTTTTTTGTATATTTTAAAAATAAAGAAATATTTGTATAATTTTAGTAAAACTCAGGTGATATATATGTAATTTATTTTTTGTTTTCAAAAAAATTTAAATGTATTTTAAAAATATATAGAAGATTCATATAATTTTGATAAAATTTAAAGAAGTTTATATAATTTATTTTATAAACAAATTATAAAAAGAAAGCTAAGAAGACAAAAGAAAATGTAAGATATCTAATTAAATAATGTTCAAATTACTTTTATCTAAAATTCAATCCCAATATACCAAAGAGGGCATCAGGTATATACTTCTCATCGTATAAATTATAACCACAAGAATAATATATATATATATATATATATATATACACTGCGTACTATTGTTCTAATTTTTAAACTAGATACTCTACAAAATGTAGGTGACATATTAAAATTTTAGAATCACATACATGTCTAAAATATAAGAATAATAAAAAAAAAGGAAATACTGAATTCGTCTAAAGATAAATGAGAAAATTAAAAAATGTAGTTTTATCGATATTGGAATATTGTTAAGAACTGGAGTTTTATCGCTATTGGAATATTGTCTCTGGGGATTAACGTCTATCTCGTTTTAATTAGTATTTGTAACGGAAACAGAGACTTGCCCCGAAAAAAATAGAAGTATGATGTCTAATCCTACTGTAACTCAAAGAAGCTGGTCGATGAATAATAAAAAAATAAAAAATCAGTATCTAATCCTACTATGACTCAAAGAAGCTGGTCTATGGATAATAAAAATTAAGTACATGTCTTATCCTAACATGACTCAACGAAGAGGCTTTATAAATAATTAAGAGACTCTCCGAAAACAATTAAGAGAGTGAGGCACGGAGATAGCGAGTGAAGAAGCCACAATGAATCCCAGCCAAAAGCAAATCGTTATTCGTAATGTTTGGGCAGCAAATTTGCAATATGAATTATCTATGATTCAAATGATTCTTCCTCAATACCCTTTTGCCTCCATTGATACTGAGTTTCCTGGTGTGATCTTTACTTCTAATGTGGATAAGCATTTTTACTCAATGCTCTCTCCTTCAGATAATTATCTTCTGATGAAAGCCAACGTTGACGCTTTGAAGATGATCCAACTTGGTCTCACTCTAGCTGATTCGAAAGGGAATTTACCTGACTTGGGAACCCGAACATTTCGTTATGTCTGGCAATTCAATTTTCAAGACTTCGATGTCGAACGCGATCGTAGCAATCCAAAGTCCATTATGCTATTGCAGGAGCAAGGGATTGATTTCTTCAAAAACAAGAAAGAGGGTATTCCATCTTGGGTTTTCAGGATGTTTATTTTGAATTCTGGGTTGGTATTCAATAGGATTCCTCTTACGTGGATCACTTTCCATAGTTGTTATGATTTTGGGTTTCTGATCAAACTTTTGATTGGAGGAGAGTTGCCACCACACCTAAACGATTTTAGGATTCTGATGGCCCAATTCTTCGGACCAAGAGTGTATGACTTGAAGCATATGATCAAGTTCTGCGATGGAATATATGGTGGCTTGGAAAAAGTGGCCAAGACCTTGAATGTGGATCGTGTAGTTGGCAAGAGTCACCAAGCGGGATCAGATAGCTTGTTAATTTTTCATACGTTTATGAAACTCGTGGAGGTCTACAAAGAGAAATTGAACCCCAACAACTTTCAAGGGGTTTTGTTTGGTTTAGAAGAAGATTTCTCAAGATGTGTCTGATAGAATGCAAATTAGCCATATTGTGCTCTTGATTTCTCAAGCGAAGACCGTTCAAGATAAAACTCATATGTTCTTAATGAAAAAATTTGTAAAATTTTATTTTATTTTCAAATTCTATTACTTGTTTTACTTTGTTCTGGTTTTCGTTAAATCAAGTAATTTAGCTAGTTGTTTTATTTGACAATAATAACATGATTTTGATTATTAAAAGAATTTTTGAAGTGTTTAAAATTTGTATTTAAGTATTTGAGATAATTACTTAGAATTTAGATATCTTCTTCATTACTTGTTACAATATTAAATGCCTTTTTGCTGTCATTTTTTATTTTAGAAAAAAATTTTTGGTGGTTATTAAAAATTAACTTGTTTGGTTCCACTAATATATTCAATTAAACATTTTTTTAATCAATTTAACAAATAACAGTTAAACGTTTTTTTATTAATTTAACAAATAAATCAACTTATACAAACCCACTTGCTTCAGAGTTGTGGCGCTAGTGGCCCATGACAAGAAAGTCTGTTTACCTAAATTAATCCATTTTAACCATTCTACTAAGAATTTTGTACAATGAAATACTCACGAGTAAAAAAAAAATCCAGATGCTTAACTTTGGGTTCCAAACATAGAGGACAATGAAATACTCACAAGCCTAGGTATTGGGTGAGAATAAAAATATCCACTGAATAATAGGATAGGGATGGGAGTAAAAATTACGGGCTAAGGTCGGCAAATGAAAAGCCCATCCTAGATCTTGCTACCAAATTAACAGTTGAGATCTTGCCCTAAATTGGACCAATCGTTTTAAACTTTCCTTTGCAGAAATACCCTATAATTAATCCATTGGCATTCGTTCTCCTTGCTTGGTAACATAGAAAGATAGAGGTTATAAGGAAGGATTGCCTAACATTGTTTCCATAAGCATGTAAAATTTTGAGGGCAAAATTCTTAAAAAAAGGGGAAGAATATAATATCCGAAAAATAATTAATTTGAATAATAAATAAAATTAGGGATTTATAATGTAATTAATCTAAATTAATAAGGACAAAGATAATTCATTTGGGGATTTTAGAACAAAATAATTAATTAAGGATTAAATGAAAAAAATAAAAAAATTATAGCCTATAAATATTTAATTTGGGTTATAAAAGAAAAACAAATTAGTTATTAGATTATGTTTATTTAATTAGTAATTTAGTGGAACAATCCAAGAAAAATAAACTAGGGCCCAATTACTTTTGGGATTAAAAATAAATTTGTATTCCCTAATAGCATTTTTCTTGTAATTGGACTAAAGGGCTAACTCATAAAACCTAGATCTGAGATACTAAAAATGCATAAGAAGAAAAAGTAAGTTTAGAGCTCTAATTAAGGGAAGAGACATGACTTTTGGCTCAGATAAATAAAGAAAAACTCCTTCTAATCCTCTTGCCCTTCAATTTCATCTAATTAGTTTTTAAAATAGTTAAAGTTTATGGATCCATTGGCTAATAGATTTGAACGTTAATAGATTTTCTAAAAAGCTTTTTGGTGAAAAAAGAAAAGGAAAGAATAAGCCCAAAGTTTTGGCAAGTCCATCTCCTTCATCCACAACTATTTTTTTCCCCCCTTAAATTCTATCTCTAAGCTTGAGATTTTGTTAGGTTTCCTCTTGGGTGCGAAAATTAGAAATGTCTCTTTAGTTAAAACTTGTGTCTTGTGCAAAATTAAGAAACTAATATTCTTGGAACTTGAGTAAGATAAATTGCTCAACTTTTAGGATTTTACTTGGGATTAGATGTTTCTTGGAGTTAATGTAATATATTTGTGATTATATGATTATAAGGCTTGAGGAGCACATGTATGAGCTTAATAGTGAGTAACAACTGTAAAAGGTAACTATGGTTTTAATTCTCTCACATGTATTTATGAAATTGTATTAATGACTATTACATGATGACACTTTGGTAAATTAGATGCATGAATGAGTTAACTACTACATTGTTGTACTATTGTGAACTTAATTATGTTTTGATAGTTGAGAAAACATCAAAGGGGCCTTACTTTGATCCAATTCCTTAGGGCTTTACTAAGTTCCTTTATGGGTGTTGCTATGCTTGTCACTCATATGTTGTTGGCTAATGACTAATATATGTTGCGTAATTAAATTTGCTCATTCATGGCATATATAACATGTTAAAATGAATTTTATATGTATCATATTAATATTAATTTCTATTTACATGTGATTGAACTCTTATCATTGGATATTAAGATTACAAGATCTCATTCCATTGTGGTTCCCATTTTTCAAGTGAAAAATCAAGTAGAAGTAATGATAAGTTAGTCGAGAGCTAAACTAGATTTAATGAGTTAGTTGTTGTTAGATTTGGTTTAATTTTGGATGTTTTTATAGTTATTAATGCAAAACTTCTTAGTTTGTCTATTTGGTTATTATGTTTAACTGATATGGAGCCACCAAGTATGGGCCTTAAATTAGGTATTGCAACCTATTTTGTCTTCTTAAGGAATTTCATAAGCAATTGTGATAGATACCTAAAATAAATGACATCTATATTTGTAATTTTGAATAAATAAGAGATGTAAATTCATAATAGTTTTTAGGCTTGTATGAATGACAATGCCAAAGTTATTTTGTAAAAGCAATACAATATTCAAAGATATATTTTATAGAAGTAATATTATATTCAAAGATAAGATAATAGTTTTTTATTATTGGTCCATGAGTAAAAAAAAAATCTATTAAGAGGGTGATATACTTGGATTATGGTTGACTCTTAGATATTGCAATTGATTTTAAAGGAGTCAGAATTAACTCCACTTTGAAGGCTTAAAATTCCTCACATTTTTTTAGGTATCTTAATCTATTTTTATCTTTTGTGCCCTCTTAACTTGCTATTAAACTTCATTTATTAAATTTGGATTATATAGAGTATTAGGTGTTTGCTAAATAAATTATTTAAGAATAGAAAACATTAACTAATTTAAATTTATATTTTTAAAACTTAAAAATTGAGTCACTTGGATATTTCTCTTATACCCAATTAGAATCTTTTATATTTTAAAAACTCCAAATAATTATCCTAATTAGATTTAAATTTTTAAATAAATTTTTTATATCTTTTCTTGAGCTTAAAAATAATATATTTTATACTTTATTCTGAGTTCAATAATAACAAAAGACCCAAGTCTCTTTTATTATCCCATTCTATTCCCACTTTTTGCATTCTCTCTCTCACCAATAACGCCCTCCTTCACTATACACATCCACATCTTTTTCTTCTTCTTCCCCCACGTTGCTTTTCTTTTGTGCAACACCATGGGTCTTCGTGTAACTTGCTTTGCTAGCCGTCATCCACCACTGCTCTCACATTGCCGTCATTGCAAATCATCGAAAGTCCTTCACATTAGCTGCAACTCCACCAATTTCTACCCCTTTCTTTTCCCTTGAGTGGCCACGAATCACAGGGGGGTGTAAAGGTTGGGTTTTCTCCTCTTCTCATCATCTTTTTCCTTCCTTGTTCCTTTTCTGTTCATCCTTGATTGATGCTTCTAATTGGCAGCTTCCATTCCTCATTCATGGTGGACGAAAGAAAGAAAAAAAAAGTTCTTGTTCATTTCAAATCTTTTATGGTGTGAGCATTTGGGAAAATACATACATATTAAATCTACAATTCTCAATTTTATAACATAATTTTTGAACTCAATTCAAATTTAGAAAGTTTAATTAAAAAAAAGAAAAATATAAATATTGGTTGGTGATGATGTTGGAAAAACTTAGATTAAAGTTGGGGTTTAAACTATTAAAAGTTGTGTTTAATTAAATTCATATTATAGAATATCAATTAGATAATAAGTTGATAATTTTATACTTAATGTAATTTTAGGTAGCACCAATCATAAATCTTAAACCCTAAATCCTAATATCAACGGTATCCCATCATCTAAGGTCAATAAAAAAAGCCTTTAGTATAGATCTTTAGTGGTAAATGTGTCAATAATAAGACGACGCATTTCATTCCTATATTGATTATATTTTTATTGTTTCAAATATTATTTTAAATAATTCTTATTTTACTAGGAAAGCAAATCTTAAAATTTTAAAAACCTTCAATGGTAAGTAATGGTAAAATTTATGAAAATGTATATAAGAATATTATTATAGATGCAAAGTGCAAATGATAGTAAAACCCTGCATATATTATTTTTTTTACTTTTTATAACGTGAATTTTATTTACACTCTTTCTTTTATTTATTTTATATACATTATTTTTTTTAATTCTAACTTTTTTTATATAATTTTTTAAAAAAATTGATTTATTTCTAATTAATTGATATTTATAATATATATATATATACACATATCTTTGAATTATCTTTAATTTTAATATTTATTCATTTGTTTGTTTACGATATAGTATCTATTTATATTATTTTAAAAAGTAATGATGTTTTTATGAATAAAATAATAAAAATAATAAGTATTTATTCTATTGTCTTATATTTTTTATTAAATTATCTTTGTTTTCTTGATAAGATTTATTTGTTTAAATTATATTGAATTTATGTTTTAGTTCAATACATTTTTAAATCACTTTAATTGATTTTACGAATTACCATTATAATTGAATTTTTATAATATTTTTTAAAATTATTTATACTTGGTGCAACACTTAAGAATAGTAATTTTATCTTTTTGACTATGCTATGAAAATTTAAATCTCATATTAAGTAGTATGAGATGTTTAATATATTACTTATAAATATTAAAAATTCAAGTTTTGCACTTAGTAATATGAGATACTTAGTGCAATACTTATAAAAACATCTTTTTCCTTTAACAATGATTTAAGGATGAATCATGTGCGCTTTTTTGAATTCTATAATTAATTTATACTATATATTTAAAAAGTAATAGATAGATGTAACCCTTAATTATTGATGAGGGTAACAGTCTAGAAGAACTATGAAATGTGATAAACAATGCAATGACGCTATGATATTGTGAAATAAAATATAATGATGTTGGGAAAGAAAATTGCAAAATAAAATACAATGGCATGGAGGTAAAAAAATTTTGAAATAAATGCAATAACACCAAGAAAGAAATTAGGAAATGAAATACGATAACACTAAAATGTAGAGTAAATATAATACAATGCTATTATGAACAATAATGTAATACACCGTGAGAGACACACAATTTTATTTTATTTCATTTTATTTATCTTTAAAAATATTTTTCTAGAGTTAATTATTTTCTAAATGAATTTATTTAACTTTTAGAATATTTATAAAATTATACATATATTACTTAAATCACTTTTGTTTATTTTTAATCATTTGCAAAAAAAAAAAATTCTAATATGCACTTATTTTTGCTTATATATATATATATATATATAATTTCTTTTTGTTACTTTAGCAAATAGTCAAGAGCTATAAGACCACCGTCCCCTTCTAAACATGTAGGATAAGTTTTTTATTAGATGATGATGATGAGATAAATCTCTATGATGTCATGACTCTTCAATGTCAAAGTAGATAGTTTAACAGTTGTAATTATTGAGTTACTTATTGTATTTTTGTTTCTTTTTTTTTTCATTCGAAAAAAAGGTGTTCCCTGCAAGATTGAAATTATTCATATTGAATGTAAAACATTCATACTATACAACAGGTTTGCCAAACTTTTGACAACTCCTAAATGAATTTTTTGAGAAATAAAACATGCACTTTGAAAATGTAATATGACTTTTGAATTTCTTTTAATCTTTATTATGATTAAACGAGTTCATCACTCTAGGCATCCTAAGCTAAGTTGATTTGGGTCGTGGCAATTGCCAACCCCAAATAGAAACCAAACTTCATCTACAAGACTACAAACATCTGTCTAGGCTACAATAAGAAGCAAAGAACAAAAGTTGGAGAATGAAGCCAGGCTACAAAGTACAAATCCAGTTTTGTAATAACCAAGAAGCTAAATTATGATTAACATGTACCTTCCAGTGTGCCAAAACATGAATTCGAAGAAAATTAAGCAGGCCACCTTCATTAAACACCAATGAACACCAAAGCACAGATCACAATATCTCAGCATCATAAAGAATTTGGTAGCAACTAGGAAGCAAACGGCAAATCAAGTTACAGAATTTAAAAGGAACTTTCATAACAGAACTAGTTTACGTAAGTCCAGTGATGCCAAGTCCTAACATAAGGAACCCACAGTTGGGTTTAAAATAAAATTGACAATACTGTGATGTTATCCCTGAAGTCACAAGTTATTTTCAAATCCACCCACAAACAGCATGCCATAGCCATACTACTTGAATACATTTTGCATATAGAACAAACAATAAGATATAATCTCATCAATATGAGGACATTAAGCGTGTATTATCAAAGTCAGTTCTACAACCACTTTAAGTCGTAACAAACAGATGTCAAGCCACACTCAAATTTAAACAGCCCACAACAGAGGACGCACAGGGGGGTTGTGAGAGAGAGAGAGAGAGAGAGAGAGAGAAGCATGTTTCCTGTCTAAATTTTTAAACTGGATACAAACCCAAATTCTCGAGTTCAGATCACTGCAAAATCTTGACTAACAAATATATTTGTAAGCAACATAAAGGAACACTTACAAAATCCGTAGAGGTAAAATACCCTTAGAGTAACAGTATAAAAAAAGACCAGACCATACTGAAAGGACTTCCTAATCAAACAAGCTGAATCCCATGTCGTCATCACTCTCTTCCTGGGGCTCTTCCTGTAAAATTGCAAGATACAATTGACATTTAGATGAGAAAAGGCCAGAAGACAGAACTTGACAATACCAAAATAAACAACTTTTTCACTAAAATCTACCTTCTTCTTCTCCTCAGCAGGAGGAGGAGCCGCAGCGGCAGCAGCAGCACCACCACCAGCTGCAGCTGGGGCTGCAACAGCGACTGCAGCCCCACCACCTCCAGCATTCAATATCAAATCCTCGATGTCTCGCTTTTCAGCAAGTTTAGCAAATAAGCTTGGCCAATAAGATTCAATATCAACATTTGCCGCTTTAACCAAGGTTGATATCTTCTCGGCCTATTAACAGTAACTTAAGGAAAAACCATAATCTTCCACAAAAACACCAACTTCAATTATATTCATGTCAAAACTAAGCCCACTTTCTTTTTCTTTCTTTAATACCACTTCCCCAGTATTTAATTTGAATGAAAATGATAAAAAACAAGATAAAATTGAGGCTAAAACCACAAAATGATTATTCGTTCATTACAGTAAGAGCGTAAAAATTAAAACAAGGATACAGTGACAGGAATGTTATCATCATGAAGGATCAGAACCGCGTAAGTGCAAGCAAGCTCTCCAACCGACATTTTTACGCTACCAAACAATGGAATTGCTATGTCAGAATCAATAGGAGATTACTTATACTTCTCAAGTATAATCGTGAGAAAATGAGTCCAGAAATAGTCATAATTTTCCCGGAAACGACCATCTGAAACTATTTTCCATAGAATCAAACAAGACGAAGTAACAAACCTCAAGGAAATAAGATCGAAGAAGACCGGTTCCCAACAGTTTGCCGCGCGGCTGCAAATGTGATTCTAGGGTTTGAGGGTTCCTGCGAAACGGCGTTTAAATGGGGAAGAGAACGATTGGATGGTAATGGGCCTGAATTGCCCCATATCTAAAAAGCCCATTGCTGGTAAGGCCACTAGGTCCAACCTTCTCGTTTCACCTTTTTTTACACAAAAAAAAAAATTGCTTGATGAAGGTTTTAGCCTAAAACCATGTTTGACCCATAAAAAATAAATATTAAAAACAGTAAAGTATTTATTTTTTATCAAGCTTAATCATTTAAGATAATATAACTATTTAATTTATTAAACAAATGCAAAATTAGAGTGTTTTTCAAACAATCGTACTCTTGTTTATTTGACCCATAAAAAGCCCATTGCTAGTAAGGCCTACTAGGTCCAACCTTCTTGTTTCACCATTTTTTACACACAAAAAAATTGCTTGATGAAGGTTTTAGCCTAAAACCATGTTTGACCCATAAAAAATAAACAGTAAACACAGTAAAGTATTTGATTTTTATCAAGCTTAATGATTTAAGATAATATAATTATTTGATTTATTAAACAGATGCAAAATTAGAGTTATTTTCAGACAATCATGCTCTTGTTTGTTTTCAAATTAGAATTGCACCATATCTAAAAAGCCCATTGCGAGTAAGGCCTACTAGGTTCAACCTTCTCGTTTCTCTTTTTTTTTTTTTTTTTAACCCAAAAACATTGCTTGACGAAGGTGTTAGCCTAAACCACTGTTTGACCCCTAAAAAATAAACAGTAAACACACTAATGTAGTTGAATTTTTATCATGTTTAATGATTTAAGATCATAATAATAATTTAAATTCACATTTTGTCTCAATTTTTTTTCAAATATAATTGTTTAATTTATTAAATAAATGCCAACTTAGAATTATTTTCAAACAATCATACTCTCTTTTATTTCCATCATTTTTTTCTTAGCAGCACAAGTTTTATACACACACTCTCTTATTTATTTCCATTCACTTTTTCTCTTGGCAGCGCAGCACAAGTCTCTCTCTCTCTCTCTCACTCGCGAACACAAAAAGTCAAGAGTAAAATCAAAGTTATATAAATAATCAAAGTTAGTAATTAACTTGGTGCTAATTTTATCTAAAATCTAAAACTAAATGTAAATCTTATGCAGTTGTATGGGAATTTATGCCAAGTAATTCAAATTAAAAAAAAAAAAAAAACTATGCTCTACATGCAGCCTGAAGAATTAAGCTATACCATTCACGATTTTGGAACAATACAAATCCAAATTTTGTTAAATGTCTAGATGGAAAATCCATTGATTTTATAAACTTGTTCTCATATGATTAAAAAAGAAAACGATTGCATACAAACATGCCTAGCTAATTGAAAGCGAAATTGTCTCCATAAAGAAGATTTTATTCGATTGTATGTCTTATAAGCTGGACCTGAGTACTCCAAGGTTCAATGTGAGGCAGTACAATAATTATCATAAGATTAAAAGATGCTTTAGAAGGCTTTTTAAGTTAAAATGAACTTCCAAACCTCATCATTTAAAACCTCCCCCTCACCAAAAGCTTCATTACAAGATTATAAAATACAAATACATGCTTTAGACAAAAAAACAAAAAACAAAAAGAGGACCATGTTTGTGATCAATATATACTAAATACCCATATATGTCGTATTAAACATAATTTTAGTTTTTAAATTGCATATAGACAATTCAAATATTAGAGCCATAATATCTTATTTGTATACTTATATTGGTGCCTATACTCACAAAGAATAAAAATAACTAAGAATAATATGCTTCATGCACATATTTTGTCTTAATTCTTCTATGCATTATTTACGATCTTCTGGAAAAGAGAAAAAGATAGGAAAGTAGGTTCTATTAGGACCCACCCTGTCTCACACGTATGCACCCCATATTAAAAGTACTCTGAAAAAAGCACTAGAAAGGTACCAACAACCATTGACTCTCAATGCGAGATCATCCCTTGGATTCCAATTCAATTTTTACAGAGGCAAAAGAGATTTCATTGACGGAAAAGAAGAATTGAATATAAGGAAAAAAGAAAGCAAATGACAGAGAAAGATGAATGGGTGAAAGACTGAAAAGCATAATTATCTGCGAGAAAAGAAAGGAACAAAAGTGACATATAACCTTCTTTGCCCATCTAACCCTATCTTAGAAAATATGTATTAATCATGAATATTAACCAACAAAGAACTGAAAAATAAAAATATAAAAATTACAAGTTAGCAAACTGAGCTATCCAAGCTCATCCTTTTTTTTTCTTTTTCTCTTTTGGTTTCTTCCTAGTTGACCAACCAATCAAGGGGTTCAAAGATACAAAACCAATCTTTTGCACCCATTATAGGACTATGTCATTGGATGCTCCCTCCATCCAAGACATAATAAAAGTTTAATTAGTAAAATTAGTCTGTGACTGTGTAAGGTAGAATCCAAAGTTCCCACTTTTAGATTCTACCTCATGCTTTAATACAATATTGAATCAATATGATCCTCCCCTACTTCTAAAAAGCTAATTAAAAAGACCCTATTTTCCTAAACCAGACTTGTTTTTTGTAATGATGATCTTGGGCTTGAATTGAGGACTCTCATACTGATTCCCCACGGCTCTGATCATTTTCTGCTTTTTTTCTTTCTTTTTTGGGAATCTATATAACTTTGAAAAGCTTCCTTTATCTTCCTTCCCTTATTTGCTCGACCCTTTTCACCAGATTTTAATGTGGTTAGCCTTGAAGCAGAACGATGTTTCTTTATCCCTCTAGAGATTAAGTTGAAGAGTTTTGTTCAGAAGCTTTTACTGCAGAGACTTGTGAAGCACCTGCCCCTACTGTTGCTGTCTGCGCCTCTGCTGCTATTGTTGCTGCAACTGTTACATTTTACCCTTCAATCAATACTCATGTATATAGATAAAAATGGTGGAATACAAAAAAATTATGAATAAACATATAAGTATGTTTGATGGAACCAACATTTGAATAGTTTATATATCTATTCACAACAATGCTTTATTTTAAATAATTCACAATTTTCAAGTTGGTTCATCACATATTTTCGTTCTCTTTCTTGAACCTCACCTTTCCATCCTTTCATGAATCATTAACTTTGTTGATGAATCTACTGACATGACACGTTTCCTATTACTTAACATTGTTAAACATGTCAAAGAAAACATGCCATGTTACACGATCCACTAGCAAAATTAGCGATTCACTGACAAAGAAATTAATTGAGAATTGGTCAGGACCAAAATAAGTGGCTTAGACCGAATCTAGGTGAGAATTTTTCAAAAATTGTAACTTTTTTGGATTAGATAACTCATCACCTTCACTAGTATTTGGCATTGTCATCGAAGAAGGAAATGACAGGACTTGAGAGGCAGAGCCATAGTGCTGTTGATGAAGAAATGGGAAGTGTACCATTTGGGGATATTGAACTCCAAAACCATGACCCTGGTTGCTCTGTGCATATTGAGTATAGAAAGGGTAAATGCTACTGATTAACCCTGCTAGCCCAGATGCCCCACTAGATGGGTAGTAAGGTGAAAATTGTTGACCTCCATAGATGCTGTAATAATTCTGCAGAAAAATGTACCATAGTCAATGAAAGATGCAACAAAATAGAGAAATTTTCATGTAAACCTGGCCTACAATAAAAATATATGTAGGAATGTCATGCATATTTTCAAGTAAACGGCTAATTTGGTATATAAAAATGTTGGAAAGAGAGAGCATGAGAATATGATGAGAAATAACCCTCTTACTCCTGTATAAAAAATTTGTGTAATAAAAAGGGGACTAATTTGCATAAATTAGATATTGTTATTTTTTGTGTTTTCCTTTTCTCTTTTTCATTCCTTTAGCCAACCAAACGTGGCCTATATAGTATTCAAAATTTTCATGTTTGGTATGGCATTGAAAATTATTGTAGAAAAATTACAAGTGACATTGTATAGAAGATAATGAAGCTGAAAGAGATATGACATGAGATTGCCATGATTTTTGAGTGATCTGAGATTCCATTCAAAATGGTATAAACTTATAATACCTTTATATCTTGAGCAACACCGGTCATTTTGGATATTAGTATATTAAATACAAGCATGTTAGATGTGAATTGAGATTTAAGATGTCAAAATTAAGATGACGATGTACTAGAGCATTCTAAAGATAAACTCATTGTGGAAATCTTACAGCAGTTATTATCCATAAATACCTACCATGGGATACATGGAGTCTTGTGAATATCCAGAGTATCTGTTAGTAGATCCAAAGAATGGAAATCAGGGAAAACAAGGAACAGAGAGAAAATATGAGACGAGAAAACGACATGCAAAAATAGAAAAGACGACCATATATGTCCATTTATATAAGGTACTTTCATGTTTACCCGTAAGCTGAATATGGAAATGTGTATTGCCCAGCGGGTTGACGGAAAATTGTAGACGAAGAGCCATGATATGCTGGCAAACCCACCATTCCAGGTGCTGCTCTGAACCTTCCTGTACCTATAATAATGTGAAACTTGCATTTTAAACCTAATTTTTATTAATGATCAAAGGTGATAGATTAAGAGAACGCTAAGAAAACTATCATATATTGGTTTAATTCACCCTTTAATTTTATTAGTTTTATAAAAGTTTTGATTTGATCTCTTTAATTCAAAAGCAAATAATATTGCTTTCTTATTTTTTAAAACAACCTAATTTTATTCTTTTGTCACATTATGTAGGCAAATTCAACGTCTCCCATTAAGGAATTAAATATACCAATGCCCATTTTTACCGTCTTCTCATCATATTAGTATCAACTTTTGATATATGCTGGTAACTAGCTACTAATGATAACAATGTCAGTTACTAACATCTTTGAGAATATGGCTACTCAAGATGCTCATAACTGCTACTTAAGGTGTTAATAATGAAGTATTGTTATCATTAGTAGTTGATTACCGGTATATTAGCTAAACATTACCAACACATTTCAATACCACGATGTGCAGTTGTTACTAGTGTGTATTGGTGAACACTAACATTATATATCTAAGATTAAATATCAAACTTAAAAATTTACTAACTTATTTATTTACATAAGACTATTATCTCACACTTAGAACTAGCGTCCAAATCTATTAAATTTTGGATAGTGACGTGACAGAAGGCAAATTGGATTGTTATAGAAAGTAGGAGGCAATAATGTCAGCTGGGAAACTAGAAGCAACAAATTAAAAATTTTCTGAAACTTCAGAAAGAAAAAAGAAATATTTAAGCCGAAGAATTATGAGGGAAACAAACCAAGTTGAGGAGTTGGAGGGCGATTCTTGTTTGCACCAAGAGAAGCGAGATTGCAGTTTGCTCTTCTCCCATCAATAACTGGAGATGGGTTCTGACATGCTCGCATGGCAGCCTCTGGATCCTTAAATGTGACCTTTTTAAGAATTACAAAAGCAAAACAAACCTCGTTGTTTCAACATTACAAAAGCAAACGAAAGTAGGAATCAAAAAACAAGCCAAAATGCGAGAATCACATAAATGAGCTTACAAAGCCATAACCCTTGGATCTCCCTGTGTTCTTGTCTGTGATAACAACAGCTTCAAGGATCTCTCCGAACTGCTCAAAATACCTCCTCATTGTGTCCCTTTGAGTCTCCCAAGCTAGCCCTCCCACGAAGATTTTTGTCAATGTTGTGTCGTTGTATTGCCCTCCTACCATCTGGAATTGCCTTTGTTGCGACATTATCAACATTACAGCTCAAAAATGCCAAATAGAGACAGCCGCAGAGGATGGACGAAGAGAAAATCCCAGAACAATAATCAATCAAACAAACTTAAGAACCCAGAAAATATGAGGGAATAAGGTGTATATATATATATATAAGCTGGAAAAGGGGCTATTGGTTATTGTTTTACGAAGATCACAGCAGGGGAAAAAAAGAAAAAAAAAACCGCTCGTGCACACGCGTGATTCTGTTTGTTTCTTTAAGAAATGGGATATTTGTGAGGCTAAAAATGAAAACTTTTTCACATCATCAACGATTCAACAACCCCTCGTCAGATTCCTCAACTACGATACCCTCTAACGAGAAATAAAATCATTACTGTTGAGGGTGGATGGAAAGGAAGGGAAGGAGAGAGAAAAAAAGAAAGAAAGGAAGGGAAAGAGAGGGAGAAGAAGATGGAGACGACAAGAAAAGCTGCTAGTGGGCACCCACGAATTAGGTGTCCAACGAAATGTCGAAGACCCAAAGACCAACCCTTTTTTTTGCTGTATCTCCCACTTGTTCTCTCTCTCCTATGTTATACATAATAATAATAATAATGTATTTGTGGGAGGTGGGTCTTCGAGAACACCTGCTTGCTTCGGTGTCATCATACTTTTCTTCCTCCTCTACTACGTTAATATCGCTTGCTTGCTCTGTTTCTGTTATTGTGTTTCCCAGAAATCTTTTAACTTGTAGTGTGTGTATGTATGTTTGTGTCTGTTTGCTTTCAACTTCCTCTCCTCTCCGCTGCATTTCTATTAACGGTGAAAAGTACAGGAAATTAGGGGTGGTGTGTTGAGAACCAATAGTTTCTGGCACAACCCTCTATGATTTCTTCTAATAATTTTTTTTGGGAAACGAATAAGATTACAAGAGCAAATTATATTTTTTTTCTTATATATTTAAATAAATTATACTTAATATTTTCCTTAAAAAATTGTGTTTCTTATGGCATTTGTTATATTTGTCAACTATTTATTTAAAATATTAATGAAATTAATTTTTTGTGATTTTACTTTTAATATAAGAATAAAATAGTTAAGTAATCATATTTTTTAAAAATTTAATTTTATTAAGAAAAAATAAATTAAAATGTACAATATTTCCAATATTGCAGGACCTAATGATATATTTAAAATAAAAGAAATATTAAATTAAGATCAAATAAATATAATTTAATCTAATCATATATATATTTAAATTTTTCTCCATTTTTTTAAATTTTTTTATTTTTTAATTTAAATTAATCTATATAATTGATATAAGTCCATGTAATAATAATAATAATAAGATTAAGATTAACACATGAGCACTTCCTATTTTGATCGATTGGACTTGGACGTGTTTGGAGTTTGGACGATTTAACTGCATAGCATGCATCAGGGGTTTTCAAGTTTTTTTCTTATTTATTAAAAAATTTAATTGACCATGTAAAAAAATTATAGTTAGAAGGATAAATGTTTTAACTAAAAGAAAAAAATGACAAATCTTCTAAGCAGCAATGTGAGTTTCACTTTATTTAACTTCTTAACTCGTTACAAAAAAGGGCAGTTCTGTCTTTTAAGGCAAACAACTGTAATGGAAAACAGACGTTCTCTCATTTTCAAAAACACTTCACATAAAGGAGAAAATAATATAGTGAATGTGAGACTCACATGAAGAAATTCTACTAAACCTTACTTTGTTACTCTCTTTTTCACGGAAAAAAACTCCGAGAATCTACTCACCGCGCAACCACTTGTGAAATGCGATATTTAGAGACAGAAAGAGAAGAAGAGAACAGAGGGTAAGCGTGGTAAGCGGCGTCCATAATGGTCAAATGGAAAAAGAAAGATGGACAGAGAGAAATAGTAACAAGATCTGACACTCGTGCATTACCATCATCGCTTCACTGAGTTATTATTACCTCCGGTGTCCGGTCTTGAATTGAATATCAGCCACAGTCAACAGCCATCTCTCAAATATTAAAGAAAAAGTTATCAAAAGTAGTTTAAGCCGTAAATTTGTCCTAAATTATAATTATTTTTTAGATTTGTCCCTAATTAAATGATTTACCTTCTATAACATAAATTTAATGAGGGTATTTTTGAAAAAAATTTATTTAATAATCCATTAATTCTATAATATGACTTATATTTTAGATCATGGGAATTCTTCACTAAATGACTTAATATTGGAGGCCAGAGGTCATATATTATTATCTTCGATCTTATATATAAGATACTTTTTGGAGATTTGATTTGGTTTAAACCAATAATATTTGGTATATTAATTATAATATTTCAATTATGTTTTTTATTAAATGAGTTTTTCAAATTATGAACAGTAACTGTCATTAATTTCAAAGAGAACATATACATATTAAATAAAGACATTCCTAAAAAATAATTTTTATTTAAAATAAAATTAAAAAAAATTAATTACTGTCCACTAATTTTCTTAATCTTTATGAATTAGTTATTTGTTTCTTAAATATGCGATCGGAGGTAGTAATTCTTAAAAAAGGTTTTTGTTTATAATTTAAAAATTTATTATTATTATTATTATTATTATTTTAGTCATAATATTTTATGAAAAATACAAAAAAATTTGAAATTGACTCATTTAAAAATAACTCTTTTAATTTTTAAATTTAAAAATTAAGTTCTCAACTTTTACGCTCTAAAATATAAGTCATTTTGTAAGTTTTTTTTAAAATTTTGTTAACTCAAATGTTACGTCAATTTTTTTTTAATAATTGATGTAACAATTTTTCTTTTTGGGTTGAAGAGAAGAGGTACAAAACCCAACGAATACAAACCAAAAAAGTTACATAATATACGAAAAGACCTAATTTCCTAAAATATGAAAACTAATTTTTAGCTTTGAAAATTTTGAGACTATTTGCAAGTAATTAATTTTTTTTTAAAAAAAACGTTTTTGCTGTTTTTTTTTCAATTTAA